>JAJHZJ010000129.1:1028947-1628947 GCA_023548195.1 Bettongia penicillata ogilbyi | reverse complement strand
GCCTCACTTGCCACTTAGCAGCTCTATAAGTCCGGGCAAGTCACTTAACCCATATATCCTCACCATAAAAAAACCAAAACAAACCAAAACAAAAAAACCAAAAAAAACCCAGCCATAAGTGAATTGACCAATTAATTTGGTGAGCAAGTCAGTCAACTCTTAAGAAACAAAGAAAAAAAACCTAACAAATGTAGTTACATATACCACCCTGATGGTCCTATTGATAGTTTGAACTGATTGATTTTGTGAATAAACTGACATATTAGTTCATGCCAGAGAAGAACCAAACCCATTGTGTAGATCTGGGCAAAAGTGTTTATGGAAAAGTGACACTAGTTTGCTTTATTTTAGTGACATTAACTGGATTTTCAAACAAAATTCTAACATTCAAAGTAAAATTATGTATAATGCACTACATTTATTGAATTTATTTTTTCAGGTTGTATTTAAGCATATAATAAACAATAAAATGATCTATTCCTTTGTAGGGGATTGGTCAACCCCTGGCCTCATTTCCAAAGTCCATTAACAGGAAATCATTAAGCACTTATCATATGCCAGGAACTGATAGGTATGCACAAATTAATAGCACCTGATGAGGGAGATCACTATAGTCACACAAGACCTTAGTCAATAACTGAACAATCAGAACTGAACTGAACAATGATCTGAACAATCAGAAAGCAATGTCATCATCAGATTTCAGTGTTTGTTATGACTTAGTGAGTAAATAACATAATGAAAAGGGAAACTACTATTAATCTCTTAGCTACTAAATCTTTGAGAGCTAATTTGAAAAGAAAACATGGCATCATGAGAAAAGGTGTGACATTAGAGTTAGGATGATATGAGTTCAGGGCCTGTATACCTCTTTGAATGAGCCATTACAGGACACATTTAACCACATCCTAAGAAATTTGTCTAAAATGGAGGGACAACTTAAGAGTCAGACTATTGAAGAGACAGATTTAAGAGTGACTCTAAGAACTAGAAATAGGAATGAATGACTGTGATGATACAGAACTCTACGTATTTAGCGATTCATTCCAATTGTTCTTGGTAAATGACATTGTCTCCTGACTCCGTTTTCTGGTTTTACTGTCACTGGCCTCCATGCCTGGAATAACTTCTTTCTGAACCTTCTAGCTACTGTGGTTTCCTTCAAGATGTATAAAAGATCATCTTCTGCTGGACTTTTTTCAGAGGAGCATATGGATGTGTGTGTGTGTGTGTGTATGTGTGTGTGGGTATGTGTGTGTGTGTGTATACCCACACATACTTCATATATTATATATTACTAGGAGTAGATAGAGTTTTTGCTAATGCATATTTAGTAATACCATAGAGCCATAGAGTATGGGCCTACAGAGTTTCTGCAAGGTGCTAAAAAATACCTCCAAGGTACAATTAAAGATCAAAAATACCAAATTCCCACTTTCTATACTGGTTATGATATTAATTCTTTCATCTCGGGCCCCGAGACAATAAAAGGGTATGTTTGTATATTTCCTCATTAGTTAACATCTCTCATTTACTAATTGGTTAGATCTAAGTCACTGATTCAGTACATAAATACAGAGAAACCACTTTTCCAATAAACTTTCTTTCTCTATTCAGTATCAAACCCCAGTCTCATTAGTATAGACCAGGAGTTTTTATTCTGGGTTCCACATTCAACTGATTGGTAAATAGATAGATTTCAGAAGTCTTTGAATTTGGATAAGAGCAAATACATTTTTATTTCCTCTAACCTATAACTAAAATTTATTATTTTCTTCAGTTATTTAAAAAGGTAATTCTGGGCAGTCCATAGTCTTTAGAAGACTGCCAAATGGGTATATGGTACAAAATGGGCTAAGAATGCTGGTTTAGAAAAAAAACAATGTTACTAGTTACATGATTTAAATAATATTTTATTTTGTGACCATTTACATATCAAGAAAACTTTTAGTGTTTATTTTTACTAGATTTTGAGTTCCAAATTTTTCTCCTTCCTTCTGTCTCCTCCCCCTTCTGAAAGTGATAGGCAATTTCATGCAGTTTTACATATGCTATCATCATATATATTACATATATATAAAAAAATATATATTTACATATGCTATACATACATGCTATCATTTTACATGCTATCATGTAAAAAACATTGCCATGTTAGTCACAGTTGTAGAAGAAGAATCAGAGGAAAGGGGGGAAAAAGACCATGAGAAAGAATAAAGTGAAAAAAATGTTTTGATCTGCATTCAGAATCCATCATCTCTTTATCTGAATCTGAATATTGTGTTCCTTCTTGAGTTCTTTATACTTTCCTTAAATTGCTATGTTGCTGAGAAGAGCTGAGTTATTCATAGTTGATCATCACATAATGCGGCTGACACTGTGTACAATGTTTTTTCTGGTTCTGTTTGTTTCACAATACATCAGTTTGCACAGGTCTTTCCAAGGTTTTTGTGAAATCTGTCTGTTTGTTGTTTTTTAGGGCATAATAATATTCCATTACATTGATGCATAACTTGTTCAGCCATTCTGCAATTGATAGGAATCGCTTCAATTTTCAATATTTTGGCATCATGTAAAGGGCTGCTATAAATATTTTTGCTCATCTAGATCATTTTCCCTTTTTTATGATCTCTTTGGGATAAAGAACTACTAGTGGTATTGTTGGATCAAAGATATGAACAGTTTGGTTGCCCTTTGGGCATAGTTCCAAATTGCTCTCCAGAATGATTGGATCAATTCACAACCGCATTAGTGTACCAATTTTCCCATATCCTCTTCAACATTATCATTTTCCTTTTTTGTCATCGTAGTCAATCTCATAGTGTGAAGTGGTACCTCAGAGTTGTTTTGATTTGCATTTCTCTAATCATAAGTTATTTAAAGTGTATTTTCTTATGCTTATATATAACTTTCATTTCTTTATCTAAACACTGCCTGTTCATTTCCTTTGATCATTTATCAGCTCGGGAATGGCTTGTGTTCTTGTAAATTTGATTCAGTTCTCTACATATGAGGCCTTTATCAGAGATACCTGTTCTAAAAATTGCTTCCCATCTTTCTGCTTCCCTTCTAGTCTTGATTGCATTCGTTTTATTTGTACAAAAGCTTATTAATTTAATATAATCAAAATTATCCATTTTCGATTTTTCAATACTCTCTATCTCTTGCTTGATCACAAATTCTTTCCTTAGCCATAGTTCTTTCAGGCAGACTATTCCTTGCTCTTCTGATTTGTTTGTGATGTCATTCTTTATGTCTAAATCATGCCAAAGGTCTGTTATATTTAACTTTTCTAATATTTTATTAGTTTCTCCTTAGTTTATTTCTTGTTTACTTTTTTGGGTTGACTAATTGAATTCTGAGAGGGGACAGTTGAGGTCCCCTACTAATATAATTTAGCTGTTTCTTCCTCTAACTCATGTAACTTTTCCTTTAAGAATTTTGATGCTGTACCACCTGGTGCATATATGTTTACTACTGATACAGCTTCATTTTCTATGGTAGTTATAAGCAAGATTTAATTTCCTTCCTTATTTCTTTTAATTAGGCCCATTTTTGCTTTTACTTTGTCTGAAATTGGGATAGCTACCCCCACTTTTTTTCTAACTTCAATTGAAGCATATTAGATTCAGTTCCAGCCGCTTACTTTTACTCTGTGTCTCTCTGCTTCAAGTATGTTTCTTGTAGAAAGCATATTGTAGGATTCTAGTTTTTGACCCATTCTGCTATCTGCTTCTGTTTTATGAAAGATTTCATTCCATTCACATTCAGAGTTATGATTACTACCTGTGTATTTCCCTCCATCCCATTTTTCCTACTGTCTGTCCTTTTTCTTCTTTTACCCAATCCTTCCTCACCAGTGTTTTGCCTCTGTATTCCACCTCCCCTGATATGCCCTCCCTTCTGTCATACCCTTCCTCCCCTTATTTGTTCTCCTCTTCTCCTACTTCTCTGTCAGCTAAGATAGATTTCCTTCAACCGGCTGTGTATTTCATTCCCTCTTTGACCCAATAGTGATGAGAGTAAGGTTCAAGAGATGCTTGTCACTCACCTCCTCTCTTCTCCATTGCAATAGGTCTTTCATGCCTCTTCATGTGAAATAATTTACCTCTTTCTACCTCTCTCTTCATTCCGTATCCATTGTACTCCTCTTTTTCATTCCTTATTTTTTTTGTCATTCCCTCAAATTCGCCTTATACTCATACCATGGATATACTGATATGTGTGTACATATTTCTTATAGCTGTGCTAATAGTGATACAATTTTTAAGAATTACAAGTATCATCTTCCCTTGTAGGGATGTAAATAGTTTAGCTCTATTGAATCTCTTATGTTTTCTTTTTGCATTTAACCTGTTTATCCTTCTCTTGGGTCCTTATATTGTAGGTCAAATTTTTGATTTATTTCTGGTCTTCTACTTATGAAAGCTTGAAATCTTCCTATTTTATTGAATGGCAATTTTTCCCTTGATGTATTGTGCTTTCCCTTAATGCATTTTGCCAGGTAAGTGATTCTTGGTTGTAGTTCTAGTTCCTTTGATTTCTGGAATATCATGTTCCATGACCTATGATCTTTTAAGGTTGCAGCTGCATAATCCTGATTGTGACTCCCCTATTTGAATTATTTCCTTCTGGTCACTTGTGGTATTTTTTCCTTTATCTGAGAGGTCTGAAATTTGGCTATAATGTTCCTTGGAGTTTTTATTTTAGGATCTCTTTTTTGAGGTCATTAGTGGATTCTTTCAATTCCTATTTTGCCCTCTGGTTCAAGGACATCGGGGCAGTTTTCCTTGATAATTTCTGGAAAGTTGCTGTCCAGGTTCTCCTTTTGATTATAGCTTTCAGGTAGCCCAAGGATTTTGTTACTATCTCTCTTGGATCTATTTTCCAGGTGAGTTGTTTTTCCCATGAAGTATTTTATATTTTCTTCCATTTTTTTCATTCCTTTGAATTTGTTTAATTGATTCTTGATGTCTCATAAAATCATTAACTTCCACTTACCTAGTTCTAACTTTTAAGGTATTGTTTTCCTCAGTTAGTTTTGTCTTTTCTTTTCCATTTGGCCAATTTAAATTTTTTATGAGTTGTTTCCTTCATTGAATTTTTATTCTCCTTTTTCATTTTCTCCATTCTACATTTTAAGCAGTTTTTCAAGCTGTTGAATTTTTTCCTGTTTCTCTTGTATCACTCTCATTTTTCCCCCAATTTTTCTTCCATTTGTAATCTTATTTTTAAGCTACTTTTTGAGCTGCTCCATGAATTCTTTCTGAGCCTGAGACCATTTCTTGTTTTTCTCTGGGGGGTTTTACCCATAAGGACAACATTGCCCTCTTCTGACTTTGCCTTCCCTATCACCATAATAACTTTTCATCGTCAGATTCTCTTCTTGTTTGTTTTTTTTTCTCATCTTTTTTCCCTTTCCCCTTTCTTTTAAATTTGAGTTCTGATTCTCTGGTAGAAGAATCACTGTCTTAAGCTTCTCATGCCAGTGGTTGCAGGTCCTGGCTGTTTACTTCATGCTATACTGTGGCCCACTGGGAAAATTTGTGTCTGGTACTAGGCTGAGGGTGTTGGGTGGATGGTGGCTGGTGCTGCTGATAGATGTAGGGGTCTGAAAGTTTAACTGATACTGAGCTGGCATCATAGTGGTAGTGTCTGGTATGTGCTCAGGTCCAGTGGGGGTGTTTACGTGTTTCCCAGGAGGGTCTAGTTGCTGGAGAGGGCTTGTTTGCTTGGGGCTGTGCTGAAGTATGTGGAGGTCTGGTCTACTTCTTCATCATGTTGGAGGATCCCTATTTGACCTGACTATGCTAATACATGTAGGGGTTCCTGGTGTTGGTGTTTACCTATTCCACTGTACTGGGGCTCAGGATCATTCACTGATTTGCTGAGGTGGGGCTTGCTCATGGCTTTCTGGAGCACTTCCTGTTCTGGACTGTGTTCTCCTTTCATCTGAGCGAGATGGGCCTTTCTTGCTGATTCTACAAGTTGCTTGAGCTACAAGATTGTTGTACTCTATCGTTTTGCTGTTTCTGCTATTTCAGGATTTGTGTTTTGGCTCTATTTTGTAGTTGTTTGGAGGTGAGTATGAGAGAGTTGCAGTAAATTACTGCTTACTCTACCATCTTGGCTCCCGGAATACTAGCTATATAATTTATCAGTAATGTAGTAAATGCACGAAACTATATTTAAATATTTCAACAATACATCAGCTGGTGTTATATGAAGAAATAGGAATATAGAGGAGAGGGAAGAGCATCATATTTGGGATTTTATATTTTAATGTCAATATTAAATATGATTTATTACCAATAATCTGGTTTATTGAAATGGTTGCTTAATTTTCTTCTTCCATTAGCTCAATGAATATAGACAAATTATTATATCCCATTTGGCCTCAGTTGCCTCTTCTGTAAAATAAGGATGCTCAAATAGATGACTTCTAGCTATAAATCCATGAACCTACCTGAATGGCCATTGGCACCTTAGTTACTTGACTTCTCTGATCCTTGTCTTCTGCCAAATGAAGAAATTTGCCTAGATAACCTGTAAGACTCTTTGAGTTCTAAATCTCAAGTTCTTTGTTTTTAATTAATAAATTCATTAGGGATTTTCCCATTTTGCTTTAAAATGTAAGGAATAAAAATCTCACATTTGGCAGGGATAATAAGATATGCTACTGTGCTTCCTGGAACATATCAATTAAGCTCTGACTGGGAAAATCTTTGTGGATATACAAATAGAAGAACATAGACTGCATTTTAAATAATTGCAGTGTATTTGTCTTAAATTTTAAAAAGAAAAGGCTTATCTAACTGAAGTCTAACTTAACTAAGTCTAACTAAATTCAATGAGATTGATAATTCAAAAATTGCAGTAAAACCACCATTGACCACTTACTGATCACTGAGGTCTTCTGATCTGTAAGACAGAGTGACTGCCCACCCAGATGAACTTATCTATCAATCAATTGATCAATAAGCAAGTGCCTACTACATGCTAAGCCACACTATGCTAAGCACTGGGTAATTAAAAAAAAGGCAAAATACATTACTGCCTTCAAGGTGCTTACAGTCTAACGGAGGAGACAACATGTATACAAGTAAGCCATATAGAAGATAAATAGGAAATAATTAACCAAGGGAAGGCATTGGAATTAAGAGGGGTTGAAAAAGGTTTCCTGTACAAGGTGTGGTTTTAGTTAATTCTTTTTTTTAATATAAATTTATTTATTTAACTTTTTACATTCATTGTCACAAAATTTTGGGTTCCAAATTTTCTCCCCATTTATCCCCTCCCCCCACCCCAATACACCGAGCATTCTAATTTTCCCTATCACCAATCTGCCCTCTCTTCTATCATCCCTCCCTTCCCTTGACCCCATTCTCTCTTTTGTCCTGTAGGTCCAGATAACTTTCTATTCACCATTACTCATTTCCTAGTAGCAAGAACAATACTCAACAATTGTTCTCAAAACTTTGAGTTCCAACCTCTCCCCATCCCTCCCTCCCCACCCATTCCCTTTGGGAAGGCAGGCAATTCAATATAGACCATATCTGTGTAGTTTTGCAAATGACTTCGATAACAGTTGTGTTGTGTAAGACTAACTGTATTTCCCTCCATCCTATCCTGCCCCCCATTGTTTCTATTCTGTCTTTTGAACCTGTCCCTCCCCGAGTGTTGACTTCAAATTGATCCCTCCTCCCATTGCCCTCCCTTCCATCATCCCCCCCACCCTGCTTATCTCCTCCCCCACTTTCCTGTATTGTAAGACAGGTTTTCATACCAAAATGAGTGTGCATTTTGTTCCTTCCTTTAGTCAAATGTGATGAGGGTAAACTTCATGTTTTTTTCTCAGCTCTCCTCTTTTTCCCTCTTCTAAAAAGTCTCCTGTTTGCCTCTTGAATGAGATATAATTTACCCCATTCCATTTCACCCTCTCTCCTCTCACTACATCTCTCTCTCACCATTTACCTTAATTTCTTTTAAGATATGGTCCCATCCCATTCAATTCACTCTTTGCTCTCTGTCTCTGTATGCGCATGCATGTATGTATGTGTATGTGCATGTGCATGCATGTACATGTGTATGTATGCGGGTGTGCGTGTGTGTGTGTGTGGCCCCACCAACTACCAAGATACTGAAAAGTTTCAAGAGTTACAAATATTGTCTTTCCATGTAGGAATGTAAACAGTTCACTTTTGGTAAGTCCCTTATGACTTTTCTTTGCTGTTTACTTTTTTATGCTTCTCATTCTTGTGTTTGAAAGTCAAATTTTCTTTTCAGCTCTGGTCTTTTCAACAAGAATGCTTGAAAGTCCTCTGTTTCATTGAAAGACCATATTTTCCCCTGAAGTATTATACTCAGTTTTGCTGGGTAAGTGATTCTTGGTTTGAGTCCTAGTTCCTTTGACTTCTGGAATATCCTATTCCATGCCCTTCAATCCCTTAATGTATAAGCTGCTAGATCTTGTGTTATCCTGATTGTATTTCCACAATACTGGAATTGTTTCTTTCTAGCTGCTTGCAATATTTTCTCCTTGACCTAGGAATTCTGGAATTTGGCCACAATGTTCCTAGGAGTTTCTCTTTTTGGATCTCTTTCAGGTGGTGATTGGTGGTTTCCTTGAATACTTATTTTGCTCTCTGGTTCTAGAATATCAGGGCAGCCTTCCTTGATAATTTCATGGAAGATGGTGTCTAGGCTCATTTTTTTGGTCATGGCTTTCAGGTAGTCCCATAATTTTTAAATTGTCTCTCCTGGATCTATTTTCCAGGTCAGTTGTTTTTCCCATGAGATATTTCACATTCTCTTCCATTTTTTCATTCTTTTGGTTTTGTTTGGTGATTTCTTGGTTTCTCAGAAAGTCATTAGCCTCCATCTGTTCCATTCTAATTTTGAGAGAACTATTTTCTTCAGTGAGCTTTTGAACCTTTTTTTCCATTTGGCTAATTCTGCTTTTGAAAGCATTCTTCTCCTCATTGGCTTTTTGAACCTCTTTTTTCCAATTGAGTTAGCCTATTTTTCAAGGTGCTATTTTCTTCAGCATTTTTTTAGGTCTCCTTTAGCAAGGTGTTGACCTGTTTTTCATGCTTTTCTTGCATCTCTCTCATTTCTCTTTCCAGTTTTTCCTCCACCTCTCTAACTTGATTTTCAAAATCCTTTTTGAGCTCTTCCATGGCCTGAGGCCACCGGACATCCACCTCAGATGTCTGGGATATGGAGGCCCCGACCTCCATGTCTTTCCCTGATGGTAAGAATTGTTCCTCATCATCACAAATGAAAGGAGGAAACATCATCTGTTCCCCAAGAAAGTAGCCTTCTATGGTCTTGTTTTTTTTCCCTTTTCTGGGCATTTTCCCAGACAGTTACTTGACTTCTGCGATTCCTGTCCACCCCCACCTAGATCCACCCAGCTAGTGCTTGGGGTCTGAGATTCAAATGCTGCTCCCCAGCCTCAGGGCTTTCAGTGGCAGGCGGGGCTGCTATTCAATGTGAGCCTAAGTTCTGGTGCTCAGGTTGGGGCAGGGCCACCTGCCAGGCTCAGTTCCCTCAGGGGCTTTATGCAGAGATCTTCAGTAATGGAGCAGAGATGCTTCCTGCTCCGGGAGCTCCTGGCCACTGCTGCCTCTGCGGCTGCTTCACAAGTCGGCCCAAGTCATGGAGATGCCCTGCTCCCCTCTCGGTCAGCCAAGAAGTCTCTCTCACCTACCTGTAGTGCCTGTGGGCAGAGGGACCTTTGTGGCCCCAGAGGTTCCGTCCTTGAAGCCTGCTCTGATCTGCTCCTTTCGGGGCCATGCGGGCAGGGCAGGGCAGAGGTAGGCTCTGCTGTCTGGTGTGCGGTGGACCTTTGAGGTCAGTTTTTCAGGGCTCTCTGGAATGGAAATCTTCCCCACTGCATTGCTGCATGGCTTGCACTGCTCCAGAATTTGTGGGGAGTTCTTTTTACAGGAAATTTATGGGCTGTGGGTTTGGAGCTAGCATATGTGAGTCTTTCTATTCTGCCATCTTGGCTCCTCTGGTTTTAGTTAATTCTTAAAGAAAGTCAGGGGTGTCTGTAGTTAGAGCAGAAGAGGGAGAGCATTTCAGATATGGGAGACAGCCAGAAAGAGTATCCAGAGCCAAGAAACAGAGCATCTTATTTATGCAATAGCCAGGAATCCAGTGCCACTGGATTGAAGAATATGCATTGGGGAATAAAGTGTTATAAGGCTGAAAAGTTAGAAGTGGGGAGGGTAAGCTATGAAGGGATTTAAATGCCAGAATACTTTGTATTTGTTTTGGGAGTCAGTGGGAAGCCAATGGACTTTATTGGTGACGTGATTGGATCTGTCATTTAATAGATGTACTTTAGTGGTAGAATGAATGATGGATTAACATGGAGAAGGACTTGAGGAAGACATATCCTATCTTAATAATCAAGATGTGAGATGATGAGGGCCTGCACTAGAGTGGTAACCATGTCAGAGAAGAGAAGGGGGTGTATTTGAGAGATGTAGCAAATACAAAATTGACAGGCGTTGGCAGCAGTTTGGGTATGAGGATCAGAGATAGAGAGGAATCCAGGATGACTCCTGGATGTGAGTCTGAGGGATTGGGAGGATGGTGTTGCTTTCCATAGTAATAGATAAGTTGGGGATGGATTTTAAGGAGAAAAATGTTGAGTTCTGTTTTGGACATATTGAGCTTAAGCTGTTGACTGCACATTCATTTCTGAAGTGTCACACAAACATAAGAATTAATTAAAATATGCATGTTATCTATTTTTAAAATACTTCAGACAAATAAATGTGAAAAATTCTGTATCATTCAGTTAAATTGCCTAGTATATACAAAATACTATGCTAGAAGTTAAGAATACAAATACAGAATAAAAATAGTTTCACCCCCTCCAGGAGCTTCAGTCATACGGAGGGGCTGCAGCATATACACTGATAGAAAACACATACATAACAAGACAAAATAACTTCAAGAAAGAGGAATACAGCAACCACCAAGGGGATCAAGAAAGGTCCTGAAGCCATAATTTAAAGGATGGAAGATAGGGATTCTACGAGATATAAATGAGGAAAGAATACATTTCAGGCACAGGACAAAACTTCATAGACCTCAAAGCTGTGGAAAGAAGGGATGGAGCTCCATATATAGAAAAAAGTAAGCATAGTAAAATAAAGATGAGTTTTGTAATTTCATATATAGAAAATTTTCTGTGGATCATCAGGAGTCATGTATGAAAAAAAATTACAGGACCAATGCAGGACCACTATAGCCTTTAAGAGTTTTGCTACTGATCTATCTAAAGTAACTGTGTAATGGCCTGACCTTTAGGGCTCATCCTCAGAGAGATAAAAGGGTAAAACTGGGTATTTGCATAAACATTTAAGTATTCTTCAGTAAGACAAGCAATGACTTTCTTAGAGAATCCATGAATTCCATTTATCATTATCCCTATAATGCGTTTAGAAAAGAAGAGAATAAACTTGGTTGACAAAGCAAAAGTTAATTTCAGTGATCTATTTCATTTTATATAAGATAAAAAATGAACCCTCAAAAATGATAAATCTTCTAAATACTTGATACTATCCCTTTAACATGTATAGGAGGTATTTTATTCATTTACTTTCATAATTTATTTCATCATTTAGGGAGACTTTCTTGATAATATTATTATAGTTCTAAAACTTGCATAGCGGAAACCAGTATCCAAAGACTAGTCCAAACAGATTTAGTTAGGAACAAGAAATTTTGCCTATAGTCATTCAAAAACATTTGGTTTGTGTGGCTTAGCCATTTGTGATCTATTTCTGCCAAAAATATGACCTTTTTTATACCTGGAACCCTTGATTCACCCTTCTTTGGGAATGATCATATCTAGACTCTTCCTTTCTATTTTCCTGTGATACTAAAGGTAAATATACACTCAGAGGGTTCATGTGAGACCTCACTCTTCCCTATAAACAAACTGACCTTCCTATATACATACATATATACATATATATATATGTATATACATATTACTATATAATGCCATTGTAGAGGAAAACCCACATTTACCTTTGCTGAAATGGGAGGATTTTGTGAGGTTCTAACATAACAAGAGGGCTGGATCAGAAAATGTATCTCATATTATCATTTTTCCCTTTCTTTCTCCACTGTGGCCTCAAGTTCATCTCATCACAGGTCAAGTTGATCTCATCACAGACCCAGACTTGGTCAAAGACTAAATAAAAAAATGTATCCTGCCATTCAGAAGATAAAGTTGTACCATTGGCTTTTAGACAACCATGATCCTGGCTTATACTTTGTCTATTTTTACTTGACCCATTCCTTATCTTCCCATGGTGTCTCAAGAAAACTACCTTCAATCATGTGGGTATCATCAGTGTGAGTGTTGTCATTTGGTTTCTATCTTCTGTGAAAATCTCTAAGTCCCTTCAAGTTGACTGGGATATTGAAAAGAGGAAGAGTGATGAAGGGGTGAAACCGTCTACAGTGATGAAGGTTATGGTAATTTCAGCAGCTCATCTTACATCCAAATATCACCCTTCAGAACATTTCATGAAGTTCTGGATTATCTGCCTTTGTAGCATCTGTAAGAATCATAATAGCTTAATCCTTCCTACTGGTCTCCTTCAACTAATGATAGTTAATTAGAACCTTTATTAACATTCTGAATCACAGGGAAATATTGAATATTTTCATAAAAAAGGAATGCCACAAGCTTTTAATGAGTGCTTCATTTTGACGTTGTTAAAATGAATTTATGAAGTTAAAAAAGACCCAAGGCCACTTTTATTTTCCTATAGTTTATAATTCTTTTATAATACTGTAAGGGATTCGTTTTTCATCAAAAGCCAATTTATCGTAACAGGTCAAATGGATTAAAAAAGAAAAAGAAAGGCTTATCCTTGAATGTATTTTCTCTTTTCAAATTGATATAACTCTCTAGTTGGATTTGTTTATTTTTGAGATAGTGATTTCAGTTCTGAAAATTAATATTAGAAAGACTTTTTTGTTTAATATTTCATTTTCCTCCAATTACATGTAAAAACAATTTTTAACATTTCTTTTTAAAACTTTGAAAAGAAATTGTCTGGAGTTCCGAATTCTCTCTTTTCTTCTCTTCCCACTCCACTCATTTAAAATGCAAGCAACTCAATATAGGTCACACATGTATAGTCATGAAAAACATATTTCCATATTAGTCCTGTTATGAAGAAAATAAACAAAAATACTCAAGAAAAATAAAGAAAGTAAAATAAGTATGCTTCAGTCTGTATTCAGACACCATCAGTTTTTTCTCTGGGAGTGGATAGCATTCTTTATCATAAGTCCTTCAGTGTTGCCTTAGGACTGTATTGCTGAGAAAAGCTGAGTCACTCACAGCTGGTCATCTTACAATATTGCTGTTAATTTGTGCACAATACATATTACATTGCATCAGCTTTTGTAAGTTTTTACAGGTTTTTCTTAGAGCATTCTGCTCATCATTTTTTATAGCACAACAATATTCCATCACAATCACATACCACAATTTGTTCAGCCATTACCCAATTGATGGGCATGCTTTCAATTTCCGATTCTTGACACCACTTAAAAAGCTGCTATAAAATTGTTTGTACATTTAGGTCCCTTTACTGTTGGTTTTTTATCTCTTTTGGGATACAGACCTAGCAGTGGTATTACTAATTCAAAGGGTATGCATCCTTTTATAGCCCTTTGGGCATAGTTCCAAATTGCTCTACAGAATGGTTAACTCAAGTCACAACTCCACTGACAGTACAGTCATTTCCCCCACATCCCCTCCAACATCTGTCATTTTTCTTTTCTTTCCTATTAGCCAATCTAATAGATATGAGCTAGTACCTCAGAATTATTTTAATTTGAATTTCTATATTGAGTTAGAATATTTTTCCATATGGCTATAGATAGCTTTGATTACTTCATCTGAAAACTGTTTATGTCTTTTGATCATTTATCGATTGGGGAATTGCTCTTATTTTCTTACAGATTTGACTCAGTTCTCCAAATGTTTGAGAAATGAAGTCTTTATTAGAGAAATTTGTTTCAATTTTTTCACAGTTATGACTGTGAACTGTTATTTCTCTCTTTTATTCCCCCCTCTTTATTCTATTCTCTTTCTCCTTTCACCATGTCCCTCCTCAAAAGTATTTTTTTCTACCACATCCCTTAATTTGACCTTCCTTCTATCACCCTCTTCCCCTCTCTTATCACCTTCACTTCCTACTTTCCTATAGGATAAGATAGATTTCTATATCCAATTATGTGTGTATGCTATTCCCTCTTTGAGCCAATTTCTATGAGAGTAAGATTCACTCACTTTCTCTCAACTCCCCCATCTCCCCCTCTGCTATAAAAGCTTTTTCTTGACTCTTTCAAGTAAGATGATTTGCCCCATTATATCTTTCCCTTTCCCTTTCTCACAATGCATTCCTCTTTCACTCTATAATTTTATTTATTTTAGACATCATCCCTTCATATTCAAGTCTATATATGCTCTTTCTAATTGCCCTAATAATAAGAAAGTTTTTATGAATTACATATATCATCTTCCTATGTAGGAATATAAGCAGCTTAATGTTATTAAGTGCCTTATGACTTCTCTTTCTTGTTTACCTTTTTTTATGCTTCTTTTGAGTTTAGCATTTGGAAGTCAAATTTTCTATTCAGCTCTTTCTTTTCTTCCATCAAGAATGTTTGAAAGTCTTCTATTTCATTAAATGTCCATCTTCCCCCGCCCCCCAGGGAAGTTTCGTTGGGCAGGTGATTCTTGTAAGCCTAGCTCCTTTGCTCTCTGGAATATCATATCCCAAGCCCTCTTATCATTTAGGATAGAAGTTGCCAAATCTTTTGCTATCCTGACTGTAACTCCACAATACTTGAATAGGAGACCTGATAGAATTGGAGCATATTTAGGGTTAGGGTTAGAATTGTTTCTTTCTGGCTGCTTGCAATATTTCTCCTTGATTCTGGGACCTCTGGAATTTGGCTGTAATACTTTCCTTTTGGGATCTCTTTCAGGAGGTGATTGCTGAATTCTTTCAATTTCTATTTTACCCTCTGGTTCTAGAATATCAGTACAGTTCTCCTTCATAATTTCTTGAAAGATTATATCTAGGCTCTGTTTTTGCTCTTGGCTTTCAGTTAGTCCAATAATTTTCAAATTTTCACTCCTGGATCTATTTTCCATATCAGTTATTTTCCAGTGAGATATTTCTCATTGTCTTCTTTTTTCCATTCTAATGGTTTTGTTTTTGTTTCTTGATTTCTCATAAAATTGACTTCCATTTGCTCCATTCAAATTTTCAAGAAATTACTTTCTTCAGTGAGATTTTGTCCCTCCTTTTTCAGCTGGTCAGTTCTACCTTTTTCCTTTTTTTTTTTTTATAATAAATTTATTTATTTAACTTTTTACATTCATTTTCACAAAATTTTGGGTTCCAAATTTTCTACCCATTTGTCCCCTCCCTCCACCACAAAACACCAAGCATTCTAATTGCCCCTGTCACCAATCTGCCCTCTCTTCTATCATCCCTCCCTTCCCTTGTCCCCATCTTCTCTTTTGTCCTGTAGGGCCAGATAACTTTCTATTCCCCATTACTTGTATTTCTTATTTCCTAGTAGCAAGAACAATATTCAACAGTTGTTCCTAAAACTTTGAGTTCCAACTTCTCCCCATCCCTCCCTACCCACCTATTCCCTTTGGGAAGGCAAGAAATTCAATATAGGCCACATCTGTGTAGTTTTTCAAATGACTTCCATAATAGTCGTGCTGTGTAAGACTAACTATATTTCCCTCCATTCTATCCTGCCCCCCATTGCTTTTAGTCTCTCTTTTGATCCTGTCCCTCCCCAAGAGTGTTGATTTCAAATTGGTCCCTCCTCCCATTGCCCTCCCTTCCATGATCCCCCCCCGCTTATCCCTTTCTCCCCCACTTTCCTGTATTGTAAGATTTCATATCAAACTGAGCGTGCATTTTATTCCTTCCTTCAGTTGAATGTGATGAGAGTAAACTTCTTATTTTTCTCTCAGCTCTCCTCTTTTGCCCTCTGCTAAAAAGTCTCCTGCCTGCCTCTTCTATGGGAGATAATTTGC
The DNA here is from genome assembly GCA_023548195.1 of Bettongia penicillata ogilbyi. Taxonomy (NCBI): domain Eukaryota; kingdom Metazoa; phylum Chordata; class Mammalia; order Diprotodontia; family Potoroidae; genus Bettongia; species Bettongia penicillata. The sequence continues at coordinate 1,612,830 of JAJHZJ010000129.1, read as the reverse complement.
CCCATTCCATTTCTCCCTCTCTCCTCCCAATACATTTCTCTCTCACTGCTTAACTTCATTTTTTAAAGATATGATCCCATACTATTCAATTCACTCTCTGCTCTCTGTCTCTCTGTGTGCATGCACATGTGTATGTGTGTGTGTGTGTGTGTGTGTGTGTGTGTGTGTGTGTGTGTGTGTGTGTAATCCCACCAACTACCCAGATACTGAAAAGTTTGAAGAGTTACAAATAATCTTTCCATGTAGGAGTGTAAACAGTTCAACTTTAGTATGTCACTTATGACTTCTCTTTGCTGTTTACCTTTTCATGCTTCTTTTCATTCTTGTGTTTGAAAGTCAAATTTTCTTTTCAGCTCTAGTCTTTTCATCAAGAATGCTTGAAAGTCCTCTATTTCATTGAAAAACCATTTTTCCCCTGAAGTATTATACTCAGTTTTGCTGGGTAGGTGATTCTTGGTTTTAGTCCTAGTTCCTTTGACTTCTGGAATATCCTATTCCACACCCTTTGATCCCTTAATGTAGAAGCTGCTAGATCTTGTGTTATCCTGATTGTATTTCCACAATACTGGAATTGTTTCTTTCTAGCTGCTTGCAATATTTTCTCCTTGACCTGGGAATTCTGGAATTTGGCCACAATGTTCCTAGGAGTTTCTCTTTTTGGATCTCTTTCAGGAGGTGATAGGTGGATTCCTTGAATATTTATTTTTCCCTCTGGTTCTAGAATATCAAGGCAGTTTTCCTTGATAATTTCATTTAAGATGATGTCTAGGCTCTTTTTTTGGATCATGGCTTTCAGGTAGTCCCATAATTTTTAAATTATCTTTCCTGGATCTATTTTCCAGGTCAGTTGTTTTTCCCATGAGATAGTTCACATTGTCTTCCATTTTTTCATTCTTTTGGTTTTGTTTTGTGATTTCTTGGTTTCTTATAAAGTCATTAGCCTCCATCTGTTCCATTCTAATTTTAAAAGAACTATTTTCTTCAGCGAGCTTTTGAATGTCCTTTTCCATTTGGCTAATTCTGCTTTTGAAAGCATTCTTCTCCTCATTGGCTTTTTGAACCTTTTTTGCCAGTTGAGTTAGCCTATTTTTCAAAGTGTTATTTTCTTCAGCATTTTTTTTGGTCTCCTTTAGCAAGGTGTTGACCTGCTTTTCATGCTTTTCTTGCATCTCTCTCATTTCTCTTCTCAGTTTTTCCTCCACCTTTCTAACCTGATTTTCAAAATCCTCTTTGAGCTTTTCCATGGCTTGAGCCTGTTGAATATTTATTTTGGATGTTTGGGATACAGAAGCCTTGACTTCTATGCCTTTCCCTGATGGTAAGCATTATTCTTCCTTATCAGAATGGAAGGGAAGAGATATCGGTTCACCAAGAAAGTAACCTTCTATGGTCTTATTTTTTTTCCCCTTTTCTGGGCATTTTCCCAGCCAGTTACTTGACTTCTGAGATTCCTTTCCACACCCACCTGGCCTCCAGATCAGCCCAGCTAGTGCTTGGGGTCTGAGATTCAAATGCTGCTTCCCAGCCTCAGGGTTTTTGATGGGGGCAGGACTGCTATTCAGTATAAGATTAAATTCAGGTGCTCAAGTAGGGGGCAGGGCTGCTATTCAGTGTGAGATTAGGTTCAGCTGCTTGGGGGCAGGCCTGCCTCCCATGCTCAGTTTCCTCGGGGGGGGGGGGGGGGGGGGGGGGGGGTTTGTGGAGACCTTCAACAATGAATTCAAGCTCCTTTCTGCTTTGGGAGCTCCTATCTGCTGCTGCCTCTGCTGCTGCCCCCAGAGGGGGCCTGAGTTATGGAGACACCCACTCCCCTCTTCGCCAGCCATAAAGACTCTCTCACTGACCTTTGTGCCTGTGGGTGAAGGGACCTTCACAGCCACTAGTGATTCTGTCCCTGCCTGCTCGGATCTGCTCCTTTCGATGCTGCATGGCCAATGCAGGTCTGGGCTCTGTCCAGGTCTGGTGCAAGATGGACCTTTGGTGTCAGTTTTTAGGTCTCTCTGGAACAGAAATCTCCTCCACTGCATTGCTGTGTGGCTTCCACTGCTTCAGAATTTGTTGGGAATTTTTCTTTACAGGTTTTTTATGGGCTGTGGGTTCGGAGCTAGCATATGTGTGTCTTTCTACTCTGCCATCTTGGCTCCTCCCCGCCAGTTCTACTTTTTAAAGAGTTTTTTTCTTCAGTGATTTTTTTGTACCTCTTTTTCCATTTGTCCAATTATGCTTTTTAATGTATTCTTTTCTCATTTTTTGAACCTCTTTTATCATTTGGCCTGGTCTGTTTTTGTCTCATTTTCTTCAATACTTTTTTTTGTGTGACTCCTTTATCAAGCCGTTGACTTTTATTCATGATATCCCTCTCATATCTCTTCTCAATTTTTTCTCTACCTCTCTTGATTTTAAAAATCCTTTTTGAGTTCTTTCATGACCTAGGACAAATTCATATTTTTCTTGGAGACTTTGTACATAGGGACTTTGATTTTGTTATCGTCTTCTGAGTGTATGTTTTGATCTTCCTTTTCTGTATTAGTAACTTTTTATGGTTGATTTTTTTTTTTACTGTTGTTTGCTCATTTTCCTAATCTATTTCTTGACTTTTAACTCTTTGTTAAAGTGGCACTCTGCTTTCAGATTGTATGTACATTGTCCCAAGCTTCAGTGTTTTCATGCAGCTATTTTCAGAGATACTTCTAGGGACCTATAAGTTTTCAGTTGTTCAAAGGTGGTATGATCTAAAGAGAGGTGTTTATGACTCTTTTGACCTGTGCTCTGGTTTATAAACAACCATAAACATTCTTGGAATGCCCTGGAAATGTAAGGAAGGTGCCTGATCCACTGTGGTGTGTTATTTCCTGTCCTGTGTGGTGTGGACTACACCAAAGCCTGCAACCCAGATATAAGTATAGGCAAAGAAACAGAATCTTTCTCCCAGTGCCAGCAAAGAGATCTCTGAAATCTGCTTCTGATCAGTTGTTTGATCCTCCGTACCATCTTTGGTCTTAAAGCTCTGGAAGCAGCCGCTGCTCTTCCACATTTACTAGATTCCAAGGACTTCTCCTGGTTTGCTGAAATTGGGTCTTGGCTGGAGCAGCCTATGTGGAATTGTGTTCCACTCTCATTCTGGTGGGGCAGACTTTTCCTGACAACCCTCTAGGCTGTCTTTGGCTGGGCAATTTTGTAGATTCTGCCTTTCCAGGAATTTCTGTTCCAGGAAAGTTTAATGACATTATTTGAAGGTATCTACTGGGTTTTTAGAGATTCAAGCAAGTCCCTGCCTTGTCTCTACCATCTTAGCTCTGCCTCCAGAATTTGAAAGTATTTACTTGTATACTACACAGTAAAGGATTTGGGTCTATTAAAGTGATCTTACCATGTTGTTACTACTGTACTGATGAATTTTGAGTTACTCCCCATTGCCTGATCTTCATGACCCTTTGCAATTCGGTATTACCTTGCCTTTTACAACTTTAGTTAAGGCTATTCCTCATCATGGTATCTTTCTTCTAGTTAAACTGTATTTCTCTTTGAACTCAAGGAAAGACAAATCTTTTTTCTTTTGACTTGATGCCTTAAGTAGCATTCTTCTCTTTATCTAGAACTTTTTTCTCTACTCTTTTACCTGCTAAATATGAATCCTTTAAAACATAGCTAAAATGCAAACACTTGGAAGAAGGCAGAGTAGGTCAGAAATTTCTAAGCTCTCAAGATTTTTACCCACTCAAAAGTGTTAAAATATCACCTTAGGGCAAGCAAAGTGTGGGTAGAGATAAATAAGCATAGGGGCACAATAGACGTCTTCCTGGGAAAATTCAGGAAGATCAGAAGAAAAGCCCCAGGACAAGGTTTGATCCCAGTGAAGAGTAAACACCTCCAGACTAGGGTCTGTTTTAAAAACAAGCTTCAAGCAACTTAAACAACTATTGGCAAACCCTGGGGTTATTTGGTTTGGGAGGCTGAATCAGGCCTCAGCAACAGGAACTTTTACCCCTGGATAGCAGTGGGAGAGAGTTGGACCTTTGGGAAAGGGAACCTCTGCTGATAAGGAATTTCAGACCCAGCTGTGCTGCAAAGGGCAGCACATGCCCAGTGAGTGCAGAAGTAGAGGGGCAGAAAGTCTCTGACTGCGGGCACTTAAAGAAGGTTGGAGGTTTGGCTTTGGTTCCAAGTGATGGGGGGAGAACTGAAGATCTGGAGCAACCTCAGAGCTAGAGATGATTACAAAAATTAAGCTATTACCACAAAAAAAATACACAGGCAAAGGATAAAAGACTCCAACAATAGAAAGCTATTATAGGAATAGAGATGACCTGAGATCATTTTCAGAGGAGGATATTGAAGCAAAAAAATCCCCAAAGAGTAACTTCAAATGGTCAGCTGCCCCACCTCCCAATTATAGAAATCTTAAAAATAAGATGACAGAGAGAGAGGAAAAATAAAAAAAAACATAAGAATAATCTAAGTCAAACAAGAAGGTTATGAAAGGAAAGCCAACCAATTAGAAAAGGAGATCCACAGTCTTAACGAAGAAAATGACACCTTAAAAGTTAGAATTGGGTAAAGTGAAGCCAGTGAAATTATAAGAGATCAAGAAATAATTAAACAAAATATGAATAATGAAAAAATAGAGGAGAAAGTGAGACATCTTACAAGAAAAACAACAGATTTGGAGAATAGATTGAGAAGAGAAAATATAAAAAATAATCAGACTAACTAAAAGTTATGATTCAAAAAAGAATCTTGATACAATAAACAAGAAATGGTTAAAGAAAATTGTCCTGAAGATTCAAGCAAGATGGGGGTGGGGAGGTGGTAGAAATAGAAATAATTCATTGATCACCACTGCAAAGAGATCCTATGAGGAAAACTCATAGGAATATCATAGTAAAATTCTGAAACCCCCAACTCAAGGATAAAATATTAAAAGCATCAAGATTAAAACAATTTGAATATCATGGAGCCACAACTAGATTCACACAAGACCCAGCAGTAGAGACATTAAAGGACCACAAGTCTTGGAACACAATATATCAAAGAGCAAAAGAGCTGGGACTCTGGTCAAAAGTATCATACCCTGAAAAGCTAAGTATCATACTGAATGAAAAAAATGGACAATTGATAAACTGATAAATAGACAATTCAACATTCAAGAACCAAGGGATGTACATATACATATAGAATAACATATACACCAATGACTGGTCGTAAGAGATTCATAAGGACAGACTGTTTACATTTTATATATGTAATATGTATTAATAATTGGGTAGTTCATAACAAAGATTGGGTAAATCTGACCTTGATAGTAATTTAAAAAGTAAAACAATTTAGGAATTGCTAAAAAGCATACAAATGAGGTGCTAGAGGAAGAATTGATACAGAGAAATTAGATGGGGAGGAGGGCTGGTCGTTCTAATCTACTTTCATGGGGAATGGGTTTAAGAGGGAGCAATACATTTATATTTAGAAGAAAAAAATCTTCTAAATTTAGAGGAAATAAAATAGTAGGGGCATAGGGAGGGGGCAGAGGACAAGGGAGGGATGTTTAGAGGGGAAAGTGAGGGAATAGGTAAAAGGGGAGTGTAGAACAATGTTTAGATTTGTGGGAATGGGAAGATAAGGGAGAGATCTTTGGAGGAGCATAGGCAAGTAATAGGAGGGCAAGGTAGTGGGCAGAAGTAAAGCAGGGGAGGCAGGAGGGACAGGAAACAAGAGATATGCACAAACATAAAAACAAAGACCAGGAGTAGAATATTTCGGGGAAAGTATATGTCTATATATGTACATGTGTATGTATATATCTATAGCTGTAGAGAAACATATCTAAACTTTATTGTAGCCTTCTAGGTGTGTGGGGTAAGGGGAAAAAGAACCAAGTAAAAAAATATATACAGCAGAGAAAAAAAGAAAACTCACAATGAAGTAAAGAATAGATATACAATTCTCACCACACTGTGTATTATTCATTGTACAGGCTTTCTTGAAATTAAATTTTATTGTTAAATATTTTAAATCCTCTCTTATGTTCTGCTATGCCCATGACATGCTTTTTTTCTTTCTTAGTTTGTATTTAAGTTCCAGCATTTAAGTTGATGCTATGTTTTTGTTTCTTTTCTGTATTCTGAATTTGTGTTTTGGTCCTTGACCACCCCCCCAAAAAATAAAATATAATACACTCTTCAAAAAGAATGCTCCACTCTTCTCACTTGTTGATAGCTGTGTGAGATATAGCAACCCTTACTCAAATTAAACTCAGAGGCTTCTCAAGTCTTTCCATGGCCTGGGAATCCAGGAGTGCACTCTAAGCATGGAAATCTACCCCAGAGACAAAGAACACGGGAAGGATTGTTGCTCACCAATGAGGGATTTTGTTACCAAATATGGAACTTAAGGGAAGAATGCTGATGTGGCATTAAGGGGGGTGGTAAAGGGAAAGTGAAGGGGAGGGGTAAACCAGGTCACATAACGGAACTTTGGTGGTTCTCCTCCATCTTGGAGCATTTTATTTGCCTAAGAGGGGATACTTAGTTGTTTTAGCTTTGGCAGGAAGGGTGGAGGTTTTGGGGAATTCATGCCTGACAGGTCTTCACTTAACCTGTAACCTTTCTTCAGAAGATTCAAGTAGGTCTTCATTTTAACCCTTGAATAGTGACATTTTATATTTTACTGTATAGTTGGTAAAACCATTTACATACCTGAACACATTTTAATCTCATAATATTTTGGAGATAGGTACCCCAGGTGTTATTAATGCACATTTGTAAATAAGGAAACAGGTTAATAACCATTGCATCTGGTAAATGTGATTTGAATTCTGATCTCACTGATTATATACCCATCACTTTATATGTCGTTCCTTGCTGCCTCCTAATGAATGAACTTATTACATTCATATGACAGTCATCTATCTTTTCTGCTCCCCCCATGCCCCAGACTATAAATTCCATGAAGATAGCACTGGTATTTTCCAAACTTTAACCCTCCTTTAGATTCTAGCACAGTTCTCTGTATAAAACGAAACCACATTACTCTTTGAATATCAGTGTGGGGGTGGGGGCTATACTCTAGGTTTTCATTGGCTAATTCTTTAATTAGCACCTTAGTTGACTGATTGATTGCCAGCTCAGTCTGGCAATGGGACACAGGATAGATACCTGCCCAGCTTGGGATGGGGTAGGGAGCAGACACAAGGTAGAACAAGGAAGCACTGAAGCATGAGAGGAATGATATTAAATACAAATTGTTGTTACAGAATTTTAACTTAGATTGACCTTGCCTATGATTCTCAGAATTGCTGCAAATGACACTTGTTACAGGTCTGTTTTAGTTCATTCATAGTTGACCCTTTTTTGTTTTGATAACAGTCCAAAATTGTTATCAATGCTCCCTACCTCCTGCTCTTTGACACACTGGGATACGCTGAAGATTTGTTATCTTTTGGCTTTTCTGCCATCCCACTTGTCTTTCTTCTATGTATTCTGTCTCCCCAGATGACACATGACACTCATTCTCTCAAGGAGCTGTGGTGCCTTTATTTATATACAAGTAGCTGGTCAGCAGGAAAGGTTAGGAACACTGTTAGGTTAACTGCATCAAACTTTCTAGGGTCTGTGATTGTCTTAGAATTGTAGCTGTCACCCTTCAGCAGAGGCTAGGCAAAGTGCAAAAATGTCAAGGATTGTACAGTGCTCCTGTAGCATTATTTTAACACATTTCTAATTTGTCAATTCTGACAAATTGTATGTTGAAAGATAAACAAATTATACTTATCCCTCAATATGACCTTCTCTTTCTCCATACTCTGATTTTTCTTGTCCCTATGTCTCACTTCTATGGTTTTCAGGCCCCATTTATATGTAACCATATAGTTATTGATGTTTTGCCCCTCTGAAAGTGGTACTAAAATTAAATTGCATTTTCAGAATTACCCTTCTTATCTTTTTGAATGATGAGTAAAACACTGGATATTTTCCCATTCTTTGATTTTTGCAGCTGATTTAAAAGATAAATGAAGCATTTCTCTGATCAGTTCTATTACTTCACTTTTCCTTCAGAACTTACTTATAAATTATAATTCAACAATAGATCCTTTGAGGCTGTGACTGAGTCTCCTCTTTTTTCAAGGCTAATTCTCATTTATATTATCATGCTAAAAATCACCTCTTTTTAAAAATTAGCTACAGTTGCTCCTTGCCCTTTTTATTATATAATTTGAAGTTATTTGATATTTTACTATAATCATCCTACTAATAAAACCAAGTTACTGTTTGGATACAGTCCCAGCAAAAGACTCAGGAGTCTAAATTGCTCTAAAATTTGTAATACATGAATTTTAAATAGATGCTTCAGGGCTGAGTGAAATCTGCATATATAACCTTTTAGGTAACAAGCTGAAAATTGTGAGAGAGCTCAGTAGTTAAGAAAGGGAAGATTCAGGTCATAGAGTTTCCATTTAGGGATTTTTTCATCCGTCATTTTGTGTAAGACCTTTACTTAACCTCTCCTTCCCCACAACCAATCTTGTCTTTGTGTTCTGATTTGCAATGTTACTATGTTAACTTTACACTATATATAATACATGTAAATATACAATATATGCACACTCATACATATAAATGTACACATCTTTAAACATAGATGGATACATTTATCTGTCTATCTGTCCGTCTATCTGTCTTTCTATAATTTCCGTAGGAGTTCCATATATGTATTCAAAATTTCAGTTAATACAGCTAATGAATGATGATGTTTCATAATAATAGACTATTAGAGAAAAGCAATTATCATTTGTTAGAAATGATCAATTTTCATCTTTCAATCAAATATTAAAAGTTAACGTTTTATAAGACTATATTAATCAGTAGGTATGTTTTCATTCATTGCTATGGATGTTTATTTCTTATTAAGACTTTTTCTACGTTCCTAGCTGATTTCATCATTCTCCTCCAACCCTGCCCTCCATTATCATTAGCGGTATTAGCAATAATGTTGATCACATATGAATTGCATATTGTAAGTTTCCTTGAGTCTATCAGTCTTTATATCCAGTCCACATGAGCACTACCAGGACCACACCTGAATTCTCAGTATACTTCCTACAAATTCTCTAAATTCGTCACCTCTCTTCTAATATAACTCCCATTCATCCCCAAACCTTACTCCCATTCAGTTATTTGCTATACATTTACATAATATTTCTTCTAATCAATTAACCCATTCAGCTTTATTACTTCTTGGCTGTAATAAACTCTCTGCTCAAACTGTATCCTATACTAAGACATTTCAGTGTTTCTGTCACTTTCAATAACCCCATGGACTCATGCCACCTTACATATGCTTCATGCTTACCCTTGTTGTTCTTAATTTTGTCCTTCTTCTATTTTTGGCTACAGGGAATCTCTGAGAAAAGTTTTAGAAACATTTAGACAACATCAAAGTAATTATATACAATTAAGTTATAGTACATTGAAGATAATCAACAGAGAAAATGCACTAGAATTAAGGGGGAACTGGAGAAAGGTTTCTTATAGAAGTGGGATTTTAAACTGACCTTAAAAAAAGCTAACAAGCCAGGAGGTAGAGAGAGTGAGAGAGATAATTCCCATCTTGGCCTATAGCCAGTGAAAATACCAGAAATCAAGACATTGGATGTCTTGTTCAAGGCACAGCAAGGAGGCCAATGTCACTGGATCTCAAAGTAGGAGGACATTGTTTGAGGTATAAGAAGATTGAAAATATAGGGGAATGATAGATTATGAAGTGCTTTGATTAATAAAGGGCCAATTGTATATTTAATTCTGGAGATGATAGTCAAAGGAATTTGAATACAGTGGTAACATGGTCAGACCTAAGTTTTAGGAAGATAAGTAGAGGATAGACTGAAGAGGAAAGAGACTTATGGCAGTAAAATAATCCAGCAGGCTATTGCTATAGTCCAGGACTACGTGATGAAGACTTGTACTAGCATTTATTTTGTCTATAAGAAATAAATAGCTATCCCATATTTGATTCATGTTGTAAGCAGAGACTCTTTTTATTCTACTTTCTCTGGAGAGCTAGTGAATTAGCTAAAACTAAACTTTAATTTTGAATGGAGCTGTTGGGTGGGATGAAAAGAGCCTAATAATGTGGAAAAAAAAAGAAACCTAATGCTTCTCACTAGAGGTCAGGGTCTCTCAAGTTAAATCCTAGTCCTAGCATGTGTGGGTCTAGAACTTAGACTTTTTATGAGGAGAAAGAGAAAATGGTACCTCAAGCTGCCATTCTCATTGGTAGATATGCATTCTTATTTTACCCTAATTATATGAACCCAGGTTATGAATATGAAGTAGAAGTGATGAATAGATTTCAAGGATTAGATCTGGTAGACTGAGTGCCTAAAGAACTGTGGACAGAAATTTGCAATATTGTACAGCAGGCAATGGCAGCAACAACAGCCACAACAACAAAACATTTCAAAGAAAAAAAAGAGTACGAAGGCAAACTGATTATCTGATGAGACTTTAGAAATAATTGAAAAAGAAAAGTAAATAGTAAAGGAGAAAGGGAATGACACACCCAAATGGATACAGATTTGCAGAGAATAGCAAGGAGAAATAAGAAGGTTTTCTTAAATAAGCAAGGCAAATAAATAGAATACAACAGAATGGGAAAGACGATAGCTCTTCAATAAAATCAGAGATATCAAGGACATGGGTATGATAAAAAACAAAAATGGTAGAGATTTAACAGAAGTAAGAGAGAATAAGGAGAAATGCACAAAAGAACTGTACAAGAGAGATCTTAAAATTATTAATAACCATGATGGTATGGTTACTGATCTAGAGCCAGACATCCTGGACAAGGAAGTCAAGCGGGCCAGAGGAAGCATCGCTAACAGTAATACTAGTGAAAGTGACAGAATTTGGGCTGACATATTTAAAACCTAAAAGATGTTTCTATTAAAGTGCTGTCCTCCGTATGCCAGCACATTTGGACAACTCAACGATGGCCACTGGATTTGAAAAGATCAGTTTATGTTCCAATCCTGAAGAAGGGCAATGGCAAGGAATGCTCATATTTCTGAATCATTGCTCTCATTTCACATGACAGAAAGGTTATGCTTAAGATTCTGCAATCCAGGTTTCAGCAATAGTTGAACCAAAAATTACCAGAAGAGCAGGCTGGTTTTTGAAGTAACAGAGGAACTAGAGACCAAATTGCTAACACCTGCAGGATTATGGAGAAAGCAAGGTGATTCAGAAAGATGTTTTCTTCTCCTTCATTGACTACATCAATGCGTTTGACTTTTTAGATCACAGTAAAATATGACAACTCCTCAAAAAGATGGGAATATCAGATCATCTTACTTGTTTGCTGAGAATCCTGTATGTAGGCTAAGAAACAACAGTTAGGACCGAACATTGAAGAACTGATTGATTTAAAACTGGAAAAGTAGTATAACAAGGTCCTGTATTGTTACTTTATTTATTTCAGTTCTATGCAGCATATCACATATGAAATGCTAGAATGAAACAAAAACTAGAATTGAGATTGCAGGGAGAAGTAACCACATTCTCAGACATGAGGGTAATACCATTTTGATGGTAGAAATTGAAGAAGAATTAAGAAGTCATTCAATGAGGGTGAAAGAGTAAGCTGGCTTAAAGTTGGGGAACAAAATAACTGAGATCTTGACTGCTGTTCTCATAACTTCCTGGAAAATAGAAGGAGAAGAAATGAAAGCAGTGTCAGATTTTGTAATCTTGAACTCAAATATCACTGGAGTTGGCAACTGCAACCACAGAATTAAAAAGATGCCTGCTCCCGGGAAGGAAAGCTATCGCATATCTGGACAGCATACTAAAAAAACAACCCTATCCCTTTGGCAACAAAGCTTTGTCCACAGAGTCAGTGCTGTGATTTTCCAGGAGCAATACTAGAACAGATTACTCATTAAATATTTGATTAGACTACTTTCAAAACTTCCTTTGTCAATTTGATTCAGTTCATTTCGATTCAAATTAGCAAATGTTAAGGTGCTGCTTTGTGCAAAGTATGCTAGATGCTGATAGAGATCAATCAAAACCAGAGGCTACCCTCAAGATATCAAATTTTAACTTTCTATTACAATTATCCTCTTTTCTCTCAAAATTACTATTGTAAGCTGACATACCAGTATGCATATATATATATATATATATATATATATGCGCAGAGACACACATCTATATCTATGTATGTATGTATATAAGCACACATGTATATATGTATACATACATACACACACATATATATGCATATATATATGTAAATATACAGTCTTGAAAATTTTAAAGTTTTGACAATAAAACTTCCAGAAATAAAAATTAGATTCTTGGAGAGAATTAATTCTTGTTCCATAAGAAGAGAAAAATACATTTGATTAGTGAAGAATGAACCATTATTATAAAAAGCCATAGTGTACTTATATGGGGTGTCCCAAAAGTCTTAGGGAAATTTTAAATTTTAATGATTTAAAATAGCTTAATAGCTTAAAACTACAATAACACTTCTGGGACATCCTGGGTATTTAAAAATTGAAAGTGTTTTGTAAAGCACTCATTTTAGCTATCCAGATAAAATAATAATTATATCAATCTATTACTGCAATATTTTAATTAATTAAATTTGTAATCAAACAGTGATTCTTTATCTGAAAGAGGAAAACCATATGAAGAAATCAATGACTTTACCTATAACTGGCAATTATTTTCAATTTTTCTCATAAAATCTACAAGAATAACCAACTTGAGTATTAACAAACTATTTCTTTAGCATTGGTTTGTTTTGCAGTGCATGTTATTATTGTATTATGAATTTTATCTTGTATTCTAGATAAACACTGCAATTCTTTGATTAGGGTATGTGCTAGAGATTTATATGTGCATATATACTCATACATGAGTGCATTTTAACAACCCTTCAAAGTAGTTTTCCACCAAAGGTATTATGAATCAAAATGTATAAATTACTAAAGAAAGGCAGAGAATATTTATGACCTTGTGTGATTAGTGATCTCTGAATCTAATCTTAGGGTACTTTAATGGACTATAATTATCTACAGTGTATAGTTACTGCCTTTCCGGAGATTGATTTAAAATTGCCTCAAGAGGCAAGTTCTCTTTAATTATCTGATAAGAGCCAAACTTGGCACTCTAAAAACTTTGGAAAAAGAAAAATAAATATACAGTACTGTAAAGTAAAACTTATTTCTGGGTTACATTTAAAGCAAAAAAAAAAAAAAGCAAATGAAAAGCTTACAAGTGTAGTTAAGGTATCTTCCTCTAACCTAATCTGAGTAGGATTTTTCTGCCAATAATGTGTTCTCAAGAAAAAAATAAACAGTTATTCATTCATTCACTTATCTTTATAGCCAAAGGTAGCTGAAAGCTTACCTTTCTACTTTGTTTTACTTCTACTTATGCCTTGGCAAACTGAACTCTGGGTTACCCCAATCATCTGCCTAATCCATTTTTATTTGCATGATACAAAAGGAGTTATAAAACTTTGACAGCTTCATATACCATAGGTTTATGTTATCTAATATAAAAACTGTCTACTTAAATGGACATTCAGAGTGGATTACTAGATTACTAGGAAATGGTGTTAGTTGATACTGATGATAATTATTGTATTGTTTTGGCCTTTGGTTTCATGGTATTTATGTTTATGTTTAAGTTTTTTTGATTACCTTAGTGACATGTAAATATCCTTTTTCAAAATTTCAAAATTCAAAAAACCCTCTAAGTAGTTGATTTGTAATGACATAAAATTCTGATTATGAATTTATAAAAATAATCTTATAGGTTTAGTTTATTGATAAGTGACCCATGGGAGGAATGGCTTGATCACCCTGCCAAAAATAAATTTAAAAAGGGGGAAAACAGAGGAAATTAGAGGATTAGTAGAGTAAGTGGTTAATTTCTGGTATTGAGTGAACCACACTGACTCTATCTTGTGATTTAATTCTAGAACTAGCTCAGTTCCATTCCTTTTCAGTTGCGATTCTAGTCTGAATTCTGTCTTGTGAGAACACTTTATCCAATTGTGGGAACTTAGAGAAAACCTTATCGCATAGTCTTGCATGGTTGGGAAACCAAACCATCTCCAAGGACCTAGGTTGTGCTGACCAAAAGTCCAGTCAGATTCAAAGATTAATGCAAGGAGTTTTCTCACAATTGTACATCTCAACCAACCCATATGTTTTTCTGAAACAACCCCTATCCCTCACTACCACCACTAACTGATCAATCAGTTATTATCTCTATGTTCCTTTGATTGTTCACAGGTGCTTAGGAAGGGCAACACCTACATTGTGGATTTCCGAATTCAGGGAATTCCACCTATTTGCCTTCCCCATCCGATCTTTGAAAGTTCTTAATATTTCATCTCATTAGAAATCATTATTACATAATGGATTTTTTCCTTTTAACCAATTGGGCTTATTTCATTAATGATTTTGAAGTTATAAAAATCTCTTTCCCCTTATATTCAGGGTCCAGGTCTAAACTGAGGAAATCTGGTCTCAGTTTATGGGCAATTGCCATGCATTGTACAAAAAATCAATATGCACAGAATGTTGAAACGTTGCTTTTCTCAGCTATTTTATCTTTACTTGCCCTATTTACAAATAGATAAAATGATAGATATTTTCCTCTCAGCGGACATGCATGAAGAACACCTTTCTGTAGGTTCTCAAAAGCTTTACCACTTAAAGAGAGAGATAGAGGCAGGTAGGGCATGTACTGCTTTTGAACCAGATAAAGAATAATTTTTTAAAAAAATTATTTATTTAATTTTTAACATTCATTTTCATAAAATTTTGGGTTCCAAATTTTCTCCTTATTTGTCCCCTCCCCCCACCCTAAGACGCCAAGCATTCTAATTTCCCCTATCACCAATCTGCCCTCTCTTCTAACATCCCTCCCTTCTCTTGTCCCCATCTTCTCTTTTGTCGTATAGGGCCAGATGACTTTCTATACCCCATTACCTGTATTTCTTATTTCCTAGTAGTAAGAACAATACTCGACAGTTGTTCCTAAATATTTGAGTTCCAACTTCTCCCCATCCCTCCCTCCCCACCCATTCCCTTTGGGAAGCAAGCAATTCAATGTGGGCCATATCTGTGTAATTTTGCAAATGATTCCATAATAGTCGTGTTGTATGAGACTAACTATATTTCCCTCCATCCTATCGTGCCCCTCATTGCTTCTGTTCTCTCTTTAGATCCTGTCCCTCTGCAAGAGTATTGACTTCAAATTGCTCCCTCCTCCCACTGCCCTCCCTTCCATCATCCCTCCCACCCTGCTTATCCCCTTCTCTCCCACTTTCCTGTATTGCAAGATAGATTTTCATATCAAAATGAGTGTGCATTTTATTCCTTCCTTTAGTTGAATGTGATGAGAGTAAGCTTCATGTTTTTCTCTCACGTCCCCTCTTTTCCCCTCCACTGAAAAGTCTTGTGCTTGCCTCTTTTATGAGAGATAATTTTCCCTATTCCATTTCTCTCTTTCTCCTCCCAATATATTTTTCTCACCACTTAATTTCATTTTTTTAAGATATGATCCCATCCTATTCAATTCACTCTGAGCTCTCTGTCTCTGTGCGTGTGTGTATGTGTGTGTGTGTGCAATCCCACCAACTACTCAGATACTGAAAAGTTTCAAGAGTTACAAATATTGTCTTTCCATGTAGTAGTGTAAGCAGTTCAACTTTAGTAAGTCCCTTATGACTTCTCTTTGCTGTTTACCTTTTCATGCTTCATTCTTGTGTTTGAAGGTCAAATTTTCTTTTCTGCTCTGGTCTTTTCATCAAGAATGATTGAAAGTCCTCTGTTTCCTTGAAAGACCATATTTTCCCCTGAAGTATTATACTCAGTTTTGCTGGGTAGGTGATTCTTGGTTTGAGTCCTAGTTCCTTTGACTTCTGGAATATTCTACTCCACGCCCTTCGATTCCTTAATGTAGAAGCTGCTAGATCTTGTGTTATCCTGATTTTATTTCCACAGTACTGGAATTGTTTCTTTCTAGCTGCTTGCAATATTTTCTCCTTGACCTGGGAATTCTGGAATTTGGCCACAATATTCCTAGGAGTTTCTCTTTTTGGATCTCTTTCAGGTGGTGATTGATGGATTCCTTCAATACTTATTTTGCCCTCTGGTTCTAGAATCTCAGGGCAGTTTTCCTTGATAATGTCATGAAAGATGATGTCTAGGCTCTTTTTTTGATTATGGTTTTGAGGTAGTCCCATAATTTCTAAATTGTCTCTCCTGGATCTATTTTCCAGGTCAGTTGTTTTTCTAATGAGATATTTCACATTATCTTCCATTTTTTCATTCTTTTGATTTTGTTTTGTGATTTCTTGGTTTCTCAGAAAGTCATTAGCCTCCATCTGTTCCATTCTAATTTTGAGAGAACTATTTTCTTCAGTGAGATTTTGGGCCTCCTTTTCCATTTGGCTAATTCTGCTTTTGAAAGCATTCTTCTCCTCATTGGCTTTTTGAACCTCTTTTGCCAATTGAGTTAGCCTATTTTTCAAAGTGTTCTTCAGCATTTTTTTGGGTCTCCTTTAGCAAGGTGTTGATCCATTTTTCATGCTTTTCTTGCATCTCTCTCATTTCTCTTTCCAGTTTTTTCTCCACCTCTCTAACTTGATTTTCAAAATCCTTTTTGAGCTCTTCCATAGCCTGAGACCTTTGAATATTTATTTTGGATGTTTGGGATACAGAAGCCTTGACTTTTATGTCTTTCCCTAATGGTTAGCATTGTTCTTCCTCATCTGAAAGGGTGGGAGGAGATATCTGTTCACCAAGAAAGTAACTTTCTATGGTCTTATTTTTTTTCCCTTTTTTGGGCATTTTATCAACCAATTACTTGACTTTTGTTTCCTTTGTCAAGAGTAGGGTATACTCTGGGAATCTATGACATCTCAGTTCCTCCAAGGTGGCACAATCAAGCATGTACTGGTCTGCACACAGAGAAGGATTTTTGTACACAGAATCTTAACAGATACCTCTCCACAGCCTCTTCGGCTCCAGTTCCACCAAGTCAGCACTGGGGGCTGATTTTCAGATAAGCTGGATGGGTAGGGCCACCATTCAGTTTAAGACAAAGACCAGTTCTGCCAGGGCCTCCACCAAGGGCTGAGGTAAGACTCAGCTCTTCAATGCCCCCAAGGGTTTTTATGCTCCAACAATGGAGCTTCCTTATGGGCTGCTGTGCTGGCTCTGTGGCCACTACCTGCTGTTGGAGCTATGGGAAAGCCCTTCTCCCTGACCAGCTGATAAAACCCCTTCACTGACCTTTGGTGCTTGTGTGCCAAGGGATCTGAGGACCTGCTACTGTGACTGGAGATTCTGCCCCCAAGGTGTCCTCCTCTCAGAGTCTCATCACACCATGCTGCTCAGCCAAGGCTGGTCTGGGCTCCATGCTCACCTTCGTGTCCTGCATAACCAATGTTTCCATGGGTCTTTCAGGTTACCCTGGGCTGGAAATCTCCTCCACCCTGTTGTTCTCCATTTCTGCTGCTCCAAAATTTGTTGAGAGTTCCTCTCTACAGGTCTTTTACGGGCTGTGGGGAGGAAACCTGCGTAAATGAGTCTTCTAGTCTGCCATCTTGGCTCTGCCACACAGATAAAGAATAATTTAAAGCCTAGTGTTTTGTGCCTTATTGCAGTTGTGTGTGTGTGTGTGCACACGTGTATGTGTTGTGCAAATAGGCAGAGTCATATTTGCAATTTTATTGGTATAGGGAATTCTTAATGAGGACCTCCTGCCTTGACTTTTGCAGATGAGCACCTCTTCTCAGACTCATGACTTTAGAAAGTCACCCACGGTACTGAGAGGTTAAGCATCTCATTACCTAGCATTCCAGTCATTACATATTTCAGAGGGAATAACTGAATCCAAACTTCCCTGATTTCTAAGACCACCTTTCTATCTACTATACCACATTGGCTCTTCTTTGTACATGCTAGGTCAATAAATAATTGTTGAATGATTGAATAAATATATTAATACAGTAGCTATAAACATGTATAGACGGTTCTAATGCTATATAAATTTATATTAAGTCAATTATCTCTTTCTCTCTCTCTCTCCTTCCCTCCCTCTCCCTCTATTTATCTAATAGAATTTCCCTTGAGAAAAAAAAAAATTCTCCTTCAGGAAAAGATATCCGTATTCCCCATTATTGGGCAATCCAAATACTGCCATTTTTCTTCCCTATGTATTTTACATGAAGCAGGTCTTAGATATAAAAAAATCATAGCTTAGTAGAATTATGTTTCTGTCAGGGTAGCTCCTCTGTCTACAATCCCCCTTTTCACTTCACCCTATTTCCCCTCTCTTATTGCTGTGGGGCTCATGAATTTCTGTTCGGTCTTGTCCTCCCACCTCCTTTTTCAACTCTGGACTGCAGAGATTGAAACAAATGTAGAACTGCAAACAACACCAGCCAAATATATATAATGCACTGCTTTGAGCAGGCATCCAAAAAACTTTGTTTTTAATTAAAAAGACAAATACTCTGAATCATAAAGAACATAGAGAAATTGAGCTGAGAACTTCATACAGAATTAGACCAAAGTTTACTGCCTGAAGGCAGCTGAACCAGACTCTACTGCTTCATTTATTGACTTCAGAATAAAGCTTAGGGATAACATCTTTATGATGTTGTAGATAACTAGAAATTCCTAAAATATGTTTCTCAGCAATTTGGTCCTTTGAACATCCCTACATCTTTATGCTTTCCATTCCTATGTTACATTATAGAACTTGAGTATATTTCTAAATAGTATTGTACATTGTAACCTGGAATGAGATCATTATAATGGTTCATCAGAAAGGCATATGTGATGTAATTAGCAGAGAAACTTCACAAGTGTATTTATAATAGTATTTGATTTTTTGTTGGTACCTTTATCTTTACATTCATTTTGCAATATATACTTCTCCCTTCCCTTCCCAGAGAGCCATCCTTTATAACAGAGAATAAAAAAGATAGAGAAAAAATAAAATATGAAAGTCTACCAACATAGCAACCAATACCATTATTATACATAGCATTCCATAGCCATAGTCTCCCACCTCTATAAAGAAGGGAGAGAAGACAATTCTCCTATGAGTTCTACAGGTTCAGATTTGATTAACATAATTTCATAATAATTAGTTTTGAGAATTAAATTTTGTTGTGCATTTACATTATTGTTTTCATTGTGATTATTATTTTTTCTATATTTTTGAACAGCTTTTGAACTCAGATCTTCCTGATGCCAGGCCCAGTCCTATATCCACTATACCACTTGGCTATGAAATCAGTATGATATAATTCATCTATTTATCTTTTTTCTTTCCCACAATTTACCATTCATCAGAAAACCTTCCTTCTATTTGCCCAATTCCCTATGGATAGTAAGGAAAAAATAGTTTGTTTTAAATTGTCTGATTGTAATATCCAAGGAGAACTGAATAGTTTTAGGTGTTGGACAAAGTCTCTCAAAAATTTTATCATTGATCATAAGATTTACGGTTGGAAGTATAGAGTTGATCTCATCTATTAAAAGTCTTCTGTCATCCCTCCTTCTGTACCATATCTATCCTCCTATTTCATAAAACTCTATGAATAAGCTCATGTATGTGAATTCTAACTTGACTTGGCATATAGGTTTGCATGAATTCTAGTTTGAGCTTGTACTTAATTTGCTACATCCTGTCTCAGCTACCCATACTTCTTTTTGGTCAAATTTCTAATATCCATCACAAAATCTCCAGTGAATGGATCAGGCAAAGCAGAACTTCCCACTCAATTTCTAGGGATCACAGTAAAAAAATGGTCTTTCTGTCCCTTCCCACAGTTTTCTTTCAGTGAGGTGCTACTGCCAGCTGTGAGAGCCTGGCTCCTCAGATTCCTGTTAGGATCACGGAGAAGCTCTGTAAAACCCACAGTATTACTAATGCTGCTTTGGTTAATCTCCTCTTATTCCAAAACCATCTTTCTTTCCATTACCATACAGTGACCCTCATTTGAATTCCTTAAGTCAAATATTGCATTTTTCTATCATTTATAAGGAAGCAGTCATATCGCAAACATTGAAACTAGCAAGTGTAACACAATCATGCAATTAGATATGTTATTAGATTATTATAAGAGCTGTAACAAGTCTTTAAAGGTCCATTCATCCTTGCTTTTAAGACCTTATTGTATTTTCTAAGTCTAAAATAACTATTACCCCTCACTGACATATGACCAGGAAGTAGCTAACTATTTACTAAAGTAGAATTTGACCTATATCATTTTTTTTAATTTAGAAAGTTAAATATGTTGCTGAGAAATCTTTGTTAATTTCTCCTAGACTTTTTTCTGAGATAGATACAGCTTGAGAGTGAGGATAATAAATCTATATTTATTTTTGGCTGTTTTGACTCTTGGTCAATCATAATGTTTACAGGGTCACTAAGGATGAAATTTGAAATCTGAACTTTAGGTTTGAAAAGAGAAATGTTTGAGAGAGAAAATAGTGTAAGAATGAAAAACTGAATGTAGCAGGAAAGGCAAAAATGCTTACGATATCTGTGTACTGTCATTATAATTTTTAGTAATCCTACTCAGACCTTATAATATGAAAGCCATTTGAGTACATAGATACTTTAAAATATACTCTAGCTAGATAAAATGTTCAAAGAATCATTTATTTTAAATTAGATAAGATTTAATGAACTCAATTCCTTTCATCTTGCAGGAAAGGAAGATGAAATTAAGAGAAATCAAGTAAATTGTCCAAGAACACACAAGCAAAGTGCTTTACAAAGCTTAGGATGCTTTAAATGTGAGCTGGCATAATTGTCATACTCATTCATCGTCCTTCTCCTCCTCCTCATTATCATCATTTGGTCGAGATGGGATTTAGACTCCTCTCTCCAAATCTCATATGTTTAATGCTATGTCAAGTTGCAGTGACCACCAGTATCAAAGTACTGTGCATTTTAATAAGGCTTACAAGTAGAGCCGAAACTAGGGGGGTGTACCTGATTCTTTGCTCAGGGTTCTCAAATTTAGAGGAATGTAATTAGCAAGAATAACTAATAAAACAGGAAACTAGCAGATAGCATATTTCTTTCTCATCATATGGTCTCATTCCAGATCAGTTCTAGCACTGCTTGGCAGCAGTTTTCTGATATCTTGAGTTCCTTCCCCATCCAAGGTACTACTCAATTGAGTTTGTCTTAGAATGTTGATTGCCAGACATAGAAATGAAGAGTAGGAACTTCAAATTCATGCCTTATGAGGATCAGTTAAAGAAAGTGGAGCTCTTTAATATTAAGAATGGAAGATGTGTGTTTGTGTGTGTGTGTGAACATACACACACACACACACACACACACACATATATATATATATATATAAAATCTTTTTGGTCACTCTCTTTATAACTATCTTTGAAAGGCTATATTGTTGAAAATAGAAAATATTTTTTTCTGTTTGATTTTAGTGGAAATCATCAGGAAAAAATGGGTAGAAATTCCAAAGAGCAAAAGTTAGGGTTGATATTAGGATAAATTTCTTATCAATGAGAGTCATCTAAAAGTGAAATGCCATGCCTCAGGGAGCAATGAGTTTCCCCATATTCAAGGTTTTTAAGGAAGATGATATAACCACTTGCCGTATGTGTTCTCCTAGAGATTTGAGGGGGAGAAATTGGACTAGGTAACTATTTCCAAATCTGAAATTCTATGGATCTGTAAATTTGTTTAAAAAATGAACTTTATAGGCATAAGATAGGAAGAAGAATGGCTAGAAAGTAAGTCTTCTGGAAGGGATCTAGAGGTTTTAGTGGACTCTTACTTAGTATGAACGAGCATTGTGATATGGCATTCAAAAAAACTAATGCATTTTTTATTTACTTTAAGATTAAAGTTGAATTCCATGAGTAAAAAGATTGATAGACCCAATCTACCTACTATCCTGGAGTTTGGTGCATTGTACTCAATTTGAGGTATCAAAATATTTAGAAGGGACAGTGATAAACTAGAGAATGTCCAAAGCAGGGCAATAGTTCTTTAATAATACCCTTTAAGTGCCTATGTACTGACTAAGAAAGGCAAAAGACAATTCCTGTTCTCAAGAAGCTTACAGTCAAATGGTAAAGAAAGTCAGCTTCCTGCCATAAGAAGATTTGTTGCAGGAATTGAGATTGTTTACCTTGGGATAAAGAATACTTTATGGTATATGGTAATTTTTCTTTATGATATATGGTAGTTATCTCCAAACAAGTGAAAGGATGACTTGTAGACGGAAGGCTGACTTACTCTTTTTTTTTGTTCTTAGAGGACAGAATCAGAATCAATGCATGGAAATTGAAAAAAAAAGACAATTTAAGCTTGCTATTAAGGAATTCTTCCCAAATAATAAGACAGGTCCAAATTAGAGCCGACTGCCTTAGGGGTCAGTGGATTCCCTCCCCGCTTTGGAGCTCTTCAAATAAAGAATGGATGGCTACTTTTTAGATACCTTGTAGAGAATATATATATATATATATATATATATATATATATATATATATACATATATGTATATATATATATATATAATTTTTGTAGTTCTAGGATTTAAATCTATTTTATGAGGATCCTCAATAAGTACTCCTGAAAATATATAAAAAAAGAATGCTAAAACTCAAAGCAATCTGATGTAGGGCATGAATGCTATGATCAGCACCAGAACTATCTTGAGTATAGTTGCTCTGGTTTGCAATGTTTTCAGGAATAGTTTGGCACAGAGAAAACACATTTTCTCAAAAATTATACTAGTGGCATGCACTTGCTGCTAAGTCCTAAGAAGCTGGATAGGCTTTAAGTAAAGACCTAGAAATGAATGATTTCATCTAAGAAATAACTAAGCCAAATGTGGAAAGGCACATCTCAGAAAGATTAGCGATGAAAGTATGTGTGTGTGTGTGTGCGTGTGTGTGTGTATGTGTGTGTGTGTGTGTGTGTGTTACCTACTACTTATGACCATTATCTACTAAGATGCAGTCAGGTTGTGGTTTCCATTGGTGGGAGTATGTAAGTATGCATTCTGTCAGGACCACTTGTCCTTGAGGAATTGTATTGAGTTAACAGAAAGATGTTCAAAGAGTCAATAGGAGCAGTTGGTGTTTATGAGTGTGTGGTTTGAAGATAACTGGCACCAGCAAGAAGAAAGAACTATATAGCTGTTTTTTTCCCCTAAGAGAATACTCCTCAGACAAAGGAGTTTTTTTTTTCTGTTGTTGTTTGGTTTTTACTGCTGAAAGGCAGCTAAAATTCAAAATAACTGAGAACATGGGAAGAGAGCATCTGATTACCCTGACCAAGTTCAAGTAACCAAACCTTAACAAAGTTGTATGTCATCACAAAGTGGGAACTTCTACATGTGATTTCTAAGTCAGAACTGGAGTCATGTCATCTTTACTTGTGGAGTCATGATACCCATCTAAAATATTGAAAAGGTTGACATGCCAAACTTCAACATTATTGTTGGCTGCCTTAGAGCAGAAAAAAAGAGAATTGGATAAAAGAGTTCAAAGTTTTGATTTAGTCTAATACAGCTATATGAACCTTGCTTGTAGAAGTCTTTTGATTTTATTTAAACAGTTGTTTATTTTGCATTTAATAATGTCCATTCTCCCCTGACTTGCTATGAATTCTTTCTTTTATCCACACTTGTGAAAAATAAGACTTTTTATCCTCCTATATGGATTTTTTACATGACTGGCTATATTTGTAACGTTTATACTTTTGGAATTGGTGATAAAATCTATTTCTTAAAAAACTGCTTATCACTTTTCCCAGAAAGTTTTTATTTAATAAAGGAAATTCAAAATAATAAAAAGTAAAAAAAGGAGAAATATATCTATACCTTAGTTGCTTAAAAAAGATAGCATTAGGGTGACATTTGTTTTATTTTAATTTGCATTCTTACAATTAAGGATTTTTAAAAGTTAACGGGTTTATACAGATTCTTCAAAAATCCTAATTTAATCTTGCCTTAAGGACAGAGGTTCTTTGTTTGTATTCACTTTCCTCACTTGGTAAAAACTGCAACTTTAATCTTCATTCAGGGCCAAATGTGAAGAGATATTTCCCCAAATTATTTCACTGATCCACCCGCTGGTTGTTCATCACAGAGCCCACAGCAACATATCTTGTGGCACAATGTCTCCATTATAATGCTTCATTCTTTGCTCAAAGCAGGTGCAGGCTCTCTTCTGGAAAAAAAAAAAAAGCCCTCAGAGGGTTAAGGCAGACTGTAGGAAAGCTGGATTCCCTGCCCCCTGAGATGAATAATTATTTCATCACTGGCCCCTGTGATTTCCAGATATCAGTAGCATGTTGTGCTACATAAAACAGAGCTATGGGATCAGTCTCCTTGAAAATTAGCACATTCAATCAAAATCCAGTGGGCCTTTTTTCAAAGCCTCTGTTGTCATTTGATTTTCCCGAATCACTTTAGCTGTCTGAAACATCAATGGCTTGATAGCTATCAGTGGCTTGTGGGTAACAGTGCTGTTCTACTGAATGTTAATAAATGATATTGGCCTTTGATGGCTTATCAAAGAGTTTAGATTAGGGAGCCTTTTAGAAGTGTTTTCAAATGTATGCTTTGGGGTATCAGTCAGAGGAGGCCCATTCATCTTAAAGGAAATTATGAAACACTGGTTAAGGGGATTTAAATAATGAAGAAGTGAGATGAATTCTGTAATGAACAAGGGCTGAACATTTTGCTGCTAAGTTAAAAATCAGGTTAGCTCTTCATTTTCAGGCTGGTTTTGGCATAGGTGGAGATAATAAGGTGCTTGTGCACCATTGTTAGTAATTGTGTTATTACAAGGTTTCTTAGATGACAGGGATTTTAGGAGAAGACCTAATGTTAGGTTTGAAAACATCTCCTTTTAGAGCAAATTCTATTAATGATTTCAATGAATCTCACAATTACCTCAGAAGTATGATCATGTTACAAGTTATGGGAAAATTATGTATATATATATATATAATATATATACACACAAATATATACTCTACCCATATATGCATACTTATATGATCTTTTAAAATACATTTATTAAACATAGCCTTTTTTCTAATGATATAACATATGCGATAATGTTAAGAAATTTCCCCGTTAAACCTAAGGGATAAATGCTACCTTTCCTTATGAAAATGGTTTCATATAATGAAATTTTCATCCCTGGAAATGAATACAGATAAAATTAGAGTTTATTAGAATAGTGAATTATAGAATTTAGTGATAATAGATCTAGCGATACCAACACTTTTTAGATAAATATATTTTTCCTTTCATTTTCCAACTTCTTCTTTAAAAGAAGGTTGTTATGTTGTATGGAGTTTCTGAAACTCCAATTCTCTTTATATATATGATTATTATTTTTCAGTTGTTTTTCACTTGTGTCCAATTCTTCATGACCCCATTTGGGGTTTTCTTGGCAAAGGTACTAGCTCATTTTACACATGAAGAAACTGAGGTAAATAAGCTTATGTGTTTTTCCTAGAGTCATATTGCAATTAATTGTCTGAACCAGATTTGAACTCAGGAAGATCAGTCTTCCTAATTCCATTGCTGGCGCTCTATCACACTGTGACACTTAGCTACCCATGCTTAAAATTTTTTTTGTTGTTCAGAAATATAGGATGATAATAATGTTTGTCAATTATCTTATAAAACCACCAACCAGTTAAAGGAAGTAGGGCAAGTATTTTTATTTCATTTTACTTAGGTCCATAGAGTTTACTGACTTGCCCATGGTCACACTATTTCTTTGAGCTATTTTGATATTTTAGTTCATGAGACAAAATTAAATTTTGGTATTAAGGTAAAGAAGATCATTTGTCACATGAAGTGAAAGTACTAATAACTATAGCATTATTAAAATAATAATGATAGAAAAATTTACTTTCCCAAGCAACAATTTCATAAACCAACCCCCTTGAATATTCTTAATTGCATAAAAAGCCAAATTAATTCCCCTTCCTCTTTTGGAATTTACAAGTTGCTTGGACAAGGTTGTATGACCAATATGATGGATAGAGGAAACAAAATCAACTGCTAGAGGTTTCCCCCATGTACTGACGCTAACTCATTTACTACTTTCTTTCCATCCATTTCCTTGTAGACCAGAATTATTCTGTAATTAACTTTTAACAAGTTGTATGATTCCATAAGAGCTAAATTTGTAACTTTAAAGGACTGAAAGCACAGAAAGCTCAATCTAACCTTAACTAAAGTCAACCTTCCTTGAAAATTAGCTCAGATTATCCCTTTTATTGTGTGGTACATTGGAATTCTGAAATTAGAGTCAGAAGACCTTGTTTTAAATATGAGCTCTGCTGCTTACCAAAATTAAGGCTTCAGGTTAGCCAATTAACTTGTCCGTGCCTCAGTTTTCTCATCTGCAAAATGAGGCAGTTGAATGAGATGATCCCTGATGTCCATCCCAAGTCTGAGTCTATGATCCTTCCAGTCATTTGTTCTCAAAAGTTTTTTTTCCTGTCTTCTCTGTTATGATCTATAGTTTAAATATAATAAATTGTTAAGGATAAATATATTTTTGCTAAATGGATTCATTTTTAGCTTTTCCTAAGAGTATAGTTCTTTCTGTTAACTTTTATTACCTTAGAAGTATCTCATTTCACCTCAAATTTGAACTAGAACTATTAGAGTATTGGCATTAGGCCCGTCCCTACCACTGAGTATTTCTTATTCATGTTCTCCTTTAAATTTACAATGTAAGATCCATCCAAGGAGATGAGGAGTTTTCAAAAATTCTATTGAAATTGTAAAGATAAAAGTGGAATATTGCGACTGTCCTTCAGTTAGCTAATACTCTCTGTGACCAATTTTTTGTTTTGTTTTATTTTGATTACACATTTCTCTGATGAATCCTATGCACAACTATTCCTTATTAATTCCTTATTTATAAAGTGCATTCTCATGCA
Source organism: Bettongia penicillata ogilbyi (assembly GCA_023548195.1). Lineage (NCBI taxonomy): Eukaryota > Metazoa > Chordata > Mammalia > Diprotodontia > Potoroidae > Bettongia > Bettongia penicillata. Next base: position 1,585,822 of record JAJHZJ010000129.1, on the reverse strand, counting down.
GATCATCATACTTTAAGAGTGATAATTTTGTAGGAACAGGAGCACCTCATGTTCATAGAGATCTTGTAGACTACAAACTTCAGTGAGTAGTTTCTTACCAATGTGAAGGTTTAGGGGTAGCATCACATGATGTATATAATCTGAAAGTTGAATGAATTAAGTTTAAACACAACTACATTTCAGGTAAACTTCATATAGATATTCAATGTGTAGAAATTCAAACAAGTGTTTAAGAAATTGAATGCTAGATCACTCATTCTTACAAAATATGAATATACTCTTAATTGCATTTCCATAAATGTGCTGACTTCTTGTTGGATTTTTCATTGTGCTCTTTATCCTTTCTTCATGCTTATTTCTCATGACTATATTTCATCTACTTATTTATACATTCCAGTAGTTTTTACCAAGTACTAGGAAAAAAGTCTGAGTAATCAAAAGATTTCTATTTTCTTGTTATAACATACGAGACAAAAAAAGAAACAGAATAACTTTTCTTTATGGTATGTTTTCATATATGTAAAAAAATCATTATCACAATATGATAGGCATACTCACACATATATTTGCATATATGCCTTTATACAAATATATAATCACAATAATTTTCTGATATAGAACCCTCAGTTTAAACGCAAGAAAAACAACTAAGCTAAACTAATTGGTCAACCACATTTGAAGGTGTCTATCATTTCTCTACCAAGAGGAGGGCTACATATTTTATCCTCTTCTCTATTACAAAAAATAATTATGATAATTAGAGTTCAGTTTCTCCTTTACATAGAGGGAATAGAGTAGATTTACAGAATGAGGCATAATGAACTCATTTTACTGCTGTTTTAATTTTTTAGCTATTATACATGTTGTTATGTGATTATGTTTCATGAATTTCTTAGGAGGAGAGACATAAAATTCATTGAAGAAAGAGGGAAAACATTGAATGAAATAATTTGCTTGGCACCATGGAGCCTCTCCATATATATCTATGTCTGTGAATAGATAGATAGATAGTTAGATAGATATGAAATACTTGAAGGTAGTCTGGCTTGATGTATAGAGAATAAACATATTTAATCTGAGGGAGAATGAAGGAAATCAATTAAAGGGATTTTCTGACCAGTTTAGAGAGTTTTGAAGGTGGTGAGCTTTGTGTGGTATTTGATTGCTTGCTTCATGGAGGATGTGGACTTTTCCCTCTTCTCTTATATGATATACATATTAAAAAAAGGATTCAGTTGTTGAGAACTGCTAACAGATACCTTCGGGCAGATTACATGGATCTTGCAAATACTCTCCCCAACATACCAAGAAGAAAGTCCCTGACCCTTAAATTAAGGGAGCAAAACCTCTCTAGAGAAGAGTGAGTTCTCAGACAGCACTTCAGGCACTTTTAGATCAATAGCAAGAGATTGTTTGGGCATCTAGGCTTCTTTAGAGAAAGAAGAAGAGTTCTAGGGTAATGCCAATCCCTTGGAGAGAAGCAAATTGTGTAAATTTTCCCCATAGCGGATGGAACATTAAAGAATCGAAGCAAAAGCATGGAGAAGAAAAGATCCACTATGACCCCAAGTTATTTGAATAGTGTGAGTCCAATGAGAAAATGCTTATCTTTGTAGCAATTCCAGGGTCATTTCTATTCTTGAAAACTCCAAGTCATCAAGGTTGTAAGATAAATGTCTGCCTGGGACTTTGGGATAAAACAAGGTTTGTCTAGCTAGCACTTTCCAGCTAGTTTACTTTCTGATGAAAGTTCTAAACACAGAAAGATACTGTGAATCAGAAAGGTTGCATAGGCCTTTGGAGATAGGGGAGACTCATAGAAAATGAAATGAGAATGGTTTTAATATGGACTTTTGTGTACCTTTTATGCTGCATCTGAATTTTCTATGGTGCCCCACATGTGGGTGTGGGTGTGACAGAGTAAAAACTGCCCTTTATTTGATGTTCATTTTAACCTTGTTTTCTTACAGAATATCAGTTGATACTTTACCCATACTGAGACGAAGAACAGAGATATATTCCAAGATTTCCTAGACAGACCTCCAAGTAAGGACAAAAAAAGCAAAAGAGATGATTTTTGTGAGTGATCCCCAAAATTATGTTTTTGAATAATTCCAGAGCTTTGGAGCACAGATTGCATTAGTTTTACATCATTTCACAAAATCTTTTCTATTCCTATATTTCTCTAAATTCTTTATTTGCATTACTTCTTATAGTAGAATAATTTTATATTATATGCATACATAATAATTTGTTTATTCCCCAGTTTATGGGAACTACCTTTTTTCTATTTTTTGTTAATAACACAATAATAATATTAGATAATTTTGGTATGATTATTGTATTATATGTAGAACTTTTTTTCTGTCATTGATCTCCAGTAGTAATAGCACTGAGTCAAAAAAAGTGAAGAGTTTAGCTGCTTTGCTAACTTATTTTTTCAGATGTTTGCACTTTAAAGAATATAAGCTACTGTGCCAAACATAAGCATAACTAACTAGGCTATATTTTGTAATTAAGTTTTTGGGATCTCTTTCAGGAGTTGATCAGTGGATTCTTTCCATTTCTATTTTACCCTCTGGTTCTAGAATATCTGGGCAGTTTTCCTTGATAATTCCTTGAAAGATCATGTCTAGGCTCTTTTTTTGATCATGGCTTTCAGGTAGTCCAGTAACTTTTAAATTATCTCTCCTGGATCTATTTTCCAGATCAGTTGTTTTTCCATTGAGATACTTCATATTGTATTCTCCTTTTTTTTCATTCTTTTGGTCTTGTTTTATAATTTCCTGATTTCTCATAAACTCATTAGTTTCCATTTGCTCCATTCTAATTTTGAAGGAATTATTTTCTTCAGTGAGCTTTTGGACCTTTCCTGGGTCATTCTGCTTTTTAAGGCATTCTTCTCCTCATTGGTTTTTTGATCTCTTTTGCCATTTGAGTAAGTCTAATATCAAATCTGTTATTTTCCTCAGAGATACCTCCTAACTTTGATGCCATATGAGTATCCATATCCATGTTTCATAGTATAAAAAGGCTGAAATATATAACCAATGATGTATTTTGAAGAAGTCAGAGATGTCAATAGGGAAAAGTAAGAAAGAAAGAAAAGATGGATAGGGCACATGGAATGATAGATAGATAGCCAGTCAAAGGATTTCACGTGTACCTTTTATGATAAAATGAAAAAATAATAAAGATCTCCAGCATAGGATCAGTTGTAAACTTACAGGATGTCAGGGACATGAGTCATCCTGACAATGAATATAGATAAACTGTGAACTACATGCTTTGAGCAAACTTCCTAATATATGAGATCACAGATCTCTTGCAATACATGGAGAAACTGCACATACATCTTTTGACTTCTTCAGATCACTAATGCTCACTGTTAAGAGATATTTTCTTTTTACCATAGCTAAGAACGGGAAAGTTAATAAAGAATGGATAGATTGGTAAGTGCACATATGTTTAAATCTGTCTGCAAGACTTCAATAATATGATTGAAGGAAAGAGAAAGAAATCAGCAAGTAGCTCTCTTCCCTGAAGTAGAGAAGTCTTAAATAATCTTCCCTAAGCATAGAAAGAGATGGACAAATGTTTTGCAAGTAAATAATAACAATAACATTTATATAGCCTTCACTATGTGCCAAGCACTATGTTTAAGTACTTTACAATTATCTCTTTTCATCCTCACAAAACTTTGGGAGTTAGGTGCTATTATTACCCTTATTTTACAGATGGGGAAACTGAGGCAAATAGCATTTATGTGAATTGTCCAAGGTCATGGAGTAGTGTCTGAAACCACACTTGAACTTAGATTTTCCTGACCCTAGCCCAATATTCTACCTGACATAGTACCTACTGTCACTGAGCTGCCTAGTTATTCTTTGACACAAGCCATGTTAAATGTTCTCTCTCTGACTAAACTTGAGAAATTTATTGCCTTTGGTCTAATCAAGAGACTTTCCCTGCTTAGATTTGGGATTTACCATATAAGTTGTTAAACAAATTCCTATATCATGAATTAGATTCCTACATTAGATATGTTTTCTGCTTTGACCTTGAAACATCCTTGTAATATATTAAGGGAGTGAATATACACATATATGCACATATATGTATTAATGTATACATGTGTGTCTATATATATATATATATGAATGCACTCATATAGTTTAGAAATAGAGTGCCAGTTTTATACCTAGCATTTACATATTGCTTTCAATGTTCCAAAGCAAGGTACAGATATTATTTTACTTCATCCTCACAGCAACCCTGGGAGGAAGATGCTCTTGCCTTCATTTTACAAATGGTAAAACAGGCAGAAAAGATCACATGAATTTCCCAGGGTCACAAAGGTAGTGTTAGAGCCCTATCCACTGTGTTAGTTAGCTGCCAAGTCTTATGAGTAAATGACCACTGATGTGACTCCAGAATATCCTCATAAATCTCTGCACCATACATCATAATGTCTGAAGCTTGGAGAGAACTATCAGAAGAATGAGAATCATGTAGTGGATACAACACTGGATTTGGAGTCAAGACCTGAATTCAAATTCTGCTGTAAGACATATGCTACATGACTTGGAGCAACTCATTTAAACTTTGACTCAGCCTCAACTTTCTCATCCTTAATACAATTCTGGTACCAGATGCACCTTTCAATGTTGCTGTGATCATCAAATAACCAAATGCATTTAAATTCCTTAATAAAATTAAAAGTGCTTCATAAATATCAGTATGGATTATTGTGTCTAAGCCCTACCTAAGCAGAAATCCCTTTTGTCATAGTCACCGCTTAGCCTATATCTGTAATGCAACAAGACTCATTCTTTTAGCTTAAGGACTTGTTAAAAATTCATACAGCCCACAAAACAGTAGTTAAACTTCAATACTCATTCATGCCTTAGTGTGAATGAGTTTGTTGCAGGTTTTGAAAGAGGAGAAAATGAAGAAATTAGGAACTCTTGTGAACCTGAGATTGAGAGAGGACAAATACTCCAAGATGGGTATGGAAAGGACAAACCAGGGGCATGAAAAATAAATTACACATCAGTCTTGAAATAGGGGATGTATGTTTTCTGAGATATTTGTGACAGAGTATGTTGGCAATTTCCTACCTCCCCAAAAGTTGTCTAATTCATGAAACATTTGTTGCTGACTTATAGTGCATGGAGTTAGCTTTCATAAAACATATTTTTTGAAGAAGAAACAATTTTAGTGATCTAGTGGGGGATGGTAGCATTTCACTTCTCCAGTGCAGCACCAGTATTTCCTCTTAGCATGCAGTTGTCACCGAATCAATAATTAGAGCTGTTCACTAGTGACAAATAGTGTCTGCCATCAGTTAGGAATTTAAATGCCTAGCTTCGCAAACAACAATTTCTTCAGTCTCTTCCTTTTCAGGCTGTTAGAATTAATTATTTTCTTTCTGTTTGTTTCCGGAGTGGAACCATATGCACACACGCTTTTACTGCTCACATTTCCCTTAATTAGCCGTCTAAACTATTGTGGCAGCTGCATTTTCAGGAATTACAATAATAATGATAACCTGAAGCATTCTCAGAGGTAGGATGTTTCATTACTTCTTTATGTCAGAGTAGAAATGGTAGGCATCCCAAAATGGATGAGCCCCATTCTTTGTGAAGTAACGTATGTTTCCAATAGGAATCAAATGTATCAATTGTTTACAGAAGCTGGACCACAGAGATTACTTTGGGCAGTCTGAAAGGTTCTTAGCAATGGTTAGTCCCTTCTATTCACCATCCCAGTTCTCACTACCTTTCATTGTTTATATCCCTGGGAATCCAGAAAGGAGGTTAAAGGTGGTAGAGGCCACCATCCCTCCCTGACATTGTTGCACCCAGCTGCAGGCCCTTCTTACTTTCTGCCTGGGCTAGTATAAAAACCTTTTCTTTGGTGTTCTTGCTTCAATGTCCTTATTACTCTAGTCTGTTTTTGGCTCAATTGTTAAATGATTTTCCTTAATCCTAGGTCTGACCTTGTCATCCAAATACATGCCCCCTATTCAGTGTTATCTCTAGTGTCTCCTTATTACCATGCAGGACCAAATAGAAAATCCTCTATTTTTCTTTCAAATCCTTTTATTATCTAGTCCTTTTTTTACCTTTCCAGTCTTCACTGCTTTCCACGTATACTGTGACCCAGGGACTGCCCTTTATACAACAGATGCTCCATTCCCCCACTATTCATTTTCACTGGTTATCTCCTATACACAGAATTCTTTGCTTTTTTATTTCTGCTTCTGGCCTTCCTTCAAATTTCAGTTGAAATTCCACCTTCTATTTCCCAACTATTATCCCTATATATCTGAACTAAAACCCTCACCTGTGATTGCTTATTTATATGCTAGGCTTTGAGAATATTATGTCTTGTGAAATTGTTGAGCTGTATTTTTGCCACTCAATGCGATTAGTGATTGTGTGTGTGCGTGTGTTTTGTGTGTCTGTACGTGATTGTGGATGTTGGATATGGATAAATGGAGGAGTCTAATGCACCAGTAATTCCTCTCTTGGGGTGGAAAAAGTTAGGATTTCCTCTTCAAAGTAGCATGTTAACCAAGGACTGCATAAATATATTACAACATAATGCCATGTCTGAATGAAATCATGAGTGAGTAACAACTGTAGCTATAGTAAAGGCGGTAGCAGGAGGGAACTTCTTTTCTAATAAGCATTATATGACACATATCTACAGAAACAAACTAAATTGCTTGAAATGCTTTGATGGATCTGTGATATCACTGTTATTGGAAACCATAGCATCAGAATAAATCCTCATATAATTTGGCTGCATACAAATTCTTTTTTCTCCATTCCTTCTAATGTTTCTCATACACATACACATTTATACACATCATTTGCTGGATGATGAAGTTGAAAAATTGTACAAATTCTAGAAAATTGTAAACAGATAAAACATTTTATATGTTTTACTTGTTAAATTGAACAAAAACAGTCAGATCCCAAATAAGTTATACTATTCTCCCACTTATTAATGTAATTTTTTTACCTTCCATTATTTTTTCCTTTCATTTTTTTTAGTATTAACAAGCATATATTTGTAAGAATTTTAAGACCCCTGTAAGATGGTGGGACTTAACATTATCAAAGAAAACATTCATTTCCTCTTGATGATCAGTATGTCTATAATAACTCATACAATACATGTTTTGATTTTATATCATGTGATCTCTAAAAAATACTACAAGGAAGTAAATTTTGTCTTTGTCTCTTAATGAACTGCACATTTTTGAAAATATTGCTTCCTTAATATAAATGAACTATGTGAAGAGATCATGTCTTATCACCTGAAATCAGTATCTTCAATATTCTAAAAGACTGGAATTAGTTGGGATTGAATTTTTATGATACCTTTGGCTGAGGTTGGTTAGGTTTAGAAAATGTTATGTCCCTTATAGAGACTGAAGTTATTTTTACATTTCTTAATATTCCTCTTCCTTTTATTTGCTCTTATTTTTCTTAATTTTCATTTTACAGTTCCTCAAAGTACTTACAAATAAATGATCCTTGAGTAAAGGAGTATTACTAAGTTTAATTTTTTGTTATGTTTCTTAATATAATATACTTTTATACATATAAATATATAGATGTAGATATTTGTAATCTCTCTCTCTCTCTCTCTCTCTCTCTCTCTCTCTCTCTCTCTCTCTGTCACCATCAATCCATTCATCATCATTCTGGTGAGATTCTTGCCGGAGTCCTCTTGAAAAGACTGATCTTTCACCTAGAAGGTGATCATCTACCTGACAGCCAATGTGGCTTCATAAAGGGTACAGGGGTGGTCCCTACAGTATTTGCTGCCTGATAACTCCAGGAAGAATGCCAGCTATGGAACAGAGGTCTATACACAATATTCATTTATCTAATCAAGGCCTTTGATATTGTCAGCCATGAGGGCTTGTGGAAAATTATAACAAAATTATAGCAAAAAGAAGTTCATCAGTATTGTACTCAGTTTCATTACAGAATTCTTGCATGGGTTCTGGATAATGGACAATGCTCTCATGCTTTCCCAGCTGCCGGTGGAGCTTGCTTCCATGTTTTTAAGCATGATATATTTAGCAATATTGTCAGACACCTTCAACAAGAATAAAATCAGTATCAAGGATAGCTACACAATGATTGCAAATTATTGTTGCTGTTTGTTTATCCTTCATTCGAAAAGAGGACCATGACATTGGGAAGATGATGCCATGACTTGTAAGTGAATTGGATTTAAGTGAGGAAGGTCTATACAAAGTTACCAGCCTCACTTTCTACTCCAGAGTCAACTGGGTCCAGTGGCAAGATGTGAATCAGGATGACTTGAGATGACCTATGATGAAACGAGTGACATTGGCCTTTTGAAGCTAAGGACTTTTCTAAGACTCAGTTTGACTGAAGCAACACCCAGTCAATGACTAAGGCTAGGTAAGAAATGGGACAAAGAATGGTTTTTACCTAGTCAAAAAACATCTAGGAGGGTAAGATCCTCAGAGTTTCTGTCCAAAACAGAAACCATAGCTATTTACTTACTCTTAAGCCAATCAGGGCTCAAACAATGACCACTAAGTGGGGTTTGGAATGGGATCTATTGTTGACCAATCAAGGAGAGCCAGAGTGAGTTGGGTTTAAGGCATGATCCATAAGAAAGAAATCTAGCCCTTCAATCTTAAGATATCTTGTGATCATAATTTCAGTGATCATAATTTATATTCCTTTGGGCAGAGCACCCACAGGTAAGGGTACCCTATATAGACAGAGGGAGAAGGAGGAGAGGAGAGGAGAAGAGAAAAGAGAAGGAAGGAGAGGAGGAATTGGGCCTCTGGTTGGGGTGGTATTTACTGTTTACTCACAGGTTGTTGTTTGTCCTTCATTTTCAGAGAAGATCTTGACACCAGGAAGGTGGTAGCATGATTTGCAAGTAAATTGGATTTAATTGAGGGAGGGCTGTGCAAAGTCACCATCCTCATTTTCTCCTCCAAATAGTAGTAAATTATTTAACTTGAAAAGGCTCCAAGTCAAAACTAAAGTGGAGATGACTTGATTATAGATGCAACAGGATATGGATCACTTCACTATTGTTTGCGATAATTTTGACCTAACGATCAAAATCAGACGACATAGGTTCTCCACCAGCCAGCACCATCCCAGCTACATGTGGCACCTTTGGTTACAATGAGTGGAGAAATTTTTCATACTGTGGATGAGTTCACTTACATCAGCAGTATACTTTACAAGGATGTACACAAAGATGATGAGGTTGACACACACATCCCATAACTACCTCAGTGCTTGAGGCTCCAAAAAAAAGTGTGGGCGAGGAGTATTAGGCCTGCCAGACTGAAGGTCTATACAGCCATTTTGCTGACTTCATTGTTGTGTGTCTGTGAATCCTGGACAGTCTACCAGAACTATGCCAGAAAACTGAATTGTTTCCATTTGAATTGTCTTAGGAAGATTCTAAAGCAACTGGCCAGATAAAGTACCAGATATTGAGGTCCTTTTTTGAGCTAAATTGCTAAACATTCAAATTCTACTAAAGGAGCACATCCTCTTCAAAGACGAAGGACAATAGTCAATACACACACACACACACGTACACATAATATATTTAAATACCTATATGTACATATTCTCATAGCCCTGCTTACTTCCATCTCATTAAGTCATACAATCTTTCACTTCATTTTAGATATAACTCAAGGATTCCCTTCTTCTACATACAGACTTTTTTAATGCCTCCAAATGTTAGACTTCTCTCCTTAACTATGTTCCTCTTAACTAACTTAATTTTATTCTTTATATACTCATATGTGAATATGTACAATTCAAAAAATGTAAGCTAGATGAGAGTAGGTGTTGTTTTTTTCCATCTTTCTTCCTCTCTTTCATCCCCAGGGCTTAGGATAATACCTGTCACACTTTGTATATATAATCAGAGATTTTTGATAGACTCAAGGATATTATCCATCGTGACTAATAAAATGTAAAGCATAGTAAATACATTTTCAAATAATTTTAAATTCTCAAAAAAACGATTGATTTTCCCCTGGGTGTCTTTTTCTCCCTTGTTTTATTTCTCTCTAAATCTTCTCCTACTATGTAGGAGTAGGAGGAAAAACAGAAGCTATGTACATGAATTGATCTGAGTACACATGGAACTCACTGACCAACTTATATTTTAAAAATAAAGGTAGAAAAAAATGGAAACAAAAGCAGGTAAATGAAGAGGGATCCAAAAGCTTGACAGTCCTATAAGAACAGTGTCAGGAGCACTAAAGCACAGAAGGAACTGAGTCTGGTTAGCAATGCAAAGGACAACAACAGTTCTGAGGTAGATTAAAGAAGCGATGAGGCTACTGCTTGATGCAGGAGGGGCAAAGAAAACGGATGACAGAGAGAAATGAGCAGAGCTGCTTGCCTTATTTTTGTTTCTATTTCTTCTGCAAAGGAAAATAATCTTTGGACTAGAAAATAGGATAAAAATGGGAACTATGGAGTTAGAACACAAGATAAGAAATGAGATAATATAAAGAGAGAAATATGTAGATAGATATACATATGCATAGATATAGAGGTATAGCTCAATATAGAGGTAGAGCTAGAGAGACAGACAGACAGATAGATAGATAGATAGATACATACATACATACATACATACATAGATGGACAGACAGATGGATGGATGAATAATGATTTTGACTTTTAATTTTGGATTTTACTCAGTGAGTAATGGGGAATCAGTGAAGGGTTGATATGATTAGTCTCATACCTTAAGAAGATTAATCTAATACAGCCACAGTGAGGACAGACCAAAGGCAGAGAAATCAAGAGGTGATTACAGTAGTTCAGGAAAAAGGGTGAAATAAGTGGCAGTAGACAGAAGGGAGCAGATTCAGAAAACAGTGGTAGGACTATTGTTATGATTTCAGGAATGGGCCTACCAATTTGTGAATGAGGAGGGAGAGTGTTGCCCTTAATTTAAGTTTGAGAGTCACTAACCAGAAAGAATATTTGGCCATTTTCAATTTAATAAATTACAGTAACCAAGAAATGAATACATTAAAATAGGCAAAAAGATCAAAATGAAATTCTTTTGAACAGTAAAAACATTGAAAGCTAGCTTGAGATAAGAATTCTTTTAACTTATCTCCATAGGTATAATTGGCAGATAATGAGTTTTCTAATTGTTTTCTGTGACAGAATCACAGAATAAGAGTTCCATAGATTTTCAGGGTCAGCTTAATTCTTCCCCTATAACAAAGAGATCTCTCATTGCAGCATACTCCTCATGTGGTCATCTGGCCTATGCTTTAAAATAATCAATAAGGAGTGCCTACCACTTCCCTAGATGACTGATTTTTTTGTGTGACATTTCTGATTATGAGAGAAAACTTCCTGACACCATTCCCAAATTTAACTCTTTGCAACTCTCCCTCCTCCCACCACCATCCTGGTAATTCCTTCAACTGCCAACAAGAGAAAAAAGTTTAATTCTTTTTGCAAGTGATCAATGGAGTACACCATAGAGTCAACTTATTCCTATACTATCTAACATTTTCATAACTTACCAGAATAAAGTCTTATTTCATATGTACATCAGAATCGAAGAGGGCACAGAGAGTAGAGAGTTAACTCACATAATAGGAGACAGGATAAAGATCCAAAAGAATCATAACAGGTTAGGCACAGGGGTGGGGAACCTGCAGCCTTGAGGCCATATGTGACCCTCTAGGTCCTCAGGTGTGACCCTTTGACTGAATCCAAACTTCACAGAAGAAATCCCCTTAATAAAAGAATTTTTTCTGTAAGATTTGGACTCAGTCAAAAGGCAGAACCCCAGGGCCTAAAAGGTCCCTGGCCTAGAGCATCAGGCTGAATCTGAGATAAAATAGGAATAAATGTAAATTCTTGCACTTGGGCACAAAAAATCAATTTCATGATTTTAAAATGAGGGAGGTAGGAATAGTTGAAGAGGAGTTAGCCATGTAATGCGGCAGATAAAAAAGGCAAATTTTGGCTTCACTGATGGGCACAGCTTCCAGAAAGAGGAAAGTAACAGTGCCACTATGCTCTGCCATCAGTAGGCCATCTACAGGATTAGTGGTTTAAATAATTTGGTCTGTGAAATATGTGCCTGAATTTGAAAGTTACTTACGTCAAATAATATTCATTGATGTTAATGGACTTTAAGCTAGGCATCTTTCTACTGTTTATGCTGGAAGTCTTTTCATTTAAAGATTTACTGACTCATCCATTGGTGAGTGACTGGCTATGGTGCCGCTTGCAGATAACTAATAATGATAAACACTTCAGATACAACTTTCGACAAGTTAATGTGCTAAATAATGAGAAAGAATACCATTAGCATTTAACTTTAAAATGACCTTTTATTATGCCACTAGCTGTTCATCACAGTTACACTTGTATTCATTTTTCACTTGCTCATGGTGAAAATGTAGCTTAAAAGTAGATCTGATGGAAAAGGAGAAGGCAGAAGAATCAGTTCTATCAATGCAATATGCAGTAATCACATAGCATTATCATAAATATAATTTTTGTTCTCTGGATAGTTTAGTGGTTTCAGATGTTAGGTTTTTTATGGGAATTTAAGAGTTAAGAATATTGATTCATCCAGGGAGAGTTTTTGTTTTGTAGAATTTTTCTTTCAAGGTTAATACAATGTTCAGAATTGATCTTGCTACACATCATAAAGATGCTCCCCAAAAGAAATGAGAGACCTTCTCCCTAATGACCTTTAGATCAAATATATCTCTATTGTATTTAGTTTTCATTCATATCAATATCTGACTTAGTGGGAAAACTGGCAAGGTGTGGATATTACCTGTGCTGATAAAGGTGAGGATTGGGTAATATTAGAATAAAAAGTGACCTGAGAAGTGATATAGGAACCCTCGGCTGAAGCATGAATTCTCTCTATAACCTTTTCCAATAACTGATTGTATAACCTCTTTAGGAGCTCCAAGTGATTCATGGCATTATGAGACAAGCTATTCCATCCACGGATAATTAATTATTTTGTGGTTGTTCAGTTGTTTCAGTTATGTCTGACTCTTTGTGGCCCCATTTGAGGTTGTCTTGGCAAAGACATTGGAATGATTTGCCATTTCTTTCCCCAGCTCATTTTACAGATGAGAAAACTGAGGCAGACAGGGTAAGGTGACTTTATTAAAACAAAGGTATATTAAGTGCTTATGATATGCTGGACACAGTGCTAGGCACCAGAAATCACAAAACAAAAGCAGAAACCATTTCTGCCCTCAAGGATCTTAAATTCTAATATAGAAGATTGCCTGTATAAAGCAGAACATGCAAACTATGTCACAGATTCTAAGAGCCAGAGCTTAGGAGGGAGAGCATTCCAAGAAAAGAGATGTGAGATGTGGGTGACGTTCTTAGTGAAAGGACAAATTTTTAATTAGGAGTCATGGTGCTCAAAAGAGAGGAGGGTAGGGAGTGGCCTGGGACCCATAAGCAGACAAAAGAATATTTGGGAGAGTTATTGTTATTAGTGCTATAGGGAATCAGTTAGGGAAAAAGAGTAGATTTGCCTTGCTGCAGTAATGACCCAGTTTATATTAGCTGGCATTCATTTATAGTAGATCCACTCAGCAACGTTTTGTAATTCCCCATTGTTCTATTCAGGTGCAAGTGAGTACTATCAAAGGAGGTGAATGATGGCAGTCATAATGGATTTGAATTTGGAAAGTCATGATTGTTGATTGGACAGGTGATAAAGAGATTCAAGGACAGAGGATAATACAAAAAAAATTACTGATTCACCAAGGGGTAAAAATTAGGAAGAGAGGACAACATAGGTAGGGAAGGGCTAATGGCCTTGAAATAACATTGAGGAATGGAAGGATAGGAAGTCAAAATGAGAAAAAGGAGCCAGCTTTAGAGGAGTGAAACAGAGGGAGTGATGGGAAGACAAAATACGAAAATCAGACAAAGGACATTCAGAGTTCTTGTACACTATATCTTCTGACCTTTCGACCTGAAGGTCCGCAGATGGACTTTCTTAATCCATGGTTCTGAACGGGTCACTCTTCTGCCTTCACTTACAGGAAAGAACTTGTTTCTGAGACTTGAAGGGGCAGAAAAAATGGCTAGAAAGTAGTTGATACAAAAGATAAGCAAGAAAAAAATAAGACAGTTACTAGGTCCTTTTGATGAATCTGAGTCTCCTAAACATGGTAAACTGAAAGAATTTACACATGCTTATGCTAAATAACTTAGTGATATTTTAAAAATTATGGAGAATGCGACGGGTATTATAAAATTAGACTAAATAATAACAAGCTAACAATTACATAGTGCTTTCTATGTGCCAAGCACTGTGCTAAGTAATTTTCGATGATTATCTCGTTTGATTCTCACAACAACCCTGGGAGGTAGTGCAGTGGACAGAGCACTGACCCTGGAGTGAGGAGGACCTGAGTTCAAATCCGACCTTAGCAACTTACTAGCTGTGTGACTCTCAGCAAGCCATCTAACCCTGTTTCCCTCAGTTCCTTGTCTGCAAAAAATGAGCTGGAGAAGGAAATGATGAATTACTCCAGGACTTTTGTCAAATGGGCTCTTGGAGAGTCAGACCCAACTGAAATGACTCAACCACAAACAAAGCTGCAATTGCTATTCTCATTTTACAGATGGGAAAATTGTTTTACAAGAAAGTAAGGCAAACAGGTTAGGTGCTTTGCCCAGGATTACACAGCTAGTATAATACTGAGGCTATATTTGAATTCAGGCCTTAATGACTCCAGACCTGGTGTTTTATCCACTGTACCATCCAGTTGGCTGAAGGCAGAAAAAAGTAAATTATTGATTTAAAAAAGTGAATATAGCCAGAATACTATAGGCCAATGAACATGCTCAATGCTTTACAACATTCTGTGACATAAAAAAACCCCATTAAATGGAAGAATAAATTACAAAAAGTTATAAAGGCTTTATAAAAATGACTCCAGACTAAATGTATTTCTTTTGATAGGATTCTCACATTAGTCAATCAAAAGTGTTTTCTAAATATAATTAACTTAAATTTGGCAAAATATTTGATGAAGTATTTCACCCTGTCCTTGTGAAAAAGATCAGTGTGTTTGTCCTTCGTTGCTGAAGAAGACCATGTCATCAGAGAAATCATGACATGACTTGTACTTGACTTTATTTTGAGTGAGGGAGGGCTGTGCAGGTCACCAGCCTCACTTCTCCTCCAGTGTCATCTGAATCCAGTGACCAGATATTCATCAGGATGATTGGAGATGACCCAGGATGAGGTAATTGAGGTTAAGTGACTTGCCCAAGATCATACAGCTAGTGAGTGTCAAGTGTCTGAGGTGAGATTTGAACTCAGGTCCTCCTGACTCCTGCACTGGTACTCTATCCACTGCCCAACTTAGCTGCCTTGTGAAAAAGATAGATGTAAACTAAGTGGTAATTTTCAGTTGGATTCATACCTTGGTGAGGAACTGAGGGAAATAATTGATATTTCACTAATAATTCAATGTCAAATTGGCAGGAGGTCTCTAGTGGAGTGTCCCACTAACTACTGCTTTACTTTGTGGAATACAGTTATAGATATATACATACATGTGTTTTTGTATGTCTGTATATATATATATGTGTGTATGTATATGCACATGTATATACATACATGTATACATACATAAATATACACACATATGTGTGTGTGCTTGTGTGTGCATATTCAGTTGTTGAGCAAGGGATAATCTACTGAAGACATAAATTTAAAAGAATAATAGATGACAGTAAGGAATCAAAAATATCCTGAAAGGCTAAAACAGTGATATAAATCTAATAGGAATTTATTTAATAGAGGTAATTGTTTTACAATTAGATTACAAAGATTACCTTAGCAAGTAGGAGACTGGGGAAGTGTGAATAGGTAACTGCCTTTAAGAGATCCAATGGATGTAGCATTTTCCAAGCCTATTCTGAGTTTGATGTGAAATCTAGAAAGTTAAGCCAATATTAGGATATATTAGTAGATATGCCTTCTGATTACATGAACCAACATTCTACTTCAGACCACATGTGTTCAGTTCTAGGTGTCGCAATTAAGAAGGGCATTATTAACATATAGAGTATCTAAAGGAGAGACACCAGGATGGTAACAGGTCTTGAGTTCATGTAATATGGAGATAGTTTGATAAAGTAGGAAACATTTTCATCTGAATAAATGGAAACTCAGGGGACTTGTGATATCTCTGTTCAAGGCTCTACAGAATAGAAAAAAGGGCAAAGGATGGATTTGAAAAGAGGTTCCATCATAGGTCAAGAAAACACAAAATGGAACACAATCAAAAACTAAAGCAAACAAAAAAACCTTCCTAATTATTAGATACATTTAAAGTGGAGTGGGCTGCCTGAGGAGAGTGGACTGTACCTTACTGGAGATTTTCAAATTAAAGGGTTAATCACTACAAATGACTATTTGTCAAGTCATTCTTTTTTTTTTGGATATGGGTTGAACTAAATGGCTCCTAATTTCCCTTCCAACTCTATAGTTTTGTGATTTAATATTCCACATTGTCCATTAAATAAAGTCCAAACTTCCGAAAATGTGGATTTCAAGGTCCTTCAACAATCTTACCCCAATATAATATTTTAGATGTATCTCGCAGTATTCCCTAGCACATACTCTATGATCTAGTCAAATGGGTAGACATTGTCATCTTCTGTGGCCTTTCTCACTTTCCTATTTTCATTCCAGTGAAATTGTACTTTTCTATGTTTGGAAGATTCTTTCTCCTACCCCCCTTTTTTTCTTTTTCTGACCTTTATAGTAGATCCACTCAGCAATGTTTTGTAATTCCCCATTGTTCTATGCAGGTGCAACTGAGTACCAGCAAAGGAGGTGAACGATGGGAGTCTTAATGGATTTGAATTTGTCAAGGCATTATTGTTGATTGGACAGGTGATAAAGAGATTCAAAAGTAGAGGATAATAGAAAAAAAATTACCGATTCACCAAGGGGTAAAAATTAGGAAGAGAGGACAACATAGTTAGGGAAGGGCTAATGGCCCTGAAATAAATAAATAAATACATTCCTCTTTCTCCAGGAGCCTTCTGATTCCCCCAGATTAGAATTTGTGAGTTCTTTTCTCATCTCATAGTACTTGATTCTCCTCATACACTTATGCTAATTTACATTACATTATATTCATATATATATTATACATATATATCAATCATATCACCACTCCTTGAAAGTATTATTTTATTTGTATCTTTATCTTTCCCCCCTGGCATGGGGCTTCACACAAAGCAGGTGCCAATTAAATGTTCGTTGAGTGGTTGAATGAGTGAATAAATGACTAAATAGGACTAAGGCACTGGTAATCAAAAATGTCAATGACATCAAATTAGGAGTGATTGTAATTTAGGTCTATAGTGAGCTTTGAAAGAATTATAAATTTATTGATTAATCATCCTTTTTTCTATCATTTTCATTTGATTTCTTATTAGCAGTCAATTCATTCACAGGTTTACATTACAACTATTATTGCACAGCCTTTTGGTGTGGCCATTAGATGTGTCAAAATGCTGAAAACTGCTCATCAGACACCATTGAAAAATAATCTGCTTATTCCAGCAGCATTGTCACTCCAAGTCCCTGCTTCTTCTTATGTTTTTCGTTGCCTTTTTCTCTCTGCTATTTTTAACTACATAACACCTTGTGGGTAGATTAACATAAAAGTCTCTAGCCCATTCCTTTCTTTCTGTGTCCTTGCCCTACCTTGCTATGTTATAATCTGCTTTTTACCTTTTTTCCTGTTTTTTTCTATTATACCCCACCTTTCTTTTCTATCTGCAGATCAGTCTATTCATTCTCCCAGGCACTATGAATTGGTGGTGGTGAGAATAGAATCTTAGCATATTACAGTTTGGAGGTTGTATAGTTGAATGCAATAAATTTACAGATAAGTAAACTGAGATAAAAAGGAATAAACAGAGAGTTAAAATACTACTTCGGTAGCAAGTGAGGAGTAGAACCTAGATCTATCCTCCCTCAAATCTTAGTTTTTCCTATTACACTACAAACCTATTAAGCGTTCCCAGTAAAATTTTCCCTCTCTTTCCCCTCCCTTCGTTCTATGCCCTGATTCCCTTTACCTTTCATTAATCTCAGGCTTCAGGTAGAAACCACTCAGAGAAAAATGCATAAAATAAAGAAATCAAGTAGAATAGTTTAGGCCACATCATGAATACTGATTTATTTTAACCTTTGAATTTCAATGGAATTTAAAATAGAACCATTTTAAAATTCTTGAAGTACTGCTCTCTGCCTCTTTAGACCTTTGCTTACTCAAACTGACAGGCTTGTGATGAGATTGAGTGACCAGTGTCTATTTTCAGAATCATATTTAGAAATAGAAGGGCTCATAGAGCTAAATGGCACCTGAATCACTAAAGACAACCCCCATCTTTTATAAGTGAGGAAACTGAGGCCAAGTGAGGTTTCTTGGCTTGCTCAATATCAGGCTGCTAGTGTATGAGGTAGGATTTGAACCCAGGTCTTCCTGAGTCGAAGCCCGTGTCTCTCTCTACTATGCGATACGTCTAAGCCAAATTTCCCATTTTTTCTAATGAGGAAGTCATAGTCCAAGACAGATTAAATAACTTTCCCAACATCACACAAGTAAGTAATAATTATGAGGATAAAATGAGATCACATTTGTAAAACACTTATTGCTGTGCTTGGAACATAAGTTGTTTATTCCTTCTCTTTTCCCCTAAAGAACCAAAGTCTCCTAACTCAAAAGCTAGGGAGTCCAAATTTCTTATTTTACTTGACTCCTCCATGTTCTTTCAGTGGCTTTCATTTGGCTCTTTTACTTAGAGTTTGAAGCCACTCGATTTTTACCCATTTTCTTTTCTTTCTTTCAATTCCTGTCAGCACTGAATCTACAAGTGTAGAAAAGGGTCATATCCTTCTCATATCTTGCAGTCTTTTTGCAGGTCCACAGATGTTAAAGTATCAGTGCCAATCCCTTCACCTAGAATCTATAATTTTTTTTTCTTCTGTCCTATATTCTATCCACAGCTATGGAATTCTCTTCCTGACCATCCCTCCAAGGAGGACAGCATTACGTGAGTTATCATTTTATGCAATTAGCTAAGAGCACTGTTCATACTCCTCTCCCCATCCCTTTTCATTCTGTCTCCTAGAGATCACACCTAACACATCCTGGCTAATTCAGCACAAAGGGAGCCAGGCAGGGTTTGACCTTGTCTCATCATTTCTTCTTCTTAGTCCTCTGTCTCTCCTGTTCTCAGTCCCTGCTGCATGAAATATATTTAACAAGTACACGGCATAGAATCACAAAAATGCCAAAGCTCCATGGAAGTTCCTTTTTATACACAATTGAAATTTTTGATTTCTGAAGGCAGAGGGTGCTATTTCCAAAGAAATCAACTCCACTAAATTTGTAACATTTGCTGAAATGGACACCTGCAGACATTTAAAGTCTTACAATATGCAATTGCCTAAATATGGATAAGTTCTTTCAGGTGCTGCCAAATATAAAGTGATACATGTTCTTATTGGGCTTTGCAAACTGAAAACACAGTTGACAAATTTTCCCCCTAAAAGAAAAAAAAAATATGTTCTGATCAGTATATTTCCAAATCAAAATATGATTTTAGTTGGACAAACATAATGAAAAATACTAGAGTGGGGTGGAAGCAATCACACTATGTGTCTGAGTTTCTCTTCAATGGTAAAATGTTATTTATTACAAATGGATTCTAAGTTATCCAGATACTATACATTGTTAATTATCTAAGGGCTGGAGAATAGAGAAAGTCAGATTAATTGTCAGGAAAAAAATAAAAGTAGGAAATGTTTGAGGTTTTAGGACCATAGCCTTATTTTTATCACCTCCATCGTAAAATTATTGTTTGCAAAATGTAAATTTTCATAGTTTGAAATATCTGGGTTTTCTTTTTTTTAAAAAAAAAACAACAACATTGTTTCTTTCTCTAGAATTTTGACCCTGTATTTCTTCCATGTCCTTGGATTTATAACCCATATTTCTGGCTTTTTTTTGGGCGGAGGGGACTGACAACTTGATGGCTTTCTTTCTTTCTTCCACCTTCCTTCCTTCTTTATTTTCTTGCTTTTTTTTTTCCTTCTCCTCCTTCTCCTCTTCTTAATCTCCTTCTCCTCCTCATTCTTCTTCTTCTCTTCCTCCTCCTCCTTCTTCTTCTTCCTGTTAATTCTCATCTATTCCCTGGAATAAACCTACTATAGCAGTGAGGTAAGGGCATTTGAATAAAAGACTAACCAATGCTGAATTAAAAATACATATATAATTTATTTATATATTAATTATTGTTATATATTATTATATACACTATATATAATTATTTATATAATTTGCAATATGACACCAAACTAAAGATCCTTGTTTACATGAACCAAATTCAATCTTCGGAGCTTCTCTTACGCATGTCTATGAATAATGTGCTCACCAAGTCTCCCTTTTGGGTAATGCCACAATTTGAATTGTCTCTACAAAAATTTTTTTAAAGGAAATAATTCACAGTTCTCATTGAATCATTCAGTCTAAGAATATACAGACTATCAGACAGGATTTATTTAATCTGTCCAAGAAAATTAGAAGGAAACCAAGTTAAGGATTCATACTCAAATCCATTAACAACCAAGGACAAGTCCCTTTGCTCTCTGTTGGTCCTCTCTCACTCAGGAACCTATGCTGTTTATAAGACCTATAAAAGTATATTGGGATGAGTTCCAACAGTTCACCACTCCTTCTTGCTGTGAAGGAGGAAAGAACTCAAGGTAATGAGAAAATGAAATGATTCCTCCTTCAAGTGAGTTACATCTCCCCAAACCTGTACAGTCACCCATTCTTAGAGCACTACACAACATGGAATAATTGAATGCAGTGGAAATCACCCAGAGTTGATAGTCATTCTCTTTTCCTGGTCTTATAGAATTTATATTAGAAAAATTATACTTGCAGGTGGTGTGCCACATGTGGCTTACAACACTCTCAACTGAGGTTAGAACCAGATTTAAATGTAATTGGAAAATGTTTAACAAAACAAAAAATATTAGCATAGATAATGTTAACTTGTGATTTTCTAAGTTAATATGCAGCCCACAGGGATCTTTATGTACAGTATCTGAGTTTGACAACTGGTTTGTATCACTGTACCCCTGAAGGTCAAGGTCTGGGTTTCCTCCATATTGTTGTTCCGTCTCACATTGCTTGTTGACTCTGGCTCCAGCTTGATCTAATAACTGCACTTAGATCAGGAGGCTTATTCCAGGAACTGTACTACTGCTTTTCCACTCTCACACCTCATGTGCCATCTTGGATTCATTGAGTTTTTGGTTGGTCCAGGATCTCCTCTTTGCTCTGGGTCTGCTTCTGAACTCTGTTGTCTAGGTAGTTGCATCATTTTCTGATGTATCTGGTCCCAGGAAGTAGGTCATTCCTGGAGGAACCTGTGGGGTTGTGTAGTCTACCTTCCTGGGGACTGAGTCCAGGTATGGCCAAGTGCTTCTTCCCTTTCTAATCTCCTCTTTTGACAATCCTCAGACTTTTACTTTTTACCCTCTTGCCCATTTAAAAAGGGCAAATTAAGGATATATCAATATTATTTATCATCAGTATGGTACTGAGTAGTCAAGTTCAATGGATTAATTAATTAAGTGATCAGCAAGTCTTAATTGTGTCTCCTGCATGCCAGGCACTGTGCTAGTCAGTGGGGATGCAGAGGTTAAAAACAAAACAAAACAGCTCCTATCACCAAGAAGCTAATACTCTATCACAGAACATAATATACATACATATAAATAGAGATAAAATGTATTCAGAGTAAACCTAAAAGTAACATTCAGGGCAGAATGAGGCATTAGCAGCTGGACTCAGGACATGGTAAGGAGTTCTCGTGGATTAACGACTATATTCTGAAATGACGCAGGATAAACCATATAAGAAGAAAGGAAAAGGAGAAAAAAATGCCTACACTGTAATGAGCCTGAATGACATGAACTGCAAACATAAAATAGAAAATAGAGTACAGAGTATTATTGACTTTCAAAAGCTTTCTACAGTACCAGGATCCACCAGCTTTCAAAGGTCAGTGAATGTTGAAGCATTTTGACATACAGTAGAGTATAAAATGGTTCAAGGACAGGCAATTTGACATGCTCAAAAAGGTATTATTTGTCTAAAACATTCACTTTTGATATTTCTCCCATATTACAGTTATCTGTGGTGACTAGATTGTAAAGACAAGTCATGTAAGAACATTCAGAAAGTTTCTCCACAAAGAGCAAAGCTCAAATCCAAGAGGCATTATCTCAGACGGAACATTTAAATTGCACTGTTTTCTTTTCTGATACCCCAAAGAACTCTAAATAAGACTGAATCTTAAATGGAAGTCACAATAAACTATATAAACCTACATATGCCATCAATCCATCAAAAGAAACTACAGAAAGCCCCTGCCTTTAAGTAGTTTATAATCTAATATGCATACATTTGTATGTCTAGTATGAGATTAGACTTACATGAAGATATATTTAACTCATGAAGATGTTTTCATAGAGAAAGTGTTTCCATGAATGTGTTTTCATAATTGGTGATACTCCTTTACCAAAGTATTTTATAAATCCTCTATAAAAAAAATGGAATAATCATTTATTAAGTACATGCTCCAGGTACTCCGCAAAGTACATAACAAATATCTCATTTGATTCTCACAGCTCTGTGAGGTAGGTGTTATTATATTACCTGTTTCTATAGTTGAGGAAACTGAGGCAGACCAGGGTCAAGTATTCAAAGTTACACAGCTAGTAGGTGTCTGAGACTAGATTTGAACTGAGATGTTCCTGACTCCAGGCCCAGCATACCATCAACTGTGCCATCTAATTACTTTAATAGTTGGTGGGTAGTAGTGAGAGAGAGAAAATAAATGCTCATGATTAAAATATATATATATATGTATATATATGCATACACATGTTTTTAAGATGCTTTGGATATTGTTTTTTTTTAATTAGAGACAAATCTTTTAATGATAGGTCTCTAAAAATATAGAAGGTTAGTTTTGGATGACAAATATAATCTACTTATGGTCACATACTCAAAGCATTTCGCATCTGATAGAATTCTGTAAAACTGTGCTAAAATTATATAATATTCACCACCATGTCATAATGAGCATTATGAATATTGGAAGAGGCTTCATCAAAATTATAAGTGATCAAAGAGCAATTGAAAGATACAGATAAGGTAGTGGTAGCATAATACTACTATACAAATTCAATTCAGCAAATATTTATTCAACCTTTCTTATGTACATAGTTTTCCTTAGTCTCCTTAGGTGGATCAGTTTCCCTGAATAGCTAGGCTGAAATTTTTTAAGTCATTTGAATCTCATTTAAGTGACTGTACTCTGCTCAACCCCAGCGCAATCAGTACAGCAGAATCTACAAATAGGGATGTCTAGAAAACCTTACACATTAAATATGCACTATTTATGCATATGTATGTATATACACATATACATGCTCTACACGTATATATGTGTATATATATATATGTATGTATATACACAAGTATATGTACATATATGCATTTATGTATGTATATCTTTTCAAGTCAAGGAATACAGAGGATACTCACAGGCTAAATTGTAATATTAGTAAGCACGGAAGCTTTGATTTGCTCTGTTTCTATTTTAGACCCTCTCAGGAGGAGAGATAGTGATCCTACTCTCTCAGAGGATCACTGTATAAATATCTGACAGAGTAGATGACCAATTATTATAGCCCACTGCAACTGCAGATTCCCTATTTCAAGAGATTCCGTCAGCCTCAGTTTCCTCAGTTGTTGGGATTACAAGCATGTACCTGGTGAAACCTGGTCCTCCTGGATATTTTTCACATTGTGGCATATGCTTTTGATGAATATACAACTACCTTTTTAAAGTCAATCAATAAAAATAATTAGAGAGCAACATTGGACAAAGCTCTCTCTGTTCACAGAGTTTTCAAATAATTTTATATGATTTTTAAAATATGCGTGTGTAGCAATTTGTAAGAGAAGAGGTTTTAAGACAGTATCTTATACAAATGAATTAACTTTTCTTTTTGGTGAAGAGTAAGGGGAATGATATTAATCTTGTTTTCTCTGCATTTTGGGGCAATTGTGTAGTTGCCTCTTCTCTCATTTTGAAGGTCAGATTATCCTAATAAATGCATTATTTATTTTAATCCATGGAAACATTCCATATATTTTTACTCAACACTTTCCACAGAATTGATAATAGCAACTCAAATAGAAACTTTAGGATGCTTTTACTCTCTTTGAATATTTTTCTACCAGAGGTTTTGTATAAATTGAAAAGTAGATTTCTCATTATGCATTTCTTACTTGATTTTAAGCTAATTATTAGGTAAATGATCATTTCTGTGAGCACTTGATATCTTTTCCTTCATATATCTTGGTAATTTCATATTCATAATTGTCAAAATTGGATATTACCCAAATAGGTCATGTTCCGTATGGGACATTTTTCTAGTTAAACTGTTCTCCCCATTTCTGTTTCCTTGAGTGCTATTTCTACTTCATCAGGAAATGAGTGAAGGAATGGATGTTGGAATCTAAGTGTAATTAATAAACTTTCAATGATATAATTATTTTGTGTAGAAATTTGAACAGATCATTTCATTTTAAAATCTGCCTCTTATTCTTCCTCCAGTTTTTTTTTTATTTAAAATACTCTTGGGATGATCTGACTTTCTTGGGTACCTTGGTGCCTTTCCTCTAAACAATTTTTTTTTACTACTGATCCACATTTCCCACTCATAAGCAGTCTATTCAAAAACCTTCCACATTTTTCTGTGAACAATTTATGAGTTTATATTCTTTTCTTAACAATTATTTATTTTCAAAATTCTAAAGTACTAAATTAAAACATATTTAGTACCAAATTCTCTCTCTCCTTCCTGTAAGAATGTCATTTATCAAAAATATTATTCAATATTGTATAAGAAATGTCAGCTATAGCTATAATACAAGAAAAAAGAAACTGAAGGAATAAAAAATACACTAGGCAATGAGAAAACAACTTGTAAATCCATCTTGTTCTGGGATTTTTTTCTCAGAGAATTCACTTGTTCAATTTATTTTTCTAAGCTAAGATTATTTAAGGATTCTATTTCCTCTTCTGTTATCCTGGGCCATTTATATATTTTTAAATATTCATACATTTTGCTTAGGGTTATCGATTTTACTAGCATATAATTGGGCAAAATAATTTCTAATAATTGCTTTTATTTTATCCTCATGGGTGATACATTCACCCTTTCCTTTTTTTTATACTTGTTATTTATTTTTCTTCTATTTTTAAACACAGCTGCTAGTTTAATCTATTTTTTTCCCATAAAACCAGTCCCTCTTTTTATTTATAAGTTTGATGATTTTTTTATCTTTCAGTTTTATTAATCTTTGCCTTTATTTTTCAGGATTTATATTTTGGTGATTAATTTGGTATTTTTACACTGTTTTATTTCTTTATTTAGCTGCATATACAGTTCATTGATCTGATCCTTCTTTTCTTGATGTAGCTATTTAGAAAAACAATTTTCCCCTAAGAACTCTTTTTTACTGCCTCTCAGAAATTTTGATATATTTTCTCATTAATGTCATTCTCTCAATGAAATTATCGATTGTTTCTGATTTATTTGTTGACCTACTTATTCTTTAAGATGAGATTATTTAGTTTCCAATTCATTTTATTCTATATTTCTATAACTCTTTATTTCATACAAATTTTATGATGCAGTTGTCTGAAAGGGGTACACTTAATATTTCTGCTTTTCTCCATTTGTTTGTGAGATTTTATGCTCTAATATATGATTAATTTTTTTAATTGCCTCATACAACTAAGGAAAAGGCATATTCCTTTCTATTCCCATTTGATTTTCTCCAGAGGTTTATCATATCTAACTTTCATAAAATATCATTCATCTCCTTAACTTCTTTCTTATTCCTTTTATGGTTAAATTTACCTAGATCTTAAAAATGAAGTTCTCTTTAATACAGTTTTAATCTCTATTGCTTCCTGTAACTCATTTAAATGTTCCTTTAAGAGTCTGATGCAAACCTTTTTTTTTTATTAATTATTGATATTTAATTTTTATTGACATCATTTTATTGCTTATGGTGCCTTTTAACAACGTGCAGGTTCCCTGATTACCTCTTTTAATTAGATCTACTTTTGCTTCTACTTTGTCTGAGTTCATGGTTGCTACCCTTATTAGTTCAGATGAAGCAAAATTTCTTCTGCAACAGCTACATTAATTCTATGTGTATCTCTATGTTTCAGATGTGTTTCTTGTAAACAGCATCTTCTTGGTTTCCGACTTCTAATGTATTCATTTATATACTGCCACTCTATGGATGAATTTATCCTATTCACACTTCTTTTTATGATCCCTAATTGTACATTTCTCTCCATCCCATTTTCTTCTGTTATCTTTTCATTCTCCGTTTAGAGTCCCTCTTGCAAAGCTCACTTTGCTTTTGATCAATGCCTCCTTTATTCTGCCCTTCCTTTTAATCGTGCCCCCACTTCCTTGTTGGATAAGATAGATTTCTATACTCAGTTGTGTGTGTGTGAGTGTGTGTTTGTCTTCTTCTCTCTTTGGACCAGTACAGATGCTAGTGATGTTCAAATGTTGCTGTACTTCCCTTCCACCATTTCCTCTCCACTATAAAAACTCCTCTTTATATACCTTTTAGGTGAGATAATTTCCCCCATTCTTCCTCTCCCTTCTCCCTTCTTCCAGTGGATTCCTCTTTCTCATCTTTTTTTTTTTAGATCATCCCAAAATAATCCATGTTCTCTTGTTCCTTCTATGTATAGTCCATGTATCCGATAACGATAAAGTTCTTAGGAGTTACATGTATTCTCTTCCCATATAGAAATGGAAACAGTTTTACTTTATTGAGTATCTTATATTTTCTCTTTCATGTTTAGCTTTTTAATGCTTCTCTTTAGGCTTGTATTTGAAAGAATTTCTATTTAACTCTGGTCTTTTCATCAGAAATGTTTGAAAATTCTCTATTTTCTTAAATATCTAATTCTCCCTTGGTTTTGTGGGAGATATTATTCTTTGTAATCTTAGGCTTTTTTTTCCTTCCAGAATATCATATTCTAAACTCTCTGTTCCTTTAATATTGTTGCTGTCAATTCTTGTATAATTCTGATTGTGGATCCTGGATATTTAAATTATTTCTTTCTGACTGAAGTATTTTCTTTTTGACTTGGGAATTCTTTGCTATAGTATGATTAGAGTTTTCATTTGGATATCTTTTTCAGGAGGTGATTGATGAATTCTTTCAATTTATATTTTCCCTTTTTTTTCTTTTGGGGCAGTTTTCCTTTATAATTTCTTTATGTCTAGACTCTGACCATGGCTTTCAGGCAATTCAATAATTTTTAAATTATCTTTCATTGATCTATTTTTCAGTTCAGTTGAATTGTTTTTCCTGTTGAGGTACTTCACATTTTCTTCAATTCTTGTCATTCTTTTGACTTTGTTTTATTATTTCTTGATGTCTCAAGGAGTCATTAGCTTCCATTTGTCCCCATTCTAATTTTGAAGGAATCATTTTCTTCAATGAGATTTTTGTCTCTTTTTTCCCATTTGACCAACTCTGTTTTGTAAAGACTTCTTAAAAAAAATCATTTGTTTTCAGCATTCACTGCTACATATTTTTGAGTTTCAAAATTTTCCCCATCTACTCCTTCCACCCACCCCAGGATAGTGGGTATTTTGATTGTTCTTTCCTCCAATCTGCCCTCCATTCTATCACTCCCTGCTCCTTATCCCCTTCCCTTCTATTTTCCTGTAGGGCAAGATAGATTTCTACATCCCACTGCCTATATATCTTATTTCCTACCTGCATATAAAAACAATTTTTAACATTCATTTTTAAAGCTTTGAGTTCCACATTCTCTGCCTTCCCCTCCTCCCCACCCATCCTCATTAAGAAGGCAAGTAATTTGATACAGGTTATACATGTGTAGTCATGTAAACACTTCTATAACAGTAATGTTGTGAAAGACTTTTTCCCTGCTATCCTGTCCCACCCTCCATTTATTCTATTCTCTCCTTTGACCTGTCCCTCTAACAAAGTGTTTGTTTCTGATTACTCATTCTCCCAATCTGCTGTCCCTTATATTATCCCCCCTCCCTCAAGCAATTCACCCTGCTTTCTTGTAGGGTAAGATAAACTTCCATACCCAATTGAGTGTTTATGTCATTCTCTCTTGAAATGAAACCCAATGAAAGGAAGACTTACTTATTCCCTCTCACCTTTCCCTTCTTCCCCTCCATTGTAAAAGCTCTTTCTTGCTTCTTTTCTATGAGATGATTCACTACATTCTACCTTTCCCTTCCTTTCCTCTAATACATTCCTCTCAACACTTAATTTTCTTTTTTAGATATTATCCCTTCATATTCAGCTCATCTTGCACCCTCTGTCTTTGTCTTTCTCTATTTATATACACACACATATATATGTGTATGTGTGTGTGTGTGTGTGTTTGTGTATTCCCTTCATCTATCCTAATGCTAAGGAAGGTCTCATGAGTTACAAATATCATTTTTCCATGTAGCAATATAAACAGTTCAACTTCAATAAGTCCTTTATGGTCTGTCTTTCCTGTTTACCTTTTCATGGTTCTCTTGACTCTTGTATTTGAAAATCAAATTTTCCATTCAGCTCTGGTCTTTTCAAGAAGAATGCTTATAAGTCCTCTATTTCATTGAACATTCATTTTTTCCCCTGAAGCATGATACTCAATTTTGCTGGGTTGGTGATTCTTGGTTTTAATCCTATCTCCTTTGACCTCTGACCTCTGGAATATCATATTCCAAACCTTCCAGTCCCTTAGTGTAGAAGTTTCTAAATCTTGTGTTATCCTGATTATGTTTTCACAATATTTGAATTGTTTCTTTCTGGCTACTGTTTTTTCCTCCTTGATCTAGGAGCTCTGTAATTTGGCTACAATATTCCTAGGAGTTTTCCTTTTGGAATCTCTTTCATGAGTTGATCAGTGGATTCTTTGCATTTCTATTTTTACCCTCTGTTTCTAGAATATCAGTACAGTTTTCTTTGATACTTTCATGAAAGATGATGTCTAGGCTCTTTTTTTTATCATAGGTTTTAGGTGGCCCAATAATTTGAAAATTATCTCTCATGGACCCATTTTCCAGGTCAGTTATTTTTTGGAAGGAGATACTTCACACTGTCTTCTATTTTTTTCATTCAGTTGGTTTTGTTTTATAATTTTTTGATTTCTCATAAAATCATTAGCTTAAATTTGCTCCATTCTAATTTTGAAAGAATTGTTTTCTTCAGTGAGCTTGTGGACCTCGTTTTCCAGTTGGGTCATTCTACTCTTTAAGGCATTCTTCTCCTAATTGGATTTTTGGATCTCTTTTGCCATTTAGTCTAATTTTAAAGCTTTTATTTTCTTCAAAAATTTTTTGGGTTTCATTTAGCAAGCTGTTGACTCATTTTTCATGATTTACTTTTATCACTCTCATTTCTCTTCCCAATTTTTCCATTACTTCTCTCACTTGGTTTACAAAATCCTTTTTGAGATCTCTCATGGTCTGAGATCAATTTATGTTTTTCTTGGAGGCTTTGGCTTTATTGTCTTCTGGCTGTATGTTTTGATCTTCCTCATCACCAAGGACATGGGAAAATAGCTCTTCACCAAGAAAGTAAGAATCTATAGTCTGTTTCTTTTTCCCTGTTTGCTCATTTTCCCAATCAATTACTTGACTTTGGAGCTCTTTGTTATGCAAAGGGCTTCAGAAGCAGTCTCTACTTCAGCCCTGGTTCTAGGGCCAGAACATACTCCCTTCTCATCCAGGTGAAAGACCCTTCCCACTGACCTTAGAAGCTGTCGGGTGTTTGTGGGTTGAGAAGTCTGGAAACTGCAGCTGCTGCCAGCAATTCAGATCCTTAAGGCCTACTCCGGCTCCTTCCATGCTGGTGTGGCCCACACTGAACTGCACTCTGCTCCTAGCCTAGTGCAATAGACCCTTCCTGTTGACTTTCCAGATTGTTTTGCATTAGAAATTTTGCTTTAGTCTGTCTTTTTGTGGGTTCTGCTGCTCTAGAATTTGTTTAGAGTAATTTTTACAGGTTTATTGAGGGGTTTTGTGGGAGAGCTCTAGCAGGTCCCTGCTTC
Source organism: Bettongia penicillata ogilbyi (assembly GCA_023548195.1). NCBI lineage: Eukaryota > Metazoa > Chordata > Mammalia > Diprotodontia > Potoroidae > Bettongia > Bettongia penicillata. The sequence continues at coordinate 1,555,493 of JAJHZJ010000129.1, read as the reverse complement.
TACTCTACCATCTTGGCTCCACATTTTTTTTTTTGTCAAACTTTTTGGTACCACCTTTTGTTTATTGGATTAAGCTTTTACATTTAGAGTGTCAAAGCCAAAAATATCTATAGCCAGTCTAAAAAAGTGAAGTAATCTTTAGTATTAATCCTTTTCCATCTTTTCTGCTATTCTCACACCATCATATAGTACAATTAAAAGGTCACAGGGGTCAGAGAGTATTTAGCATTTTTGTTTTTTCTTCATTGAGTTTTGGGGTCAGCCAGTTAGTGAAGTCCCTTACCATCTCTAATCAAGCCTGGCCTCAGAAAGCAAACACATTTCTACTTGTATCATTTTAGCATTTTCCAGTATCAGTAATTATCTCATTGAGAAATTCTGTTTTTTCTTTTATCTCTGCTGGTTCTCCTTCTACTTGTCTGCTTACTTCTTTAAACTCTCCTTTGCTGGTTCATCATCGAGGATATACCTTTATAAGTAACCCCCAAGGACATCTTTTCTTTTGCCACTGTACTGTTTGGTGATTTCATAAGGTCTATTGGATTTAATTATCTCTAACTATAAGATTCTGTAATGACTTTAGGAAGCCCCAGTGTTTTTCCTGAGCTCCAGTTTCCTATCACCAAATGCCTATTTGATGTTTTAAGCAGTGGTTAGAACTTTGTCAGAAGTCAGAAAGATCTGACTTTAAATCCAGCCTCAGATATTTACTAGCTTTCTAACTCTGGAAAAGTTGATTAATCTCTATCTGACTTACTCTTCTCAGGTATAAAATAGGATTAATAATGGCACCAGCTTCACAGATGTGTGAGAAGCAAATAAGATATTTGTAAAGTGCTTTGCCTAGTTCCAGGTAAATAATATGCACTTAAATCCATTACATCCCCATCTGAACTCTGCATATATTACTCAAACCTTTATCTATTTTCGATGTCCTTATTACTGTAAATTGTACCACCATCCTCCCAGTGATCCATTCTTTCAACCTAGGTGTCATCCTTGATATAATACATACCCTCAACCCCATATTTAGTCAATTGTTAATTCCTAATGATTGTATTTTCATAACAACTCTTCTATATACCACTTTTCTCTGACACTTTCATCATACTGGTGCCAGCCTTTATTATTTCATATTTGGACTATTGTAATAACTGCTGGTTCACTTCATTATCTCAAGTATCTCCCCATTTCAATGCATCTTCCACTTTGCTATTAGAGTGATCTTCCTAAGTAAGACTTTGTCCATGTCAGCACCCCTATTCAATTGACTCCAATATTTCTCTATCACCTCCAGATTAAAACATAAAATCCTCTCCCTTTTGATGATTTTCATAACCTCATACTAACCCTCCCTTCTCCCCACCTTTTCAATCTTCTTATACTTATGTTCCTTCAGTAGTCTACTGTTCACTGATATCTATATCCTTATTCCACCTTTCAACAACAAGCATTTTCATGGACTGCCCTTCCCTCAAGCCTGGAATGAACTTCCTCTTCAACTTTGCCTCCTGGCTTCCTTCAAGTCTCACCTTCTGCAAGTAGTCTTTCCCAGTTCTCCTTAGGGCTAGTGCCTTCCTTTTCATATTAACTCTCATGTATCCTGCATATACAGGTTTCCCTCATTATATTTTGAACTCCTGGAGGGCACGATCACTTTTTAGTTTTCTCTTATCTCCTTTGCTCATCACAGAGTCTGGCATGTAGTAGGTGCTTAATAAATGCTCGTTGTCTTATTGCCCCTTCTCTTTATCATTAGTTATTATTGTCCCCTTCATGATGATCCAACCTGCTATGTCCTTGTTCTATGTGTTCCAACATGAAGAAAAGCAAACGCAAGCCAGAGCAACCATTGTTATTTTCTTTTGTTTGCATCCTGATATACTCAGACATTTTAGATCATCCTTCACTATCCTTATAGGACGTTTGTCACACTTTTGAATTTGTTCTCTTTTCAATCCCCTTTGTTCCATTTTATACCATTCATTTTTTCTACTCTCTCTCCACTGTCATGATCTCTCTTTTCCTCTGATCTTTCACAAGTTTAATTGAATGCCAGGGCCCAAAACACTTTTCCTATTGAAATTTTATTGGAGTCATGAGAGAATCTCAGTTGACACTTCACGTATAAGGCGGAAGGGAATAAACATTTATATAACACCTACTATATACCAGTGCTAAATGTATTACAAATATTATTTCATTTGATTCTCACAATAACTCCATAAGGTACAGCTGTTATTATTCCCATTTTGCAGTTGAGGAAACTGAGGAAATTAATTGATTTGCCCAGGATCATACAGACTGTAGATGCCTAAGACCACATTTGAATTCTGTTCTTCTGGACTCCAGGACAAGAGCTCTTTCCACTGTGCCACTTCCCTACATAAGTCATCTATAATCTAGGGCAAGACCTATGTGGAGTCATAAATCTCTCTTTAGATTCATATTCCCTTTTTCTTCCACAAAGGAATTACTCCTGAGGGTGTCTAGATTGGTTCTTAAGAGTTTTATATTCCTCTTGAGTTGATGGCTCTTTTAAATTCTTAGGCTATGAGATTTTATTTATACTTCCTCTGGCCTCATTGTAAATATCAGACTATGCTCTCCTTGTCTATTACAAACTCCAATAAGACACACTCTTTTTGTGCTAAAGTTTCAATTTCTCAACTTCGCCAACATGTTCAACTGTTATAGTGGACTTCAAACATAACAGCAGTTCCTCTCACAGCTTTTTTTGTACTTGCTGAAAGATGAAAAAATAAGATATGCTGAGATTAAAATTAAATTTTAGTTAAAAAAAAACATGTGCTTAACTTTTTTTCAAGAAGAAATGTGTATAATAGGACAATATAAATGTGTAATTCAGTTAATATGTAATTTTGTCAATTGTTATACTCAGGAATTACAACTCATCATTTGAGATTTCCATTAAAATTTTAAGATAAAGGAATAGGACCAGCAGGGTGGATTTTATCCAAATCCTTTATGGGATTACAACATTGCAACTGTGCCATTAAGGATCTCATAGAGAAAAAAAAATGCTAGGGAAAATTAACAATTGAGCTCTTATTTCACTAAGATCAGACAGTTGACATAATTTACTGAAATTCATTTTGTTAAAAAGTGGATTAAATAAAAACTGTTTAGATGAGCTTATCTCTCCCCTGGTGACCCCGGGTATCTGCATCAGCTTTCATTTAGGAAATGTTTATCTGTGAAAAAAGAGAGGGTTAGAAAAAGAAATTAGATGATATTTGTAATTTTTTATTGAAGCATATCATTTATATTCTTTAGTGATTAGCTTTATAGTTTCTTTTTTGACAATTCCTTTTGTAATTACTAGTGAAAAATGTTACTAGTTGAATTCTTTATTGTATCATATTATTTTAGGGTAACATTTTCTTTTAAATTTGAGAATAAAATACCTGCCTTATGAGAAAAGTTTGGCATGCTTTATTAATTCTCATAAGTAATGATGGATTGTGGTGAGAGAGAGAGAGAGAGAGAGAGAGAGAGAGAGAGAGAGAGAGAGAGAGAGAGAGAGACAAACTAGGACAAATTTATAAGAATACAAGTCATTTTCCAACTGATAAATGGTCAAAGGATATGAACAGACAGTTTTCAGAGGAAGAAATTAGAGCTATCTATAGTCATATGAAAAATGCTCTAAATCAGATTAGAGAATTGCAAATTAAAACAATTCTGAGGTACCACTTAACACCTATTAGATTGACTAATATGGCAGAAAAGGAAAACAATAAGTGTTGGGAAGATGTGGGCAAATTGGAATACTGTTACATTGTTGATGGAGCTGTGAACTGATCCAATCATTCTGGAGAGAAATTTTGAAGGAAAGGGAAATCAAATTGTGCATACACTTTGACCCAGCAATACCACTTCTAGGTCTATATCTGTGAGGGCAAGCAAAGTAGGATCTTTTTGGTGTTTTTGTTTATACCAAGAAGTATAATGCTTCTGAATAATGTGATTAAGGAGAATCTTTCCCACCCATTGTTTGTCCAGGGAAGATTTGTAGGAAGGTCCACACCTTTTATTAATGAGATTTTCAAGACATATGAAGCCCTCTGGCTCTAAAAAGTGTATAAAGACTCTGAGATGAGGTTTTACTTTGGGGCTTAGTTTTTGGAAGAAGGTCTGTGTGTCAGATGAGAATCTGGGAAGCCACTAAGCAGCTCCCTGGTTTTGAAAACCCAGATATTGGTACTTCCCTTTCTGGTAACTATGGTCAGACAGTTGGACCTGTCTGTTGATTTGTGATATATGTATTGATTATGGTCAGACAGAGGAAGCCATGTCTATTGATCTTTGATTTCTCTGTATTCTCTCTGAAGTTCAGGGTGCTAACTTTTCCCTCTGATCTAGGTAAATGATATATGTGCTTCATTAAAGGAATGACACATATGCTTGATTAAAACAATTGCTAACCCCTAAAAAAAGTTTTTCCTTTTAAATTTGAGAATAAAATTAATAAAAATAAATTAATTGAGAATAAAATTAATAAAATAAGATTCTCCCTAATCACATTATTCAGAAGCATTATACTTCTTGACATAAACAAAAACATCAAAAAGATCCTACTTTGCTTGCCCTCACAGATACAGACCTAGAAGTGGTATTGCTGGGTCAAAGTGTATGCACAATTTGATTTCCATTTCCTTCCAAATTTTCTTTTTAGAAAAGCAGATCAAAGAACCTGTAATAGCAGAGCCCTCTGTGTGTGTTGGGGTACTTACTGATACATTACCCCAAGGAGATCATTAAAAAAGGGAAAAGATCCCAACAAGTACAAAAATATTTATGGCAGCTCTTTTTGTGGTGGTAAAAAATTGGAAACTGAGGGGATGCCCATCAATTGGGAAATGGCTGAACAAGTTGCAGTTTATGAGTGTAATGGGATACTATTGTGCTATAAGAAATGATGAACAGGTAGATTTCAGAAAAACACCTAGAAGGACTTACTGATATTGAGTGAAGTGAGCAGAACCAGGAGAACATTATACACAGTATTAGCAAAATCCTGAGATGATCAACTATGAATGAGTCAGCTATTCTCATAAATGTAATGATCGAAGATAATTCCAAAGGCCTCATGATGAAAAATGATATTCAGAATGAGATAAAGAACTTCGCAGTCTAAAATGCAGATCCAAGCATATTATTTTCACTTTTTTATTTTTTTCCTCATGGTTTTTCCATTTTGTTTGGATTATTCTTTCACAGCATGACTAATATGGAAATATGTTTAATTTGATTGAATCTATATAGCCTATAGGGAGAAAAATTTTGGAACTCAAAATGTAATAAGTGTAAATGTTGAAAAAAAATTTAAAAATAGAATGTCTTTAAAAACAGAAATTTAAATCCTTTATAGAATACATTCATCTAGTTTCCACTTAAAGATATAATGGAAAAATCATTACTTTCCAAGGTAGTACATTACATTCTAGGGCTGCTTTAATTAATTAGAAGTTATCACTTATAATGACCTGTCATCTACTTTCTTTTATCTTCCACCCATTCATTCTTGTTCTGCTCTCTTGGGATAAGCACAGCAATTCTAACTCTTATTTCACATATCATTCAGTTCCTTAAAGGCTGATTTTCAGTAGCTCTTGAATTATCTTTTCTTCAGTATAAATACCATCACATCCTTCACTATATCCTGCTATGTCATATTTTTTTTTAACTTTCACATTCTTAATTATCTTTTTCTATATGAGCTCCAATTATTTCTTTTTCCTAAAAATAGTAGCCATATTGTAGCCAAATACTCTATTTGTGGTCAGATAAGTATAGAATACAGTGCAATATCCCTTTTCTGTACATTGAAATTATATTAATCTGTGTTATTATTTCCAGAATTTTCTTCCTGTAGCAACCCTGTTTCCTCACGGAATCCTCATAGAATTAGAGTTAAATGAAAAATGCCAGATTCTGTTTTCTTTTAAAGATACAGTAACTATATGCATGTATGTGCATGTGTGTATACATATATATGTATATCTATATATATGTGTGTGTGTGTATATATATATATATATGTGTACCCATACATTTTATTTATCTATATCTATAGATCTATATATGAAATTAATGGTAGAAGTTATTGAAACTGATGTTAGATAAATATTTTTTTTCCTTTTATGAAATCTGAATAAACCTCCTTGCAGCTCCTATCATTCATTCCCTTTATTTCTTCCCTCTGGGGCCAAAAAATCCCAAGTAGAATCCATTTTCCACATCTGGGACCTTCAAACATTTGAAAACTGATCTTAGCACTGCCCTTCTCTCAGTTTTCTCTTCTCTAGGCTAAATATATTCATTTAGTTCAACTGATTTCCAAATGTCATGAAATCATCTCAAGAGCCTTTGAATTCCTCATTACCCTCCTCTAGATGTTTTTAGTTCATTAATGTTCTTCTTATAGTATTGAGTTAAGAGTAGGGAATAAATACTCTAGATGTGGTCTGATCATGACAGGGCAGAGTATTTCTTCTTATAATGTAAGTTCATGTTAGCTTCTTTTTTCTTTCTTTCTTTTCTTTTCTTTTTTTTGCTATTAATACCCTTCTGTTAACCTATACTGTGCTTGCTATCCTCTAATATCCCCGGAAACATTCACTTCTGTCATAGAATATATCTTTTGCAAAGCCTAAATGGAAATGGGCTCCCCATGGGTTGTGATTTCCTAAAGTTGATAGTCTGCATATGATGTTTGTTGAGTATATCCAGACCAAGGACATTATGGAGGCTCCCCAATGAGAGCTATAAATACTCAATAGAGGTCATTACAACAACCCATAAAGAGAAAAATAAAATTCATTTAAAAATCTCTATTCTACAGTCAGTGACATGGTATTATAAGGTGAATTTATTGGTTTAGTACATCAATAAAATTTATCTTGAACAAGTACTTTCAGATGGTAAATAGAACACAGGTTTTGGCAGTCCCAAGATACTCCCCAGTATGAAAGGTCATTCCTTTAACTAATGTGTTGTCCAGGCTCTGCTATGTATTTGTGAATTATGATACATCCTGATTCCAACTATAAAAAGTATCGGTGGCCTAATCAGCATTAATAAAGCACGTAGTGGCATAAGTGGATAGCAACGGAGATCTGCTGATTAGTTATACACACGAAATATCATCAAGGATATTATTTAAAAAGATGTGTGATCATGTGGAAAAAGTAACAGATTACAGATGGATGGCCCAATAACTTCACTGTTGCCTACAGAATTCATCAAAAATATATTTTAAAAAGATGATCATTTATGACTTTGTAGGTGGAGAAAAGTGGAGAAGAGTCATATGGAAAGAAAAGTTCTAATTGTTTTGTTACATTTACCAGTGAAGTAAATAATCACTTTGATGGTACCATATTTCCAGTAAAGAATTAAAGGATAAGTAGTAATATTATAGAAAACAAAAATTAATAGATTTCATTTGAAATGTTACTTTTGCTTTTATCTACAGGACAAAATTTTTTAAAATGCCAAGTGAATTCTGTATCATTATAAATTAAGCTCAAAACCTCTCTTCTTTTCCCCTTATTTTTCTAGCAGCTCTTTGAGAGCTCAAATTAGCTGGATAACTGTCTCTGCTAACTTTGCCTCTGCATAAGACAGCTTTTCAGAAACACTTTTTAAAACACCCCCAAATATGTAACATTCTTGTATTTTCTGGCATTTTTGATATAGTTGCCAATTATCCTCAACCTAACTGGAATATAAGCATAATTGTCACTGATTTTTAAATCTGCATTTGTCTGCTGCGGATTTATCCTTTAGGTTTTGTTGATCATTTCATCAGTGATTTATGATGGTTTCGCTAAAATGTACATCATCCATTTCTTCACATCAAACTGAGAACTCTAACAGGAAAAAAGCAGAAATAAACATCAGTTGTGTGGGTATGTGTCTTTGAAACAAAACAAAACAAACACCCACAAACAGCTCTTAGCAAATGGGAAAATGATTTTTCAGCCAAAATGGTATTTCCCCGATTACTATTATCTTATGGGTGTATTATTAAAAAATTCATTAGAAATTAGAGATTGGCTAACAGCAAATATACCTAATTGATGGTCTTTTGAAGATTTCATTAAAAGTATGATATTCAATAGAAAGCTATTTCAGATTGTATTTCTACAAGACTCTAATGAAAGGGTGTTCTTCATTTAAGTACCACAGGATGAACAGGATTTTTTTTGAGGAAGGCATATTCCATTAATATGACCTTAAAGATATATGCTATAAATCCTGATGACCCAGAGCTGGTGGTATAAATGCAATAAGCCATAGAGCTTTGGGCACTTTGCGTATAGATATAGTGGGGAAAGAGGAAGTGAGTGTTGTACTTAGATGAATACAGGAGTTATAGTGAATACTGGTAAAGGCTCAGGCAATTGTTAAATTTTCATTTAAAAATAACTTCTATAATTAGACGCAACCAAGGATGCGAAGATTTTTCAAGGCCTTTAGTCTTTAAAAAATAGATTAAGTGTGAAAAATAAAGAAGTCCATGTGCCCATTGAAATCTCTTTTCCCAAAAGTTTCTGTGCCTGTGGATTGTACTGAATTAAAAGAGCTGACTTGCATCATTTATTGGCAATTAACTGAAAACTAAGTCATATTTAATACTTACTGGATAGAATAGATTTTTAAGCTATTGAATTTTCTATTTTAGGGTGATTCTACTTTTTCATATCCAATTTCCCTTATTTGGATACTTGGAAAAGACTGATCTCATTCAAAGCTTTCCAAATTGGTATTTTTCCAAAGAAAGTCTTGTGCATATTTGAAGTTGCATTAAGGCTTCTGTAAAAGAAGTACATATTTTTGGCAAATGTAAGAAGAGACTTAATAGGTACTTAGGAAGCACATTTTGAGGAGAGAAATAGAATGGGGAAGTATGCATGGCCCAGAACTGTTACTTGTCACTGAATTAAGAATGAGGAATATTTAGCTGCTCCTTTTTGGACCTTCTTCTCAACTATCTTCCCCTCTTGTACTCTGGCTGAGCCCATTCCAGGAACCACTAAATCCTGTCCATTCTACTTTGTAATGACCAGTTCTGATTGTTGGATGGGATAGCAGAGTACATTTAGCTCAATATAGATGTGAAAAAAATACTCTCTTTTCCATGACTGATAAGTGATCATCCAGTCTTTGCTTGAGAATTTCCATGGCCATGCAGCAGGAGGACACACTACCACTGGGGGTTAGGGAATGGTGCTCCAGCTTTGTCTTCTTTCATTCTCTTACCAGGGCCGCCAAGAATTCATCCATGCTGCTTTACTCCTCACATGGCTTGGGTGAGATGGGATTTACCAAGTTTTCCTTTTAGTGAAACAAAAGACTGTGTTAATTTTGCCCTGTCTCTGACTTCTAACGTCCTTACAGCCTTACCATTTACCCTATTTCTATACCTTTCAGAGCCCTGTTGCTGCCATCTGTCATTTTGACATAATCTAAGGAAAGAAGGAAATAAACATTAAGTTTATTTAAGTACTTAATGAAGTACATAAGTACTTAATATGTGCCAGACACTTTAAAAATATTGTGTTTATCCTCATAATAACTCTGAGATTTAGATGCTACCATGACCCCTATTTGATATTTTACTGAGAGAGCCAAATATAGTCTAGGTATAGCCAATGAAAATGCATGAAGTCAGGAGATGGGGTTTCTTGTTTGAGGAAAAGTAAGGAGACTGATATAAGTAAGGAGTGTCATTGAATCCCAGTATATGTTACTGGGTTTAGAGCATAAGAAGACAAAACATATTAGGAGGGAAGGTTATGAAGGACTTTAAAAGACAAACAGATTTTTTTATATATGTATTTGACCCTTAAGGTGAAAGGAAACCAATGGACTTTATTGAGAACAGGGGTCATGTGGTCAGATACATGTTTTAGAAAGATCAGGTTGAAAAGGTCAGGAAGATACTTGGGACTAGGGGAGCCTATTTTTGCAATAATCCAGGCGTGACATGATGAGGACCTTCACCAGGATGATGAAACTATCAGAGGGGCAAAAAGGCATATGTGAGAAATATTACAATCATAAAATTAATAGGCCTTGGTAACAGATTGGCTATGGGTTATGGAAGAGAGTACGGAGTCAAAGATGACACCTAGATTGTGAAGCTACTTCAGTAAGAAGTGGTGGTATCCTCAACAGTAATAGGTAATTTAGGAGATATTCTTAAATTTTGAAAACCTATTTCATTTAATTTCTATATAATAATAGGACAGAAAGACCAAGTAGTAATTATCCATTTTTAATTTCAGAAATCTTATCAATGAAGTTATTCGCAGACACTTTCTGAAAACTATCTGACTTTAAACCCAGCATTCTTTCCTCTAGAATATAGTGCTCTTTCCCTCCCAGAAGATGTACCATCTTCTCAAGCATGGACTGTGCTCCAGCCCCTAATGATGCTAATAATTTGCTTTGTGCTACTGCCCCAGGCTTGGTTTGTGGTAATTTTCCAAGGCACAAAAGTGCCTTCTTATGACTCTCCAGGTCCCAAACTCTGAGGCTAAAATAAACACACAAAACAAGAAACAGACTCTTCCAACAAGCTCTTTCTAGTTCTGGCCAAAATAAAAACTATCCTTAGTGAATGTCATGGTGCAAATACATGGAAATAAATAAAGGAGGAGTGACTCACATGTTCATAATCTGTAAATAAACACTCTTGGAACAATTCAGATACTGCAGAAAATGTCAGGACTTCATTATCACCATATAACAAGAATAATTGCAGTAATTATAACATTTATATAGTGCTTTAATCTTTGCCATGTGCTTTGCATATATTATCTCATTTGGTCCCCATAATAAACATGTAGAGCAGGTCTTATTATTCCCACTTTACAGATCAGGAAACTGAGGATGAGAAAAGTAAAACTATTTGTTCAGGAACACACAGCTATTAAGTGTCTGAGGCATAATTTAAACTAGGTCTTCCTGACCCCAAGTGCATCATTCTGTTCACTTCATCATCTCGCTGGCCTAAAAGAAACATTCCAATTAAATCATCTGGTTATACAACTAAGGTCTGGAAGACTAGGGTAACTTTGTTACTTTCTTTTTGGTGCTGTTATATCTGGGAATATTAATGTTTCAGCTTTATCAAGCACTAATATAATTCACACAAATACTACTTTGTATGATGAAAATTTTCTCAGAGCTCTGAAAGTTAGAGTCATTCCTTTTAAATAGCATAAATTAGGGTTCAGTTTAAATTATTCTCTAGCATGAAATTTCACTTACGCTTTTTTCAGCTATTATGATTTCTTTTTTTTTTTTTTTAAGCTAAGATACCAGTTGGGAATTTCAAGTACTTTGTGAACACTGAATGTTCTATTAACTAGAAATTAATTGGATTTGAAGGTCAGCCCTGAGTGGATTAAGATTCTTTATGTGACCCTGACAAAAATATTGGAAGTCCTGGTGATGATGTCATTGATGAAGTGAGTCAAATAAATACAGGTTTTCTTTTCTTTTTAAGTCTTACCATTTAGATCTTTCAGTCCTCTCATTGTCTCCTTGGTTTCAGAATCGGTGTGAATGAATCAACCAGAAAATGATTATTGCATTTTAATATATGTTTACCTTTTCTTTTTTCATACCCTCCTTGGGGTATATGGCTGACAGTGGAATCTCCAGCTCAAATTATATATAGAAATCTTAACCACTTTGAATAATTCCATAGGGCACAATGCCTTATCTGATAAAATTTTGTGGGAAACAGAAACTTACACCTGGTAAACATTTCAGAAGCCAGTTAGGCCAACTTAAACTTGAATAGGTATAGCTATAACATTGTTGAAAAGTGTTTATTTAGCCTCTGTTTGAAGTCCTCTGATAATGAAGGATTTTACTACCTCCTGAAGAAGTAAATTTCATCTGTTGATGTTCTGATTATAAGAATTATGAGGTTTTCAACCTTGAATATAAAGCTGAAACCCACTTCTCTTTAACCCTCACTCTTTGCTCCTTTTTGTGTTTATTTTTCCTTCTGTCATCTACTAAAACAAATATCTCTTTCCTGTCAGCAATGTAAGTACTTGAAGATAGCTATCGTTTCCCTCTTTTCATTCCCATCCATTTCAAGATTTCTTTAGACTACAGTTCTACCTGCCAATCCCCATATAGTACGATCCTTTGTGCCCTCACCATTCTGATTACCTTCCTTTGGATGAAACTACCTTCTAAGTGTTCTTTCTAAAATATGCTGCTCACAACTTAGGCCAATGCCCCAAATGTGGTCTGAAAAATTCAGAGTATATAAGAGCCATCATCTCCTCCTTTCTTGGAAATATACCTGTATTCATGTAGCCTAAGATGGATTTGACATTTGGGCAACTATGTCATGGTGTTGCCTTCTTTTGAATGGGTATTCCTGTAAAATTTCAATTTCTTTTCCATAAGACATCTCCATTTCTTCCACATTCTCTACTATACAACCGATTTTGTTTAACCCTATGTGTTAGAAGAAAATGGAGAGGAAAGATGTGTGTGAGATGTTAGGGAGGTATGCCCAATAGGAATTTGTTTATGAAAAGTTCATATCACCTGCATGATCTATGTGTTCTAAACTAAGGAAACTTAAAATGTTATTTAAATATGAGTTACAATTTTATGATGTTTGGTGTTTTATTAGATTAGGAATCTTTATATTGCTCTAGATTGATGAACGATATCTATTACTATAAATTTGTTGTTTATTAGGGGTGATGATTTTCTATATTAATTCTTTCATTGAATCCTATAAAGAATTACTCCTACAGAAGTCAATTTCTTTTTTAATCCTTAAATAAAGTTATAGTCCATTAGTAATAATGATATTGAAAGCATGGCAATAATTTAATAAAGTAGAAATGATACCTTTATTATTAAATTGTAATGTAAAAATACTACTATTTTTAAAAATCATGTTAATCAAGGGTATATTTACTTATCAGTAAATAAATATTTATGGCTTTAGTAGAAGAAAACTGAGATAGTTTTATATATGATATATTTGTCCCTTAGACACTTTTAGACAAAACCGTAAATTCACTTGTTACCTATACAGGTTAGCATTCTTCATCAATTTTTGGTATTGTGAGAACACAACACATAATACTGGTAATGGAATCAGAAACACTAGATTCCTATCAAAGCTCTTTTGATTATAATTTGACTATAATTTCTTAGCCTCTATGGGCTAAACCTCTATTTTTTTATCTATAAAATGAAGAGGTCTGATAAGCTTATTTCTAATGTATGATCCTCCTTAGTTCTACTCCCTTTTATATACGAACTCATACAAAATGGTGATAATAACTGCCTTTCTTAGTTATACAGTTCTCTCTCAGAATTTTGGAGTCACTTCTAAGTACAAAGTATTCTTGAATTACCTTGAGGATGTAGAAGATCACTGAGTCAAACTGTAATGTCAGGAGTCTAAGTTGTTGATTCTAGTTGTGTGAACTTGCTTAAAAAGTCACTTTACTGCTTTTTTTCCTGTTCTATTTCTTCCTGGAGTAAGAGATCAATACCATCCAGCCCTTTTTATACATGATATAGTGCTGTAAGATCAAAGATTTTGCAGAATGTACTGCATAAAATAGAATGAGTTGTATTGATGTTTGAATGTCAACCTCACTTTCTACTCAGTGTTTGTCTTGTACATGACTAAATTACATTTAAATAGTAATCTCCTATATATACTGAAAGTCCTCTCTGTTCACCTTACCTAGATCTAGAGAATGCTATCCTTCTCTTTCTCAGAGGAGGTGCATACATGTGTATTTGCAAAGTGGCAGATAGGGTTAAAGATATTTTCTTATTATAGGAAGTGACAAAAATCCCAAACTTCTTTTTCCTTCTCCTTTCTTCCTATTCTGCTTCCTTGTACTGTGTCTCCTTCAACCCAACCTTTGGCAAAATAGGCAAAAGTCAGTTAGGGGACTCAGATTAATGTGGCAGACATCAAGAAACATAGCAATAACAATTTACCCAATTTCCTAAGTACTGACTTAAAAATGCAAAGGATGTGGTAGGAGAGTGGTGTCTCATTGCTTATCCATCCTTTGAGGACATTGTAGCCTACTTCTTAGCATTCCTTAATATTTCTTTTTACATTACAGATAACAGATAAACAAGAACCTGCTCCTGAGGTATTTTTTGTTGTCTATTTACCTTATTCTTAACCTATCAGCATCTACTACCCTTGAATTTCTTATGTTAAAGAAAGTCAGAATTAGAAGGAACTTCTAATGTCATCTCATTATATGAACAAAAAATGGCTTCTAGAACACACCTAACATGTGCTTTTTCAGTTTTTGCTTGAACGTCTCTCTTCAAGCAAATGGGTATCCATTACCTTTGAGACAATAATTTTACTTTAGGATAGTCAGTTTAACTTATTTTCTCTTATAAACCTATATGTATAGTCCAGAAAGTGTCTCACACATCACCAATATATATTGAGTTAAGCTCTTTAATATTTGCTTCAGTGTTTAAGACAGAACTCAAATTTATTACTACTCTTTGAAAAGTCTTTGAGAGGAATGCTGTGCAGAGAAGGAAAAAGTTAGCTGTCCTTCCAATTATCCTGGTTATTCTATCCTGTTTACACTTTCACCAATAGAATGCTTCTGTTAGCCAATTATAAAATGTACTGTATTTTTGTAATGTTGTTTGCTTTGTAGAAAGTTCTGAAAGAGATGTCTCTTTTGAGATCTGTGCCCTGAAAAAATGAATTTGCACTCTCGCTTCTAGAGTGAAATTAAATTCTCATTTATTCTGTTTTAAGTTTTAAACTGTTCCTTATGAATGTAAGTCAGAAATAGACATAGGGACTGGACCTGTGATTTTATTGACATGGGAAATCCACACATAAGGACATTTCCTATATATTACTGTCGAGCACATTCTTTGAAACTCATATAGATTTGGTCTAGAAAATTGAAAATTTAAATGCCTTGTGGGGCTGGGACTAACTCAGAATAGTCCACTGGAAGTTTAGGTTCAATATTGCAGCAAATTGAGAACCTTGTCATTAACAATTAACAGAGGGAGATTTGCTTAGATATATCAGCACAAGACTATTCAACAAGGATAGGTATTCAGGAAACCTGAAGTCAATTAAGATAAATGAAGTTCCCGTGCCTGATTTACACATTATGATCTAGCAGCCACAGATAAGGCACTTCTCCCCTCTCTCCTAGCTCTTTGTGGCTACTTTATAGTCGGGTGGTAGGAAATCACATCAGTTCTCTGAGCCTTTAGTCTCTAAGGCAAGCTAGTTTCAAAGTAGGTATCAATATCTTTTAAAGAAAATCTATCCTAACTTGCATGGGAAAAAGGGTTAGGATATTGCTTCTACCAAAATTGTCTAGGGTCAGTATGTGTATGGGTGGAAACTGAATGTAGGTCTTTTGGGCTCAGAAACTAATTCATTATCTGCTACACTATGCTGCCTATCAGACCATTCAAATATTATCTTTCCCACTTGTTATTTGAATCTGTAGCTGTAATCAATTATCCAAATGAAATGCATCAATATTTAAAGGCTATATCTTTAAAAATACCATTGCTAACATACTTAGATCTAGAAATACAAAATAAAATGAAAACTTCCAATAGCTCTACAATTTGGTGGTAGAGATGGGGGGGAGTGTCTTTTTAAAAATATAGAATTACTTTTACAGAACATGCAGGGTTAAGCTAATGAAATCTCTTATTTGTATATTTCAAGCAATATGTTTAAAAAGTCTCCCATTAATTTACTTCTTCCAGATGCACACTGAATTTAGGTAACCTTGCTTACGTTGTTTGAGTGGTGTTTAATTTTTGCTCCCCTTCTTTCAAACACACTTGGGCTTATCTGGCAAAACAATGAATGTTTTTAAATTTTCATGACATTCTACATTGATGCAATGCCATATGATCAAGCATTTATCATTGGCATTATTCTGTGGAGGTTTTATGAGAGGAATGCTGTGCAGAAAAGGGAAAAGTTAGCTGTCCTTCCAATTATCCTGGTTATTCTATCCTGTTTACACTTTCCCCAATATAATGCTTCTGTTAAGCCAATTATACATTTTTGTATTTTTGTAATGTTGTTTGCTTTGTAGAGAGTTCTAAAAGAGATGTCTCTTTTGAGGTCTGTACCCTGAAAAAATGAATTTAACCACTGATTAATTAGAAAGAAGTGGAAGTTTTGCTCTCATGCTACCCTTTTTTCATCAAAAGAAAAGGAAAAAAAATCAAAGGAAAATCACCACAAGGCAGGTAGCCATCCCAGGTGATTTTACAAACTTATTAAAAACCAGCCATCTTGAAGTACACTGAGGCTGCATCTGCATGGAGCTTGAAAGGGAAGATTCTTTAGGGAAGGGATTTTGTTTTCTTTTTCTTTAAATAAATGAAAAAAATGAGGAGAATTAAATAAAGATAGAATGAACTCTCTTTTAAAACATACTAAAATTGAAGGAATAAAAATAGGCAAGAGGAAACAAAACTGTCACTCCTTGCAGATGGCAGGATAGTATGCTTAGAGAACCCTAGAGAATCAACTAAAAAGCTACTTGAAATAATTAACAGCTTCAGCAAAGTTGTAGGGTATAAAACAAACACAAAAATCCCTAGCATTTCTATATATTACAAAGAAAACCCAGAAGAAAAAGTAGAAATGAAAATTCCATTTAAAATAACTGCAAATAGTATAAAAGAATGCAGGTGAACTAGAGAAAGTATGAGAAAATATAAATGTGAATCACACATTAGAAATTCTAGGTACCTGAAAAGGTACATTCTCATTTTCCAACAATCTCCAAACTATTATTTTGCCTTTATTTTGCCTACTATTCCTTCCCCTGTCCTTCACAACCCCCAGCTTTGGACTATACCTATGAGAAGCAGGGCTCTGATAGGTGAATCTATGGCTTATAATGCCTGTACTCAGCCTCTCATGTGATTAGAATGCAAGATGTTTGAGGTCCAGGACTATCTTTTTGTCTTTCTTGCTTGTATGTTTTTGCATCTTCTGTCTTCAGAATTTATCATGGTACCTGCACATTCTAAACATTCACCTCTGCCTCTCTCTGTCTGTCTCTCTCTCTCTTTCTTTCCCTCTTTCTGTCTCCTGTTTCTCTTTCTCCCTGTCTCTGTTTTTCTTCCTTTCTCCCTCTTTTTCTTTCTCAATTTATAGACCTCTCTACTAAAGCATTTGGTAATTCAGTTATTGAAAAATTTCATGTTTTTATTTCAAAATTTCATGACAAATTATAAATTATCAAGCAGGAACAGAATTGAGGATCATCAAGGTGCCTCCCTGCCCCTTGTTTAGGCTTTGTTAAGGAACTGAAACTGGCCAACCCCACTTTGCTTTTTCTGTGGAGATAAATCCTAATGAGTAAATTGCTGCCTAAGGGGGTGACTTTTTTATTTAATTAGTCCTCTAAAGAGGCCTATAACTCAGGAAGGAAAACAGCAGGGCTCCAGTACTTTGAGTTTGATTATAGATATTTATGTTATTATATTATGTCTGTTTCTCATTCCCATTTGGAAGGTTTATATTTCACCTCATTACACTAATGTTCCAAACCCTAAATTATGTTAGCTTTCTTTATCCTGTTAGACTTTATGTTGACCCACTGTCAATGCAAAAGTATGTGGTTAATAATAAAAGATTGGCCCTTCCACCATTTAAAATGTATAGAATAGAGCTCTCTTGCCTTTATAAGTACTCTAACAGCATCTTAAATGTTTTATTTTTCTCCCTTTTGGGAGTGTGAGGGATTTAGCACTAATATTCTTTGAGTAAGGATGACTGTGAATTATGGAGAAGCATGGTGTAGGGCCAATTCAATATTTACAGCACCTACAGTGGCCATAAATATCTTGGTGCAATTCTGAATTGTGAAATGCAATTGACTCTCCACATGGAAAACAGAACCAAACATTTATTCAGACACCAGAAAACCAAATCCATCATAGTAACAAAAATCTATACTCAATAACAATGCAGAGAACACACCAGCCCCAAGTCTTCCTCCACTAGGTTTCCCACAAACAAGTTCCATTAAAAAAATCACAAGCAGGCTCTTAAATAAAATCACAAACAAGCCCTTTCACTCATACTACCAGCTGTCTACATCATTTCTAGCTTTGACTATTCTTATGACCAGATTTCCTCTCAGCTCCACTCTAACTCTGCCACTTCCTGTTCCATGTGACTTGACTCATGTGAATCAGGCTTCCATGTAACCCAGGCAGGTCACACAGGCCTATTAATGAATGGGAAAGATCTTCCCATTTAAATTACCATTACACATGACTACATACAAATTTTGTTTGCACAAATTCTAAAGGGAAAATGGAAATACTCTTGGTAGACATGAAAACTATAGCATTTTTTAAAACTAAGTTTTATGTAAAAAGTAGCATGGAGCACATCTTTGATGAAAAGGATACTGAGCAGTCATGTCACAAAAATGAACGATGATTGATATAGATAGCCCAAATAATATACCATTCTTACCTCCAACCCTGATAAATGCAAAAGGATGACTTCCAGCATAGTGGGTAGATTCAATGAAAGATTTGGAGAAGTAATGATAGGAAAGAATAGTCTTGTAAAGTGTGGAAAGTTCACAATCTGCACAAGGAGATGGAAGAAACATTGGTCTAATCATTGATCCATCAAACTATCAAAGTAAACATTTTGAAGGGAAAGAAAAAAGACATTTGAGTCACCAAACCCATTGTCATCTGTCTCTCTCAGTTCCAGACTGCACAAGTAATTAATTCCCAATCCCATTTTTTACATAAACCAGATGTTCTTACTTTCTCTCTGATCCCTTTTACTTCCTTTACATTTTTGTAAAAGTAGGTCCATGCTGGCCTGGGATCAGGGAAATATTTTGTTAACATTTGATATTCAAAAGTCACTGTTCATTTGTTTATACTCTTACTAAGGCACATAAGTGAAGCCTTGGATTTATAACATACAAAATTCATTTTCCAAAAATGATACAAGTGATTAAATCTATGTAAAGGCTGTGGTTTCACTAATACGAAGAACAGCAAGTGTCAAAATCACATCCATTGAGATAGAAACAGTTTTTCTAGAGGCCTAAGTGAGTTCCCTGGAGCACTGAGAAAAAGGAAGAAAATAATAATTTTTAAATAACCAAATAAGTGGTAGGCATTGTTCTAAGCACATTATAAATATGATCTCATCTGTTTCTTACAACAACCATGGGAGACAGGTGTTGTTAATATTATCCCCACTTTATAATTGAAGACATTGAAGGAGTTAAAACCTAAGTGACTTGCCCATAAATATAAGTGTATAAGGCCTGTTTGAACTCAGATCTTCCTGAGCACAGGTATAATTCTCTGGGCCATCCAGCTGTCTCTAGGCTAATTGAATTTCTCACTATTATACAACTATATTAATGAGAGCAGCACTTGAATTAAGGTCTTCCTGACTCAAAATCTACAGTCCTACCTACTAAATTACGTCACCTCTCAGGAAGCCTGGAGATGTTCCCCCTAATAAATAACTTGACCTTTGAGTTATCTGGACAACTAAGATTTTAAATTTTAATGACAGTGCCAATCTGTTTTGATGGAGAAAGTTCTTCCAAGGGAGTCTTTTGCATTGGTTAAATCACTGATCTGATTCATTCCTCAAACATATATACAAAGATAGCTTTCCCATTTTTAAATAAAACAAAACACACAAAAAACAAAAGAAAACCCTTCATTTGACACTCATCTTTTTCACTGCCAAGGTCTTTGCTTTGGGTTATTCCATTCCCTCACCACCATTTATTTCTTAACTCCTGTGATTAGTTTTCCAAATCCATATATCTGTTTAAATTGATCGTCCCAAGGCTGCTCAAATCTTATAACTTCTAAATCCAATGACCTTTGGTTGGTTATCATCTTTGCTGACTTCTGGGAAGTTTTTGACATTGTTGACTACCCAGTCTTCCTAGAAATTCTCTGCTTGCTCTTTGCTATTTTCCTCCTACATGTGTAACTCCCTTCTTTTCCTATCCTTTTCATGAGCACCATCTCCACTCATTACTACCATTATATTTCTCAAGGCTTCATCTTATCCTCTGTAGCAGCAAACACCCTGACACATCCAGGATGGAATCCTAGCACAGATTCTTAGATCTGCTTTTCTAAAAGAAAAGCACTTTTGAGTCGTCAACAATCTTCTTTAATTTCATTCACCAACAAAGAAAATACAAGCAGTGAAATAAAGACCAACATCCAGGGCTTCTGTTTGACCATAAGCAATGCATACATCACAGATTAACCGACAGATCCAACTGTCTGACCATTACATACATATATAGTTACTAGAGAGAAGCACCAATATCTGGGTTTTCGAAGTGGGGATGGGGCTCCTGAAGGGCTACCCAGAGTCTCATCTGGCTCATGAACCTGCTTCCAAAGAGTAAGCCCTTAAAGCAAAACTTCACCTCAGAGAATACGTATATATACCTTTTCAGAGCAGTAGGGCATCACAAAACTTATGACCTAATGCCTCATTAATTAATAAAAGGTGTTCCTACAACACAAGCCTCCCCTAATCAAGCTTCCCTTAATGGGCTTCACCTGAGGACTATTAATGAGTGGGAAGAAGATCTTTAACTTGCATTACATCCTCCCACTCTCTTCCTCCAATTGCTTTATATTTATATTGAATTTCTTTAGTAGAATATAAGCAACTTGAAGGTGAAGACTTTGGAATTTTTATCTTTGTATCCCTCAGTGCCTAGCACTGTAGTTTTGAACTCTCAGTGTCTTTACATACTAGGAACAAATGAAATATTTGCTAATTCAGTTGAATTGAATTAAACACTATATTCTTCTCAGCATAATGAAAGCTTCTTAAGGGCAAGAATTTTGTTTCTTTGATTTTTAGCATCTAGAACCTTATTTTACACATAGTAGGTAGATGATA
Organism: Bettongia penicillata ogilbyi; assembly: GCA_023548195.1. Taxonomy (NCBI): domain Eukaryota; kingdom Metazoa; phylum Chordata; class Mammalia; order Diprotodontia; family Potoroidae; genus Bettongia; species Bettongia penicillata. The sequence continues at coordinate 1,534,477 of JAJHZJ010000129.1, read as the reverse complement.
AATGTTGAAGCCAAGTACATTGCATACTCCCACCCAACTCTTTTATTAATTGCTTAAGAATATTTCATCAAACCATTCCAGTAGAATTCATAAGATGAAGAGCTGGGAGGGACTTTAGGTGTCATTGGATACAATCTCTTTATTTAGGAGACTGAGTTTCTTCATGCCCAAGGTCACATGGGGGAGTCAGTAGCAAATTCTGGTTTTGAACTTACTTCCTAGAGATGCAAATCCAGTATTCTTTCCATTACACCACGAACTCTAAGACAGCTCCCCATCCATCATGAATAACTTTCACAAATTCATTTACTTTTACTTTTATAAAAATAAGTTTTATTGACTTTTTTATATTACCTAAATTTCTCCCTTTTATCCCCTCCCCCCATTGGACCCATATCATATTACAAGGAGTATTTTTTTAATTCACTTACATTAAATGGTCTTTTTATATGGAGATATAAAATGTTTTGGAAAATTCAAGAAATTCATGACCGTAGCTTCTTTTCTCACTGATTATTTGCCCTTTCACAGTCATGTTGCCTAATCTCATATACATATTATGTTGGCTTAATTTTCCAGCTGTCTCTTACTTCATCAGCAGATATCTTAGTTTGTCAAATATAGAAGTAAGAACAACTGGTGTTCTGGAGATGAGAGATATCATTATGTTTGGGCTCAACAATGGCAGTCTGGTGGGTATTTTAATGGCAGGTTATAATTTTTGGTGAAAATTCCAGGTCAGGTAGTTTATTTCCAGATCTAAGTTTTAAATAATTGTAGAATTTCATTCCATTCCTTTTTCTTATCTCCCACAGTAGAATCTGAGAGAAATGACTATTAATAGCCAATGATTTAGGGAGATCCAGAGTCTTCCCCCCTTTTTGCTAAAGTCCTGTTTTTAAAAGTTCAGTCTCTTAAAGAATATTGCTTATAATAAGATTGGACTTTCTTTGTCAAACCTCACCCAGTTAGGGTAGCTATTGTGTTCTGCTCAGGCTTTTTTGTGGCATGAATTCCATGAATAGATTACCCAAAGCTGGGGTTAATTTAAGAAATATGTAAGTTAATCAAAGTTCAGACCCAACCCACCATTGTAATATTTATCCTCTCATTAATTGTTAAGCAAGCAGGATTGATCCCCACCCTAGGGAATACCTACTCTTCGAAGGTTATATAAGCTATGAGCCTGCCACCATGACTGTATTTGGGGTAAGATAGAGATGACCAAATGGCCATTCTTTTATTAAAATGTTGTTAGTTGTTAATAAAATGATTCTATTACCGAGAATTTATGTCTCTTGAACTATTTTAAATGCAACAGATCATTTCCCTGGTCTAGCCAGGATCATAGCTAATTTTCCCAGTCTTGAATTCTTCTCATCATATTTCTCATTCTAGGTCCATGTCTGCCCCATTTTATGCATTGTTTTGAATTAGAATTAGAATGCAAAGTTCCATGAGGATAAACATGTTCCTTTCCTTCTGTATGACTCAATAGTGCTTAGGACAATAATCTAACACACACTAAGCTCTAACTAAATTCTTTATATTTCTGTGTATGTATCTAAGTATTATATATGTATCTACTAATCTTTACATCTATCCATTAATGTCCTACTTGATGTCTTAGCATGACATGGTTCTGGAAACTTTAGTTGCTCCTACTAAGGGACTAAGGTCTAAAAGACTATAGGTACAGACTCAGGGACAGACCATATACCTATCATCTGAAGACCAGAAGAGCTAAATTTAAATTTGATGATCATCAACTTTGTCAAAGTGTGATAAATTTTGGTATGTCAATTAGATAAAAAATGTTCTTTGTTGGAGTTAAGAGTAGCTATATTAAGGAAATCTCATATTCTTGAAGTATTGGATTTTATAAACAAGTATGTATATCCCAAAACCAAAATCATATGAACTTTAAAATGGATAGGGACTGAGCCTTTGATTTCATTGTTACAGAAATTCTAAAATGAGAAAGTTCTTCTATTAATGAAAGTGATTAACTTGCTCACAATTTAATTTCTTGACAATTGACTTTTTCAGAATCAAGTATATAATTAAAAATAGGGCTTTTACCTGAATATTCTTGCATTTGATGCAAATTCTCTGTCCATTGCACCATGGTAACTTCATGTGAACTTCCAAAAATGTTCAAAGTAAACTTTAAAAAATATTGAAAGTACTTAAAGTGGGAGAAAGAACTTTTCAATATTGCAGACACTCTGATCATTCATTTACCCCAACTTGTCCTTTTTCACTGACCTACTCTCATGTTTCGAATATTCTTCCATCTCATTTCTTTCTCCTGGCTTTCCTGACTTCCTTCAATATTTAGATCATAACCCAGCTTCTTCAGGAAATCTTTCCAATTACCTTACCTCTAAGATTATTTCCCATTCTCTTTCTCTCTCTCTCTCCTACCTAGGTATCTTGTATACTTATAGTCATTCATATACTATCTCTACATCAGAATGTGAGCTCCTTAAAGATAGGAACTGTGTTTTTGCTTTTTTAGGTGCTTGGCATATTAAGTAAGTGCTTAATAAAGGCTTATCGACTGACTGTTAACAATTCCTGCTCATAAACACTACCACGCCCACTACTGAAATGAAAAGGAGACTTCAGCAGGAAAAAGAGATAAAGTTTTGTCAATGCACATTCTTTTGATGTTCTGAAGCAGCTAAAAAGTGATAGAATACTTTTAGATCCTCAGGATAAATGACAGAAAAAATATTCTACCTAAAACCTTGGTTAAAAGCACTATGCATCAATTTGCTTAGAAGAAAATATGACCAATTTTTCATTTGTAAATTTGTTACTGTATAGTCCTCTCAACATTAGAAATACTTGATGCAAGATTAGAAATATTCACAAGAGAAATATCCTGAAGGGGAATATGTTGAGTATTACAATTATAAAGTTATTTGTTATTTTCTCCTGAGAATATATTCTGATGTGTTGATTCATTTTTAACTCAGCATACCTTCCTGGGGACTCCAGGGAGCAGGTCAGTTTTCTGCAAAATTGCTTTCATTATGTTGTCCCTGAAGGTAGAAGACAAAGCTAATTTAAAACAGCAATTACAACTTTCTGTCAAATACTTCTCGATTAACAATAACACAACTACAAAGGTTTGTGAACTGATGTTATTGGTAGCATTATGTTTTCATTTAAGTCATAATCAACCGATAAATGATCTATGATTTTATGTAGCTAAGACAAATATCCAAGTGATTCTTGGATAACTCTGAAGCTAAATTTTATATCTTAGCAAGAAATTACAATATTTAAAAGACCTGATGTATTCAGAAATTTTGAGTGTTTTCTTTTCATTTTTCTTGGTATAAAACAAATTTTGAGTAAAGAAACTCTTTTTTGAAATAGTAGGGTACCCAAATAATAATCAAAAGGTGCATCATGGGTAACAATAGGCTTTTGTATAAGAGACTCATAGGACAAAGATGATAAAAGATGAAATAATCCATTTTGGAGCAGTTGTGAGAAGACACACACAAAAGCACACAAAAGAATACCCACTTGTTGCTAGAGTTGTATATTAATACAACCATTCTGAAATATAATTTGGAATTATGCAAATAAAATGTCTAAAATATCCATTCCTTTTGATCTAGTGATTGCATTGTCAGTCAATAAACATTTCAATGCCTACCATGTGCCAGATTCTGTGCCAAACTCTGGGAATATAAAGGCAAATAACTGTCTTTGCTTTCAAGGACCTGACAGTTTATTGGGAAGGCAATACTCAAATTACTATGTACACACAAGATATAAACAGAAAAAAATGGAAATAATAAACCAAAAGGAGGTCTTAGAATTAAAAGAGATCAGTAAGTCTTCCCCAAAACCTGGTAGTTTATCTGAGAGTTAAAGAAAGAGAGGAGGTACGGATAAGGAAAGAAGGCATCTTGGAAATGTTTTGAATTAGGGCAGCTGGTGGCACATTGGGTAGAGCCCTGACCCTGAAGTCAGGATGGCCTAGGTTCAAATCTAGCCTCAGACATTTGAGGCTTACTAGCTGTGTGACCCTGAGCAAGTCACTTAACCACAGTTGCCTTGCAAAACAAAACAAAAGAACCATTACTCTTTCCACTATACTCATTGAGTAGACCCATGCAAGTTTGCTTGTGTTTGCATGAATATACAAATAACATTAAAATAAATTAATAATAAACAACTGCAAAAAAAGAAAAAGAAAATGCCACAAATCTGAGGATGGAATATTTTGTTTAAATAACACCAAGGAGGCTAATTTCACTGAATCGCAAAGTATGTGGTAGTGGTAGTGTAAGGTGTAGGAAGACTAGAAAAGAGAGAGAGAGAGAGAGAGAGAGAGAGAGAGAGAGAGAGAGAGGGAGAGAGAGAGTGTGTGTGTGTGTGTGTGTGTGTGTGTGTGTTAGGAAGTACTTGGAATGCTAAGAAGAATTTTATTTCTGATTCTAGATGAGATGGGGTGCCACTGTAGTGGATTGAATTGGAGTGTTTAGATCTGTTCTTTAGGAAGATCATCAGTTTATGAGCTGAGGATGGACAAGGGTAGGAGAAAGACTTGAGGGAGGGACACTGACCATCAGGCTACAGTAGTAGTTAAGGTGTGAAATAATTAGGACCTAAAATAGTGTGGTTGAAATATCAGAGGAGAGAAGAGGTCATGTGTGAGAGGGAAAATTCACAGTCTTTGGCTTTGATTAGATAGATGAAATGAAAGAAAATGAGGAACTCAGGTGATACCACGGTGTTGAGCTTAGTTTTAGATGATAATAAAGAAGTTAGGAAGAAGGGAAGTTTTTTTGGGAAAATTATGAGTTCACTTTTGGACATAGTGAGTTTAAGATGCCTCTGGGACATCCAGTTTACAATATTCTAGTAGAAGTTTGAGAAGTAAGAGTAGAATGGAGAGAGGTCAGGGATGGATATTTAGATATATCTCATGGAGGTCATTAACGATGACACCAAAAGGACTCCAGAGACTCTAAAATATTTATGGAGCACTTTTTGTGGTAGAAAATAACAGGAAACAAAGTAAAGTCTGTTGATTGAGGAATGGCTAACAAATTGTGAAAAATGAAAGTCAGATAATACTACTCTATCAGGAAAAATGAAGATGAAGAATGTAGAGAAGCATAGAAAGAATTATATGAAATGATGCAAAGTGAAGTAAGAAGAGCCAAGAAAACAATATACACAATGAGGACAACAATGCAAATGGAAAGAGCAACCACTAAATAATTAAAAATAAAAATTTCAAAATAATAAAAATAAGGTCAGCCCCAAAGAGGAGAGATTTTTTTCTCTTCTCTATAGAAGACAAGGTCCAAACATGATGCATTATACAGAAATTTCAGATTTTTCAATTGACTGATTGGCTTTGTTGATTTTTTTTCTCTTCTCTTTGAAATCTCTGCCATAACGTTCTCTAGGAGTTGAATATGAGGGGATGGTATTTAAAAATAAAATTAGGAGTGAGAGAGGGATATACTGGAAGAAAGAAATGGAGAGATAAAATGGGATAAATTATCTTACAAAAGAGACAAGAAAAAGCTTTTATAGCGGGAGGGAAGAGAGAGGAGTTAATGGATATTGAGTGAAAGTTACTCTCAACAGAATTGGTTTCAAGAGGGAATAACATACATACTCAATTGGGTACAGAAATCTCTCTTACTCAATAGGAAAGTAAGAGGGGAGGAGGATAAGAGAAAAGGGATATTAGAAAGGAGGGCAGTTTGGAGGAAGGGGTAGTCAAAAGCAAAATACTTTTGAGGAGGGACAGGGTGAAAGGAGAGAGAGAATGGAATAAATGGGGTGATAGGATGCAGGGAAATAGAGTTAGCAACAGTAACTGTGAAAAAAATTTGAAACAAGTTTCTCTGACAAAGGCCTCATTTCTCAAACGTAGAGAACTAAGTCAAGTTTATAAAAATAGGAGCCATTCCCCAATTGAGAAATGATCAGAAATTATGATTAGCTTTCAGATGAATCAAAGCTATCTATAACCATATGAAAAAATATTCTAATTCATTATTGATTGGACAAATGCAAATTAAAACAATTCTGAGGTACTACCTCATACCTATTAGAATTGCTAATAAGACAGAAAAGATAAATGACAAATGTTGGATGGGATGTGGGAAAAATGAGACATTTATGCAGTGTTGGTGGAGCTGTGAACTTATTGAACTGATTCAACCATTCTTTATAGTAATTTGGACCTATGCCCAAATGAATATAAAAACTTGCATACCCTTTGAACTAGTAATACCACTACTAGTTCTGAATCCCAAAAGAGAGAAAAAAAATGGAAGAGGATTTTTATGTACAGAAATTTTTATAGTAGCTCTTTTCTGGCCATTAAGAAGTATAACTTGAAGGGATGCCCATCAGTTGGGGAATGACTGGACAAGTTGCGGTATGTGATTTTGATAGAATACTATTTTTCTATAAGAAATGATGAACAGGATGCTCTCATAAAAACTTGAACATACTTTCATGGACTGATGCAAAGTGAAATGTACTGTGTACAATGTAACAACAATATTGCAAGATGATCAGCTGTGAATGACTTAGCTATTTTCAGCAATACCATAATCCAAGACAACACTGATGGGCTTAGGATGAAAAAAACTATCCCTCCACAGAGAAAGAGTTGATGGTGTCTGAATTCAAATGGAAGCACACACTTTTTTTTTTACTTTCCTTATTTTTCTTGAGTTTCTTTTTTCCTTGCTTATGTTTTCCTTCACAACATGACTATTACGGATATATTTTGCATGACTACACATGTATAACCTATATTGAATTGCTTGTCTTTTCAATGAGGGGAGATGAGGAGGGAGGGAGAGAATTTGGAACTCAAAATTTTAAAAATGAATGTTAAAAATATTTTTACATGTAACTGTGGGGAAATAGAATTCTAAATAATAACTAAAAATTAAGATTCTTTGGGAAGGGGGAGAGGAAGTGTAAAACAGAAAATCTGGGTCATATAAAAACAAAAGAAAATTTTAAAACCTATACACACTTTCTAGAGTCTTAGGTATGTACTTTATGCTCATTTTATCAAAGGACCAGGATAAGAATTATTCAAAAATGCATTTCAATTCAACTGGTGTTTAAGTACACACTATATGCAAGGCACTGTTAATCACTGGGGCTACAAAGACAATAACAAAACACTCCTTTACTTGATTGTATGATAATTGCATAGTTATGAAAGAGAGAGAAGGTATAAATGGATTGCCATCTCCAACAATAGAGGCAGAATGTATATTAACAGGATGGATCAATTCTCTTCTTAAATTTATCATGAATAAATAGTAATTTTCTTTGACTTCAGATTAGAACTCTGTTTAGCATGTTCTTCCCATTCAAGGATGACTTCATTGTTCCATGTTGAGAAAGGCATGATTTGAGGGTTTTCTTTAGCATAAAGGTTCCTTTACACTAAACCTTCAACATTCTCATCAAATTGCTTCATCATATGTAATCAAGAAATAGAGCTTGGGATAGAGTCTATGATTCTATAACATGAAAAATGGTCATAGAAGACAATAAAACTTCCTGTCTTCCATGAGGATTGAACCTATGCCTATGATCTCACTAACATCAGACTATATTCAAATGACTCTGAAAGTTAGTCTCTGATATTTCTGAATTTCTTTCAGGTAATCTGCTATATGTCAATAAATGTTACCATCAATTATAGTTGAAAAGATCATTGGCACTGTTTCTCTTTTATATGTTTATATTTGCCATTATATGAAAAAATATGAAGACTTTCTACTTGTGAGGTCAGAAATGGAATTCAAACTCAGGTACTGCTAAACTTGAAATCAGCAGTACCCAAGTTCAAATCCCACAGTATGTTATCTACATCAGTATGTTACCCTCATCTTCCCAAAATACTTAATGAGTTACAGTTGATGGATTTTTTTTTGTCCTTGTAAGATGATTTTAGCACTCTTATGAGACATTTTTCTTAATTTCTGGATGTTGATGGGGAAGGGAATAATCATTTATATAATGCTTACTCTGTGCCTGACACTGTGCTAAGCATTTTGTTTTCAAATATTATCTCAATTAATCTTCACAAAACTTCTGCAATGTAGGTGTTACTATTATCCCTATTTTATAGTTGTGGAAAAGCAAAGGTTGTTACCTGACCAGGGTCACACAGCTACTACATTTCTGAGGCTAGATTTTAACTCAGGCCTTTCTTATTCCAGGCATAGCACTCCACTGCAGCACCATCTACCCCTACCTGATGATAATGGCAATGATAACAACCACTGCTGGTCATCACCATCACAACAACCGCCATTACAATTACCATCATCAGTAGTAATGTAAGTCACTTACTCTAGTTGCTATGACTTCTCCTTTTTCTTTTTTTCCTTCTTCTTCTTCTTCTCCTCCTCCTCCTCCTCCTCTTCCTCCTTTTCCTTCTCCTTTTTCCTCCTCCTCCTTTGTCATCATCTTCTTCTCCTCCTCCTTTTCCTTCTCCTTTTTCCTTCTCCTCCTCCTCCTCCTCTTCCTTCTTCTTCTTCTTCTTCTTCTTCTTCTTCTTCTTCTTCTTCTACTACTACTACTACTACTACTAGTATTACTGCTACTACAACAGCAACTACTACTACTATTCCTCTCTATTATTGCAAAAGTACTGTATTAGATTTCCTTATGATGTGAGGGAATTTTTTTTTTGTAATGATGACTCTTCAATGCAGATACCTTTTGTTCTAGCTGAAAATATTTCTGTCAGAATCTTTAATTTTTTCCCAGGAAAAGTTTTTGGATGGCAGTAATAATTCCAGAGTAAGTATGTTCTAGAAATAACCAAAACATTCTGGGAAAAGTCTAAAGGGCAGCCTCTGAATTGAGTATGCAGTCTATATGCAAAATGGTTGAGTGTAGAGAGTAGTTGGCATGCTAATGGTTGCTGAAGCAGGAAATTACCTATTTCAAGGATGTGGGCACTTGATGATATGTGAAAAGACTCAGTCTGCATTCCTACCAGGAGCCCAAACCAATATTGCAAGTACAATTTAGGGCAGAGAGGCTTTCCACATCTGTTTAGAACATTCTCATGGTATTAGGCTCAAAGCCATTAAGAGAATTTGAGTAGTCTCCTTGCCAACTTCTCATATGCAGGGTGAGTTTCTCTAAAGGACAGATGAAATTATGGTTTACTCTTAGTAACTTTACAAAAGAAACAAAGTTTTCTCTGCCTAAAAAGAATAATTCAAATATTTTGTTCCAGGATGTAAGTTAGGTTTGGGGTTTTGATGGAAAAAAATAAGAAACAATACAGGAATGAATTGTCCATTAAAGATATAATATCTTTTAAATGTATTAAATATGTAAAGGCAGTCTTTTCAACATTCTCATCAAATTGCTCCATCATATGTAATCAAGAAATGGAGCTTGGGATAGAGTCTATGATTCTATAACATGAAAAGTGGTCATAGAAGACAATAAAACTTCCTGTCTTCCATGAGGATTGAACCTATGCCTTTGATCTCACTAACATCAGACTATATTCAAATGACACTGAAAGTTAGTCTCTGATATTTCTGAATTTCTTTCAGGTAGTCTGCTATATGTCAATAAATGTTACCATCAATTATAGTTGAAAAGATCATTGGCACTGTTTCTCTTTTATATGTTTATATTTGCCATTATATGAAAAAATATGAAGACTATCTACTTGTGAGGTCAGAAATGGAATTCAAACTCTTATAGAACTTGAGTTCTGAAGGTATAAGAGAATGCTGACACAGGATATTTAAAATCTTGGGGTCTTACATCAATTTTCATCGCTGAACAAAAATATTTTTCCCCCATCATTTAGGGAACATGGTGTTTCTGTATTGTATTTACAGTAAAGTTGCTTCCCTAAACTGAGTAGAAATGGAAAATAATAATCATAACAGCAAAACCCAAGATATTTAATTATAATAGCAACATTAGAATAATTACCATTAAAATTTTTAAAGGTCCTTTGATTCTTACTAGGTAGATTTAGTCAAATCAATATGTAAACTAATCTTTCTACCTTAAGTTTCTTTCTCTTTCAATTGACCCTCCAAATAAATGCCAATGTGATATTCTTAAAGCCCAGGTCAGAACATGCCACTTGTCCATTTGATAAATTCCAACAGTTCTTTTTTATACCTAAGATCGAATTTGTTTTCCTTTTTTTTTTTTTAGAGGAGAAGGATATTCTAACCCTTCCTAACTTTTCTCTCACCCAAATTTCCAGGCTTGTCGTACATTTCTCTTAATTTACTAACTTCAACTAGCCTTTCTGTGGTTCTTGATACTTAAAATTCTATCTCCTCTCTATGCCTTGACATAGGTTGTCCTCTCATACTTGAAAATGCACAAACCCATCACCTCTGGATCTTAGTATACCTCATTTCCTTCAAATTTCACTTACCTGGGCAAGCTATTTAATCTAATTAAGTCTCAGTTTTCTTCTCTGGAAAATGAGAATTCTCACAGGGGTACTGTGAGAATTAAATGAGATTACATAGGTAAAGCACTTTCCTAACATTAAAGCATCAAATGAATGTTGACTATTACCATTAATAATAATACTACTGATCTTTATAGTAGAAAACAGTCTTGTTTACCCATCTAAAATTGATATTTTTGGTATTTTCACTAAGTAGAATAGTCCTAAGGATTTTTAGATTGTCAGAATTGAAATGACAATCATCTAGTCTGTTCTTATTTTACAGGAAAAAGGCAATACAGAAACAAAATAAAACAAAATGGAGACCCAGAGAATTAAAGGAACTAGCTCAAGGTCATAGGACTGACTCCATATTGTGAATTTAAGACATCCCTATCATTGTCACCTTTTAAGAGGGTTTAAATGTCCAAGAGAATTCTATATAAATAAACACAATCATCCCTGATGTCTAAATAATTATAAAACATGGTAACTTTAATGTGAGAATACATGAGAAGAAATGAAACTTTTAGCAGAAACATAAAGAAACTACTTAATAAGCATGTTTATGATAATGGATATGAATAATAGAAATTGGACCAGAAAAAGCAATAATCCAGGCCCCCTTTCTGTTCTTTTGGAAGGCTGATGAAGGAGTTTTGACTTGAAAAGTTTTGAAAGTTGTGAATGAAATGGAGTTTTGTTTACCTTGGGGATATCAGTATATGTATTGCAAGAGAAGAGCCTGGCATCATATGACAGAATAGAAGCGCAAAGGATCAGATAGGATAGTGGTGAAAAGATTTCTTGCGATATACGAGTGTCCATGAAGAGTAAGAAGAAAAGTAATTCAGAAAGTCTTAATTGAGCCTTTTAAGACAAAGATCTTGACCATCTACTAAGATTATTAGCATGCTGTATATAGATAAATTAACTCTGATAGGAAAAATAAAGCAATTTTAGAACATTATATTAAAAGCAATACGTCATGACATTTGTATGATTTCCACGGATGGGTGAATTTTATTTCTTTTATGGGAAAAATGAAGCATCCACGTCATGGAGAAAAATACATATGATATTTTAAATTGCTATCAAATTTGCTGTAAATCACTTCAAAATCAGATGATCCATTATCTTGATGAATATTATTACTTAGTACAAAGATAGTACTTTGATTAAAATGGTATTCATCCAAAGAGATTGACAAGCATTAATTAGTTAAGTCTTTTTGACTTTCCATAGGTTAGTTAGAATTGATTATAGACTGTTGAATCATAGGATCCCAGATAGAGAGCTAGAAGGGAGTTAGAATTCATCAAGTTCCTCTCTTTTATTTTGTAGAAGAGGATTTGAAGCCCAGAGAAATTATGACTTGTCCAAAGTGGCATAGATGGGATATGAATACAGGTCTTTTGATTTAAATCCAGTATCCATTCCATTATACTAAACTATATGCCTTGAGTTAGCAGGATATTCAAGTAGGTATTAGTCTGGGTCCCTACCTTTGTAAACAATTGTGCTAAACCAGTCAAAAAAATAGGCATCTAGATTGTTTAAAAGATAAATATCAAAGATAACACTAAAGGAAATGCCCTAAGTCCTAATGTTTCCCCCTTTTCCCCTGAAAGTTATACTTTACAACTTAACAAAATCTTCCCTGCATTATTTTAAAATTCTAATTTATGTGAGCTTTGGATGTTATGGAAAACACTTGGCAAGTATCCCTCACAACTTTTGTATACTTGAAGTCACATTACATTACAATTAGTAAGTACTATGAGACCTTACTAATTCAGAAGTGGTTACAATGTGGGTAGGGGTTGAACTAAAGTTTATACGTACCCACCTTATGTGACTGGGGATGTTTCATTTATTAAGCAAATGAATACTACAAGTTAGAGTGGGAAGGGAATATTTATTTGAATATAGTATCTCCAAGTAGTTAGTAAGCACCCATTTGCATACAAATTAGACAATCCTAATTGCATCATTTTACATGTATCATTATTTATTATCTGGGTAACATTTTGTTAGACCAATTAGTGCTACTGTCTTTACTAAAAGAATTGTATAATTAAGATTAGCTGATCTCCTACTCTAACCTAGTCGGAGTGTGTAAAACATACACACTTTAAAAGACATTGAACAGTAATGCAAGATAAGTGACATGTCTGTGTGTGATTAAATGAAATTATTGAGGACAGTACCAGCTAGAACTTTCTAAGAGGAATCAAATTTTAATATCATAATAGTGCAGTTTGTATACACTGATTAAATGTAACACTACCTCTTTTATCTTCAGAAGAAATTTCTTATTAATTTGAACACTTTAAAATATAATATAATATAAAATATAATATAATAAAATACAATACTCCATATCAGGGAATTGAATTGTCTTATTTATTTATTCAACGAATATGACTTTTGTTCTATTCTCATGTTTAAAAAATATGAATGATGATGTTCATACAAGAAGTTGGACCTGCATGGAAACACTGATTAACACTTTGGTCAAAAGCACTGTTTTTTGTTTTTTGGTTTGTTTTTTTTTTGTTTTGTTTTCCTTGTGAAGCTGATAATAACTGAAATGCACATGCAAGAGTTGTTTTTCCATGGTCATGGTCATAGTCAAATTCTGAGGTGGTAGATTTCCCTATGGGGTAAAATTATAGCTTTTCCATATTGATCACATGTATAGTAATTGTCCAAAAGTATGAAATCATTTATAGTCTCAAATGTGTTCCTTACATCTGTAAGCTCCCCAAAATTCCTGGATTGAATTTAAATGATTTATATCTAGTATTTATTTTTTAAATGATCCTTAAAAGTTTGCTTCCACCTGAACGACTTTGCATATTTATTACATTCAAAGGGTCTCTTTCCAGTATGGATTCTCTCATATTCCCTAAGATAATGCTTCTGAATAAAATTTTTTCTACATTTAAAACATGTATAGGGCTTCTCTCCTATGTGAATTATCAACTTTACTGTGGGATGTCTTGTAATTGAAGACTTTTCCACGTACATTACATTTATAAGCCTTCTCTCCAGCATGAATTCTCAAATGAACAACAAAGATTTCCCTTAGGCCAAAGTCTTTCCCAAATACATTATACTCATTACATTTTTCTCCTGATTATGTTTTCTGATATATATGAAAGTATCCGCTCTTTCTGTAGGTTTTCCCACAGTTATTGCATATTACAGTTTCTCCATGTTTTTCATTATATAAACTAAGTCCTCATCTATCTTTGAAAGCTTTTCAACATTTACTACATTTAAAAGGTTTCTTTCCAATATGTATTCTTTTACATATGTTAAGCTATCCTTCCATTAGAAAAGCTTTCCCATATTCATTACATTCAAAAGGCTTCTCTCTAGTATGAATCATTTTGTGTTTTTTAAGGTGTGCCTGTAGCAAAACATTTCCTCACAATCAATAAACTCATAGAACTTCTCTCTCAAATGAAATTTCTGGTTACAGAAAAGGGTGTTTTGTCAGTGAACTCTTTCCCACAGTCATTACATTTATATGGTATTTCTCCAGTGTGAATTTTGTGTTTCTTGAGACATTTCCCCCATCTGAAGGTCTTCCCACATTCATTACATATTTATTGTTTCTTTCCTGTGTGAAGTCTTTCATACTGAATACGGATACATTGTCAATGAAAGCTTTCCCACATTGGTTTCATTTATATTATTTTTTCTCCAGTATGAAATCTTTGATGTTTACTAAAATTTCCAAATGGTCTGAAAACTTTCCCACATTTATTACATCCAAAGGATTTCTACTCAGTGTGGATTCTCTGGTGTTCATTAAGGTGTTTATATTGGCTGAAAACTTTCTCACATTCATTACATGTAAAGGGTTTCTTTTCAGTATGAATTCTTTAAAGTTGATCAAGGTGTCCTTTATACCTAAAACCTTTCTCCCATTGATTACACACATAGACTTTTCTCCAGTATGGATTCTTTGGTGTTTAACCAGGGATGAATCAATGCTGAAAGCTTTTCTAAAGTCATTACACACATAGAGTTTCTCTCCTGTATGAATTCTCTGATGTTGAATCAGATGTGCCTTATGCCTGTAGGCTTTTGCACATTCATTACATTTAAAAGGCTTCTCTCCCCTATGAATTCTCTGATGTTCAATAAGTCATGGGCTATTGCTGAAAGTTTTCCCAAATTGACTACATGTACAGTGTTTCTCTCCATTGTGTAATCTATGGTACTGAAAAAAGTCTGAGAGGTAAATGACAGGCTTCTTGCATTTATGGTCACAAATTTTCTTCCCTAAGGAGTTCCTATCATGGCCAATTATGCCTGATAACTGAACCTATTTCCAAGTCCATCATGTTGATGGTACTGTATTCTTTTAGTAGTTCTTTAGCTGGGAAAAAAGATGGACCCTAACTTGAACCTTCTCTCAAAAGCATTCTGTTCATGAACATCCAACTCATTGAAGTTCTTCAGAGACTTATTGTGATTGCCAGGATCTTCTCTCCTCATTCCCCTTATAGCCTTCCAACTGGACATTAAAATGTCTGGTTTAACAAAATTTGGAATTCCAGATTAAATTTTTTGAGAGGCCTTTGCTGATGCTCCCATAAAAATTCCATGATTTACAGATAACTGACTCCTTGATTTTATGTTTTGTATTCTGAATAAAAGAATCTTGAAAAATACTCTCCTTGACAAGCTCTTGGTGCTTCTGTCTCTGCTATCCATGATGCTCCTCTCTCTAACTTGGAGATCACATAAGGTGTGAGGACTGATAGTCTTCCAAGGGAGGCAAGATTCTGGTAGTCCTCCAGGAACACATCTCTATACAGGTCCTTCTGAGCTGACCCCAAGTTACCCAATTCCTGCCTGGTTCGTTATAGACTTCCACATCCTGGAACATGATGAATTCCATAGAGATGGCCATCAGAAGCCCTGACATCATTCTCTCCTCTCTCCTCCTCTTTCCTGGGGAATGGCAGAATCTGGAAAAACTCTCTTCTTTGCACCTCAGGCCCCACTCCCTTTTGAAGCTCTGAACATACCTTGACCCAGGCTCATGCAACCAGGTTTACTTCTAGACCTGGCAGATGCTGGCAAGTGCAATGTCTAGGCTCCAGGATCACATATGTATTCAGGCACCATGCCTGTATGGAGAGAGAGAGAGAAAGAGGGAGAGGGAGAGAGAGAGAGAGAAAGAGAGAGAGAGAGAGGGAGGGAGGGGAAGGGAAGGGAAGGGAAATGAAAGGAAATGAAAGTTGTCAAGGGCATGACTGGGCTTCCACATGATATTAAAAGTTTATTTTATTTTAAAGAAATACATACTATTCTTATTGTGGTCATTTAAAAAATTCTATAAGGTTCACTTTTCATTTCAATTTCCTATGACGTCTGCAATTGGACAATAAACCAAATTTATTTGCATTCTAAATTTTTATCTCATTTTAACTAAATATTATCATAACAGACAAAGAAGGGACATATCTTTCTATCAGAATTAAAGAGGTACTAGGGAAAATATAATGATGACTTTCTGAATTCTGGAAGACCAGTGGAGTGATGCTGGCCTCTGGGAAATCCCTTCCACCATGAAGCCCATAACGTTTGCCAGGCTAAGGGAGAGGTTGCCATTATCACCGAAAAATCTATTAGCTCTACAAACATTCTGTGGACAATATATTTAAACAAAACATACTATTCAATTATTTCCCATAATTAGTAACTCTTCATCTACATCAGAGACATGAGAATTGATGGCTGCTGAGCACTCTGCCTGAGCAGTTTCAAATATTGCTGAAGAGCCACATGAAGAAAGGATATTGATTGTCTAAACTAAGATACTGCAATTATATGAAAAGTCAAATTGGGAAGAGATTAACCAAGCCTGGCTTACAGTTGACAAATCTAACTCTGCTTTAGTTTCTCTAGTGATGGAATCACTTCACATGGATCTCAAGAGCTCTCCAGATGTGAGGCAGCCTACCATATCTAAATGTGCTAATCCATCTATAGCTCTTAAAGAAAACCCATCATTTTATCAGATCTCATGAAGATTTACAGTGCACCTGCATGCTGAGCATACATTTTGGGATATAGCAAGAAATTTCTGTCTGTTCCCAAAGCCATTGCCTCCACATGAGCTTACTGTTATTTGGGCATAGTAGGAAATGATTTAATCTTTATTAATAGAAAAAAGGTTCTTGTTTAATATATTAATATGCAGGTTATTTGTAATGCTAAATGCAATGTAATTGATGTAATTTAAAAGTTCTAAGGATAATGTCATGATTAATTCATCTGTAAACAATTAGGCATCTTTCATTTATTAAGGCAGGAGAAAGTTTAAACTAGATGAAATTTGGGTGAGTTCATTTATGACACCAATTATAATCTTAAAGAGCTAATTCAGCTTAAAAGATGGATGTCTTAAAGGCATTTTATTTCTTACGGAATGATATTGGATGTGCTAATTTGTCATGATTCATTTTGTGTTCAAAAGAAGTTCTAGGTGAAATATCTGGCAGTAATATTTGTATACTGGTTAGGCTGCAATAAGAAAATCACATTGTATCTATTTAATGTCTATTTATGGAAAGATGGGGATTGATTCTGTGTCCTTGAAGTAAATGATCCAACAGGATTTGCCCCAATATAAAAGAATATTTAATTCTCCTAATCCAACCTCCTTTGTCCTTAGTGGGAAACAATTATGTAGCAGTTTGAATAAAGTTTTGCCTGGGAGAATGGATAAGCAGTTGGATTTGGAGTTAGGAAGACCTCAGTTCAGATCCTGCTTCCGATATTTATTAACTGTGTATATGAGTAAATAACTTATTCTCCCTGAGCCTCAGTTTCATGTATCCCTACCTCACAGACTTAAATAAGATAATACGCACAAAGTGCTATATAAAAATCAGGTATTGTATGTTTTATAAGTTGTAGAATGATACATTGCTCATATAACTTAAATGCCTCAGAGATAACCAAATATCTGATGGGAGATGCATTTTGAAGGCTCATTTATAGAATCTCTAGGATTTTGGTCACAAGAATAATCACCCATACTTCATGGACAGGGTTGAATGATGGGAGGATTATTTTGAAGAGATTTGGAGGGCAAGGACATCAGAATCATGGTTAGAGAGAGAGAAATTCTAGCAAGTATTTTTGTGATACAAGTCCAAAGTCTAGGCATTGGAAACCTGGATCCAGGGTCACTGACCATTTTTTATGGAAAAAAAAAGCTGTCATGGACATTCAACTTCCTGGATTATAGAGAATATGTGTATATAATGTGTGTGTGTGTGTGTGTGTGTGTGTGTGTGTGTGTGTACAAATCAAGGCAATGGTTAACTCCCCTCTTCCTTTTCCTCTTGCAGACAGAAGAGATTTAGCTTCAAATTTATTTATTTCAGGTACTCCTAATTTTTAATTTTTGATACAAAAGTACATGTGGTCATAATTTCTATATGATCTGTGATTATTCTTCTTTTAATATATCTTTTTTATATAACCTAGATTTCTTCCTATATCTCTCTCTGAACCTTCTAAAGAAATATTCATTTTGAAAAACAATATTGATGGTTATTTTAGAGAAAAAAGAGCAAAATGAAAAAAAGAGCAGCAAAATTAATCAACACATCAAAAAATTGATGTTATGTATGTTCTCATACCTAGAGGGAAGAATATCTTCTTGTACATCTTCTTTGGAGCAAAGCTTCTTTAGACTTTGTTAAATTCATTCTTGATTGTTTTGTGCCCATCATTTTTCCATTTATTTTGCTGTTGTCATTGCATATATTGTTTTCCAGGCTCTGTTTACTTCACTTTTCATCAGTTCATATTGTTAACCTTACACAGAGTTTAGTCTAAGAAAGACGAACAGAATTAAGTTGTAGAGTCCAAGTTTTTCTCAAAGCAGGCACTTATGCATCATATGGGAGCTACAGTTTACAACTGGGCTCCCTAAAGGGGTTATTTTGGAATTTGTGTGCACAATTTATATAGAGTACACAGGGGTGAGTCATT
Source organism: Bettongia penicillata ogilbyi (assembly GCA_023548195.1). Lineage (NCBI taxonomy): Eukaryota > Metazoa > Chordata > Mammalia > Diprotodontia > Potoroidae > Bettongia > Bettongia penicillata. The sequence continues at coordinate 1,515,969 of JAJHZJ010000129.1, read as the reverse complement.
CCATTATAATTTTACCTCTGGACAGAGAGGTACCTCTTTTATAAGACCATACCCTACCATACCATACCGCTCCAGGCTTCTAGACAAAAGAATCTGTCTTCACCCAAGCCTGAGCAGAACTCAATATATTTCCCAACCTTAGATTAAATTACTTGTGAACCTGGATTGGGACTGACTGTGATAAGGAAGTCAACACAATGTCATTATCTGTAATATCCTTCTGAAGAAAAACTGAACTAAAAGAACTTTGGAAGAAAGGGTATGGAGGAAACTCTCAATGTCCATGATAATGATGATTAAAACTCATTTTTCACAATGTAAATCTATCCATGCTTTACAGCAGTCATCATTTTTGTAATTTGTTATGGACAGTAATGTTCCATTGTGATCATGAATCACAATTTGTTTTGCAAATTCCCAATGGATAAACATCTATTTTGTTTCCAATTTTTGCTACCACAAGCAATGCTGACATAAGTATTTTGATGTGGTTATGGATACTTGAAAAAATCAGTGACTTTCTTAGGATAATTAGCAGTAGTATCTTTAGATAAAATATTATGGACATTTTAGTTACTTTCTTTCCATAACTGCAAATTGTTTTCCAAAACTCATATTTTGCTACCAAGAATATATTAAGGTACTTGACTTTCGGCAACCCCTTCAACATAATTCTTTTTTTTTTTTAATGTTTATCAGTTTGTTGGTGAAAATTGTTGTGTTTATATTGGCGTTTTCCATCCTACTTGTGATATGCAACGTCCTTTGATACTGACAGTTTACAGTTTCTCTTTTCAGAAATCTTTGTCCATTGACCACTTAACAGGGAATGGCTTTTAGTTATCTAGTCTATTACATCTATCTATCTTGCATATCACAACTTTAGAAATAAGGGACAAGGAAGATGAGGGAAAAAAAGACAAACCAAATCATTCAACATATTTTTTCCTTTCACACCCCCTTTCTTTCTTAACTATATGGATAATTTTGTTTAAAAAAAATGAACCATTTTTTCTAATTGTAAAGAGTGAGACTGCAGTAGTGGAGATGTGTAATGATGTGTGGTGCACACTATTAAAAAGGTTGGGAGTTATTCCAAAATGACTAAATGTTATTTTTATATTAAAATTTAAAATTAAAATTATTTTAAAATGTAAATTTTATATTATCCTAGCTTGTGGGCTATAAGCGATAGTCATGAGAGAATCTTATCACTTTGATTTTACTAATACTTCTTATAAGCTCTACAATCAAAGCACATTGAAACATAACTTGGGACCATTTATCCTAGGCTATACAAGAGTCATGATTAAAGAGTCTTAGGTTCAGCTATAAGAGTAAAAGCAGAACAATCCCAAAGGTTAGAGGTTCTTTGTGAGGAATAATAACATTTCATTTTATTTTTTTCTGGTTTAATCCTGAAAATCTTGCCAGATGATGCCTGTTAATTAACAAGATAACTCTTGTCAATTATACCAAAGAGAAATGATAGATCAAAATTCTCAGAAGAATAAAAAAAGACTGAAAAGACTGGCTTAAATTGCTAAAAGCTCTTGCTGCCTTACTTGTATGTAAAATCTGAGAGGTGTGAATTAAAAACAAGAAATAGAGTCACCCAGTCAGTAATAGTATAGACCGAGGTTAGGAGAAACATAGGAGATGACACAGTCTTACAGTTCATAGATTGCTTCTTACTGAAAAACCTCCACATGACTCTCTTCCTCTGATCTTCACGAAGAACATTTGGGATTCATAGGTTCCCTGTTTCCTCTAAGATCAGAGTTTCCTCTAAGGTCAGAGTCTGAGAGGTTGATTGAGATGTTATATCTGAACAAGCTATCTGGAGGTACTCTAGATTTGAACCATATCAACTCATACATGCACAATTGACTTATTCTTGAATTACCATCTCATTAATACAGACAGACAACAAAAACCTCCAAGCTCCTACAATATTCCCTAGTACTTCCAAATTTTACATTCCTCTATCTAGTAATGGATATATCATGAATAGTTTATAATTCTCTTTGGGCTCGTGTAGCTATCCACTGAATCCTTATTTTCTTGCTTTACTCCTCAGCGTATCCTGAAAATACTCATTCAGTTGGCATATAGCAAAAAAACATTTTATTTATTACATTTAAGACTAAAATAAAATGCCACAGTAAAGTCTATCTTCTCTTGATAAAATTTAATTTTCAATTTCCTATCCTATTCTGCCTTATGCTTCTTTGTTCTTATAGGAAATATGTGTAAGAATTCTAATAGTGAAAAGCTTTCAATTGATCCATGTGTGAAAGTTATTGGGGGCATAGAGAAATCAATTCATCACACTCCGTCTTGACCAATGTAGAAATTGCTCTCACCCGAATTATAATAAAATCTTTGCTGCCCACCAGATATCTCTATCTGATTCTTCATGATGACCTGGAAGGTTGCTTGTTACTTCAGTGGCATGATTTCCTAGACCAGGAACACCCACATGATTCTCTTCCTTCTCCAGGTCCTCTTGAGATGAGTGTGTTAGCTACTAGATACTAGAATATCTTAGCTACTACTTCCATGGGTTAGCCTGGGATTTTCCTGACTTAAGTCATTTATGTTAGATACCTATGTCTTCTCCTGGTGTCACAGTTTTATGATGAGAACAGAATTTTGAGCAAGTCACTTCACTTCTATTTTGTGAAACCCACCTTATAGGCTTGAGAGAATCAAGTAAGATATTTATAAAGCACTTCACACTGTGTCTGGAAGAAAGGGGCTTATTCCACTGTAACAGTAAGCACCCCAACATACAGAGGGAGCCTACTATCACAGGTTCTTAGATCTGCATTTATAACAGGGAAGGCATTATTTAGGGGTTAATAATCTCCTTTAATCAAGCACGTATGTCATTTGCCTAGTTCAGGGGGAAAAGTCAGAGAGAAATCAAAGATCAACAGATATGATTTCCAACAGTCTGATCATAAATCAATACATATGTCACAAATCAACAGACAGGTCCAACTGTCTGACCATAGTTACCAGAGAGGGAGGCACTAATATCTGGGTTTTCAAAGCCAGGAGGCTCCTTAGTGTCATGGGTCAAACAAAACACATCTGATCAGTAAGCCTCAAAGTAGAAACTCAGTTTTTTTAGAGCCAGAGGGCATCCCAACACTTGAGAACCAGTACCTCCTTAACAAAAGGTGGGCCTTCCTACAAATCTTCCCTAATCAAACTTCCCTCAGTGGGCAGGCCCATTAACGGGTAGGGGCAATCTTTAATCACATTAACAATACAAATACACATACTGTTTCTAGTTAAAGAGACTCTTGTTTCTGTATTTGACTCTTAGGAAAGACTCTTGGTTGATAAAGGCAAGATTCAATCAAAGACACTTTATACTAAAACAAAAACAACAAAAGATCCCACTTTGCCATTAAACCCCCCTTTTCTATCTATATCTATATTTTATGCCTATACTTATATCCATACCTGTACCTATGACTTATACCTATAGTATAACTATATCTTTATCTATATATACATACAGATAGATATACTAATATAAATATAGACATAGGTAATAGATTTATGATTTAATTGGCTTAGGAATCCCCTCTCTAGTAAGCAACCACCTTTTACCATCAATATGGGTTGATACATTTTATGTAATTTATAGAGTCCTATGAAGTCATATATAGTACTTAGCAGTGACTTAGCCAATATATTTTAGAAACTATGTTTGAACCTAGGTATTTCTGGCTCTGAGATGGATTTCTAACCATTAGGCTATATCACTTCCTCCCCCAATCCCCAAAAAACCCACATGGACACACAGACATAACTCACTGAGAGATCAAGCTACGTTACACGAAATTTAGGATAACTTCTCTCCCCAGTTCTCTCCTTCCTCTGTACTCTTTTCCCTTTCTTCTACTTAAAATAGCAAGACTCCTGCCTTTTCCTCTTAGATGATAAGGCATTCAAATAAAAACTTGTGATATGCTTCAACTGAATAAGAAGGTGACTTAAGCAGCCAGAGGCTTTACTAACTGAATTCTGTTAGGAAGCTGAAGAAGATAGTGCTCTGTACATATTGAATCTCGAAGGAAAAAAAATAAAGACCAAAAAAACAGCAAATATCTTATAGTAGTTCAGTAGCTTGACATTGCCAAAACCATTTGCATAACATAAAGCCGCACTAGGAAGACAATGTTCTCCTAAGTTTGTTAGATAAATCATGTGCACTGCATTTTAAATCACAGACCAGTAAAGGTAATTTAGTTCATTGATGGATTTGCATAATTCCCTAACTGGACTGTTATAGACTTCCTTTAAGCAATGAATACACACTTTCTATGTAAAACCATATTTTTCAAAGCAAACTTCCCCTGTGGCTTACATTATTACTTTCTAGGAAAAAATGGTTTGTAGGTGATTTCTCAATACTCCTAAGGGATTTCTCCTCTTCTTCCATTATTTTTATCCCATAATGTTCAATTTTCACATGTTCCACTCCTTAATCTTTACTTAATCCCTCCCCTACAGGCACACACATGCACATACACACGAACACGCACACAGATAGACACACAAACACACACACACTACTTCTAACTTCTTCATAAGCTGACATTCTCCACATTGCCCACCATATGTTTACTTGTCCTTCACTTATTTTTCTGCTTCTCTGAGGACCTGATACAGGGCACTGAAGAAGGGTCGTACGTGCCAGGCATAATAGGGGCTCCATATGTCTCTCTCATCTCCTCCAAGTTGCTAAAAGGTTTTAATTGCTCCTAAGAAAGGTGTTAATTCATCTTTTGTTTATAGACATGGTGGTGTTTTTACAGCACAGAGCAGACTTGGATATGTGTATCTTTGCCTAGGATTAATGATTCATTGTCCTTTGTATTGGAGGTAATTATTGATTCACATTTTGAAGGTATTTTTCTCATAGCTAGAAGAGATTTTTATTGCCATGTCTACAATCTATCAAGCAAACACATTTTTTAGACAAATGATCAGAGCGGGCAATATGGTCCATCATAAAGGAACAGAGAAAAATCAGGACCACTCAGAAAATGAACCCATGACCTCTGCCTTAGCCCTTTTCATATAGCAGAAAAAAAAAATCTATGAAGTGTTTTTCATTCAATTCTATTCAATGAACATTATTTAACCACCTATTATGTGTAAGGCACTAGAGGTAAAAAGATAAACATTGACAATTTTCTGATCTCAAGGAACTTAGGTTGTATTAGAGGGAAATACTGAATGTATTTCAGATAAATATAATGCAAGGTTAGATGTGCTCCTACATAAGGTGAGATCCAGAACAAAAAGTTCTCCAAGAAAACTAGGGGAGGGAAAAGGTTTTCTGTTGCCTGACCTAGATGGAATTTATGGAGGAGATAGCTTATTTGCTAAGCCTTGAAGAGAAAGTGGAATTCTGAAAAGCAAAAAGCTAAGGAGAGATTACATTTTAGACACAGAGTAGATAGCCTGGCCACATGTACAAAGATGGGAGGGGGCACATTCAGACACAAGCAATGTAGTTTGTATTGAAAACAGAATGCAAGAAAGGAAATAATGCAAAATCAGCAAAGAAAGGTGGATTGAAGTCCAAAAGTGGATTGAAGATTAAAGGAGGCTTTAAGCTCTACACCAAAAAGACATGATCATAATGGAAAATAGGATACCAGCAAGAGTATGTGATGCCTTGTCATAACAATCTCTGAATATATGAGATATTTTTGTCATTTGTGTTTCTATGTGTATAAATGCATGCATCCATTAATGTGTATCTATATACAGATGTACATTTACATACACATGTCTATATCCATGATGTTTTTTAGCTCAGAAAGCAGACTTACAAAACCCAAAAAGCATCTGTACACACATACTCAATGTGAGATCCTGAACAGCCCTTAAATGGAAAGGGCCAGGGTATTCTATTGTGTCCTGGGCCATCTCCAGTCATCCTGATGAGTATCTGGTCACTGGACCCAGATTGACTCTGTAGGAGTGAGACTGGTGAGCTTGCACAGCTTTCCTTCACTCAAATCAAAGTCAACTGCAACTTGTCATCATTTTTCTGATGTCCTGGTCCTCTTTGGAAGTAAAGGACAAACACAACCTGGGAGTAGTCAGAATTGCCTGAATGGGACCCAGCCAGTTGAGTAACTCAGTTTATCCTCTCCTTTTTCTCTCCCTCTCCTTCTCCTCTCCAAAGGAAGGTAAATTTTGATCACCAGAAGTTGCCCAGTTTGCTAGGAGTTTAGTGGCTAGATTCCTTCCTTCCTCCATCCTTCCCTCCCTCCCTTCCTCTCTACCCCCCTTCCTTCTTCCCTCTCTCCTTCCATTCCTTCCTCCCTTGCTTCCTCCTTTTCTTCCTTCTTTCTTTTCTTCATTCCTTCTTCCCTCTTTCTTTTCTTCATCCTTCTTTCCTTTTCCCTTCCTTCCTCTCTCCCTTCTTCTATTCCTTCCTTCTTCCTTCTTTCTTCTTCTTCTTCTTCTTCTTCTTCTTCTTCTTCTTCTTCTTCTTCTTCTTCTTCTTCTTCTTCTTCTTCTTCTTCTTCTTCTTCTTCTTCTTCTTCTTCTTCTTCTCCTCCTCCTCCTCCTCCTTCTTCTCCTCCTCCTCCTCCTCCTCCTCCTCCTTCTTCTTCTTCTCCTCCTCCTCCTCCTTCTTCTTCTCCTCCTCCTCCTCATCCTTCTTCTTCTTCTTCTTCTCCTCCTCCTCCTCCTTCTTCTCCTCCTCCTCCTTCTTCTCCTCCTCCTCCTTCTTCCTCTTCTTCTTCTTCTTCTTTTCTTCTTCTTCTTCTCATCCTCCTCCTCCTTCTTCCTCTTCTTCTTCTTCTCCTCCTCCTCCTTCTTCTTCTCCTCCTCCTCCTCGTCCTTCTTCTTCTTCTTCTTCTTCTTCTCCTCCTCCTCCTCCTCCTCCTCCTTCTTCTTCTTCTTCTTCTCATCCTCCTCCTCCTCCTCCTCCTCCTCCTTCTTCTTCTTCTTCTCATCCTCCTCCTCCTCCTCCTTCTTCCTCTTCTTCTTCTTCTTCTCCTTCTCCTTCTTCTTCTTTTTCTTCTTCTTCTTCTTCTTCTTCTTCTTCTTCTTCTTCTTCTTCTTCTTCTTCTTCTTCTTCTTCTTCTTCTTCTTCTTCTTCTTCTTCTTCTTCTTCTTCTTCTTCTTCTTCTTCTTCTTCTCTCATGATCTCCCATTGCATCCTGAGACATTTCCAGTCATCCTGATGAATATCTGGCCACTGGACTCAGATGCCTCTGGGGGAGAAAGTGAAGCTGATAGCCTTGCACTTACTCAAATCTAAGTCAACTGCAAGTCATGTCATCATTTCTCTGATGTCATGCTCTTCAAAAACAAAAAACAAACACAACGACATATACCTATTTATTGTTTCTTTTCTTTACTGAATCTTGTTTTTTTTTTTTCAGTTTCAGATTTTATCTCCCTCTATGCATTGAGAAAACAAGGAATATAAAACTCATTACAAATATAAACTCATGGCAAAGCAAATTGCATGGAGCTATTTTTGAAGAAATGTATTTTTCCTCTCTTTAACTTAATAGACTTAGAAAGTTGTCTAGTATATACTGAAACATTTCATGATTGGCTCAGAATCAACACAGCCAGTATGTACCTGATGCAGGAATCAAATTTTCCTCTTGCTTGGACATAAACTCTTCCCTTACCCATAGATCTAACAGGTTCGTATTTCCATGCTTTCCTAATTTACTTATGATATCATCATTTATGTCTAAATCATTTATCTGCTTTGACTTTATCTTGTTATACTGTGTGAAATATCGGTCTAAACCTAGTTTACGTCAAACTGCTTTTCAGTTTTGTCAACAATTTTTGTAAGATCTTCGGTTCTTACCCCCAAAGCTTAGATCTTTGGGTTTATCCAACATTAGATTATTATGGTATTTTAGTATTGTGTATTGCATAATGTAATATTAGTGAATGGTTATTGGTGGGTGGAGGAAGAGTTAATGATCTTCCTGGTCCATTAATAAGGCTCAATGCCTTTTGTTAATTTCTATTCAAGTGCTGTGTCAAAGGGTTTTAGCTCTGAAAAGCTTATAAATACTCTGTGATGAAGTTTTACTTTGGGGCTTACTCATTGCAAGTGCATGTTTGGCCAGATGAGACTATGGGTGGCTGCTAAGGAGTCTCCTGGCTTTGAAAACCCAGATGTTGGTGCTTCTTTCTCTGGTAACTATGTATGTGTGTAATGGTCAGACAGTTGGATCTGTCTGTTGATCTGTGATGTATGTATTGCTTATGATCAGACAGTTGGAAGCCCACTCTGTTGGTCTTTATTTCTCTGTTTATACTTTCTCTGAAGTTTAGGGTGCTGACTTTTACACCTGAACTAAGTGAATGATATATGTGCTTGATTAAAGCAGATTGTTGACCCCCTCAAAATTCTAATAATCTGTACTGCAGGTCTTCCTGTGTATGTCCTTGTTTTTATATGTATTCTACTTATTTACCATTCTATTTCTTAGCTGGGATCAGATTGTTTTGATCATTACCACATTGTAATATAGTTGGAAATCTGCAACTTCTAGGCCAGCTTCCTTCACACATTTTTGAAACAATTTAGATGTCAGTGAGGTCCAAGTATTGCCTGTAGACCACCTCACCCACTTTTCCCTTCCACTACAAAATCTCTGCGTGTGTGTGTGCATCTTTTATAATATTTCCCCATTCTTTGGGGAAGAAGAAGAAGAAGAAGAAGAAGAAGAAGAAGAAGAAGAAGAAGAAGAAGAAGAGGAAGAAAAGGAAGAAGAGGAAGAAAAGGAAGAGGAAGAGGAGGAAGAGGAAGAAGAAGAAGGAGAAGGAGAAGAAGGAGGAGAAGAAGAAGAAGAAGAGGAAGAAGAGGAAGAAAAGGAAGAAGAGGAAGAAAAGGAAGAGGAAGAGGAGGAAGAGGAAGAAGAAGGAGAAGGAGAAGGAGAAGGAGAAGAAGAAGGAGAAGAAGAAGGAGAAGGAGAAGAAGGAGAAGGAGAAGAAAGAGATAATTTTCGCCATTCTTCCTTTCTCTTCCACCTTTTACTAGGCTATTTCTCTTTCTACTCTATCTTTTTTTTTTTAAAATATCATCTTAGCATACTCTTCTCACTCCCACATCTTGTTTCTTGATAGAATCCTTCTAACTCTTCCAATGATGATAAATTTCTTAGAAATATATGTATCATCTTTCCACCTAGAAGGATTAAAGTTTAATTTTATTGAGTTCTTGATGATTTCTCTTTCATGCTTATCTTCTCATATGCTTCTCTTGAATCTTATATTTGAAAATAAAATCTTCTAATCAGTTCTGGTCATTTCATCAGGAATACTTGAAAGGAATCTATTTCACTAAATATCCATTTCTTAAAAAATTTGAAAGATGATGTTTTAGTTGTTTTTTATCATGGTTTTTGGATAATCCAATTATTCTTTAATTTTCCCTTCCCAATTGATTTTTGTATTAAATATTTCAAATTTGCTTCTTTTTTCTTTTGCCTCTTTATTTTTCAGTTTCTCATGACCCTTCGCTCCCACTTTCCTAATTTTGATTTTAAAGAAAATATTTTCTTCAATGTGCTTTTGTACTTCTTTTTCCTTTTAGCCAATTCTGTTTTCAAAGGAGGTATTTCTATGGGGAATTTTTGTACCTTTTTTTTCTAACTTGGCCAATTCTGTTTTATAAGGTGTTATTTTCTTTATTATTTTTGGTTACACCTTTTACAAGCTTTTAATTGTCTTTTCATAATTTTGTTCATTTTCTTTAATTCATTTCGCTAATTTTTCCTCTGCAACTCTCAGTTGATTTTGAAAATAATTTTTCATTCTTCCAGGAATTATTGTTGGGTTTGTGTTGTATTTACATTTTTCTTTGATGCTTTTCTTATTGCTGTTTTGACTCCATTGTCTTCTGAGTTAACGTCTTGCTCTTCCCTGTCACCACAGTAACTTTTTTTGGTCAGGTTCTTTTCTTGTTGTTTTCTCATTTTTTCCTACTCTATTCCTTGATATAAAACTTTATATTCATATTGAACTTTATTCCCAGTGCTGTGGTTGTTGAAACAACTCTATCTCAAGCTCAGGCATTTTTACATTATTGTTTTTGGAGCTGGGTTTTGAAGATTTTGGTGCTGGTCTGGAGAGGAAGGATAAGCCCTTCAATTTGCAATTGATATTGTTTATCAGGACCTATGGTCCCTTGGAAACAGAAGTAATACTGTTCTTTAGTGCTTCCACTCCCTTTTGACTCAAAGTACTCCTCTGTGCTGTTGAACCATGCCTCAGAAGTGCTCATAGGCAATGAAGTTGCTAACCAATGCCAGGTTCTATGTTCAATACTAGCACACTATAATCCCTTTCTGATTTTTCCATTTCTGTTTGAGAGTTCCTGAAACTGTTCCTCCTTTTGTCACCACCATGTATTGGCGACACTGATGTTTCAGTTACATTAGCTCTTGGCCAACATCCATCCCTGTGTCACAAATCTCCTTTTCCCACCTTCTACTTATTGTGACTTGAAAGAATGTTTCACTCTAAGATTTTGTTTGCTCTACCAAAATGAAATTTGATTTGAAACTTTATTTTAATGTTGTTTGGAAGGAAATGTTGGGATATCTCAGCTGCATGCTTTTCTCTACTCTGCCATTTCTTTGTCTTTGCCCCTGGAAGTTGTCAGTCAACATTTCTGAAAATGCAAGTCTATATTAAGGAACAATTTAAAATATACATTTTTGCTAAATTCGTAAGTAATGGGGAGAACATTGATGGCAGAGTGTATCACTCAAGTCAACGTAAGACTCTTCCCAATATGGTATGCTGGATCTCTCTTCCAGATAATAATTTATCTTTATAATTAAAAAATACTGAGATTTGACATGGGAGACCTAAGACACAAAGCAGGGTAAAATTTGCTTATATACATGTATGTATATATATTGATCCTAAGTTTATAGATGAAATTCAAGACAGCTTATCTATTGCCCAAAAAATGGTGCCACTATAATTTTGTTCATTTTTATAGCCAATAGAGAAATTTAATAAATACAATAACATTTGAGTAAATGGAGAAAATGATGCGGAAAACCTCAGATAGATATTTAAAATGACAAACTAGTTCCTGAATAATTGAATAACTTGTTTGTCATGAAATCAGTGGTGCTATAGTTTGGGGATTTGGCAGAAAGCTAGAAAGAAATGACCAAAAAATAGACTTGGATATGCAAAAAACTGGAATTTAAAAAATCATTTTTGTTCATGTGACTAAGATAATCCACTATATTTTCTGTCAGAATCAAGATCTTTTGTAATTTTAGCAGCAAGTGCCTCATCAGAATCCTCAGAATGGAGTTCATTATGCATTGTTGCATATGACTATAATACAAGAATTTGGTATTATAGTGGATTGACTGGTTAAATAAAAATCTACAAAATAATAGAGAATCAACTTGCAAGATACAAAACTGAAATATAGCAATCTAACAATAAAGTGCACCAGTATCTTAGCTGCCTTTTACGGTGATGTTGCAGTTCAGTCAGAAATATGGATGTTATTTTTCTAAGTTAACAGATTTTTTAAAATAACTACTGTTTAAGAGCCATTTTCAGGCAAAAGTACTTTGTGAAATCATCACTTTAAGAAAGACATTGTGATTTTCCAAGCTTGACAGACATTTTACAGTTTCTTGTACATTTGCAAATCATTTATTTAGAGAAATTGTTTGCTTAACTCATGCTATGAAGTATGAATGTCATAGGTGATAAAGATTCAGGAAGCATTTAATCAATTCAACTTAATCTATGAAATTTTCATTAGACACTATGTAAAAGAACAATACTTGATGACCTTGAGGCAAGTCATTTAACTTTTATTTGTCTAAGCTTCCTCATCCCTCAAATGGGGATGATATAGACCTCACTTACCAAGATTGTTGTGAGCATCAAATGAGATACTGTTTGTAGCCATTTGAAAGTCTTAAAAGGCTACATCAATGCTTATTCATGACACAGATACAAAAACAAAAATGGAATAATTCCCTATCCTCAGGGAACATACATTCTTGTTTCATGGTAGGATGTTTATATAAATAAGTACAGAGTACATATAAAGCAACACATTATTTACAAAATAATAACCTAGAACATAGCTTATACAAGAGGTGGCTCCCAAGCTGTATTTCAAAGGTAATTACATTAAGTAGATACCATATTGAATTTGTTTTTTTGATATGGCTAAACTCCATTTCCTCTCTTTTCTCATAGTTTTACTTCCCAAACTAAAATCCTTCATTTACACTACATGAAGAGAAAATGGATATTTCAATACATAGACCCTTCAAAATAAGTTCCTTTTAACTACTTAGGGCCTGTAATGCCTTGTCAGCATTTTCTTCCTTGATTTTTTAATTCATCTTTATTTGAAGCTAAATCCAAAAAAATCAATACAATTCTATGAACTCCGTATAGAGCTTAATTTTCATGCAAACTGTAATAGTGATTCACTATAACAAAATGAAAAACTAGGAACCTAAGACAGTGACAGGCAAAAATGAATATTTTGTTTGATAAAGAGAAGAAAAAATATGATCAAAGGCATTGTACTCCATTCTGCTACTTATGCAAAATACTAAGAAAAGGTTAAGGAGATCATATTTTATTGTGAACTATAAGACACAATTCTGTCATTTACTTTACCTTCATCTATAATTGCATTTATTAATGAAGAATGGCAATACATTTAGATTGAAGTTTTAATCTTAACTACATGTCTTATATGTAATGACTTTGCTGCCAATATATAAGCTATTCATTCTCCTTCCCCAAGAGGAAATAAAAAGTTAAATGTGAAAATTCAGTTATTGACTTCACATACATGCACTCACACACACACACACACACACACATCATGGAAATGAGGTACACCCAATTCTCTTTCATTTAGATATTTTAAGAGGAATGAAATAATGACATTTGCCAATATGAGATGATAAAAAACATAATTATGAGTGTAAAAATTTAAAGGGATAAAAAGTAAACATAAATTGATTTTCTTTGGAAAAAAATTATTGAAATTATTTCTGTAAGATTGATCATGTAATAATGATCTTAACTTATCCCGTATATATTTACTTGCTTATCTCACTACCCTCAGAGTGAAAGTTAGTTGAAAATATGAATTATCTAACCTAATTATTTTATTAATTTTTTATTTATTTTGTTAAATATTTCCCAATTGCATATAAAAAGTTTTATAACAATCATTTCTTTTAAATTTTGAGTTTCAAATTCTTTTCCTGTTACATTTTGTAAAAGACATTTAACTTTTGAAAATGTGATAAAATCATATAAACAAACATTTCTTTCAATTACATTAAATGGAATTATGAAATAAGAAGTATTTTTGACAGTAGACATACTATGAGATTTCAACTTTTATATCCTAAATGGTTTATGGAACTCAGAAAAATAATATATAGCATTTCTTGAGAAAAGAGCAGAAAAATGCAGATGTCTTTTGAAAGTTTGGAATGATACCCAAGAAGGTCAGATATTTTCAAAAAGTTTATATATGAAGCTGGTAAAAACTATTAATGAGACCATTCCTTTATTTCTTGGGTCATGATTTCCTCTGCTGGCCCAGCCCCACCCCCTGCAATAGGTAACTGAGAAAATTATGAAGACAAGGTAGTGAATAAATCTATTATTTTGATTTAAAGGGGAAACATATTGTGATAATTATCCCTAACTGCTAATGAACGAACTATCATGGACATTCCCAGAACAATGAAGATCATAAAATTTTCACTAAGATAATTTCCATAAATTAACATTTGAAATCCGTGCAACAGCCCATTGAGAACCAACAAGAAAATATTCTTATGGACAACGGGAGGATAAATGCCGAAAGAACAGATTTCTTTAGATAATTTGTGTCTTTAGATATCGTTTATTATTTATGGTCTGATCATGTCTTATGTAGCTAGGCATGTTTCTTCTTGTTAGGATCTAAACTATTTCAGCTGTCCCCTCTTGAATACAGGAAAGTGTTATATCTCTGCACATTTAGTTTTGTCATGAAGATTGGTGAATGTGTCTCTTTTCTAAAGGATGACAAAACTTTGAATCAAGGATGCCATGCCCTTTTGACTACATAAACTTATCTCTTTAATCTAGCCACCAAAACTCCTTGAGATCCCCTTTTGTTAGCTGGAGGTAAAGATATGTGAGATTCTAGCCAATATCCTCATTCTTCCATCCCAAATGGGTCCAACATACTTTGATTTCAGTTGTGTTCCCCCATTGCCAAAAATGAGCAAGGTGTCCTACCAAGGACAGAAAACACAAAAAAATTTAATACATTTGACATTAGCTCTATAGCAATCTATTTTCATTGTAGTAATCTATTTTCATTGTTAATAGAGCCAAGATATTTGGGCTTTACAATCTCAGTATTTTATTTGTGAAAACAGATATAGCACTTTAGAAAATGACGTAAGCGAGAACCGCATGTGCTCAAATACATAAAAAACAAATTCTTGTTGCAGGAGACTTGATTTTAAAGGCAATCAGAATCAATTATCTAAATATGACCAACAGAGAAAGATTAAAAAAAAGAAGAGGAAAGGTATTGAACAATCTTGTTTCCCTCATTTTCCTCTGCCCAAAGGTGATATGGGAAATCTAGTTTTTTCTTCTGCATAAAAGCTTTATGAGAATGTTTTTTGAATATGTCAGGGATAAAATCCCTCAGATTCAGGAAACTCCCTAACAACAATAAGTAAATGGACCATTCATGTAAAGACTACCTCACTTGCCTATTTATCTTTATTGTACTCCTAGCCTGCTCTCCCTCCTCCCACATCCTATGGGAGTCTATTTTTGCTATACGTCCACTAGAGTTGTGAGTTCTGTGATTTGAACCACCTGATTTTGAAGTTTCCCCATTGTTCTTCCCTTGAGTGACCATGACTTGGTTGGCTTCCCTTCTTCATTCCAACCACTTCCTCACTGGCCCATATCAGTCACAGAATTTTACCTGCAATTTTAGGAAACTAGTTTTTGGAGTTAATCCCTTAACAAGTGACTCAAAGGCACTACCAGCAATGTTGTGGCCTACAAATGAAACCAGCCTAATATTCTAAAATATGGAATAGCTATAATGAGTGAAAGAACATAATATGTGTGTCCCACAGTTTATCTCTGATTAGAAGTAATAGCAGAACACAGAAAGGAGTATGCATGAAAAGTAACAAAGTCTTTAGGAATCTTCCCTGACTTTCACACCTAAACCTCAGGGCTTCATCCAGGGTACTAAAAAAGTTCAAGAGTGGAAAAGACATTGGAATGTAAAACAATTGTGGTTAGTAAAATCCTATCATGGGAACCACTGAGTTCTGTTTTTACTATGTTGTCTCAACTTGGATGAGGAAGACCACCTCATCCAACCTTGAAGCTTCTGGGAAATATGTGCCAGAGAAAGGAAAGAATAAAACTCAGAAAATTTGTTTTTTTCAGGCAGACAAAAACTAATTAAAGAAGAGAAATGAATAGTAATTAAAAATTGAGTTTCATCAATAGTGGAAGAGGACTGGGTCAAATTTCTAGAGAATGATTGGGTCTATCACAATGATATAACATCCCCTTCTCCCCAATAGCAATGAATGGAGTAACTTTACTGACACCAAAATCATTTAGAAGAACAAGCAATAAAAATTGTTGTTTGAAACATAATTGAAAATGTCAAAGAAATAAGAACAGGAATTAGAATAATTAAGAAACATATTAATGAGGCTGGAAAACTGATTTAAAAATGATAGTCTTCATATAAGTATATTATCTGAAAAAGAAAATTTCAAATTTCTAACTAAATGTTACGCTTATATGAAGATAATGACAATGAGCAATTCATATATTTTGTTTTAAAATGATTTAATAAAAAAAGGCAGTATTGCATAATGGATAGAGAGCTGATCACAAAATTGGAAGACTTGTGTTTAAGTTCTATTGACTATGTGATCCTGATCCAAATGTCCCTGGTGACTATTGTGACTAAGTTGTAGAACAGCTTTTGATATGAGTTAGATAAAGGGAGTTTGCATACCAAGAGTTCCCTACATTGATGAAATCATAGATCTGGTTTATTTATTTTTTAATTTAATATTTTATTTCCCCCAATTATATGTAAAACACTTTTAGCATTTTTTCAAATTTTAAGTTCCAAATTCTCTTCCTTTCTCTCTGTCCAGTGTTCTTCATTGAAAAGGCAAGCAATATGACATTAAATTATACATGTATAGTCATGTAAAACACATTACCATACAAATTTTGTTGTAAAAGAAACATAAAAAAAAACCACAAAATGTAAAGGAAAGAAAAAGTATCTTCAATTTGCATTCAGGATCCATGATTTTTTTTTTCTAGAAGTGGATAGCATTTTTCATCACAAGTCCTTAAGAATTGTCTTGGATCTTTGCATTGTTGAGAATAGCAAAATTATTCACAGTAGGTCATCGTACAATATTATTGTTAATGTGTACAATATTCTCTTGGTTGTGTTCATTTCACTTTTTGTCAGTTCATGTAAGTCCAGGTTTTTCTGAGAAAATCTTGCTCATCACTTTTTACAACAGAGCAGTCTTCCATAACAATTATATACAACACTTTTTCATCCATTTCCCAACTGATGGACATCCCTTCAATTTCTAAGTCTTTGCTATCACAGGTTTAGTTTAAAAAAAGAATAGTAAACACAGTAAGATTAGAGTAGTGATTTAAACAGTATATTTATGCCCCTTTATTTTCAGCATACTTAAGAGTTTAACAATATTACTTAATATTGGTAAGTCATTGACTATCATTTTCTGGATTTTGTTTTATAACGTCAAGCCCTCAAGAAGCTTTTTTCCCCCTTTTATGTATTTTACCCTCATTGAAGGTATGTTGCTATTGAATAAACACTGATGCCTTTATTATGACTATATGCCAGAGAAGTCAACCCTCCACCATCACATTGACCACTTTCTTCCCTTTAGACTCTAACACACTCAACTCTGGACCCTGAATCCAAGAATCTTTGGAATAGCAATGCTTTTTTTAGGCTCACAGCCATCATTGCAAGAAGTAACATTTGTGCAGATTCAGCCTGATCAGTGCTGCCACAGGTGCTCTTGTCATATTTGTTGAAGATACAGGAAAAAAAAAGAAGTTTTCTGTCACCCAAGTCTTTAGGAATGGCAAATGGTTCAGCAACAGAAACTGATGTAACTTTATCAGTGGAAATGAAATCAATGTAAAGATATTAGCATTTGTTTTGCTGCTGCACCATAAGGACCATGAGAGCTTTTTACATGACTTGAAGCTCAAATCTTTCATTTCTATTGTTTCCCTCTATCAGAATGTGAGCTTCCTGAGAGCAGAGATTGTCTTACTTTCCTATTTCCATCTCCAGATCTTAAAAGAATGCTTCTGTACATGATAAATACTCAATAAATGTTCAATTAATTCATGCATTCATTGTATTATGACATAAGGTTTCTTATAGCTGCAGTTACCTGAGAAAGATGCATGCTTTCTCAATTGATAATTATAGTTTGACATTTATAATTTGATTTTTAGAGAAAAAATACAGAATGACATGTTAAAAAGAGCTATTTTAAAAAGAACTATTCAATATTCACAAGTATTTCTAAATGGCAGTTTGAAATATGATTTACAATTAGAGAGAATTTTTAAAAAAATACAATCTCCGTAGTATAATTGACTTAATTAAATAACTCATTCATTCAATATACATTTATTGAGTGCCTATTACATGTAACAATCAAAATAACCTAACCCAATTTTTTGAGGAGTCTCTTTCAACTCAACAACTTCTCTATATTCAGAATAAACCACTTTACTTGCTTGCAGTGTACAAAGCAACGGACCTGTAGTTAAGAAGATCTGAGTTTAAATCCCACCTCAGATACTTACTGTGACCTTAGGCAAGTCACTTAACCTCTATCTCAGTTTTATAATCTATAAAAATAAATGCATCTTTCTATCAGGGTTGTAGTGAGGATAAAATGCATAATGTGATTTTCAAGTTTTAATTATTATTAAGAACATAATGATAATATAATTATATTGCTATGTAACCATATAGTGAGAGTGTCAGCTCTTTGAAAGCAGGGATTATTTTTTGCCTCTTCTTTCATATCCCCAGAAAAGTTCCTGGTGGTTGTTGCTGTTTGTCCTTACTTACCCAGAGGGAGGGATTCATTTTTGGGTTGGGGAAGACATAATGGGTTGAGGGATAAATGGAAAAAAAATGGTAGACAGGCAGAAGTCCAATACAATAATTCATAAGGCAACTTATACTGACAGCTAAACAGGAAATCAGAAACTGAGTGTGAGTGGAAAATATCCGAAGATTTGGGATAGGTGTGGAACAAGTAATAAAATATAGGTAAATTATTTTGCAAGCTGCAAATTGTTATACAAACATCAGCTGTATTATTATTTTGTCAATATATTATTATTATTAACATAGGACAATGACAATGATGATGTCACGAAAAACAAATGGCGGAAAGAAGGAACACAATATCTAGCTGAGAAATTTATTTCATTTAAAAAAAATCCATCTGGGGCATCAAATTTTTATGTCAGTGGACAAGTCACAGACATTTCTTAGTTTCAACAACGAAGGTATTGGTCTAGCTGACAGGAGGATTGAGAGCAGTTTGGCACATTTGTCTGGAGTTCTTTCTCTTTTTCCAGACTTACTTCACTTAGAGCCATGAGAAGCTTTTGATAGAGTAGACTAAGGACCTCTTAGGACATACAGGAACCTTGAGTATTGAGACAGATTTGGGGTCATGATTTTTTTTATATTCTTTCTTCTGGGGACAGAAGTAGTTGAGGTGAAGCAATTGACAAAGAGGAGAGTAGTAGAAGCCTTAAATGTCTCCCTTGACTACTTATAGGGAAATTCCATCTAACCATCATACTTAATCTAGGCCAAAATGTGTGGAGTTCAGTGACATTTCTGGGTATAGATTCAAATTCCCAGAATGGTAGGAATTCTATCAATAGTATCTTAGAATATTTGCTTCCTCATTGTCTCTAAAATTAAATACAACTCCTTTGTTTAACTTTTAACTCACTTTTAAAGCCATGCCTCAACCTTTATTTCCAGACTTATTGTATATTACTTTGCCTCTTATAGTCTGTGACCCAGTCAAACTGATCTTTCTATCCATGCACTGGCTATTTATCTTGCTTTTCTCCTCACCTCTGCCTCTTAAAATCATTTTATTTATTTAAGATAAAATTCAAGCAGCATCTTTGAACTGAAATCTTTCCTGATCCCCTTAGCTTTTAAATCTCCCCTCAAATTATATAATCTTTAACTATTTTGTAATAAATAGTATGCATATACTGCTTCAAGGTTTACAAAGCTCCATATATATTTTAATCTTATTTGATATGCAAAGCAAACCCAGATAGGTATCATTATTATCTGCATTTTACTGATGAGGAAAAATGAGACCAAGATAAATTAATTGCCCAAGGTCATATATTTGATAAATATCCAAAGCAAGATTTGAACTCAGATCTTCCTAACTTAAGTTTCAGCACTTTAATTCACTGTGCTGCATAGTTGCCTGTCATTAACTACCTTATTTGTATTATGTTTGTTCTCTTTATATTTATTCTGTATAATCTTATAAAGGTTCTAGTGTTAGCCCCTCTCAGAGTATAACCTTATGAGCATGGATTATTTCTTTCATTGCATTTGTACCTCTAGTGCCTTGCACAATGCTGAGAACATAATAAATGCTTAATAAATACTCATTGATTGATTGACTGGTTGAGAAATAGATGTGTATGGAGTCCTTGTTCGCTCTGAGAATTTAAATCCTAATACCTATTTTTGGAGACCTTATGGTTTCCTCTGAGTGGTTTTATCTAGAATGCTATACTTGCTCTATTTTCTGGAATTTCTCAATTCCAGCTAAATTAATGCTTTTATACAGGGCACAGAGGATGTGACAAAATTTTACAGCCATGTGGAACAGTCTTCCTGTCTCCTCTCTGCTGACATTTGATTTCATCCATGGACTTTCAAAGACTTTTCAGCTGATTGAGATATGTTCTCAGTTAAGGCATCAAAATTGTTGGGGCTGGAGTGCTTAGCCTCATTTTTTTACAAATGATTAAAGCTGAGTCGGGTTAATATACACTAACTTTCTCCCAGTTGGCCAGATATCAAGCAGTGTATAAAGCTTTACTATATACTTTCATGTTAAGTTCAAATTGGTCTGTTTTCCCAAAGGGCTATGACTTTAGAAATGCTAAAAAAAAACCCCAAAAAACTATTATAATTCATCCTGTTTGAATAATTATTCAGTCTAATTAAAGGATTGGATTTGTTCTTCTCTGGTTTTACTCTCATCTGTATTTTCCTTTGCTACTGTGGGATGAATTTTATCTATTTCTTTGTTCTGGCATAGCACCCCTTTGAAGATATTTCCCTGACTCTCACTAGGGTCGCCAAAGGGGAGCAAAATACTCTTCTGTTGGATTCAGTATGTAACTTTGAAAAAAAAAAAAAACGAAGTTCATAGTATAGGTGCTCATGAAATACATTCCATGGTGTTTCCACTGATTGCTATCTAACTTAATTAGCCATTAATTACTTGACTAGCCATTAAAAAGAGTATTATCAAGAGGTGGAGCCAAGACAGCAGAGAAAAGGCAAGGATTTACCTGAGTTCTAAATTCCCTTCAAAACAATATTGAAATAATCACTCAAAAATTCTGGAGTGGCAGAGCCAACAAAAGGATGGGGGTGAAACAATATTTCAGCACAAGACAATTTAGAAGATCAGCAAGAAAAGTCTCTCATTGTAATGGGAGTAGAGTACAGTTTACTGTAGGCTGTGCCAAGGTAGACTCTGCTCGGGCAAGCCAGCAGCAGGCCTTGAGGGGGCAACTAAATCAGCAGGAGCAACCTCAAGAGCTCTCAGCCCATAGATGGTAAAGTAAGTTGTACAACTTAATAAAAGGGGATTGCAGGGGACCCTTAGCTGGCACTGGGAACAGGACTCGTTGCATTGCCAATGCATGGTTCCAGGTTGTAGTACTAGGGCAAGAAAAAACACTAGAAGGAGCAGGGACCCTGTTCACATTCTAGTGCAGAAAAGACCATGGCCCCTTAGAGAACAGAGAAAAGACTAGGAAAGCAGTGACTATACTGTTTTAAATCATACCCCTTAGGAGGAACTGAAAACTTACAGAACCCAGAACTAGTTCTGAAAACAATTGCACAAAAAAAACTCAAAAAACAAAAACTGAAACTTGGAACTGCACCCTCATGATCATGGGAGCAGAGCCCAACTTTGGCATAAAGTTAAAAGTTAATAAATAGGCCACAAAATGAGCAAACAACAAGAAAAGAATCTAACTACTCTCTATGGTAAAGGATCAGAACATACATTCAGAAGCCAATAATGTCAAAACAGCTAAATGCAAAGCTTTAAAATGTTATCTCAGGCCCCAAATGAATTATTGAAAAAGTTCAAAAGGGATTCTAAAAGTCAAATAAGAGGGAAAGAGGAACAATGGGGAAAAGAAATAAGAATGATGGAAAAAATCACAGAAAAAGGAAGCAACAGCTTGTTAAGAGAAGCACAAAAAATACTGAAGAAAACGGAAAAGACAAAAATGTTAAAAAAAAAAAAAGGCACAAAATCCACTGAAGAGAACTCCTTAAAAAGTAGAATTGACCAAATGGAAAAGGAAGGAGAAAAGCTCACTGAAAAAAATAATTCCTTAAATATTAAAAGTAGGCAAGTGGAAAGTAATAATTCCATGAGACATCGATAAATATTCAAAAAAAATCAAAAGAACGAAAAAAATTGAAGAAAATGTGAAATATCTCACTGGAAAATAAATGACTGACCTAGAAAATAGAGCCAGGAGTGAGAATTTAAGAATTATTAGACTACATGAAATCTGAACAAAAGCAGAAAAAAGAGACGATATTTTATTTCAAGAATTTCAAGAAATTATCAAGGAAAACTGCCTTGATATTCTAGAGAGTAAAATAGAAATTGAAAGGATCTAATGATCACTTTCTGAGACAGATCCCAAAATAAAAACTCTAAAGAATGTTATAGTCAAATTACAGATCTCCTGCATCAAAGAGAAGATACTACAAGCAGCCAGAAAGAAACAATTTCAATATCATTCAGCCACAGTCAGTATAATACGCAATCTAGGAACTTCTAAAGGATCAGGGGATGGGAATATCAAATTTCACAGGGCAAGGGAACTAGAATTGAACCAAGAATCACTTACCCAGTGAAACAAAGTATGATTCTTTGGGGAAAAAAATGAATATTTAATGAAATAGAGATCTTTCAAGGATTCCTGATGGAAAGACCAGAGCTGAATGGAAAATTTGACTTTCAAATACAAGACTCAAGAGAAGCATAAAAAGATGAAAAGGAAAAGGAAATCATATAAGATTCACTAAGGTTAAACTGCTTTTATTCCTACAGATTATACTTTAACTCCTAAAAACTTATCATTATTAGAGAAATTAGAAGGAGTATACATAGAAAACACAGACATGAATTGACTATGATGGAATGATTGCAAAAACAAAACCAACAACGTTAAATTAAGAAAAGAAATAGAGGGAGGAAATGGGAGAATAGGGAAAGGAGAGTGGGAGGGCAAGAAAAGCAGGGTCTTTTGCTGTTTTCATATACCAAGAAGTATAATAATTCTGAATAATATGATTAAGGAGGATCTTGCCCACCCATTGTTGGTCCTGGGAAGATTTGTAGGAACGTCCACATTTTTTGTTAATGATGTAATGCCCTCTGACTCTAAAAAGTGTATAAAGACTCTGAGGTGAAATTTTACTTTGGGGCTTAGATTTTGGAAGAAGCTTCAAGTACCAGACAAAACTCTGGGAAGCCACTAAGGAGCCCCCTAGCTTTGAAAATCCAGATATTGGTGCTTCCTTCTCTGGTAGAGACATGTGTATGTTAATGGTCAGGCAAGCTGTTGATTTTTGATTTCTCTGAAATTTTGATTTTCTCTGATACCTGTGCTTAATTAAGGTAATTGTTAACCTCTCAAAAGTTGCCTTTCATTTTAGAGATGCAGAGCAAAGAACCTGTGATAGCAGACCCTCCTGTGTATGTAGGGATGCTCAGTATTACAGAGAGGTAGAGTGGAGTAAATTATCTCATGTAAAAGAGGCATGGAATAACTTTTAAAGTGAAAGGGATGGTGGAAGTGGTGGTGGTGGGCAACACTTGAGCCTAACTATCATCAGATTTGGCTCAAATAGGGAGTGATATACACACTGTATTTGGTATAGAAATGCTCAACCAGAGGAAGCAGAGAGGAGTATAAGAGAAGTGGGGGAGGCTGACTGAAGGGAGGACAGAATGGGAGAGACAATGATCAGAAGCAAAACACTTTTGAAGAGGGATAGGGTGGAAGGAGAGAAAAAGACAAAGAGCAGAAAAGTAGGCTAGAGAGAAATGTGGAGTTAGTAACCATAACTGTGAATATTAAGGGGATGAACTCACCCATAAAATGGAAGCAATAACAGAGTGGATTAAAAATCAAAATCCTATAATATGTTGTTTATAAGAAATATACTTGAAGCAGAGAGACACACAGAGTAAAGGAATGAGGTTAGAACAAAATCTATTATGATTTGGCCAAAGTTTAGAACAAGCAGGAGTAGCAATCGTGATCTCAGGCAAAGCAAAATAGACATACACTCGTATACACAATACACACACACACACAACGTAAGTAGGGAAATTACATTTTGTTAAAATGTATCATAGATAACAAAGTATATACATCAACTTCTTAAAGGACAAGATGTAGGATGAATAATTTTTATTACATGAAATTGAAAAAGGCTTTGCACAAAACCAAGACAGCCAAGGTTAGAAAGAAAGCAGAAAACTGGGGGGGGGGGGGGAGGGGGAATTTATAGCAATTTTTTTTCCTGAAAATAGCCCTATTTTTCAAATACATAATGAACTGAGTCAAATATATAAAATGCAAGTCATCCCCCAATTTATAAATGGTCAAGTGATACGAATAAGCAGTTTTCAGTGAAGAAATCAGTTATCTACAGTCATATGAAGCAATGCCCTAAATCACTATTGATTAGAAAAAATGCAAATTAAAATAACTCTGAGGCACCACCTTACACCTATCAAACTGGTTAAGATTACAGAAAATGAAAACACCCAAGGTTTTAGGAGATGTTGGAAAATTGTGACATGAGTACACTGTTGAAGGAGTTGTGAACTAATCCAACCATTCTAGGGAACAATTTAGAACACTGCCAAAAGTACTATAAAACTTCATAGGTTGTGACCCGGTTATACTGTTATACTTTTATCTTCAAAGTGATAAAAAAATGAAAAGGGTCTATATATATGAAGATATTTTTATAGTAGCTGTTTCTGTGGTGGCAAAGAACTGGAAGCTGAGTGAATACCCATCATTTAGTGAATGGTTGAGCAAGTTGTAGAGTATGATTTGGATGGAATATTATTGTACCATGGGAAATGATAAGCATGATGTTTTGAGAAAAGATAAACATGAAAAGGATTGCATGAACTGATGCAAAGTGAACAGAACCAGAGCACTGTACACAGTAACAGCAATATTGTACAATGATCAACTATGAATGACTTAACTATTCTCAGCAATACCATGATTTAAGACAGTTCTGAAGGACTTATGATGAAAAATGCTAACTACATCCAAAAACAGAAAAAAAAGACCTGTTGGATTCTGGATGTAGACAGAAGCATCCTTAAAAAATAAAAACAAGAAAAACCAAAAGGCTTTTTATTTGTCCTCTTTTTGGTCTGTTTTCTTTCACAACATGACCAATATGGAAGCATGTTTTTCATGAATGTACATTAATAACTTATATCAAATTGATTGCTTTCTCAAAGAAGGGAAAGAGAAAGTAGGAAAGATGATAATTTGAAACAAAATAAAAAGAACAAATATTAAAAATGGTTTTTACTTGTAATTGGAAACAAAAGTTCCTTCTTGGTTATTTTGTATTGGTTCCATGGTACTATTGATACTCTAAATGTAAGAAAAGCAGCCTGGTTAGAGAAGAATATGATAGCTATAGATTAAAAAAAATTGCCCATTCAAGTTTCAACAATCCTTGATTAAAAGAAGCTAATGAAAACAAAGGATATTATAGTAAAAATAGTTATAAAATTATAACAAAATTATAAAAATTAACATTTATAAAATTGTTACAAATTAAAAATTTTAAAAATTAAAAAAATATAAAAATTGTTATAAAATTATAACAAAATTATAAAAAAAGGTTCATATATTCTATCCTTGTAAACATAAGTTCCCAGTGAATAGTGACTTCAAACTTAGAAAGTTCATGTTACCAAAGCATAAACTTACCTTTTCTCTCTCCTTGGAGCCTTCATGAAGCTCCCCTTATATTTAGTGCTGTGATGACTCTGAGAGTCAGTATCTTTTTAGAATCCTAATATTGCTTTTCCTAAATGTGACTAGTTTGATTTCATTTATATTCTTTTCTAACATTATCTACTTTGTTGGCCTTGAAAATACCTCTAAACTGGCTTGATGTTCCCAATACTATCAGCCACTATTGTAGCTCCAGGGACATTGTTATTGATATAACTATGGAAAGTCCAAATCTTCAGACTTTTCTAAATTTACTTCATCTGTTCCATGAATCAGGAAGAAGAAAACATTCATTCCACTTCCTCAAACTCTGTTCACCAGAACAGTTTCTTTAACCACCATGAAATGGCCTTGTTTCTAGATCCTTTTGTTGAAAAATTTAATTCTAAATTGAATTATTTTTGCTTGTTATCATATATGTATACCCAGAGGTTTGTCTTGTAAATCTCAAGATATTTTGTGTTTGATGTCATCTTACTTTATCTAATAATCAAAATGCTTTCTTTTTCTCAAATTGATTAAAAAGTTCTCCACCATTTTACACTTCTGATTGATTGATTACTTCACTGACTCAATAGACCTATCTAAGAACTTCTATAATTACATTAATTTGGAGGCCGGGGATATGGAAAAACTCCTTTGTATTATAAATGCTAGGAAAGGTCTTAGACAGTTTTCCTAGAATACACAAGAAGAAATTTTAGTCTCAGGGCTTCATATGTCTTTACTCCACAGAGAGAGGAGGGAAGGAGGGAGAGAGAAGGAGGGAAAGAAAGAGACAGAGACAGAGAGCGAGACACACACACACACACACACACACACACACACACACACACACATACATATACCCAAAGACCCAGAGAAAGAGACAGACACTGAGAGTTGTAAAGAACTTTACTCATATTATGTGATTATATCCTCAAAAAACACTTGGAGGTAGGTATTATTTTATATGTCTACCCACCAGCAGGAAACTGAAGAAAATAGAAGTTAAATGACTTGCCCATGGTCATGCAGCTTGGAACTGTTTGAGACTGAATTTGAACTTGTCTTCCTGACTCCAGGTCCAGTGTTCTAAACATTCTGACACTTAACAACCTCAAAAGCAATGATATTCAAAAGAACAATAACATATCCTCTACCATGAAACTTTAAGGTAGTCTCTTTCCATTAAAAATGAATAATGTTCCCTTCTTTTAACTTTTATTCTTTGAGGCTAGAGAAGTGACATTCCAAATTTTTATCAAATAGTCCCTTAGCAATCATCACTAACAGGAGTACAGTAGATTCCTGAAACATCTGCCTTCTGAAAAAAGCTTAGCCCTACAACATCTCAGTTACCCTAAAATATAATTTTAAAAACACATTTTAACAGATGGTGACATGATTTTTTCCACAGAGATATAAAATGTTTTCTCCTTAGGGTGTTTAATGCTGAAAATCAAACTGTGTTGCCATAAGTCACTTTCATGTAGAACTCAACTTTTGAATTTTATTTTTAAAAAAATCAAACAAAGAGTACCGACCTAACACATAACAGCCACTATTCACCCTAAAATGTCAACATTTTTAAGTTCCACTCTTTTAGGTATGATCAATTACATCTTTAAGGTTTAAGCACTAAGGAGAACACAGGTGGTCTCAGGTACTAGAGATTGCTTCAAGTTCTTTCAAGGAATCCAGGTTTTGATAGACCATTTGGAAAGAAGGACAATTTTATCTCCTAAATAGTTTCATTTGCTTAATATTTTAGTCTAGATTTATTTAAATAATCAACTTTCAGTCTTAGTATCATATGAACATGGAATTTGAGAGACTTAGGAATTATGTAATGCAACAAAGTCTTCCCATTATTTTATTTTCTTTCCCAGAGCTTTCACTGATGGAAAATGCCTCAAATTCTAAAGTAGCATTTAAGCTTCCTGACATATAAGTGAAAATATTTCCAACTAATTCATGTGAATGCACAGTTAAAATGCGTTGAACAGTCTAACTTGATGTGGTCCAATTAGCATTTCTTCCTGATAGTACAAAACATTAGGCACTTAGCATTGAAATGGAAAGCAAATAGACCCAACTGACACCTGGCATGGACAATTTCTGAATATTTTGTAATCAGCTGTTCTCTTTTTATTTTGTAATAGTCACAATTACTCATTTCTTGATATTATTATATTATATCTAAAACAAGATGATATTTGTGAACAGAAATATCTGCTTCCTGAGTCTTTTCAAAATATCCAGTCTTTTTAAAAAAATTCTTATTATTTCTTCAGAAAAGAATTATTATGCTTTGTGTCATCCATATTCTGAAAATGGTCTCTTGTTCAGGTTCAAGCATCAAGATGAAAATTGATACAAAAAGGAAACAAGCACTTATTAAGCACTAACTATATGCCAGGCACTGCCCTGATTTACAAATAGCTCATTTGATCCTCATAACAACCCTGGGAAATAAATGCTATTATTGTCCTCATTTTATAGTTTAGGAAACTGAGGCAGACAGAGGTTAAATGATTTGCCATACATCTAGTAAATGCCATAGACCAGATTTGAACTCAAATCTTTCTGCCTTCAGGCCCAGCACTCTTCACTGCATGACCTACATGTGGTTAAGCAAGAGCTCTAGATCCTCCTCTTTTTAGTCTTGTCTTTCTCTAACAGTTACATTTTTCATGGATTCCCCTTTGCAGAGAAGCAATGGGTTACTCTCCCAAAGTCTTAGAAGGCAGGACCATGGTGAAGATAAATCTCTTCCCCTTATTACATGGCAGAGGGCTAATGAGACTGTCTCAGAGTCAATCAAGGGCTGTGAGTAGAGGAGTGTTACGGTTGAAGTCTGCTGTAACATTATCTACCTCATATTGTATGGAAAGTGTCTCAGAACTGGCTTGATGGATTTTTCTGTTCTAATACCTCAAAGAAAAGAAAAATCTATTATGCGTAATTGTAGACCTGTAAAGCCTAAGTACGGTACTAAAGTTTGATTTCTTCTTTTATTTTTGCCTAAATTAACTAGATTGATTGTTTAAATGGCCCCAAATAATTAGAAAATCACACATCTAAAGCTCAAAGAGTCCTTAGGGATCATCTCTTTTAAGTCCTTCATTTAATTGCTGAAGAAAGTGAGACCCAGAGATATTATGCTGTATAGTTGAAGAGTTGTGGGATTTGTAATACAAGGACAAGTTTAAAATACTGGTTTTTATACTTGTATAAACTATTTGTGCAAAGTCCTATATCACTTGTATTCTCTGAGCCTATAGATTTCATTATTTATAAAATTGGGATGATGAAATAGAAATCTTTAAAAGCTGATAAGAGATCTCAAAAACCTTAATTTACAGATGAGTAAACTGAGGCTTGGAGATAACCAGGGTCAAATAACTAGTAAGTATATGAATCAAGATTTGAACTCAGATCTTCCTGACTTTATAAAGATGGCTCCCTATCAACTGTATTACTAGGATGAATTAGACTGTCTTCAAAGTTTCTTCCAGCTCTAAATTTTGTTCTTATGATCCTACACAAGGTTACAGAAGTAGAAGAGTTGGGACTTGAAATGTGTACCTTTATATCTGGTTCTTCTTTTTTTTAAATTTCAAACTATGATGATCATGGAAACTTTATCAATCCTTTTCTTCATCTTTGTGGGATAATAATTGACATTTGGATAGCATTAGAAATTTGTAAAATAATATATATGTTTATATATATATGGATGTATATATGTATATATGTCTATATATGTGCGGGCATGCCTATGTGTGGGAAAGAGGAAAGAATAGGCCTTTATATCATATTTAATCAGTGCAAGACATTGTACTAGTCACTCTACAAATATTATTTCATTTGCTCCTTACATCAACCTTTGTAGGTATATGCTATTGTTAGCCAATTTTAAAATTGAGGAGAATGGAGCAGACAATGGTTAAGTGACTTGCCTAGGGCTACACAGATAATGAATATCTGAGGTCAGATCTAAATTCAGTTTTTTTCTGAAAATAGTCACAGTGTTATACTCACTGTCTCACCTAACTTCCTCTAAGATAAGTAAGATATATGTCCAAAAGTATTACCTAAATGCAAAGACATATGGTTCATAATTTGGATGGAAACGTATCTCTGGAATCTGACCCATTCCTCTCTAAGAGAGATTGCATTTTCTACACTAAAGGGAATAAATATGCTCATGATCTCTAAGACAGTTATGGGTCTAGTATTATTTTATTCTGCCCCTTTCCAGATCTTTCCCAATATTGTTGATTGGGCATATGAAAAGGTAATGACTTGCTGGGAAATATTTCATAGCTGATGCTTCAAAACAAGACAAATGTGTCTAATCTTCATCATAAACATTTTCTTCATAATTTTTTTAAGCCTAGGCACTTGTAATGACAAGTAAAATAGGATCTTTTGCTGTTTTTGTTTTATTAAAAGTGCCTCTGAATGAGTAATATGATTAAGGAGGATCTTTCCCACCTATTGATGGGCCTGCCCATCATGGGAAGCTTAATTAGGGGAGTTGTTTTGTAGGAATGATTTTTTTTATGGAGGCACTGGGTCAGAGGGTTATGCCCTCTGGCTCTAAAAAGTGTATTAATACTCTAAAGGTGAGATTTTACTTTAGTTCTCTCTGACTGAAACTGTTTGTTTGGCTGGAGAAACTCTGGGAAAGAGCAAGTTGGCTAAAACCCAGAAGTTGATGCTTCTCTCTCTGGTAACTGTGTATGTATGTTACGGTCAGACATTTTGGAAGCATGTCTGTTGACTTTTAATTTCTCTGTATTTTCTCTGAAATTTTGATATTGATTTTCTCTGACACCTGTGCTTGATTAAAGTGATTTTTAACCCCTTGAAAGTTGCTTTCCTTTTATGAATGCACATCTAAGAATCTGTGGTAGCAGGTTCCCTTGTGTATGTTGGGATGCTTACTGTTACAGCACTCAATAAAACAAAAATACAGTTCAAACCCTGATTTCTATCATTTACCAATTGTCAAGGTTCAAGTACTCACAATGAAAATTAACAATCCAATCACCTGGCTGAAGCACACTCGTGTTCAGGGCAAAAATCTCTTCCTTTCTTATTCTTCAGAGAGGGAAAGGGTAGACCCAAGTTTACATCAGTAAGATTGGACCCTTCCCAACAGAGATGGCTACACGAAAGTCATCACAAATAGGAAATGGTGAGTAAGTCTATTTATTTAAGCAAACAGAAGGAAGATATTTTAAAAAAGTTATACAGAGTAGCATATAGCAGAAAATACAAGACTAAACAAATTTTTTAAATGGGAGGGATATGAGATATCAGTTCAAAGGAAAAGAGAGAGCAATGTCTTCGGTCTTCGGGGACTTGAGCTAGAACTTGGGGACAATGTTGAGGTGACTTCCCTTCATGTTAGTAGCCTCCAAAGTCTTCAAATGTCTTCATCTTGAAGAGTCTGTTGAAGCATGTGTGTCTTTCTTCCTATAAGCTCCACGTCCAGCACTACCCTTTCTGTAGTTATGCAGAATTGAGCTCAGCTCCTCTTAGCTAACCAAGAGTTACATCTCCTTCCACGTATGTAAGCACATATAAAATACCTCAGGATTGAAAGGTAGCAATACACACACATATACCTATATTCACACACATATTCAATGCATATCATACATGTGTATATATTTGTGTATATATACATACATATACATAGGTATAGATTCTCATATCTACAAAATAGGTACTACATATATAATACAAGCTACTTATAAACAACACATATATGCATGCTTGTATGTGTGTATAAGTGTGTGTGTATGTATGTATTCAGTACAAGGTGGGTAAGCACGATTCAAGACCATCTAAGAAAATGACAAAGGGCTGAGTCATCACAATAGGCTCTGGGGGAGGCCAGAAGGTTTTTGAACAGTGAAAGGGAAAAAAAAATGCCATGTTGCTGTTCTGACAAAGACTGTCCCTTCACTATAGGCTTCTAACTCTCATATTCAGTCATTCTACAGCATACTCATGCCAAATAAATAGCATTTATTAAGCACTAACTATGCCAGTACTGGAGATATAAAGAAAAAAAAATATTTGAAAAGTAGTGCCCTCAAAGAGGTTACATGTCACTGTTGTGAAACAATATGTACATACAAAATTAAATATTTAAGAACAGACACAGTGATTTCCAGGGAAAAAGAAAGCATAGGTCTAGGAGCGTGCTGGAGCCAAGTTGAAGCAGCTCAAATGTGCATGTTTCTATCTATCTATCTATCTATCTATCTATCTATCTATCTATCTATCTATCTATCTATCTATCTATCTATCTATCTCTCTGTCTGTCTATCTGTTTCCCCCCCAGAGAACTGGTTGTTAAACATT
Organism: Bettongia penicillata ogilbyi; assembly: GCA_023548195.1. Taxonomy (NCBI): domain Eukaryota; kingdom Metazoa; phylum Chordata; class Mammalia; order Diprotodontia; family Potoroidae; genus Bettongia; species Bettongia penicillata. Next base: position 1,484,088 of record JAJHZJ010000129.1, on the reverse strand, counting down.
TACCAGCACATTCCTGGATGTGGCGCATGTGTATGAGAACAAATACTAGAGAATGCTAGCTAAGAAGGGAGCTGAGTTCTAGGCAGCCTATGACTAGAAATTACAAGGATTTCCCATGCAGAAATAGGACAGAGGTATTGTGGTTGTGTGTTTGTCCTTCGTTCTTGAAGGGGACCATGACATCAAGATGATGGCATGACTTGCAGTTGACTTTGATTTGAGTGAGGGAGAGCTGTGCAAGGTCACCAAATTCACTTTCTCTTCCAGATTGTCCTCCAGAGGTATTATTAAGCTTTTCATGGAAGCAAAGATAATTCTAATTTAATTATCAATTCTGCCTCTACTGTTTGGGAGGTTCCTTCACCTTCTTAGTGGTCAAAGTTAAGGTAAACAATGTCCTGCACTTCTTTGTTGGTCATGGAAGGAAGAAGGAAAGGGATTATTGAAGTTCTTATCTTACAATCACCAACCACATCAGAATGGTCCCAATGTCATTTTAGCGTTGAGTAGATTGCTGCAGGGTAAGGGATCTCAGGAGGGTGTTTGATCTTGGTTTGATGACATATAAAATATATATTGTTTTCAAGCTTTAAATGATCAGATATTGGTTGGCATATATTTACTCCACTATTACTAAAAGATCATGATAATCAGATTAGGAGTGCATTATAAAGTATAATGGAACAGTGCATTAAAAATAAATGTAAAGTTGTTTTTGTTTACAGACAGTGAAAATGTCTAAAGTCACCCTAGTCCCTTGCTGATCATTATCAGGAAATTATCAGTCATTTTTCATAAGAATTAAATGATTTCTTTTTTTTTAAATGACATGATTCTAGAAATTAGATGAGCTATATCTGTTGCCAACCTGGGCCAAGAACTATGAATGATCAGGCTAAATAAATGTGAGAGAACTCATCTAAGCTTACATGTCTATAAGGAAAACTTTTTGTGAATATTACATAGCTCATTTGAAAATGAAAGCAACAGCAAAGTAGAATATGCTGGTATGAAACAAAACATTCAGGAATGACAAAAGAATTAATTTTGGGTACCAATTTTGATATTTTATTATAAAATAGTCCAAATATTTAAAAAATCATATAAAATGGGAATAAGTTAAGACATTAGGGAGCAATAGAGGGTGGTAATCAAGCTTCCTTCAAAGACCTTAGATTTGATGCCACCATTTCCCCTCTCTTAAGTTTTGAAATGGTTCAAGCTGATAAGTACATAATTAAAAGTTGGCACTAACTCCATACAAAGGATGTAACTTCATTTTGCGTATTATTTTCTTTTATTCCAGTTTTACTTTGCATATTGTGGTTGTGCATTTAAGTATCCCCTTCATAGCTCATAAATAAAAATGAAGAGGAAAAAAAAATCACCTTTTTTATGATAACTTAATCTCAGCAAACTAGGAGGGAATTCACATTTGTACAGTTATGTTTTGCTTTTGTTGCCTTCCCTGCTTTAAAAAGATGGAGGTAGAAATTTCACAACTCAGATTTCAGGTGCATATGAAAAAAAAAAACAGAAACAAAAAACAAGAGGATAAAACACCCAGTGAATGTCCCACCTCTACCCCTGTTTTTCTTGATCCCTATCCATTGCTTGTCTTCCACCCACCTCCTCCAGAAATAATATTTGTCTTCACTTTTACTTTACATTGATTTATCTGAATACTCTGCTCCCGATCCTGTAAACAAACTACCTAAAGGCAACAACTATTTTATCTTTTTTTTAAATCTCAGCATCTAGTTCCTGGCACATAGTAGCTGCTTGATGCATGTTTGAGGAATTGAATGTAATAAGGTGAGGAATTTCCATTCTGAGTAACCACAAAGGAAACTTCACTAACAGTCCTGTTGTAGCTATCTTTGTAGCATCTTTTCTTTCTTTCTCTGCTCTGACACTGCCTCCACTTTGGACCAAACCCTCATCATTCCATGCTAGACTACTGCAATAGCCTTCTGCTTGGTCTTCCTGCCTCAGCTCTTTCCTTACTCTAGTTTATTCTTCTCTCAGTTGTCAAAATGATCTTCCTAATGAACAGGTCTGAGAATTCAATACACTCCAATCATACCCCATTATGTCCAGGATGAAATATTATACCCTTTGTTTGGCTTTTAAAACCATTCATAACCTGGCTTCAGTCTTCTTAAAGTTTATTCTTCTCCAAATAACATTTCAATCCAGTGACATTGGAGTACTGGTTATTGGTCACTTCTCAACTCTGGGAGGGGTCCCTCCCTGCCAACTATTTCCCATGCCTAACTCTCTCCCATACGGTCTTTGTTTCTTGCCTTACATGACTTTTTAAAGTGTCTACTGAAGTCCCACCTTCTGCAAGAAATGTTTCCAAGTCTTTCTCAATTCTAGTGCCTTCTCTCTGAAATTAATTAATCTCTCTCCCTCTCTTCTCTCTCTCTCTCTCTCTCTCTCTCTCTCTCTCTCTCTGTCTCTGTCTCTCTGTGTCTCTCTCTCTCTGTCTCTCCTTTGTAGAGAGTAGTTTGCAAGTTGTCACCTTGAAAGTAGAGACTTGCTTTATTTCCCATTCTTTGTATAAGTGGTATTCCAGTACTTAATTAACAAAGCACCTAACAGTAATAGACACTAGATAAGTGCTTCTTGATTTCCCTTGTTTAGGTGAAGTTGATCAACACATTTGTGAGAGAGCAGCATACAGGTGTGTTGGTTTATCTCTATGTTTGAATCTTTTTTGCTCTATACATTCAATGTTTTGTTACTTTTGAGGGGTTTCATTTAGAAATCAAGAGAAGAGAACATGTTTTTTGACTTTATTTCATATACTTCTTATTTCTGGGAAGAATTAAGATATAAAACAAATACTTAATACCACATGAAATGAGCTATAGCTATGTCTACATGATGGCAAATTATTCAATTACTATTTATTAATTACTTTTGTTTCATTCCTTTCCACATTTCATAATTCATTGAGTAGTTCTGACTTTGACTGTCCAATTCATTATTTGTACTACTCAGTCAAGATTGTCTTTCTAAATGTTGTTTCCTAGTTACCAAGAAACAGCTGAAGAAGTCACAGTAGACGTGGTTGTCACAGAGAAATGTTTTCTGACTTTCATTTTTCCATATGTTATCTTATCCAATCTGATGAGTGTGGGGTAGTAAGGCACCCATTGCCCATCTTCCCATTTTCCCTCCACTATAAAAAAGTCTTTCACACCTCTTTATGTGAGATAACCTGCCCCATTCCATTTCTCATGTCCTTCTGTACCCATTGTACTCCTTTTTATCATCCCTTAATTATTTTTTAAAATTTCATTCCCTCAGATTTGCCTTTATTCTCATATCATCTGTATATGTATATTCTTTCTATCTGTACTGTTAGTGATATAATCTTTTAAAAGTTACCAGAATTATCCCCCTGTGTAGGAATATTAACAGTTTTCCATTTTTCTCTGTTTATGTTTCTTTTGAGTCTTGATAGTGAAGGTCAAATTTTTGGTTTAATTCTGGTCTTCTTATGAAGTACTGAAATTCTTCTTCTTCAATAAATGATTATTTCCCCCCATGATGTAGTAAGCTTAATTTTGTGGATGAGCAATTCTTGGTTGTAGTTCTAGCTCCTTTGCCCTCTTGAATATAATGTTCCATTGCCCATGATCCTTTAATGTTGCAGCTTCCAGATCCTGTGTGATCCTGATGGTGACTCCCTAACATTTGAACTTTTCTTTCTGGCCACTTGTAGTAATTTTTCCTTGATCTGATAGTTCTGAAAGTTGGCTATAATGTTCCTTGAAGTTTTTATTTTTCCTTGGAGTTATTATCTTTCCTGATGTAATTGGTGTATTCTTTCCATACTTATTCTCCTTTCTAGGTCCAGGACATCAGGTCAGTTTTCCTTGATAATTTCTAGGAAGATGATGTCCAGGTCTTTCTTTTGATTCTGGTTGTCAGGAGGACCAAGGATTCTGATATTGTCTCTCCGGGTTCTGTTTTCCAGATCAGTTGTTTTTCCAGTGAGATATTTTACATTTTCTTCCTTTTTTTCATCTTTTTAAACTTAATTGATTCTTGATGTCTCATAGAGTCATTAGCTTCCATTTGCCCAATACTAACTTTTAAGGTATTGTTTTCCTCAATTAGCTTTTATACTTTCTTTTCCATTTGGCCAATTTTACACTTTTTTAATGCGTTTTTTTCTTCATTGAATTTTTGTATCTCCTTTTCCATTTGCCCAATTCTGCTTTTTAAGCAGATTTTTAAACTGTTGACTCTTTTTCCATAATTTCCTTGTATTACTCTCATTTCTTTTTCTGATTGTTCTTCTTTCTGTTATATGATTTTTAAACTCCTTTAGTAGCTTTTCCATGAGTTCTTTCTGTGTTTGAGACCACTTCCTACTTTTCTTTGGGGTTTTGCCCATAAGTGTTCTGATATTTTTTCCTCTTCTGAGTTTGTGTCTTGGTCTTCCCTATCACCATCAAACTTTTCAGTGATAAGATTATTTTATTATTCCTTTCTGCTCATCCTTTTTGTGTCTCTGTGTGTGTTTTGGGTGTTTTCCTTTCTTTAAAATTTGAGCTCTGCTACAAGAGTGGTAGAGGCACTGTCTCTGGCTTGTTGTGCTAATGACTTCAGGCTCTGGATGTTTACCTTGTGCTGTACTGATATTACCTTGAAGCCCAAGGAGGACTCTCCTGTTTGGTGTTACGCTGAGGGCACCAGATGGGGATTGACTTGCGCTGCTGGAGACTGCTGGGGTATGGCAACTTACCTGGTGCTGATCTGGGTTCCTAGTGGTGATGTCTAATATATACTGAAGCCAGGTGGGGTGTTTCTGTGTTTTCACAAAAGTACACTGAAGTCCATAGAGGTCAGTTCTCTGATGGTTACCTATTTGCCCAGGGCTATGCTGAAGAAAGACAGTCCTGTTTGCTTAGTTTCCTATAGGGTTTGTCTCTATTTTTTCACCTGGGTCTGTGCTGGGGCCTATGGCTACTGGAGGATGCCTATTTGCCTGGAGCCACATTGGAGTATGTGGTGATTCTCACAGCTGGAATCCTGGTTCTTCTGGCTATCCTAAGGAATGTGGGGGGTCCTGGTGTTGATGTTTGCCTGCATCACTACATTGGGGCTTAGAATCTCCCACGGATTTCCTGAGGTGAGACTTGCTGCTGGCTTGCTGGAATGCTTCCTGTCCTGGGCTGCTTTCACCTTTTACCCAAGAGAAATGAATCTTTCTTGCTGATCCTCCAAGTTTCTTGGGCTAAAACATTGTTTTGTTCAATTTTTTTTCTGGTTCTGCTGTTCCAGGAATTCTTTTGGGGCTCTATTTTATGGTTGTTTTTAGGTAAATATGGGACAGTTGTAGTGGTTTATTTCTTACTATGCCATTTTGACTCCTGGAAGTTATAGTCTTTCTGATGAATTTTGCTTTGATGTTGGTAACATCTCAAAGACTGAGTTGTGTGCCAATCTCTTCATAAGGGGAGATCATATGTTGCTATGTTCTTGGTCCATTCCATTCTTATGCTCTGAAGGGATATGTCTCTCCTCTTCTGGATTTCAGTCCCTTTTTCTTCAAGCCTAGCATAGCCTTGACTGGATCCTCAATGCTCCTCCTTTCTTTCTCATGGCAAAAATAAATTGCTACTTTTTAAAGAAGAATAAATACAATATTCTGGCCAAAGTCTCTGCAATACTAGGGTTCTCTAATCTAGGATGAGGCCAAAGTAATAAAGCTGTATGCTTTAACCCTTCCTCCCCTCACCAGCTACATATTTCTGGTTATGGATATGAGTGGGGTGGGGGGAGTTCAGCAAAGTTACTGCTGTGGCAAGTTAAGTGATCTTACAATCATTTTCAGCCACATTCACAATTCACATTGTGAATTAGTTTGTGCCCTTGCCTAGGAACCTGATGAGTTGTAGCACCTTAAGTGAAACTTTAAGGATTGAAGTTCTATGGTATTCATTCATAATGATTTTACCTTGTTGGAGATTCTATTTTCTTGATAGGTTGATTTGAGTATAATTTTTCTACCTTTATGTAATGAATGCTTTATTTTTAGTTTTAGGAACTAAAGAGGTCCAGAGAAAAGGACTAATCCTGAGGATTACAAAATTAGTATCTCATGTTTTCTTCAAACTCTCTCCACTTCTTCCTTCTACAAGTTCCCTTGACTCTCTAATAAAACAACACTGAAACTACATACTTGAATAAAAACTCTTTAGCCTATTAAGTTTTTGTTCTGTTTTTTCTGCTTTGTTACCAAACTTTTAAAAAATTATTATGTTTCTCTTTTATTCTTTACTCTTTAGTCTTCTAATAATTTTCAATCTAGCTTCTACTATCACCACTTCACTTCAATTATGCTCTTGAAAATCACCCATGGCCTCCTAATCAGAAAATCTAATGATTTATTTTTCATTATTATCATTCATTTGGCAATCATTTCCTATCTATTTTATTTCTTTTTGGTTTCTTACATCAGCTCTTCTCCACTATACTAAGGCAGGTACCCATTGCTCTCTGTCTGGTCTATGGCAATAAATTTTTTTAAATCAGTTTTCATCTTGTGTGGAAGCCTGGAATGTGAATCCCAATTGTGCTAGGTATTTTTTTTTCTTTAATTCAGAATACATAGTTTCAAATCCCAATTCCTCCTGGACTGTTAAATATGTAAATTGTGGCAAATTACTTAACCTTTCTGGATGCTAGTTTTTTAATATTTAAAATGAGGAAGTTGTCCTAGAAGACTTATAAAGGTGTTCCTTCCAGTTCTACATCTATAAGTCTGTTTTCTGCCTCTGCTTCATTCTTTATAACATTGCAAGACTAATCATCCTTTTGTATAGATCTTGTCATGTCACTTCCTTGTTCAAAAGTCTTCAGTAGCTCCCCATTGACAGATGGGTGGATAGGAAACCATTCAAGATCTTCCACAGTCCGCTGTTCCTAATACATTCACACTTATGCTTTGCTATTGTACACACATAATCTATGCTAAAGCCAAATTAGGCTGCTGTCTATGCCCTGAATATTTCCTGTGGTTCCAAATTTAGTGTTTGGTTGACATTATTTCCTGTTCCTAGAATGTTGTCCCATCACTTTTTTAACATGCTAGGTTGCTGCACATATTTTAATGCCCAATTTAAATGTCAATTCCTTCTTATAGCTTTTCTAGTGAAGACGATAAAGTTTTCTGTTGACATCTCTAGTACATTTATTAAAGATTCATTTCTATTATAGTTCTTTGTGCATTTCCTAAACTATAACTGACTGTAAGCTTCATGAGTACAAGGACTTAATCTAAAGCAAACTTTATATTTGCCAAGACTATTAACACAGTTTTGTGCTCACAGCAGACATCTAATGATTATTGAATAGAGTTAAACTGAAATTTATTAGATTATTTTTTCTTTTAAATGATCATAAATATTTCCCTATAATCTTATAGTTTTAATTACCCAATAAAACTTTATTCCCTAATAAAAAGTGTAAAATGATCCTTTCTCCTAACTACTTTCTAAATTATTATATAGTACAATTTAGAAAACAGTGGTGGAAGTATCCAGCTACATCTGTACCTGATTCATAAGTGTGCTATGAGACTACTAATGAATATTACTAGTTATTTGGGATAAGATGGGCACTACTTTATGGACATTGGAAAAGTTTTTGAAAGGAGGGATTATTTTATTTTTATCCAGTGTTTAACATAGTGCTTTACCCAAAAGAAGCGCTTATATTTTTCTTGAATTAAATCCAAACTGTGAACTTTAAAAATATTAAGCAGTTATTTTTAAAGTTAGTTGAACACTCAGGGGAGACATTCAAAGTTTCCTCCTGACCCTGTTCCCTATGCTTCAAAACCTAGACTTCAAAACCACAACTCCTCTACTGCTTTTTTTGTTTAGAACAGCCTACTGTATCTACAGCCTCTTCATCTTGAAATATCTCCCTGCAGAATGTCTAGCCCCTGTCTCCCACTGATAAATTGCTCCTTGAGCCTCCATTTTGTGGAGAGTTCCAAACCAGTCTTCCTTTATTCCATTTTTTTTTTGCCCTATTCTTGACTCTCTGACCTTTACAACTCTGCCCCTCTTTAGAATCTTTATTATCTTTTCCATATCTTTACCCTTTTCAAATCCCTTTTGTGTGCTTTTTCATCATTAGAATGTTGGCTCTCTGAGGATAGGAACTATCTTTCTTTTCCTTCTTTCCTTCCTTCCTTCCTTCCTTCCTTCCTTCCTTCCTTCCTTCCTTCCTTCCTTCCTTCCTTCCTTCCTTCCTTTCTTCCTTCCTTCCTTAAGTTTGAGTGGCTCCCTAAGGCTTCTAGCTTAATATCTATATCAACTACTTGTAATTTAAACCTCTTCACAGCCTGACTTCAGATTAACTTTCTAGGCTAATTATATACACCATTGCCCTAATATGTTTTGTACTACAGACAATATGGTCTGCCTGTTATTCAGCACAACTTCTTTGTACCTTGGTACAGTCTGTGCCCTCCCTATAACACTTTCCTTCCTCACTTTCAGGTCTTGGAATCCTTAACCCCTCAACACTCAGCTCAAATGTCACATTATTCAAGAAACCTTTCCTGATTTCCTCGACTATTAGAATCATTCTCACTATCCAATCCCTATCACATTGAGTCTCTTCTGTCTTTATTAATGAGAGGGCATTGAAAACTATTCTCTAGGAGCTCACATGCTCACCTTGGTGGTTTGCAAATACTCTACTGAGATGGAAGAGTAGGATAATCCTTAGGAGTCTATTTCATTAATGAAGACAATGTCACCTTTATCCCTTTATTCTGTCTCTGTGTAGGGGGATACCAACTTCCTCTCAATGATTTTTGGGTGTTTGAGAATCTACCTAATAAAAATTCACTCTGACAACCCAGATAATAATAATTATGGTAATAATATTAATAACCAACCCTCTCCTTTTGATTTGACTGGGATTTAGTTTGTCTTAGTCATGTGACTTTGTAATTGGGAGCCAAAACAAATGTTTGAATCTTTTTTTTTAAACTATATTTTCTCAGCATGCACATGATAGACAAAGATAGCATATAAGAAAACAATGAAAAAACAAAACAGTGTGATATCTACCCAACAGCTGTATACTTCTAAAACTCTGAAAGTCCTTCCAGACATAGTATCAATCTGAAATAAGGAATTAAAGAGAGATATATTTTGAGTCTGACTTTTTTATGTTTCCTAATGCTATTCCCCTTTCATGGATAAAGGAATGAACATTTTTATCTCTACTTAATAAATGAACTTTAGAGGTAACTCTGATCTTTGGACATCTCTGCTCTTAGAATTGTTTTCTTTTAGTCCTGAACATAAGATGGATGCTTTGAGAGATGATTTAAAATTACAATAGTTTGTAAACAAAATAGAAGACATATTTTGATCTTATTCTTATACAAAACTCCTTCATGAGGAAACTCCCCCTAGAAATTCAAGTTGGTACCTTTTCTGCAACTTTGGATGTCCTAGAGAGTTGCCTAGATCACTGAGACTTTGAGTTGCTCAAAATCACACAGATAATAAATGTTAGAGGTGGCACATGAATTGATGATATCTTGGCTCCATGAAGAGTATTCCATCCACTATGCCAACTTGCTTCATTTAAGAAAATACTTTATCAAAAAGAATTCTTGAAGAATATTATACTTCCCAATGAATTTGAGGGAGGCTGGAAAGGAAATGCTCACATTTTAGTCTCGTTAGGAGCCAATTAATTTCACTCATAATCATGGTGATTAAAATCTAGGATCATTAAATCATATTTTTAGAGTTGAAAAGAACATTATCAGTCACTTGAGTCAACTTCTTATTTCATAGATGAAGAACCTAATGCAAGAACAGCAATGTTCACATAGGTATTTAAGTATGAGAGCTAGAATTTGAACTAAGGTCTTTTGAATTCAAATCCAGAATTCTTTACACTCTACTACACTAATGGAAAAAGAGGAAAAAAAAGGCTAGTGAGAAATGATTGGGAAAGAAAGGAAATAAAACCTAGGGGTAAAACAAAATATTTTTAGTTGGGGGATATGGTTGATAAATGGGTGCTGCTTCTGGAGCATAGACAAGGAAGAGAAAGAAAAGAATGGAGAAGTTTGGTTCCAAATTAAAATATTATAATACCATTAAAAACAATGTAAGCATCATAAAAGGATTGTAGTTTGGGGTGAGTTGATTAGTTCATTTTGATGTTTGACTTTATTTTGTTCATAGCCACTATAATTTGAGGATATTATAACAAGTTAAAAAGTTCCTTGGCAGCTTGACGTTATAAATGAACATGCTATTTTTATTTATTACTTATAACATGTTTATTTCTTTTTGTAGATTTTATTTTAAGCAAATTAGCCTTCAACAGTCACCCATAGTTTCTGGAACTGGTTGTATCTTTAACCTTTGCCATGGTTCATTTGAATTAGCTAAGTTCCTTGGGACATAGAAATAGAGATAAAAAGCTTGTGACTAGTATTTTAATGAGCATATCATTTTAGTTTTCTAGCTTATAAAAATAATTTACTAGTTATTTTGGAGGTGGGTGGATGAATATATGCATGGCAAAATAATTAATAAAGAAAAATAAAGGCTAAAGTTGTTGTGAAGCAAAGACCTCAGAATGTGGTGTAGAAATCATCTTATATTTACTGATGATAACAGATTTCAAGGCTGAGCCATCCAAAACAATTTACTACATCTGGGAGAGAAAATTCAATCTTCTTTAGTATAATGTTTTGAACTAAGCCTTTGTGTATGGTAAAATGTGAAAATCTTTACAAAAGTCGGTATTATTCAAAACTGCCTTCCTTGCAGAACATGTCATCTGGGTGCTTACATTAGAATTCTGATTTTGCATTTTATTTTCTTCATTTGGGGTTCAGTCAGAGATGATGAAAGAACAGCTAGGTCAGCAATTTTGTTACTGCAGAACTGTGAAAGACTATTCAAATATGTACTCAGTCTCATTCGTGAAGAGATATTTGAGGGTTGTTAAGAAGATGTTTTTCACTTAACAATTTGATGCAATTAACCAGCTATGGATTTGCATCCATCAGCAAATCACATATTTTTGTGATCTAGATGGATGCCTACATGAAATTCTTCCATGAAACTCCTAGCTAAATAGGAGAGAGCTGATCTGAGCAATGGAAAGGTACAGATCCATCTTTATGGAATTTTATTGCTATTTAAATTGGCTAGGCTAATATATACATTGCAAATTCACAAAGCTATCACTCTTTTATTAAGCTGATCACATATCTCCCCAGGATTCAGATTCCTCTAGGCTTAATCCAGATAATCATATCAAAGAAGTCTGACAAGAATTTTCAACTTGGCTTCAAAAATGTTCTAATTTCTTGAAAACTTACTTATTAAATATATTCTTTGTCAGTTATAGATGAAATTCTCCCATAAAGAAAAGTAGGGCTATTAGATAGATAATATATAAATATCTAGCTAAGTAGCACCATATATAATTCATAAGACTAATTTTAGCTCATCAGACCTTATATTATCAAATTGTTTTTTTTAGATTTCCAATTAAATTGAACTAATATTTACTAAGCACACACTCCAGACAGTTTTCAAAGATGCATATCCACATAATTCCTGCCGTCAGGAAGTTTAGAGTATAATAAGAAGGAGGCAACATGCATGCAAATAACTATAGATATAAGGTAGAGTTTGATGAGATACTTCCTTATACATGAAACCACACCACACCTGAAGAAAACACTTCACATAGATACACATTTCAAAACAGCATTCTAAATTCTATCACAAACTGAGTAGAATTAACTATATAATTGAATCTTTTGTTAAATTCTGCCAAGGCAAATTATCATAGTAATCTCCTTCTTTCAAAAAGGTTTGCTGTATCCTCTCACCGAGTTATATCCAAACACTGTTCCCACTTGGATACTGAATTCTAATCATCATACAAATCCCAGTCCTATTCCAATACAATAAATCTACTGCAAATCCAATTCATCCAAACCACTGAATTTTTCAAGCAACATTCTTTAAATTTCCTGTACAAAGGACATGACATCCATCCCTTCTGTCCCTCTCCACCCAGGACCATTCTTCCCAAACTGCTTACCTTATAGATTATGGGTGGGAGATACTGTTTGGTCAGCTCTGCTGCATCTACACCATCCTTGTAGTATTACTGATGCTCACCCAGTTTTAGTTAGTCATCTATTGAATTTTAGGTTATTTACTTAAACTTTTAAAGTATATTTTTGTACTTTCTCATTTCTCATCTCCTGTTATTTGTTTTGTTCTATTAATTTTATTCTCATTTCCAGTGTACTAATGAAATATTATTATCACCTATCTGAATTAATCCAATAGCATCCTGGCAGGTATTCTCACTTTTTTTTTATTCCCAGTATTTAGCACAGTGCCTGGACCATTTTAAATGTTCTCTATATTCTTATGGATTGACTTCCTTTCTAGCCTCTCTACTCTGTCCTTCATTTCACTCTCAGAATAATCTTTTTTAGTCATATATCTGGTTGTGTCCTTGCTAATGAGCCTCTTACAAGTGAGGTTGAATGAGAAGCAATAATGAGGGTTTAACCTGTCAGACTGAACTCCACTCAATAAATACACAACTTCGTTTAAGATGGGAGCATTTCTTAAGAACTATCAAGTGCACGGGATATAGGAGAAAATTGCCAAGCTGGGAAGACTGGTAACAAAAGGGCAACTTGCTGCACTCCATAGGTTTAAGTCATTCTTACATGAGCCACATCCTCAAGTACTGAAAGAATTGGAATATGTTACTTCCGGTTGCTATTCAAAGCGCTCTTTAAAAGGCCCCAGTGAATACGAAGGCAACTGAAGAATCAGAGAAGGGCAAATGAAGAAAATGGATTTTGCAAACCATAAACTGATAAGCTTGACTTTGATTCCAGATAATATTCTGAAATATAGAAAAGATGATTACCAAATATTCACAAAAACAAAACAGTACAGAACAATGGCAATCAGATCATGAAGAGCCAATATGGTTTCATCAAATACAACTTATATCTAATATCACTTTTAAACATATAAATAAGGTTAAGTTATACAATTTTTACTGCCCTATTATAATGAAAGAGCTCATTTTAAACCTCTTGGACAGTGAAATGGCTTTTGAAGTTCATTTGGAAGTTATTTTATGTGTAAAAAAGTTATCAGTTTATGATATGAGTGCCCTGGTAGGGAAGTTCTTAACATTTAGTATAGGTTGGCCAGTTAGCCTAACTACATTTATATCAATATCTAGTTAACGTTTGGCATCTTTAAGGGCCACTAGGTGACTCAGTGGTTAGAACACCAGGTCTAGTGTCAAAAAGACTTGAGTTTAAATAAGGCCTTAGATATTTGCTAGCTTATGAACCTATGCAAATCACTTAAACTCTGTTTGATTTAGTTTCTTCATCTGTAAATTGGGATAATAATTGTACCAATCTCCCAGTGTTGTGAGGATAAAATAAGGTAATAATTTATAAGTGCTAATTACAGTTTTCTACACATAGTAAATATTATGTAAATGTTTGTTATTGTTTTTGTTGTTGAGGGAAAATTCAGTTCACTGGAAATGCTAAGGTAACATAAGGTAGGATTAAAGTCTGATTTATTTTTATAGGACTTATCTTTATTAGTAGAGAGTGAACACTTCATGCCCAAGTGAGGAATAGGGTTGATTCCAGAGCTTGGGAGAAGAGAGATGATCATCTTTTTTAAAAAATGTATTCATTTATTTTTAGTTTTCAACACTTCTTTTTATAAGATTTTGAGTTCTAGGGGGTGGAGCCAAGATGGCGGAGTAGAAAGACTCACATATGTTAGCTCTGAACCCACAGCCCATATATTTCCTGCAAGAAGAACTCCCCACAAATTCTGGATCACTGCAAGGCGTGCAGAAACACAGTGGAAAAGATTTCCGTTCCAGAGAGGCCTGGAGAGCTGTCCCCAGGGGTCCGTTGCACTCCAGACAGCGGAGTCCACCCCTGAGCTCCCCTGGCCACGGCCCCAGAGGAGCAGAACTGAGCAGGCTTCAGGGATGGAACCTTCAGCGGCCGGGAAGGTCCCTCCACCCACAGACTCTACAGGTCAGGGAGAGAGATGTCTGGGCTGGCCGAGAGGGGAGCAGGGTGTCTCCGTGACTCGGGCCCTCTTGGGAGGCAGCAGCAGAGGGAGTGGCAGAGGCAGCAGCAGAGGCAGCAGCGGCCAGGACTCCCCGAGCAGACAGGAGCTCCATTACCGAAGGTCTCTGCATAAAGCCCCTGAGGGAACTGAGCCTGGGAGGTGGCCCTGCCCCCACCCAAGCACCAGAACTTAAGCTCACAGTGAATAGCAGCCCTGCCTGCAGCTGAAAGCCCATTTGAATCTCAGACCCCAAGCACTACCTGGGCAGATCTAGGCGGGGGTGGACAGGAATCTCAGAAGTCAAGTAACTGGCTGGGAAAATGCCCAGAAAATGGAAGAAAAATAAGACTATAGAAAGCTACTTTGATGGGGTGCAGATGTTCCCGCATTTCAATTCTGATGACGAGGAACTATTCTTACCATCAGGGAAAGATGTGGAGGTCGGGGCCTCTGTATCCCAGACATCCCAGGGGTATGTCTGGTGGGCTCAGGCCATGGAAGAGCTCAAAAAGGATTTTGAAAATCAAGTTAGACAGGTGGAGGAAAAACTGGGAAGACAAATGAGAGAGATGCAAGAAAAGCATGAAAAACGGGTCAACACCTTGCTAAAGGAGACCCAAAAAAAATGCTGAAGAAAATAACACCTTGAAAAATAGGCTCACTCAATGGGCAAAAGAGGTTCAAAAAGCCAATGAGGAGAAGAATGCTTTCAAAAGCAGAATTAGCCAAATGGAAAAAGAGGTTCAAAAGTTCACTGAAGATAGTAGTTCTCTCAAAATTAGAATGGAACAGATGGAGTCTAATGACTTTCTAAGAAACCAAGAAATCACCAAACAAAGCCAAAAGATGAAACAATGGAAGAGAATGTGAAATATCTCATGGGAAAAACAACTGACCTGGAAAATAGATCCAGGAGAGACAATTTAAAAATTATGGGACTACCTGAAAGTCATGATAAAAAAAAGAGCCTAGACATCATTTTCCATGAAATTATCGAGGAAAACTGCCCTGATATTCTACAACCAGAGGGCAAAATAAGTATTGAAACAATCCATCGATCACCACCTGAAAGTGATCCAAAAAGAGACACTCCTAGGAGCATTGTGGCCAAATTCCAGAATTCCCAGGTCAAGGAGAAAATATTGCAGGCAGCTAGAAAGAAACAATTTCAGTATTGTGGAAATACAATCAGGATAACTCAAGATCTAGCAGCTTCTACATTAAGGGATGGAAGGGCAAAGAATAGGATATTCCAGAAGTCAAAGGAACTAGGACTCAAACCAAGAATCACCTACCCAGCAAAACTGAGTATAATACTCCAGGGGAAAATATGGTCTTTCAATGAAACAGAGGACTTTCAAGCATTCTTGATGAAAAGACTAGAGCTGAAAAGAAAATTTGACTTTCAAACGCAAGAATGAGAAGAAGCATGAAAAAGTAAACAGCAAAGAGAAGTCATAAGGGACTTACCAAAGGTGAACTGTTTACATTCCTACATGGAAAGACAATATTTGTAACTCTTAAAACTTTTCAGTATCTGGGTAGTTGGTGGGATTATACACACACACATACACACACACGTACACGCGTGCACGCACATACAGAGACAGAGAGCACAGAGTGAATTGAATAGGATGGGACCATATCTGAAAAGAAATTAAGGTAAACGGTGAGAGAGAAATGTACTGGGAGGAGAGAGGGTGAAATGGAATGGGGTAAATTATATCTCATTCAAGAGGCAAGCAGGAGACTTTTTAGTGGAGGGAAAAAGAGGAGAGCTGAGAAAAAAAGCAAGAAGTTTACCCTCATCACATTCAATTAAAGGAAGGAATGAAATGCACACTCATTTTGGTATGAAAACGTATCTTACAGTACAGGAAAGTGGGGGAGAAAGAGATAAGCAAGGGGGGCGGGATGATGGAAGGGAGGGTAATGGGAGGAGGGAGCAATTTGAAGTCAACACTCAGGGAGGGACAGGATCAAAAGACAGAATAGAAAAAATGAGAGGCAGGATAGGATGGAGGGAAATACAGTTAGTCTTACACAACACGACTGTTATCGAAGTCATTTGGAAAACTACACAGATCGGGCCTATATTGAATTGTCTGCCTTCCCAAAGGGAATAGGTGGGGAGGGAGGGATGGGGAGAATTTGGAACTCAAAGTTTTAGAGACAACTGTTGGGTATTGTTCTTGCTACTAGGAAATAAGAAATACAGTTAATGGGGAATATAAATCATCTGGCCCTACATGACAAAAGAGAATATGGGAACAAGAGAAGGGAGGGATGATAGAAGAGAGGGCAGATTGGTGATAGGGAAAATTAGATTGCTCAGTGTATTGGGGTGGGGGGAGGGGATAAAAGGGGAGAAAATTTGGAACCCAAAATTTTGTGAAAATGAATGTAAAAGTTAAATAAATAAATTTTTATTAAAAAAAAAAGATTTTGAGTTCTAAATCCCCTCCCCCTCATCTCTTCCCACCTGAAGAAAGCATGCAATCTGATATAGGCTATATAAACATATGTCCACATTAGTCATGTTGTGAAAGAAGAATAAGAACAAAAGGGAAAGTCCATGAGAAAGAAAATGCAATAATAACAATAAAAGAGAAATATTGGACTTGGATTGGGATGTAGACTCCATAGCTATTTCTCTGGATGTGGATAGCATTTTCTATCATGAGTCTTTTGGAACTGTCATATATCATTGTATGTATAGGGGCAGCTAAGTGGTGCAGTGGATAGAGCACCAGTGCAGGAGTCAGGAGGACCTGAGTTCAAATCTCACCTCAGACACTTGACACTCACTAGCTATGTGACCTTGGGCAAGTCACTTAACACCGATTGCCTCATCCTGGGTCATCTCCAGCCATTCTGAGGAATATCTGGCCACTGGATTCAGATGGCTGTGGAAGAGAATTGAGGCAGGTGACCTGCACAGCCCTTCCTCACTCAAAACAAAGTCAAGTGCAAGTCATGTCATTATTTCTCTGATGGCATGGTCTTCTCTGACAACGAAGGACAAACACATGTCATTGCATTGCTGAAAAATGCTAAGGCTATCAAAGCTGGTCATTGTACAATGTTGCTGTTACTGTGTACAGTGTTCTCCTGGTTCTGCTCACTGCACTCAGTATCAGTTCATGCAAGACTTTCCAAGATTTTCTGAAGTCTATCTGTTCATCATTTCTTACGGAACAAAAATATTCCATTGCATTCATATACTACGACTTGTTCAACCATTCCCCAATTGATGGACATTCCCATAATTTCCAATATTTTGCCACCATGAAAAGAGCTGGTATAAATATTTTCGTACATGTGGGTCCTTTCCCTTTTTAATGATCTCTTTGGGATGCAGACCTAATAGTGTTGTGGCTGGGTCAAAGGATATGCACAATTTTATAGCCCTTTGGGCACAGTTTCAAGTTGTTATCCAGAATGGTTGGATCAATTCACAACTACACCAACATTAATGTTCCAGTTGGCCCACATTTTCTCCAACATTTACGATATTCTTGTTAGGTCATGTTAGTCTGATAGATGTGATGTGGTATTTAGAGGCATTTTGATTTGCATTTCTCTAATCAGTAGTGATTTAGAGAATTTTTTTATATGACTATAGATAGCTTTAATTTCTTCTGCCTGGTCATAGGCTTTGACCATTTATCAATTGGGAAATGACTTGTATTCTTATAAATTTGACTCAGTTCTCTATATATTTTAGAAATGAGGCCTTTATTAGAGAAATTGACTGTAAAAATTGTTTCCCAGCTTTCTGCTTCCCTTCTATTCTTGGTTATATTGGCTTTGTTTGTGCAAAAAATCTTGTTAATGTTATCAAAATTATACATTTTGCATTTTATAATGTCCTCTATCTCTTATTTGTTCATAAATTCTTCCCTTCTCCATAGATCTGACAATTAAACTATTCCTCACAAGAGATGATCATCTTGTTTCTGGCTTTGAGAAAAGACAGATGCAGTTCCAGGTTCTCTTCCTATAGAAGCCCATGGAGAGAGAAAAATACTTTGTGAATGCTCTCACATATAAATGAGTTGGCATTTCTATATGTCCCTGATTTCTAGCTTGCCAACTAGATATTTTTGAGAATTTCTCATTGGGTGAGATTAAGTACTATCTCTTTTGGTTGTGCTGAGTTATCTTTTTCTCAGTCGCAGATTTTTACATTTACTGTGTGCAGTTTCTAGTATCTAATCCATATAACTTCTCTTATTTCTGCTTTCTAATAGCTTGGATAAATGGCTTTATTGTTACTTAATATTTGAGATAGTCTTTGGGCAGGTAGGAAAATTTTGGTAGAAAAACAGTCAAGTCGTCAGCTATCACTGAGGGGACACTCCTTGCCCATTAAGAAATAGATAGCAGAAAAACAACTGGAACCTAAAAATATTTTCCCCTAGAGCAGCAGTATGGGAGAGGCACAAAGACAGACATAATTCTAGTCCATCATCCTTTATCTTATGTACATAGAGTAGGGCAGCCTACAGACCCCAAACCACTATTCCATTGCAAGAATGAAGCAGAATATTCTTTGGAGAGGGGCAGGAAAATATTCTAAATATATTTATTTATACTTCTCTGTGAGTCACATTTAGATATGTGGACATACATGTAATATACATGGACAAAATACTTCCCACCTCCAGTAATAAACAAATTGTAGGGAATGTGCATTGCTTATATAACTATATAGTTATATAATATAATAATAGTAATATTATTAGTATAGTAATAGTAATATAGTAATATAACTAATATAAGTAGTATAGTAATAGTAATATAGTAATATAACTATATAGTTATACAATACTAACACAATAGGGGGATGGGCTGACCTTTTCCTAGGACTTCCTTGAGCGCAGTTCTTCCACAAGATTCCTGTAAAACTTACTAGCAACCCTCCTCAATACTTCCCTTCTCTGCCACAGTACAGTCCTACCTTTGCTCATTACAGATGTGATAGAGTGCTGCACTTGCTCCAACACCATGAATGAATATCTTCTTAACTTGATAATTTATAGACAACTTCTGGGGTATGTCCAAATTTCCTTGGCTAATCTGAAATGATTCTTGTGCAACATCATTCCATGAAAAAAGACTTTTTAAGGCCTATAATTTAACTTGATTGATTGACATTTATCCCTCGTCACTTGGTAAGCATGGAATTGAGGTAGAATAAATCAGTTTCTCCAACCGTGTATATAATTTATCTTGATTTTACTTATCAGTTGGCATAGTCTCTTCTGTTTTTCTTATGGAAAAGATTCAGGGATATGAGCTAGGAAATAGTATATATAGCAAATTCAAAATCAAATAAATGGCTCAATCTGAAGAATACTCATTAATAGTTTAAATTCCATTTTGAAAGATATCCTTGGCCTGTAGCATTTTCACAAATTGCACAAATAAAGACATTGATGAAATGCTCATTATTGTTCATATTGTTAATGGAATAGAATGTTTATTGCTTTTTTTCTCATACAGTACTCCCTCTCTCCATTCTTGGCATTTTCACTAACTCCTATACTTACAATTCTCTCCCTTCTCATCTCTTCTTCCTAAATTCTTTGATTTCCTTCAAATTCCAGCTAAAATGTCACCTTCTATGAAAAGTCTTTTCCAGTCCTTGAGGTTAGTGCCTTTCCTCTGAGAGTATTTCTAATTTATCACATGTATCTTTTTTTGCATGTTGTTTCTCGTTTTGGATGGTGAACTCATTAAGGGTAGGGACATTTTTGGGACACTCCCACTGCCTGGCACATAGAAATTTATAAAATCTTGTTGACTTGGCTTGTTAAATTTATTAACTCCTCAAAATTGGAAAGAATAACTACCACATTGAATGACAGAGTCTGGATCCTCAAAAGTCTCAAAATATTAAAATATTTGGTCAAGTAGTGAAAATTTAGTATAATTTATTGTAAATTTTCAAATTTAGTTTATACATATATGTATGTATGTGTGCATATGTGTACAAACATACATACATACCTCTCTCTGTGTCTATATGTATAATAAGAACAAGATAGAGGAGATATAACTAGATATTTAGCTAGTCATCTGAAAAAATCTGGGGGTTTTAGTGAACTGAAAATTCAACATCAATGTTAATCACATGGCAGTTAAAAAATAATGTGTTCTCTGGCTGTAAAAAATTAGTCATTTTATTCAAAATTAGGAAGGTATTCTATATACAGTACAGTGGGCAAAATGTATCAGAGAGAAAATAAAATTAAAACATCTTTTATTCCACCACAGATTGATCTGACAGAATAAAGATAGTAAAAAAATAAACGACAGTTGTTGGAAAGGTTGTGGGAAGACTAGTACACTAACGTCCTGTTAGAATGCTGAAAGTTGAAGCCTTCCTATAAGTCCTGGTTGTCAGTTTTCCTTATATCCCAAAATTATACTTGCTCATTTCTAAATATGCAATTTTTCTGCAGTAAAAGATAAGTTCTCAGAGGCTAATGACTATTTTATTTTGTTGTAACATAATACCTTGCACATAGCAGATATTTAATACATACATGTTAAATTGATTTGGCTCATTGCAAGAAGTTTCATTGGGAGTTTAAACTAGAAGGTCATCACCATATATTGGGCCTTTTTAGACTCAGTAGAATTAACACCCCTCTTGTTCCTTGATCCCATTGTAGACATCGCCCTGATGAAAGAGATACCTCCAATCAAGGAGTGATCAAGTAGTGACTTGGAGCTAGGAGAGTATTTTTTCATAATTTGAAAAAACATATTATGATTTTCCTATTTATATATTTTTGACTAGCAGATGTGTCATACCAATGATATGGAATCAGTCAGATCATCTTTCTTCCAGTCTGCCACTCACTTATGCAGGCTTAGGCAAAACATTTAAACATATATATGTATATATACACACACACATAAACATATATATGTTTATATTTGTTTCATTTAAACATGGAATTAGACCAGATAAACTATAAAGATTCTTCCTTCGAGTTGAATATTTCATGACTATTTGAGAAATAACATTTCAAATTGTTGCCCAATCTACGCAAGAATCAAAGGAAGTACTCCTTCCCGAAACTGGACAAATCACAATATTTATACTCTATTTTAATGCATCATGTTCTATTAGTTTAATTTTAATTAAATTAATTAATTAAATTAATTAACATAACATTTTAATATTAAAATAACATCTACATATGCATTTGCCACTAATATTTATAGGTTTTTCAGATTTAGTTAGTGTTTTAAAGTAACATTTCTAGAAAGATGAATTTAAATTAATTAATTTAATGCATATATGTTCTATAGATGGACGTTGTATTCATATTTATTAACTTATTAATATAAAATTTTAAAAGTTATCACTATTATTATGTCCCTACTTATATTTACATGGTTTGAATGAAATTATAAATGTAAATAACTCCAAACTTTAATGTGTTCTATAGTTGTTGCTTATTAATCCATATTTAGTCTACCGATCTAGGGATTTTCTGTTTAGAGCTAAGGATCTAACATGCTCACTTGACACATGAGGAAGCTTAAGAGCAGATGAGATTAAGCGACTTACTAAAGGTCAAATAGTGAGTAACCGAGTAAGTTCATACCTAAGTCCTCTGTCTCTGAGTCCAGCTATCTTTCTAATGCATCACAGTGGTTTAAATCATAGCTATCATGTTCATTAGGTTATGTTTCTGCCAATTTTAATTCCTAATAATTACAGTCCACTGTATTATAGTGATAACACTTATCACATGGGCCAGTTAGAAAACAACTTGAAGTGAATATGCAGACCGATTTTATTTTCATGTTATTTTCCATGTTCTATTGAATGTTATCTGCTTCCAGAAAGGTAACTATGTCTCAGAATGAGGACAGTGTATTTTTTAGCATCAAAAATTCAAGGCAAGGAAGATGAAAATCACTTACTCTCCAACCCTAGAGGGTGAGAAAATTTTGGTTAGTATTTCTTATTTGTGACAATACCAGTGTTTACACAGTGCCTGGCACATAGTGGCTTAATACTTAATAAATTAAGTAAATAAATAAAAATACTTAATAAGTACTTAATAAATTTTGATTGATGGAGTTCATTTCAAAGTATAACCGAATAGTTACAAAAACCATCTAGTAGTTTTGAACAGCCTTCTCAATGGTAAGCTCCAGAAGTCCTTTGAATGACGATAAGAGGAAGGTCAGAGCTAGAATAAACTTTGGGAATCATTCAGTTCAACCCCCTCATTTTACAGATAAGGAAACTATAACACTGAGAGGTAAATGACTTGTTCCGGGTAAATGGTGATAGAATTAAGATTTAAACTCAGTTTCCCTTTGACTGTAAATTCAGCATTTTTTCCTACCTCATCACATTGCAAAGTGCATACTTTTCCATTATATATTCATAACCTTTTACTACTGACACATGGAAGACATGGAAGACTTAATTGTGCAATTAAGATGTACTAGACATTTTTAGAGAAAAAACCTGCTCAATTTAAGATTCCCATAAATAATGCAATGTTAAAATTGCCCCTGTGGCTTTCTCTTGACTTACTTTATGTTAAATTAGAGAAGGACCTTTGCTTTGCCAATTCACTTCCCTGTCTTAGAGTCTCTCTTTCTTTCTTCATATTCATTGAATTGGCACTCACTACAAGGCAGCAATATAAATTAACATAACATTTTAATATTAAAATAACATCTACATATGCATTTGCCACTAATATTTATAGGTTTTTCAGATTTAGTTAGTGTTTTAAAGTAACATTTCTAGAAAGATGAATTGTTGAAAATGTACAGATGGAAACATCAAACAAATATAGTCATTTTTCAGTCATGTCTAATTCTTCAGGATCCAATTGGAGTTTTCTTGGCAAAAATACTGCCATTTCCTATTCCAGATCATTTTATAGATAAGAAAAGTGAGGCACACAGGGTTAAGTGACTTGCCTAGGGTGACACACTTGGTAAGTGTTTGAGGCCAGATTTGAACTCAAGTCTTCCTCACTCCACACCTGGCACAATATCCAGTCTCCTATTTGGCTTCTCCATAATCAAATCAATACCTAGTATATGAAGAGAAGTTATTTTGTAATATTGAGTTGATTTGTTTCAGCTGAACTGATAGAAAGAATTGCTAACCTTGGAGTCAGGAGACATAGATTCCTATCCAAGCTGTCTATCTTGTCAAAAAGAATGTCCAAAGATAATACCAGAAGTTCTTTTAATCCTTTGTGAGATGGTTCCTGTGATCATAGACCTCTGAACTCAAAAAGAGCAGCTACGTCCCCTCTTACCATATTATCATGAGGTAGTATAGAGTTGAATTCAGGAAGACCTAGGCTCAAGCCTTGCCTCTGACAATTACTACGTGTGACCATGAACACATGGTTCTAAATCTAAGATTTAGTTTCCTCATCTGTAAAAATGGAAATTGTAATATTTGAAATACCTACTTCACAAGGCTATTTTGAGGCTCACATTAGAAAATGTACCTGAAAAACTTTGCAAGCTTGAAAGTTTTTGTTTTTGTTTTATTTATGTCAAGGTTGAACTTAGACTCTGTGTGTTGGTGAGAAAGGGGTTATCACATTTCTCCTTTCTTGATATGACTAATCATTGAAGAACAAACTCCCATTTCAGGGTTAAATGGGTAGTCTCATCTAATTCTAGTCTTTTGTTTTACTTTATAACATGTGCAAAGACACCCATAAGATAACCCATATTCTTGAAGTCAAGGATAAATTATAATATTAGAAAATCTTTGAAACTAGTGTATTTGAAAAATTAGAAAATTTGTCTTCTCCAGAAGCACAGTAAACTTTACTTCCCCACCTCCCTCAATCTCAACTCTCCAAGCCAGCCATTAACCAACTGTGAATCCAGCATAATTGTGTTATTTGTATTTTGTAAATACCTGTGGGAAATGGTTAGTATTCAAAATACTATTATCATGGGATTTTGTTTGCACATGAAATCCTAAGAAAATACACTTCTCTACATAATTACTAATATTTCTCCCTGAGAAAACTCCCAGAGACAGCTAGATGGCTTAATGACTAGAATATTGGATCTTGAGTACAAAAGACCTGAGTTCAAATCTACCCTCAGTCACTTACTAGCTGTTTGACACTGGACAAGTCATTTCACCTGGGACTCAGTTTCCTTAACTTTAAAATGTAGATTATAACTGCCTGACACATAGTAGGTACTATATAAATGTATCTTTACATTCTGCCCCCCAAGCTTCTAACAAATGAAATCATTTATGAACTTTTAAATTATGATAAAGTACGTTTTAATACCATGGAAGTTGACCTCATGGTGCTATAGAACCTCACGTCTGGAAAGGTTTCCAATCATTCTACCCAATTTATCGTGCAAAAGGAATCCATCCTACAAAATCTCCAGTAAGCTTCAGTATATAGTCCTCCAAACGATGGAGAACTCACTATAACCCAAGGCATGTTGTTCCACTTTTGGACAGCTCTAACCTTTAAAGAATGTTTCATTCTATGGGGAAAAAGTCACTAAAACTTCTGACCTTTCAGGTTAAGGAAAATAAATTAAATTCATTTTTTTTCACTTGACAGCCTTTCAAATATTTGAAGACAACTGTCATGACCCCAGTAACCTTTCTTTTCTCCAGGCTAAACATATGGAGTTCCTTCATTTGATTCTCATATGATATGAGGACATGAGTCTCTGGAAATTCTTTAAGTTGTCAAAATAATTCCTAAAATACTGTGCTTTGTGTGATCACAATACTCTAGCTGTGGTCTGAGCAGGGCAGTGTAATCTGATTTAATTAAATTCAGGGAGTCTACTATAATCAAGGAAACAATGTGTTCCCTCAGGGAGATGACATTCAAGAAAGGGTATACAACATGAACCCAGATAAACAAAGTACAAACAAGAGGAAGGATAATCCAATAGCAAAGAGAGAGATCCGCAGGAGGTTTCAGAGAAGGGACATCTGAGTCCTTGAAGGATTCCAAACGGAGGGTGGAATGGAGGCACTTACTGGTCTCCTTGTGTGATTTTCTACCATATTTGTAAGAAATCAATATTAGAAATATGGTTTTGCCTTTTTTTCCTGAAGCTCTGCTATTTGAACAGTATTATAGGTAAATGCAGATTATTTAAATTATTTTCTGACTCTAGTATCTTTAAAAATGAGAAGACAGGCAAGGTGAATATATTTCTCCTGAAATACTTATCTTGATATTGTGGATTTGTCATTATATTTTAGTCAGAAAATTTAGGTTCAAATTCCACTTGTAATCATTTCTCCCCAATTTACCTTATCATTTCTGGGCCTCAGTTTCCTTCTCAGTAAAAGGAAAGAGTTGACGGACTTTGATGTCCCTTCCACCTCAAGATCTGTGTTCTCATTCTAAAACAATCTTAAGGAGTGGTATACTGGCAATCACTCTGGATTTCAAGATAAAAAAAATTCCAGAGGCATCTAGGTGGTGTCAAGGATAGAGCACTAGCCTTGGATTCACAGGGAACTGAGGTCAAATCTGGCTGTGTAACCCTGGGAAAGTCACTTAATTCTGATTGCCTGAAGAACAACAACAAAATTCCGGTTCTGATATTTACTAACTAGGTGACTGAGTAAGTTGCCTATTGGCACCTGACAAATAGTAGGCACTTAATAAATACCTTCTGAATGATTGATTGATTGATTCTCTTAGAATTAGGCTTCATCATCTTTGAAACAAAGTATTTGGTCTAGATTAGGGGTTGATAGTCTATGCCAATATGGTCCATATGTTAGTTGACCTGCACCATAATTCAAAAGGTGTTCTTAACTTATAGGTCATATAAAAGCAGGCAGCAGGCCAGATTTGGTGTGTGGGCCACAGTTTATAAACTCCTGACCCAGATGATCTCGGATCCATTTTGTCTCTAAATCTTAAGTAGTGTCAGTAGTTTACTACTTGAGTGTAAGCAAGTGTACCATTTGCCCTTCTATCCTGTTGGGTCTTATGAAACAGATCTACCTTTCCACTCTTATCTCTCATTATCATATTTTATTTTACTCAAATTGAGTTGTTCATTATCCATTGAACACATCCAACACTTCCCCAACTCTGTAAATTTTCTTATAGTTGTCACTAAATCTAGAATGCCTATATTTCCTTAAACCATCTCTACTAGTTAAAATTCTGCCCATCTTTTAGCAACTTAAATTCTACCTTCTTTTTTCATAAAGCCTTCTCTAATGTAAAGGAATTGATTTTTCTTCATTATTCTAATGAAATCATGTTGCATATGGTAGCCATTTTAGAATGTCATTTCTTTGAGGGCAGAGAGTCTTGCTTTTATATGTATGTCCCTAGAATCTATCACAATATTGTACATGTAATAGATATTTAATAAGCATTTATTGAATTGAATCACACTGAGTAAATTAGTTGTACCCAAATATACACCCTTATATATTTTACATATAAGAGGAACTTGCAAATGGTGGTGCTGCTTATTTTCTGACTATATCATAAAAACCCAAATAGAGATACACAATCTTGCCCAGGTTTATACTCTTGCTTTAAAAATTGTATCTTAAGAGACAAATAAGCACAGTTATATATTTCTATATTTATTGTATTGTGAAAGATAAATAACATTTTATTTTATGAAGATGAATATTTTGATTTAGCTTAACACGATGTAAAATATCCTTCTAGTTCTTGCTCAATAAATAATTAAATCTTTCATCTTCCCATCTCAGAACTTATATATATGGAAACCTATAGCAAATAACATATACTGAACAATAATAGTTACAAAATCAGTATCTCAGAAAAATATTTTCCCCTCATGCTTCTCTTAATAATGATTAAGCACTTTATTCTCCATAGAACTCTCTAAATCAAAATACTTTCATTACAACCAAGGAAAAAGGCAAAATAGTAGGAAAAAGGCAAATTCTCCTTTATTTTACTTTTTTCAAACTAAAAATCGTAATGTGATTAAGCAGTTTTAAAATACTGGGTGCCAGGTCCCTTAACAGTCTAATTGTCTTTTTCTTCTCCATTTTACAAACATCCATGTATATTTTAGATCCACTGCAATATTTTTTTCTGAATAAGCAATGCTAGTTAATTTCAAACTGCCTCTAAAGTTAGGTGCCTAGAGAGGCTTAAGGGATGTTAAAGTAGGCAGCCTAAATTATTGTCTTATAGAATATAAAATCTTGATCATTCATAGGTATTTATTACTAATAATGCATAATAGCAAGCAAAAAATCTGAAAATACACAGTTCATTTTAAAAATAAGGATAGACCATTATGAAATAACATATTTTACTTTTTCTTGTGAGATCAAAATGTGTAAACATTCACTTAAAAAATTAAAATAATATCAGTCAACATAGAAAAGCTAAAAAATGATTTACAAATCCCACCTATTTAGTTATAGCCAATAAAATATTCAGATGATATAAAATAAAGTTTTCAAACCTTAAAGTTTCAGAGGAAGTGCTGAGTCTATATTCTGAAGTCTCACAATACAGTGCAGATTTGGAGAGAGAAAATGCTCTTATGTATAATTTAATGTGAAGTCAAGGTAGTAGCAAATTCTACAGTGAGTTTCAATAAGAGGCTTAGGCATAAAGGCAGATGGATCAAATTGGGTCATGTTAGACAGAAGAAACACAGGTGCACTTCTTCTGCTACACCAAGCAGAGAAAACCAGAGAGCAATACTGCTGCTGTTCTTTGCAAACACATTACTACTTTTAGGAGGGAAGACCTTGAAATCTTTCAGGATGCTTTTTTCCAGGGTTTTAAAAAAGCTTATTGTCAAGAAATGCTCTCTGTGATTATTCTTACTAAATGCTAAGCAAAATTGATCTCAATCCTAGACCCTGTCTCTTTTCTAGTACTCTAAAGAAGGGGATTGGACCAGATGACTTCTACTGACAAAAAGTAAGCATTGCTTTTTAACCTTGCTTGGATGACTGCCAAGATAAAAGAGATGTTCACTTAGATAAGAAAAAAAGAAAGACGTGGAAAAATATGGCAAAAAGGTACAACCAAGAATAGGAATACCCAGGATGTGTGGCACATCATTAACAAACTAGAAATTAGTAAGATCAAAAAAAGAACTTGGAAGACAATAATAAGAGGTTAACAAAATACATAAAGGAGAAAAAGTCTGTTGAATAAAGGAGTTCATTTAATAATGCTACCGCAAAAGACTTCTCAGGGACAGTAAGAAAAATTTAGTGGATCCTTTGCCCCAGTCTTTTCAAATAATCCCACTGGGACAATCAGCTTCCTATTTTTTTTTTTTTGAGAAATGCAGTCAGAGATATAAGATAAATTATAGGTAAGTGCAAAGGATTTCTTAAACTTAACTGACAATATAGA
The DNA here is from genome assembly GCA_023548195.1 of Bettongia penicillata ogilbyi. Taxonomy (NCBI): domain Eukaryota; kingdom Metazoa; phylum Chordata; class Mammalia; order Diprotodontia; family Potoroidae; genus Bettongia; species Bettongia penicillata. The sequence continues at coordinate 1,455,509 of JAJHZJ010000129.1, read as the reverse complement.
TCTATTCTGTCACCAGTATTGTATAACATCCAGCTAGGAGTATTATATAAACTTAGAGCAGTGAAAAATCATGAAACTACTAGTTAAAACATACAACTTGAAGTGTCTTGAAGACTGGTTCATTAACTCCTTGTGATAGTTTGAATTCCACTCCATAAAGCCATGCTTTTACTTTTGAGAGGTATTGAGAAACACATATAAGAATGACAGTCAGATATCTGGAAAATCTCCTGCTCAATCCAAAATAGGCAAATTCATGAAAATGACTTCTAAATATTGAGAATACTTTTATCTAACAGTAACTCTAAAGATATAAAAGCTTTCTTGAAAAGAATATTGGATTATATTACAGAACTGCCAGTGTCTTTCCAGTGGTATCAATGGACTTATATGAAGGGAAGTAATGAATACAATTAATATCTACACCATGGTAAAGAGAAAAGGGAAGGGGAGAAAACAATTGGAAATCTGCTCAGATCATTGATTTAACAGAGCAATAATGACAATAAGAGAAAGTCTGTCCCTCCTGTGACTTCTAACTTAACCAAAACCAAGGGCAGAGTTCAAAATCCAACTACCTGAAAAGAAGGGAGAAGGAGGGAAAGACAAAGAGAGAGAAGTGGAAGAAGAGGAGGAGAGAGAAAGAGAGGGGGAGGGAGAGAACATGAATAGAAAAATAGACACAGAGACAGATAGACATAAAGGAAAAAAAGGAAGAAACAGAGACAGATGGAGACTGAGAGAAATACTTGGAACACTATGAAGATAAATAACCTATTATTGATCAAACATGGATGCCAGAAACCAGTCTTGAACCCATATCTTCCTGATTAAAAGGCTGATTTTCCGTTTATGACACAATTCTTTCTCCTCCTAACAGTCAAAGAAAGAAATGAGATTAATTTAACATGACCTGTTCTTTATGTGCCTAAAGTAATAATATTTATCTAACTACATGCAGACACATTATCTCTTTAATAATCCATCCTAGAATTTTGACAGGTGTGGACATTAAGTACACTGCTCTACAAAATCCATATTCTAATTTTTTCTTTTCACCTTAGTCACGTTGGATAGAAGAATTAAAGTGAGTGGGAGAAAACATGAAAGCAAAACAAATCATAACACAAAAGAAAGCATCATTCTGTGATCCAATTCCATAGTTCTTTCTCTGGATGTGGAACGCATTTTGCCTCAAGAGTCCATTGGGAATTTTTACATCCTTGCATTGCTATGAAGGGCTAAGTCTACTAGAAAACTTCCTCACACATTGTGGTTGTTGCTGTGTACAAAGATCTCCTGGTTCTTTTCCTTTCACTCAGCATAGGTTCATTTAAGTCCTTCCAGGCCTCTTTGTAGTCTACCTGTTCATCATTTCTTATAGCACAATAGTGTTCCATTACATTCACAACTTGTTCAGCCATTCCCAAATTGATGGGCATGCTCTTGGTGCCCAGTTCTTGACCACCACAAAGAGGTGCTATAAACATTTTTGTACATGTGAGACCCTTTCCCATTTTTATGATCTCTTTGGGATACAGTCCTAGAAGCCACTTTGCTGGGTCAAAGGATATGCACATTTTTTGTAGCCTTTTGAGCATGGTTCCAGATTACTCTCCAGAATGGTTGGATCAGCTCACAATTCCATGAACAATGAATTAGTGTTCCAAGTCTATCACATCTTCTCCAACATTTATCATCTTGTTTTGTCATGTTAGCCAGTCTGAGAGATGTGTTGTGGTACCTCAGAGTTGTTTTGATATACATCTCTCTAATCAATAATGATTTAGAACGTTTTTTTCATATGACTATGGATAGCTTCAATTTCTTCCTCTGAAAACTGCCAGTTCATATCCTTTGACTTGTATTCTTTACATTTGACTCAGTTCTCTGTATATTTAAGAAATGCTGCCTTCTTTTTCCAGATTTGAAAATGTACCTAGTCTTGTGTCATCTCTTTCATTTTCCATATTTTCTCTCATATTAATAACTGCCAACTTTGTCATTACACTGTCAATTTCCTTAGTACAGAATGTGGAATGTAATTAATTTTACCCAGGTAATATTTATATTTATAGGAGCAATGTGTTTTCTTACCACCTTCTCTTGAGTATCTTTTAATGGGACCTAGGGTCATATTTGCTTATTTAGCTACCATCTCACTGTTGAATAATTTTCAATATGCAATTCACTAAATTCCCTATATCTTTTCAGATGGATTGGTATCTACCCACTAGATACCATGGTACCCATGATGGTATCCCATCATGGGGTTTCAAAGTTGATTTATTTAATCCAAGTTAATTTACTTAATCCAAGTTCAACATTTCACAATTTTCCCTATGGATTTTCCTTATCTTAGACTAATTTTCTACCTTTTAAGATTTTTCTTAGTATCACAACTCTGTCACTCCTAGTGTTAGCTGCTCCTCTAAATTTTGATACATTTTATTCATTCCTTTATCCAAAGCAATGATAGAGAAATGTTAAACAAAACATAATCTTTGCCAAATCTCTAGTCAGGAAAATACTAAACTATTAAGACAAATATTTGAGCCCATTCATTCAACTTACTCTCAATGCAGATAGCTATTATTATCTCATCTCCATATCACCATTTTATCTGTAGACTTAAAATAACATGCCTAAAATTCTTGTCTAAGGTTTAATAAACCTTAATCTGAAATGGAAATTAATTTAGCCAGCTATTATTTGTTTTGAGGGAAGCCTCGTTGGTTGTTTCCTGATCTACTTTTCTCAAATCAAGGGTACACATCAAGTGCTGTATGGTTTTACTCTCCATATATTGAAAGAATCTTAAGATGAACTATTAACATGTTTTCAGACTTTGCATCATTTTTTTTAAGTGAGTGATGCTTCAACATTTAGCAAAAAGTTTCCTGTTATTCTTATGGAGTTTTTCCTTAGATGATTCCTAAATTTGTTTCTTTGCAACTTCTATTCATTGCTTCTAGGGGCAAAGAGAAGCATAACCTCTCTTTCACATGACAGTCTTTCACATATTTAAGGGACGTTTCTAGTGTTATTTCTGAGTCTTCTTTAGTGGATCAAGAATTGAAGACATTCAGGTGGCTTCGACTTGGGGTGGTCACCATTTTGAATTCCATCCTCAGAGCTCTTCTCACATCTCAACATACTTTGTAAAATTGCAAATAATGGACTAGATATCATGTGACTTGTAAACATTTGAGACTAATGTTTGCCTAATAGGGGCACTATGCCTCTTTTTAAGAAGCCTAACTTCAAATTAGCTAAATGGGCTAAACATTACGTACTCATTGTGGAAACCTCTAAGTGCTTCTAAACATCTCTTCCAACTTCATTACCCTCTTGGCACCACTATGACACCAATCAAAGCAAGTCTAATAGCTCTCTTGCATGAGAAGCTTTCATATATTTAAGAATAGGTAACTTTCTCCTAGTAAGGATTATTTTCTTTAGGTTAAATATAGCCAATTTTTTTTTACTTATATTTTTTCCAGCCAGTTCTATCTATTGATCCTGGAATGTCCCAGTTTCCAGTTTCATCACTATCCTTGTTACCTTCCCCTAGAGTTCTCCAGCTTGTCAATATCCTTCCTATGATAAGATAAGAACAGAATGTCTGATTCCAGACATTTTATGTCTAGGACAGAAAAAAAAAGTATATCTCTGGTATTCTTTATCCTTGATCAATTCTCCTATAAATGTAGCTTAAATGTGTATTAAATGTTAACTTTCACCATACATTATAGACTCATATTTCATGACATACTAAAATTCCTAGGGTTTGTTTTTTTTTTTTATGGACTGTCATCTAGCCATGTCTTCTTCAGCTTAAACTACACAGTTTTTAAAATATCAACACAGGACTTTTGTGTATCAGCAAAATTACAGAATTGGGATTTAAAATAAGACTAGTTCAAATTCTACCCCCTAGCAAATACTCTTGTCACTTGGATTCAAGTCTTGCCCTTGAGACATATATGCCATATGACACCATGAAGCTACCTCACCCTTTCATTTTATTGATCACAAAGCAAATGTTTTGTTGCTAATCTACATGGTAAGAGAAAGTTTATCCCTAGAAGTGGACTATACTAAATGAAATAAGAGAATGGTTGTATACCCATCAAATTGGATATATGTACATGTGCACATATGTGTATGTACACACATGCACTCATACAGATGCATGTTGTTAATAAGAATGTATATATATTTGTACTACAGTCTATATACCTACACATATATGTAAATGAATCTGCATTTTCATATACATGGACATACATACATATTCACATATATGATGGGTTTTTAAGTAAAATAAATGGTATATTTTAGTAATATATTAATATAAATTATACATTGTATATATATACAAACACATAAGAGATAGAGGACTAGATCTGTAGTCAGGAAGGCCTGAGTTCAAATCAAACCTCATGTACTTCTAAACTGTGTGACCTGGGAAAAATCAATTAACTCTTGTCGCACTTTTCTTTTCTTTTTTCTTTTTTGGTAAAAACAAAATAAAACTGTTTATATAGTGAGGATAAAATGAAATAATATTTCTAAAGAGATTTACAGACTTTAAAGTGATATATGAATAATATCTATTGCTATTATATACACATATGTGTCTATATACATAACTGTGTGATATATAGTTGTATATATGTATGTATCTATGTATATATATAGAAATATGTATATAATATACATATATATGGTTTGCCATTTCCTTCTCTAGATCATTTTACAGATGGGTAAACTGAGGCAAAGTTAAGTGATTTGCTCAGAATGAAACAGCAAGAAAGTGTGTGAGGCAAGATTTGAACACAGGTCTTCCTTACTCTAGATCCAGTGTTCTACTCATTGTGTCAGGTAGCTGTCCACAGGTATATATGCCTGTATGTATATGTATTCACACATACACTTACCTTATGAGGTTGTTATAAATATAAATGTGATAATGTGTGGAAAGTAAAAAATTCAATTCCATACTTATTCAATTCCATATATTTTTCTTTAGTCCTATTTATTTTAGTCTTTAGCATATTTATCTATGTTCCAAAATAGAGAGGCCATTTTGGATTCTAGTGATGTTATCCAATATATCAACTTCCCTTCACTGTTTTGCTTCATTCATCTGCACAAGTCTTCCATTTACACATTTCATTTAATCATGCCTTTTCCTAGGTCATGATTTCTTTAATTTTGAAGTTTTGTTAACCCCAAGGATGAAATAGATGGCCTCTGAGGTGTCTTCCATGTCTATATCTATGCTACTATTGACTATCCTTTGTTTTTGTAACCACTAAAAGTATTGGACAGAACAGATTTAAGCACAAGATTACTTAGCAGACTTCTAGAGCAGGCAAGTTCTCAAAAGTAAGGTATCTCTCAAATTTCCTTTTGTACTTTAATATATTCCTACTAGAGTCATTAACAGAGACAGTCACTACGTTTCATTGATATATTACTTTCAAGTATGCTAATGTTTTCATATCTAATTTAATTTTATCCTTATTAACACCATATAAGGTAAGTGATACAGACATTATTAAAGTCATTTTAAAGATTAGGAAAATGAGACATAGAATGACTAGTCATTCATGCTGACACCACAATTTTTTTTAATATAAATTTATTTATTTAGCTTTTTACATTCATTTTCACAAAATTTTGGGTTCCAAATTGACACCACAATTAAGAATAAAAAGATAGATTCAAGCCCATGCTTTCCCTGGCATAGTTTCTAGCGCACACTTTCCACTGTATTGAGCAAAGGGGAAGACTACCCAGAAACCATTATAGATCATAGGAAATTGATTTTCTACATGTATGTTTGTTATAGGATTATATATGAATAGTGTATCTACCTGCAAAATTTGTTACATAAATTACATAAGATGAGAATGTCAATAATTTTTGTACTTAATTGTTCAAGAATTTTATATCTTTTTTTACATAATCTTTACTCCAGAAACATTTACCTTATGTTTGCATTCAACATTTTTACTTATTCTTTCATCATAAAACTTCATGTGTGCTGTATCTTTTATTTTACCACTTTATGGCTGGAAATTTATAATTTGATCATTTATTTATTGTACAACTTTTCTTGTAGAAGTAATGATAAAATTCTTTAGTAATGAAAGTCTTCCATTTTGAATGAAATATGTCATTCTCAAGGTCTATTTTTTCATATAATTGGTTAAAACCAACATATCAAAAAGACAATATTTCCAAAGGTCATTTTTCTTCTCTGCAAAGGTTCTAAGATACTAAGTCAAGATATATGTTTACTGAAATTTAAATGAAAGGTGTAGCTTTCTTTTGAAACATAAAAGAAAGTACACTCCAAAGAAAAGCACAATAAGAGTCACTGTCCATTTCTTGAATCTCTACAACAGTTGATTGGTGTTTTTAAAGATAAAAGAGTAAGCAAGATACAAGTTTTCCTTATGGTAACTAGAAGTTATAAGATCAACAAAAGAAAAAATAATTGCTAATGGGTTTTATTTTTCCCATTTTATACACTTCCATAGTCTATAATCACAAGGGAAAACAAATCCCTCCCCCCTCCAAAAAAAATCTTCTACTGGTGGAAGTCTATATACTGTGATATACTATACACTGTGGTATATACTGCTATATACATAGCAGAGACTCTATATATTTCCCTTTTAATAGACTATGTTTCTATTTAGAATATACAGGTGATGGATTCCCCTTGCAGATAGGAGGAGATAAATTTTGTGTTAGATTAATCTTTGGGAAAACTTTTGTGAGACCAGAGTTTGGTAGAAACTTTAGCAACTAGGCTTAGTGGACAGAAGGCTGGGCCTGCAGTCAGGAAGATCCAAATTAAAATCAGACCTGAGATACTTAATAACCTTGTGACTCTATGCGAGTACTTGACTCAGCTGTAAAATGGGGATGATAATAATAGCACCCACTTCAGAAGATTGCTGTGAGAAACAAATGAAACAATAGTTACAGCCCTTAGCACAAGCTGGCACACGTAAGGTGCAACGTCAGTTCTGATTCTTCCTCTCCCTTTCCATAGCACAAGGAAGAAGCTCCTCCATACTCATTTCTTACACAGTTGTGTTATATAAAAGCTGTCAGATAGATGAAACGAAATGACAAAGTTAACCCCTTGCCTTCTCCTCTGTACACATGGAAGTGGTTTACATGTGTCACCTTTCCCCTCTAAAAGACTAGGAGCACCTGGAGAATTACAGTGCATGTGTCTGGAACAAGTATTGCCCTCAGAAGCAATATGCATGCCATTTTAGAATTGCCCAGAACTACCTGCAGATCCACACCTGAGAAACACAAGTGGTAAAGTCTTCTGGAAACCCCATTGGGAAGATGACAGTAAGTCAATGAACTACACAAGTCTCAAGGAGTGGCTTATTTATTAGAAGTTTTTATTTGTCATATGTGCTTTTGTTAACACCATTTTACTTTCTTTACCCTGTTGGTCAAAATTTCCTTCTAATTCTTTTTGACACCTGTATATTTATAAGGGAATGGGGGCAGCATTCTGAGTGTGTACCTCCACCCTCTCTCTCTATATATACATATATGTGCATGTATATGCATATATGTAGGCATATGTATTATGTGTATATATATACATGCATGCATGTATATATTTTTAGGCAGAAGCTATAACTATATAAGTGATCAATCTTTCTGAGCTGAAAATAGTTATGGATTTAATGAATGGCAAAGGTGGAAGAATGAACAGAGACTTGAACTCAGAATCAGGGAGATCTGTGTTTGTCTTTTCCCTGATATTTAACTATGTCATACTGTAATGGGGATGTCATCTCACCCTACAGTGTCTCAGGAAATTCTCATAGATAATAAATTACAGAGAAGGTACTGATCTGGATTTGGAGAGAAAATTCCTTATGATTTGCTCTTTATATTGTAGAAATAGTAAGCATGATTAATTTGTCTGTCTGCCTGTCTGTCTCTCTATCCATCTAATTTATCATCTATTTTTATATGTGATTGTCATATATTATTCCACATATGAAATGGGATTTATAAACATATAGAATGCACACATATAAATTAGTATATAGTACTATATGCACATATGGAATATATCAATATACACACATGTGCATATGTGTATACATCTACATACATGTATGTAGTTACAACCGACATTGAGTTTATATGTCTATATGCACATATATGTGGAATATGTGTACATATATGCATCAGCATATGCTCATATAGCTGCATGTACATATATCTATACCCATATCTATGTGTCTTTCTATTTATAGAATTTGCACACAAATAGAGATGTTGGGTTTAATTGATGCAGGAAATTCCTAGATGAGGAAAATCATTCTATCAATGCAGGATACTGTGCTCTTTGCAGCTTATTAACTTAGAGAATTGCATAGATCACTGAGAGTTTAAGTGGCTTACCCAGGGGCACACAGTCAGTATGTGTCAGAAGTAGAAATAGAAGCCAAGCCTTCTTGATTCCAATTCAGCTATCTCTCCACTATGCTATACTACATATTCAAATCTCACATCTGAAGTTATTATCTATATAATGCAACACAGCACAATATAAAGTATGCCAATTAATATGCTACAAGTAAAATACAATACTTCCACAAATAAGAGGCCACGAGAATTGTTATGGCATCTTTTGTCTCGGAGAATTATAGAGGACTTCAGGGAAGAGGCGACATTTAAGCTGATTCATGAAAGCCTACCAGGAGTTCAAAAGATAGGAAAAGAAGGATAATATTTGCTCCCATTAAAAATTGTCTACCATGCTTAGAAGGTAAGACATGCTTACAACCTTTCCTACTTCAAAAGGCATAAAAATATATGCTCATTTAAAATTTTGCTAGTTGACACCACAAGATTAAAAAAAAATTCTTCACAAAGGCAGTAAACAGATTCTCCTTTTCATTTGCTTAATGAAGGAAATTTCAAAGTTAATACTCAGGATGAATGCCTCAAGGACCTCATTGCAGTGGTTTTTTTCTTATAGTTATGTATTGCTTTTGCTGTAAACTACATCTAGGGAACAGGCTAGACATTTGTTACGTTCATTTTTCATTTTATAGCTTTTTAAATGGAAAACTGTGCATTATAAACTGTCTCTGAAGAGGGTTGAGTGGGGAGCTTCCAGATATTCCTTGGAATCAGTAATGTTATGCTGTTTCAAATGACAGTGATTCAGTTTTGACTGAACTTTTGCAAACTTTTACATCTTTTATGATTAAAAAAATAGTGTTGAATTGAATAATGCATATGTAATAGAATAGAACTGTTTTAGGTAATGTGAACACCACAGATTTATAATAAGCAATTGGCTTCTTTGTAGAGCCATTGGACAATTTTGCTGGTGTTTGCTTGCTTTAGTTTTAATTAGCCTAATTTAATTAACCTATTTTCTGATGTCCAGAATCACCAATCTAAAATTTATAGGTCAGTTAGAATGATTAGTGTTCTTGTTCCAACATTGTGGCAATTTACACATGGATAGATGAACAGACCACTTAGTTACTTCTCCAGTTATTTTGGCGTGCAACATTTCCTAATGGATTTTTCTGCCTGTTGTCCGCAATGACTCTCTGGATAAATGTGTGATTTCTTGCTAAGGATCAAACCTGAATTATTTCCTAATCAGTTAAGTGTTTAACAAACTTTCTGCTCCTGTCACATTCTCTCCATCCCTGTGATTCTCAACCCAGATGTCTTTACTCAAACTTTTATCCATTTCCCATTATCACCTCCCTCAATCCTTTTGCTCTCCTCCCTCTCCCACTCTTAAACCACTCATACCTTCTACTATGCTTTCTGAAGTACCTGATCCATAAGTAGCCAAATTATTTTGAACTTAAATCTATTCCTTTTCTATGTCTTTCATCTTCCGACTCTCACTAAAACATCTTTTTATTTATTTACTTACTTATTAATTAATGAACTATTTTTAATTTGCTGTTAACACTACCTCCCTGGTTACCATTTGAAACAATGGTGAATCTTTCACTCATTTTCCCTAACACACAGGGTGAGGGGGAAAAGTTGGAAGAATCCTGGTTCCCCTTGCCACTTCTGTATTCCCCCTCTACCATCATCATTCAGTGAAGTAACTTTTCCTTCTTCAAGATTTAGTTGAGTTCTCATAGCTCTTAATTACGGACCCCCAATAGAATCCTCCTTCCACCAATGAGTTCACTATTCCCCCGCAACTCCTACTAGGGAACTTTGTTTTGATATTATTTTAATATTGATATTCTCAGAAACAAACCCATCCTTACGGCTTTTTAGTTTACACATTTCTTATGATCTGTTCATGCAGCCCAACTTGGTCATATATTGAGATAACCTTGATCATGCCATCACCTATGAATTTTCTACTTCCGCATTCATAAACTTTGAATTTCTCTTATGTGCTCTTAATTTGTCACCATTCCTCTTCTGTCTTTCAACTACAAACCCTACTGTTCATTTTTACCATGATGGTCAATTTCCTGACACCTCAGTTATTTCCTATGTCTTCACCCCTGTACTTGCCACATTCTAATCTCTTTCCTTCTAGAGAACGAGTTCAGCTGCATGCTTTCTTCTTCTCTTGAATCCAATGCCTTTTGACCTATAACAATCTCATCATGCCAAGCCTCAGGCATGTATTACTTCTACCCTCTGCTGTCCTCGCTCCTATTCACTTGTTTCTTAAAGGAGGAGAAATTCATGAAACCATGCTGACTGAATCTGTTTAGAAACACACTCACACACACGCGCACACACACACACACACAATTAAATTGGGTCCTCATTTTGGTGAGACAATGTAATTATACCTCCCTAATTGAATCCTTCTCCCACACAACATTGAGGCTTTTCAAATATTTTCATCCCTCTTCTAACTTCTCCACAGCCACTCCTTTCCCTAATTCTCAACTTAGAACTTTGCCATATTTCACTGAAAAAATTGAGGCAATTTACAGCGAGTTCCCCCTTTCCCCAACATCATTACATGTCACTCAGATACCTTTTGCCCCATATCCTCCCTCTTTCCAGTTTCACATGAAGAGATAATCCTTCTCTTTATCTAGTTAATAACTTTTTTATGCAAATGATCCCAATGGATCCTATTTTCTAAAGCAGTTTGTCACCCTGTCACTGACTTTCTCCCTTATCTTTGATCTATCCCTCTTTAATGGCTGCGTCTTTACTGACTAGAAACACATCGATGTATTCTTCAACTTCAAATAATTGTCACTTGATCTGTCAATCCCTACTTACTGTACCATATCACCCCTTCTTTTTGTCGCTGAATTCCTTAAAAAGATTGTCTAAAACTGATACCTAAAGTTTTTTTTCCCTCCAACTCTCTACAGTTTGACTTTTAATAGTTGTAAAAACAAAATTTCTCTTTACAAAGTTTCCAAGGGTCTATTAAATGCCATATGTAATGGTTTATTCTTAATCTGCATCCGTCTTGAAATTTCTGCATCTTTGACACTGCTTGTCACCACGATCTTCTAGATACTATTTTCTCTGTTTTTGTGACATTGATTTAATGTTATTCCCCTTTTATTTCTCTGATGATCCCTTTAGTCTTTTTTTGCTGGGTCTTTGTTCAGAATATGTCTGCTAAATGTAGATGTCTCTACAACTACTTTTTCTTAGACTTCTCTTTGGAACTCTCTTTTGTAAACTTTTTTACAATTAGATTTTATACTATCTTCACTTTATACTGTTGATCTCTGGTTATTTGATTCTCTCTCAAGGATTCAATGATTATCTCCATGTTAATCATATTTGAATCTACTTATACAAACCTAACCTATTTTCTGATGTCCAGAATTATATCTTGTACTATTATTAAATCTCTGTCTGGATGTCTTTTAAGCCTCTTAAACTCAACATGTAACAAACAGAAATAAAAAAAGAAAGAAAAAGAAGAAAGTAAAGTAGTTTCTCAGACATGTTATATTTTTATATTATTATTTTTAATATTCTGCAAATTATTTACAAATGTATAAAAATAACTTTTAGGATTTAGTAGGGTTGCTAGAAACTTATCTCATCATCTATAAGTTTGGTACAAACATCTTTATGACAACTTTAGAAGCACTCAATAAAATGGAGATGCTGTGTATTCATGTTATCTCATGGTTTTGACTCCTGCTAGGTTTCTCCAGTGGAAAGTCTTTCATTCCATAGTTTGGAGATTATAAGTAATATACATGACAATATCTAATAAGGTAATTTTTTTCTTAAATTTCTATGAGGGTATGTCTGGAACTGGGAAAAAGTTAGATGGGGTGATACTTTAGGATATCTGGGAGTTTATATTTATAAAATTGAAATTTGTAATTTATTTATGAAGACTAGATTTTCTGACTTGCATTTATAATTTTGGTAATTTTATAGTTGCTATATTTTTAAGCATGTAGTAAGATTGGTTATACTGTACTGATAAATATATGATGGCTATTATAAAATTTCTGGTGGCAAGAAAATTACATTTTATGTTATGTTCATTGCTACCTCAATGTCTGTTATATTGCCAATAGAACATTCAGTAACCTGAATATGATAGAATCTGATACCCCAGGGGAGGTAAAAGTGAAAAAAAAAAAGCTAATTGTGTCATTTGTGGATTGACAACTCCTTCTCTGCTACCTACAAATATGCCTAAGTGTCTTCTATCCTTAATAAAGTCATCATTTATGTATAACCCTTCAAATCATATGCTATTAGAAGGCATGTATGTATGTGTGTGTTTGCGTGCATGTGTATTATGTGTGCATTTGTTTCTCTTTCTCTACTTTCAATAAGCTTTTCATCTATTTAAAATCTGGCTTCTGAAAGCTTCTCTCAGGTGAAATTGTTCTCTACAAAGTCATCAAAAATCTAATTGCCAAATTCAGTGATTTTTCTAATATTTTCTGATACTTCATCCTTCTTGACCTCTCTGTAACATTTGACTTGACTGGAATCATTTAATTTCTTACCTCTTTGACATTGTTATCTCTAGGTTTTCATGGCAAAAGTACCTGAATGACCATTGATTCTCAATTGCCTTTTTTTTTGGCATTCATACTTATTCCCCAAATGTGGACATAACCCCAGGATTTTGTTCTGCAAACTTCTTTCTATTCATTCTGTTCTCTCTCTCTTTTTCTATCTCAATCTATCTATAATTTTCTGTTTTGCTATCTCTTTCTCTCTCTGTCTCTGTTTTTGTGTCTCTCTCACACAAAAACATATATTTCTAGTAATAGGCATGAAGAAATGAAAAACGCATTATGCATACATACAAGCTCTTTTCTTCTTCTGTAAACCTTCTCTTTCTCTCTTTTAAAATTGTTTCTATTTATTATATTTCCCAGTAAAATAATATGTAAAATAATTTTAACATTCATTTAAAAAAAATTAGGACCCAAATTCTTGCAGTCCCTTAATGTAGAAGCTGTTAGATCTTGTGTCATCCTGATTGTATTTCCACAATACTCAAATTGTTTCTTTCTGATGCTTGCCATATTTTCTCCTTGACCTGGAAACTCTGGAATTTGATTGCAATATTCCTCAGAGTTTGTTTTTTTTTTATCTCTTTCAGGAGGTGATCAGTGGATTCTTTCAATATTTATTTTACCAACTGGTTCTAGAATATCAGGGCAGTTTTCCTTGATAATTTCATAAAAGATGTTATCTAGGCTCTTTTTTTGATCATGGCTTTCAGGTAGTCCCATAATTTTTAAATTGTCTTTCCTGGATCAATTTTCCAATGAGATATTTCACATAGTCTTCTATTTTTTCATTCTTTTGGTTTTGTTTTGCAATGTCTTGGTTTCTCATAAAGTAATTAGTTTCCGTCTACTCCATTCTAATTTTTAAAGAACTATTGTCTTCAGTGAGCTTTTGAACCTTCTTTTCCATTTGGCAAATTCTCCTTTTTAAATCATTCTTCTTCTCCTTGGCTTTTTGTACCTCATTTACCATTTGAGTTAGTCTATTTCTTAAAGGTGTTATTCTCTTTAGCATTTTTTTGGGTCTCCATTATCAAGCTGTTGACTCTCTTTTCATGATTTTCTTGTATCACTCTCATTTTTCTTCCCAATTTTTCCTTCACCTCTCATACTTGAGTTTCAAAATCTGTTTTGAGCCCTTTCATGGCCTGAGACCATTGCATATTTACTTTTGGAAGTTTAGGGTGCAGAAACCTTGACTTTTATGTCTTCCTCTTAATGGTTTGAATTGTTCTTCCTCATCTGAAAGAATGGAAGAAAATACCTGTTCACCAAGAAAGTAACCTTCCATAGTCTTATTTTTTTCCCCCTTTTTTGTGCACTTTCCCAGCCTGTTACTTGACTTTTGACTCCTTTGTCAAGTGGAAAGTATACTCTAGGGACCTGTAAGTTCTCACGTCCTCCAAGGTGGCAGAATTATGGGCTAGGAATTTACTCCTCTCCTGGTCTGCACTCTGGTCTGGGAGCAACCATAAGCACTCTTCTGCCCAGGATCTGTAAGTAGAATTCCCTCTCCAAAACCTCCTCCAGCTCCATCAGTCAGTGTTTCTCCCCACCCCAGGACTGCCACCCAAGAATGAGACCCAGATCAGTGGCTCGATCCCCCCAGGGTCTTTAGGCCAAGAGCTCCAAAAATGGATGCTTCTACTGCCACTGCCACCTAGGGGAGGAACCTGCTCCCTTCTCACTCAGATGAAAGAGCTTTCTCATTGACTTTTGCAATTGCCTTTGGTGTTTATGGGTTGAGGGATCTAGGAACCACAACTGCTGCTGGTGGCACTCTGAAACCTGCTCCTATCCTGTCTGAACTACCGTGCAGGCAAGGCTGGGCTGAGCTCTGCTCTGAGCCAGGTATGATAGACCTTTCCTGTTGAACTTCTAGGCTGCCTTGGGCTGGAAATCTCTTTTTTTTCTGTTGTTTTTGTGGCTTCTGCTGCCCTAGAATTTGTTTAGAGTCATTTTTTACAGGTATTTTGTGGGCTATGGACAAAGCGCTTCTACAGGTCATCCTTCTACTCTGCCATCTTGACTCCACCCCTTTATGCACAGTTTTGTAGCCCTTTGGGCATAGTTCCAGATTATTTTGCATAAAATTTTTATTCATGCCTTCTAGTATTTGTCATTTTCCTTTTGTGTCATTTTAGCCAATCTGATAGGTGTTGGGTGGTACCTCAGAGAAGTTTTAATGTTTCTTAAATCTGTAGTGATTTAAATAATTTTTCACATGTCTGTTGGTAGCTTTAATTTCTTCTTCTGAAGACTACTTATTCATATCCTTTAAAACTTTATGAATTGAGGAATGCCTTTTTTTTTACAAATTTGTATCAGTTCCTATATATTTGAGAAATGAGGCCTGTTCAGACCCCTTTAATGTAAATATTATTTTTTTTGCAGAGTTTTGTTTTCCTTCTCATTTTGGCCACATTAATTTTGTTTACTCAAAAGCTTTTTGATTTTGTGTAATAAAAACTTTCTGTTTTACTTACCCTGGTCCTCTCTATCTCTTATTAGTTTATAAACACTTTCCATTTTTCCATGCTCCATTAATTTACCTATAATGTCACCCTTTCTGTCTAAATCATGTACCCATTTTTATCTTTTTTGTGGCACAGTAAGAGATATCAGTCTATATCTAGTTTTTGCCAAATAGATTTTAGTTTTCCCAGAAGTCTTTTGGCAAATGTTGAGCTTTTACTTAAAAAGATTAGAACTTTTGTTTTATCAGCATTGAATAACTCTTGTTGTTTACTTTTGTCTATTGTGTACCTAATCTATTCCACTGATTCTCCATTTTATTTTTTAGGCAGCATTAAATTGTTTTGATAATTACCACTTTGTAATAGAGTTTGAAATGTGGTACTGCTATTCTGCCTACCTTCACATTTTCCCCCACTGATTCCTTTGATATTCTTGACCTTTGTTCTTCCAGATAAGGTTTGTTATTATATTTTTCTAGGTCTATAAAATGTTTCTTTGAAAGTTTGATTGTTAGGGCACTGAGTAAATAAATCAACTCAAGTAGAATTGTCATTTTTATTATATTGGTTCAGCTTATCCTTGATCAATTAATTTTCTCTAATTATTAAGATTTTTTTTATTTGTGTGAAAGTATTTTTTAACTTTGATCATTTAGTCCCTGGGTTTCTCTTCACAGGTAACCTTGCAAGTATTTTGTGTTATCTACATTCATTTTAAATAGAATTTCTTTTTTTCTCCTACCTCTTGCTTCTGGGTTTTATGGGTAATATATTGAAATGCTGACAATATACATGACTTTATTTTACATTTTGCAACTTTGCAAAAGTTGTTCATTGTTCTACTTAGTTTTTTTTAGTAGATTCTCTAGGGTTCTCTAGGTATATCATCAAATCATCCAGAAAAAGTGATAATTTTTTCCTTACTACCTATTTTTACTCTTTTAATTTCTTTTTCTTGTCTTATTGCTATGACTAGTGTGTCTAGCATATTTGCCTAACCTTTCTATTTTTTTATAAATTTGGTTTCCTTGTCTAAAATATTTTTAATATAATACATTCTTTCAAAATCCTTTTTGAGCTCTTCCATGGCCTGAGCCCATTGGATATCTATTTCAGATGTTTGGGGTACAGAGGCCTTGACTTCTATGTCTTTCCCTGATGGTAAGCATTGTTCTTCCTCATCAGAAAGGAAAGGAGGAAATTATCTGTTCACCAAGAAGGTAACCTTCTATGGTCTTATTTTTTTTCCCTTTTCTGGTCATTTTCCCAGCCAGTTATTTGACTTCTGACATTCCTCTCCACCCCCACCTAGATTTCCCCAGCTAGTGCTTGGGGTCTGAGATTCAAATGCTGCTCCCCAGCCTCAGGGCTTTCAGCGGCAGGTGGGGCTGCTATTCAGTGTGAGATTAAATTCAGGTTCTCAGGTTGGGGCAGGGCTGCCTCCCAGGCTCAGTTCCCTCAGGGGGTTTATGCAGAGATCTTCAGTAATGGATCTGAGGTCCTGTCTGCTCCGGGAGCTCCTGGCCACCACTGTCTCTGCCTCTGCCTCTGCTGTTGCCGCTGCCTCCCAAGGGGGCTTGAGTTATGGAGGCACCCCACTCCCCTCTCAGCCAACCCAGAAGTCTCTCTCACTGACCTGTATTGCCTGTGGGTAGAGGGACCTTCGCAGCTGCTGGAGGTTCCATCCCTGAAGCCTGCTCGGATCTGCTCCTCTCAGGGCCCTGCGGGCAGGGCTGGGCTCTGCTGTCTGGTGAGCGATGGACCTTTGGGGTCAGTTTTTCAGGGCTCTCTGGATGGAAATGCCCTCCACTATGTTGCTGCACAGCTTCCACTGCTCCAAAATTTGTGGGGAGTTCTTTTTACAGGAAATTTATGGTCTGTGGATTCAGAGCTAGCATACGTGAGTCTTTCTACTCCGCCATCTTGACTCCTCCCCCTATAATACATTCTTTATACTGATAATGTAAGTGAGAAATTTGGAGAAATGCAGTACTTTATATTGTCCTGGAATGTGTAAATAGTAAATGTATTATAAGGATGCAAATAAAGGCATCTATCAATGTAAATTCTTCCATAAAAAATAATAAAAAGAGGAAGCTTCAGCAGCAATGTGCCAAGAATGATTACTTGCCCAGGCATATAGTTTCGGTCCTAATCTACATTGACTACCATTTCCATTAAAATATATTTGGTTACTAATCAGCAATTTCTTATTAATAATAGGCTGATGTTTCATCCTGCTGATTTTATATTTTAATAAAAATTCTGTTCTTCATATTTTAAATCCTATGCTTACTGCAATCACTGAAGTTTTTGATTTGCTCACATATTACTGAATTACAAACTCTGGACAGTATAAGTTTTTTCTTTCATTACCACTCTTCCCACTTCAAAGTAGCTTTGTTTGTTTTTCTTTTTGTAGGAAGTAATTAATCTGTTTCTTTTCCTTTTACTTTTTCGTTTTGCCTGAACTTAATCACTTATGTGAAATAACTTTTTTTTCCTTCTTCTTCTTCATTTCAGTTCAAATTCATCATTTGAAAATAAACTATTTTTAACAGTTTGAAAATTTATATTATGTCAGTATTATCAAATTATCTTTGTGTAACCCCAATTAGATTCTTTGTAGCCATTAATATTAACTTTTCTAATCATAAGTCTATCAGGACTCTAAGAAGAGATGTTAAAACCATAATGATTAGTGTTTTATTCCCTAAGACTGGTTTGATCCCCATTTGATTCCATTTTGCTCTAGGTTATTGTTTCTCTAAAACAAAAGGATTGATGCTATCCATTTTAAATAGTGTTGAGTGGGGCAAAGAAGAATATAGAGTTTTATGAGAGATGGGAGTTCAGTTATGGTTGAAATAAAAATTATCATACTATGCCATAATAATAAGTAGGGGAAAGTCCCTCGAAGTGTGAAACCCAAGCTTAATGAAAGTCCCTCCTCCCATTTTTTTGATTGCTAGTAGTAAATTTAAGTGACTTATTACCCCTTGGAGTAGAATATATTAAAATATAAATTGGATCAAAAAAAGGTCTAAATAAATCCATGGAGGTATAATAAATTATAAAGGAAATAAAAGGTGCAGTCGAAAGAGTTTTCAATTTTAAGCCAATGAGATTTGGATGCTAATCATGCCTCTAACTGCTTTTTTGTCTTTCATTTTCAAAGAGGACCATGACATCAGGAAAATGATGACATGACTTGCCGTTGACTTTGATTTGAGTGAGGGTGGACTGGGAAAGGGAAAGGTCACCAGCTTCACTTTCTCCTCTAGAGCCATCTCAATCCACTGATTTGATATTCATCAAGATGACTGGAGATGGCCCAGGGTGCAATGGGAGACTCTGGCCCTTTGAGGCTAAGGCCTTTTCAGGTACTCACTTAGAATGAGGTAATGCACATCAGAATAGGCCTCTTTAAGAAGCAGTCAAGGAATGGGCCTTTAATTAGAAAAGGAAAAAAAAAATTAGAAAAGGACAAAAAAAAAAATCAAGCTAGGAGGGCAAGGCCCTCAGGGTTGCTGTTCCAAAGAGAAATGGTTACCACTGACATTCACTATAAGGCAGGAGGGTCCCAAAATCAGTAATTAAATGGACCTTGGGCAGGAACCTATTGTGGTCCAATCTATGGGCTTCAGAGTGAACTGAGTTTAAGGTTTTAGGAAAAAAAAATTAAAAATGAAAGAAAGAAAATATGAAAGAAGGAAGGATGAAAGGAAGGAAGGAAGCAAGGAAGGAAAGTAATGAAGAAAGAAAAAGAAAGAAATATACATAGCCAGTAAACCCCAAGTTAACTGGGCAACCAAAATTTACCTTCCTTTGGAGAGGAGAAGAAAAAGGAGAGGGAGAGGGAGGGAATGAGCTGAGTCACCCAGCTAGCTGGGTCCCCATTCAGGCAGCTTGGTCTACTCACAGGTTGTGTTTGTCCTTCATTTTCAAAGAAGACCATGGCATCAGTAAAACAATGACATGAATTGCAGTTCATGGCTGCAGTTGACTTTGATATGAGTGAGTGAGGGCTGTGCAAGGTCATCAACCTCACTTTCTCCTCCAAAGCCATCTGGATACAATGACCTCATATTCATCAGGGTGCCTGGAGATGGTCCAGGATGCAATGGGAAACTGTGTTGGCAGTTAAATTAGGATCTTTTGCTGTTTTTATTTTACTAAAAGTGCCTCTGACTGAATAATGTGATTAAAGATCTTCCCCAGTCATTGGTGGCCCTACCTATTGAGGGAAGTTTGATTAGGGGAGTTCTTTTGTAGGAGGGTCCCAAGTACATTTTTTTTTCCATTGAGGCACTGGGTGAGAGTGTCATGCTCTCTGGCTCTGAAAAATGTATAAATACTCTGAGGGAGAGGTTTTACTTTGGGGCTTAGATTTTGGAAGAACCTTTATGTGGCAGATAAGACTCTGGGAAGCTGCTAAAATGCCCCTGGCTTTGAAAACCCAGATGTTAGTGCTACCCTCTCTGGCAACTGTGGTGAGACAGTTGGACTGTTGATTTGTTGTATTGATTTGTTGTATATGTATTGCTTATGTCAGACAGTTTGGAAGTGCTGTCTGTTAATTTCCTGAACTAAGTGAATGATATATGTGCTTGATTAAAGGAGATTGTTAACCCCTCAAAACTTGCCTTTCTTTTTACAAATGCAGATCAAAGAACCTGTTATAGCAGGCCCCCCTGTGTATATTGGGATGCTTACTGTTACAGAGACTCTGACCCTTTTAGGCTGAGGACTTTTCAGGTATTCATTTAGAGTGTTTACTCAGGTATGAAATAAAGGGGTTAAATTATGTGATGTCTAAGGTCCTTTAATAGGTCTAAATTATTGTCCTATGAAAAGCCAAAACATCAATTCTAATCTCATTTTTGATATCTACTAGATATATTGACTTTGTATGCTCAAGTTGTGTGAATTTCAGTTTTCTTATCTATAAATTAAGGGGAAGCTTGATTTTGATGACTTTTAAGGTATTTGACAGCTTCCATTCTATCATCTCAAGTTTGGATCGGGAATCTGATCTTTCTATTCTTTGTAAATTTACTGAAGAATAGAAATATATAAAAATGTAACCATAAAAATTCATTTCATGGCCAAATATGTCATGTAAGATTTTATTCTTGCAAGTTTTATGCTACTTGTCTTTAGTGTAACAAAAACAACAAATGATCTTGATATTTTAAAAGCACTGAATGCAAAAAATTCCATTTATAGACATTATTTTCAAATTATTAGAGAGAGACAGAGACAGAGAGAGATTTTGCTATCTACAAGGAAAACAATATGACTATTCTATATTCCATATTTTAGTGTTAGTTAATTCAAACCTCACAAATTCTCTAAAAGGAATTTCTTTTTCTACCCTGTCTTGGCTGGTCGACATATATCATTTATGGTAACATTAAAAATTCATCCCTTTACAAAATTCATTTGATAAAGGTTACTGTTAACACACATTTTGGTTTGTTACAGAAATACCTAATTTTTATTTTTAAACTCTCCTTTCTGTCAGGTACAAAACAAAATAAACAAGTGAAATTAGTCTGTGAACAATAAATACCTAAGTTAAATTCTATTTGTTTTGTAGATTTATTTCTTTGTGAATTAGGTGTTTTCTATGACTTAAAAACAATTTTTTGACAAAAATAAGCAAAGTACAAATTAAGCAAACAATATTCATAGGATCTTTCTGTAAAGCTGCCTCAGAAATCTGTTAAGGATTAGAGCTCTTAGTTTGTTGGCAGAAACAATATACTAACCCCTTGATTCCTTCATGACTATTGAGTATTACATACTTATCATATTTATTTTTCTGTGGATCCCATGAGAAGAAATAAGGTCACTTAAACTTTGCTATCTACCTAAGTGCCCAGCAGTTTTCTAGCTATAATAAGAAACTAATATATGTTTAATTAAATTAAGAAGACATCCTAAAATTTGAAATATACATAATATTTATTTTATTTTTAATTTGTTATCATGTATTATATGTAAGGGGTTTGGGCATATGACAAAAGCAGTAATTGGTAAGTAGCTTAAATACTCTATAAGAACTCAACCTGACTAGATGTGTGATGCTGGACAAGTCACTTAACTCTGTGGTCCTCAGTTTCCTTCTCTGTAAGATGATGCGTAGGCTAGATGGTTTCTAAGGACCTTTGCAGATAGCAATCTATTACTCTATGATCTACCTCCTCCCCCTCCCCCACCCCAGCATTGCATCTTTTCTTTGTAGTGAGGATGCCTTCCTGTATTGATAATGAATTTTTGTTTTAGTATAAGCAAGTACCTCTGATTGAATAATGTGATTAAGGAATATGTTCCCCACCCATTAATGGACCTGGGAAGATTTGTGGAAAGCTCCCCTCTCATCTTTTGTTAATAAGGCACTGGTTCTCAAGTGTGATGCCGTCTAACTCAAAAAGTGTATATGAACTCTGAGGTGAGGTTTTACTTTGGGGCTTATTTTTTGAAAATGTTTGGCCAGATGAGACTCTGGGTATCTGTTAAGGAGTCCTACCCCCTTATATCCCCTCCCAGGCTTTGAAAACCCAGATGTTGGTGCTTCTTTCTGTGGTAGCTCTGTATGTATATAATGATCGGACAGGTGGAAGCTATGTCTGTTGATTTTGATTCCTCTGCATTTTCTCTGAAGTTCAGGATGCTGACATTTTCCCCTGAACTAAGTCAATGATACATGTGTTTGATTAAAATGATTGTTGACCCCTTAAAAGTTGCTTTCCTTTTAGAACCTATGATAGCAGGCCCTTTTGTGTATATTGGGGTTCTTACTTTTACACTTCCAAACTGAGGTTATCAATTAATCCTTTGGCCTTTTCTCTTCATGTTCCTAGAATGAAATATCTAACTTAGAATGAGCTTTGGATATTTAAACTTACAAAATAACAAAAGTTCCATTTTGCCCTTAGGTCATGATATATACTTAAGTAATGTATCAAATATGATATCACTTTATATACTCAAATTGATCTATGGTTTCATTGATGATTCATTTATCATCCTGTTGTAAGGAAGACTGCAACTCATTCAAGTCTACCCATGCTATATGACTTCTCTTTATGTTCTCTGGGAGCCTTCTGCATTTTCCCTTGAGACTGTAAGAATTTAAGTAGCATATATAGACTTTTCATCAATAATCGCTTGCTTTTCTATGTGACCAGTCACCCACCTACTGTACTTGATCATACATTATGAAATATACATATAAATACACATATATTAAACACAACCAAATACTTATTCAATTTAATGAAACAGACATTTATTAGATCCTTACTTCATGGAGGACTAACGCCTGTGGTATGAGGGCTTGCTGAGTCCTTTGTAGGCCTGCTCATCCATCTTTGCTCTCCACCTGCCTTCCAACTCTTACGTGTGGCTATAGAACTGTAGAATATGCAGGAGTCACACCCCAGTAAAATCATCTTAACAGACAAGCTAAGCCAGGTTGAGGATAATCAAAAGCCCTCAAACCTATCAGTGAGTTCAGGGATGTCAGCTCCAAGCATATGAAGACTTAAAATTTAAGGAATTATTCTAGTTATTTGGAGGAAATGTGCAGCTGAGTTGCTGCCTCTCATCTGTCATGTTGGCTCCTGTCCATCATCTCCTTTACCCTAGTCCTTGATAATGAGATGGGCCTTCTACCCAAGGCCAATAAACCATTTTATATCTGTCTTTGGCTCTATACACTGCTGTTTTCTCTAGTATATTGCCTCCTCTATCATTCTACTCTCTTTAATCTTCAATAGTTCATTATCTATCAGTTCATTCCCTGCTGCCAACATGCACACATCTTTCCCATTCTTGAAAAACCTTCAGTAGACTCCAAGCTATCATTTGCATTTTCTCAAGCTATCATCCTGTATTTTACTTCACTTTCACAAAGTCATAAAAATGTTATCTAACTCATTGGCTCCATTTCCTCTTCTCTCACTTCTAAACTCATTCCAATTTGGCATCGGAACCCTTTATTTAAATGAATCTCTTCTCTTCAGTTATGAGTTCATAACTGTCAAGTCTGACGGTCTGTTTTGAAAAGGAATCAAGACAGAGGGCAAGTATGTGAGGTGCTTATGTTGGAATCACCACTAAAAAAAATGAAGAGGTAAGAAAGAGGGATGTCCTGGAAGAAGGATGAAGAGAGAGTTGGGATGCAAAAACTTTTCTCTCGTAAAAGAGGAACAGTAGAAGGAATTTTATGGGAAAATTGGGAGGTGGCAGGAAATGCTTCGATTTTACACATATATATGCACATACACATATACATACATAAACACGTATATATACATGTGCATATACACGTATAAGTGTATATACATATGCATATATACATATAATACATACATATACATATGCATGCATGTACACACATATACATGTACACACACATATATACATATTGTGTATGGAAATCTATCCTACCTAATAGGGAAATGGGAGTGGACGGGGATAAGACAAAGGGGGAAGAGTGATAAAAGGGAGAGAAGATTAAGGGGACCTGGTCAGAAAAAGTTCTGAGCAGGGTCAGAAGCAAAATATATTTTGAGGAAGACAGGATAAAAAGAGAGAAGGAGAAATAGTAGAAAATGGATGGAGAGAAATATCCACTTACTAATCATAACTGAATGTGAATGAGAAGAGCTTACCCACAAAATGGAAGCAGATAGCAAAATGGATTAGGAACCAAAATCCAAAAATATGTTGTTTACAAGAAATATGCAGTTTCAACAGAAAGACATCCACAGAATTTAAATAAAGGATCAGAACAAAATCTAACATGCCTTAACTGAAATAAAAATAGAGGTAGCAATTAGAAAGAGCAAAATTGCAATAGACATAAATAAGAGAGGAAACCAGGGTAACTGTATTGTGCTAAAAGGTACCCATAGACAATGAAGTGATATAAAAAAAAAAAAATTACAGCAGATTTCCCTAATGAAGTCTTCCTTTCTCAAATATATAGATAAATGAGTCATTTTTTTTAATAAGAGTCGTTCCTCAATTGATAAATGGTTGAAAGACATAAAATAGGCAATATTTAGAAGACTAAACCAAAGCTCACTATAGTCATAAGAAAAAACTTCTCTAATTTACTATTGCCTAGAAAAAATGCAAATTAAATTAAAGCAGCACTGAGATACTACCTC
The DNA here is from genome assembly GCA_023548195.1 of Bettongia penicillata ogilbyi. Lineage (NCBI taxonomy): Eukaryota > Metazoa > Chordata > Mammalia > Diprotodontia > Potoroidae > Bettongia > Bettongia penicillata. The sequence goes on along the minus strand of JAJHZJ010000129.1, from coordinate 1,430,804 downwards.
ACATCTTTCAGAAATGTCAAATGTTGGAAGGAATGAGAGAAAATGGATACACTACTGCCCCATCAGTGGAGTAGCGAACTGAGTCCACCCATTTTGGAGAACAATTTGAACTATGACTAAAATGCTGTTAAACTGTGCATACCCTTAACAATACCAAAACTAGACCTGTATCCCACACATGTGTATGTGTATGTATGTGTATGCACAAAAATGTTCATATCAGCTTTTTAAAAATTGAATTATTATTTTATTTGCTTTCAGTGTTCAACAATCACTTCCATATATCTTAGATTTTTTTTCCACTCCCTCCCCCTCACTCCCCTTTCCCTTCCCAGTCCCTTCCTGAGGCAGTGTACAATCATATATAAGTTCTACACATATGTTCCTATTAAATGCATGTTGAATAGAAGAATTGAAATGAATGGGAGAAACCATAAAACAAAACAAACAAAACATAATATAAAAGAAAGTGGCCTGTTTCTATTTGCGATCCAATTCCATAGTTCTTTCTCTGGATGTGGAAGGCATTTTACCTCAAGAGTTCATTGGAAATTTTTAGGTTCATGCATATCAATGAAGTACTAAGTCTATCACAAAAGTTCCTCATACACTGTGGTTGTTACTGCATACAAATTTCTCCTGGTTCTGCTTCTTTCATTTAGCATCAGTTCATTTAATTCTTTCCAGGCTCCTCTGAAGTCTTCCTGCTCATGGTTTCTCATAGCAAAATAGTATTGCATTACATTCATATACCACAACTTATTCAACCATTCTGCAATTGATGGGCATCCCCTGACTTCCTGTTTTTGGCCAAAGAGAGCTGCTATAAATGTTTTTGTACATGTAGAACCCTTTCCCATTTCTATGATCTCTTTGGGATAAAATCCCAGAAGAGATATTGCAGAATCAAAGGGTTTGCACATTTTTGTAGCCCTTTGGGCATAGTTCCAAATTGCTCTCTAGATTGGTTGGATCAGCTCACAGTTCCACCAACAATGAATTAGTGTTCCAACTCTCCTACATCTTCTCCAACATTTATCATCTTGTTTTGCCATGTTAATCAATCTGATTGGGGTGATGTTGTTATGTGGTACCTCAGAGTTGTTTTGATTTGCATCTCTCTAATCAATAGTGATTTAGAGTATTTTTTCATATGATTATAGATAACTTTAATTTCTTCCTCTGAAAATTCCCTGTTCATATCCTTTTACCATTTATCAATTGGGGAAAGACTTGTATTATTGTACATTTGACTCAGTTCTCTATATATTTTGGAAATGAAGTTTCTTTTTTTTTTTTGCACTATCAAATAATAGGAAATCAATGGGCTGTCATTACTTGAGGAATGACTGACCAATTTTGGTGGCATACGATAGTGATAGAATATTATTGTTCTAGAAGAAATGATAAGGGGAGTGGTCTCAGAAAAACATGATAAAACTTATACGAACTGATGCAAAGTGAAGAGAGAAAAATAGATCATTATGCACAGTAACAGTAATGTTGTAGTGATGATCAACAGTGAAAGACCTGGCTTTTCTGATCAATACAATGATCTAAGACAATTCCAAAGGACTCATGATGACAAAAATGCTGTCTACCTCTAGAAAAATAATTTCTGAACTCTGAGTGTAAATTGAAGTATCATTTTCTTACTTTATTTCCCTTTTTTTGCAAAATGAATAATATGGAAATATGTTTGTATGATATCACATTTATAATTGACATACTATTTCTTGCCTCTTCAGTAGGTAGGTGGTAAGAGGGAGGGAGAGAATCTGGAACTCAATTTTTTTTAAATGGTAAAAACAATTTTTTTAAAGGAGAAGAGAGTGGGAGTATATGGAGTCAAAGGGTTTTCAGATGAAGATAAGAAGAGAAATTGAACTCACGTTGAATGGTCTCTTGTAGCTCAATAGAGAATGACATGAAGTCCTAGGCTGAAAGGGTAGGTAGGAGGAGAAATGTGAAATGCTGGAAGAGAGGAGGGAAAATTTAAAATTTCTTTGGGAAGTGGGATGGAGAATCAATCATGGAAGATTAAAATGGTTGTTTTCCTGTAATAAGAGTCCAATTATTACAAGCCCAGTCTTTATCCCTGTTTAGTGGACTTTGAGTAGAAAGAGAGATGAAAGCTGTGAGTAATCAAGTTTGATAAGACTTGGAAAGTGATAGGACAATAGTACAAGGGATGTGAAAGCAGAAAATAGTAGGAAGACTTGAAGGAAAGAAAAGTAAACTAATGCCCATCCAATTTGGTGCCAATTCCTATTGCTTATACTTCAGGAATGTTTTTTCAGAAATAGCCCTTCCTCCAACTCACATTGCATCCTCCCCGTTACTTCTTTCCTTTATTATAGAAATAACCTTATAATTGCTATTGCTGTCTCCAGTGTCTATTATCTCCTATTCATCTTTTATTCAACTGATGAGGTTATCTACTTATTGGACAAATATGACATATTCCAGTGCTCAAAAACATTCTGGGACTCTTTATTATCAGTAGAATTAAAATCCAATTTCTTTACATAGAATGAGTCTTTCTCCAATCTACCTTTACAGGCTTATTTATATTACTTATTTATGTTACTCTATTTACTCATCTTTTAGAGATTAGACCTAATTATACTTAATTAGGTCCAGAGTAGAATCATAAAACCTAGGAAGTCTTTTCAATCTCTATTACCTTAAGTCTTCACATTTCCCCCCCAGATGAAAATGGGTTCCTAAATGTTGTTTTTTTTTTTTTTAATTAGCTCTTAAACTTGTATTTTTCCCTTTAATTCCACATTGCGTCATCTTTCCTTTTCTGTAACTTATTCCTCCACTGAACTGTTAACTTGTTAAAGACAGTAACTGTGGTAGTTACCAATTTTTGTAACCCCAGAACCTAATAGCTCCTTCCACATAATAAGAACCTTATAATAATGACAATTATTGCAAAAATAATACAAGTAGTAGTAGTGGTAGTAGCAGTAGCAGCAGAAGCAGCAGTGGCATAGGATAGTATAGAGACATTTGTGGAATTGAAATAACAAAAATTTCTGTTTTTGTTTAGCTAACGCTAATCTAAAATTCTGAGTAAAAATCCAACTTTTAGAAAGAAATAGGCAAAACTAATGGTGTTCAGTTCACAACAGGTTTTTTTTTCATTGCTTTCTCAGTCTTAAATACTAATAGGAAAGAAATGTGGCCCTTTATCTCTCTTCCTATGCAGCTGCCACTAAATGCAATATTAACACATAATGTGTATGTATTGGTGGAAGTGGCGGAGATTGGAAACAAGCATGGATGAAGTCACTACCTTGCTGTATGTGGGCTAGCTTGTTAGGAAAGAAGGAAATAAGCATTTATTAAGTGCTTACAATGTGGCAGGCACTTTGCTAAGTACTTTACAAATATTTTCTTACAGCTGTGGGGACATAGGTGTAATTTTTTATCCTTATTTTACAGTTGAAGAAATTGAGGTTAAAAAAAGGCTAATTGGCTTACCTAGGGTCACATAGCTAGTATGTGTTGAGGCCAGATTTGAATTCAAATCTTACAGACTCCAGGACAGACACTACTGCATCACCTTGCTACTTACTAGTTGGTAATCCCGGGACTATTGTTAATCAATAAATCTGAATTTTTATGTTATTTTGTTTTTACACCACTGTATTATTTGAATTTACATATTTTAAATTTATGCAATGTTTATGAAACCATATGTAGTAATAGTATGACTCTTGGGCCCTCCTAAAGATAATGCTTCTTGAAATCAAATCAATTCTCTTCATGCTATTTCTGCTTGTAAAATGTAGTTATCCTAAAGCTCTCTAGTTGACATATATTTGTATCTTTAGAACAAGGATTCTTAACCCTTTGTGTTTCATGGACCTCTTTGGCAGTCTGGTGAAGTCTGCAGATATCTCCAAATAATATTTTTAAATACATAAAAGAAAATACTTGGAATTACAAAGGAAAATAATTATATTAGTATTATTACAAGGTATAAAAGTATAGTATAAAAGATAAAATGAATATTTTTAATAAACAGATTGAGTATCCTTACTTTAGAAATTAAAACAGAAGTAGTGAAAGAAGATGAATTCAAATTCCAATGTAGTTTCCTGGTATTTTTCTGTTGAGTGTGTTTTTGTAGCTGTGTTCTTGAGGCAAAATTCTCTAATTGGGGCAGTCATCTCTTTAAATAAAAGATTAGGATGCTTTGTAATTAAAGCTGCCTCAAATTCTGGCTAAGTTATCTTTTGTCACAGATGACACCAAAATCTTTAAATATATTTTTAAACTTTAGATCAGAACTTTCTAAATTAGTACTACTACTTATTTTTTGGAAATTTTCTACAAGGAATGAAACCCAAGGGAATATCATATACAAGGAATAATAATTTGTTTAGTTAATTTTTATTTTTGAGGTAGGTTAATTCAGCTGTCCCAAGTAAGTGATCTGTATCACTGCTGATGTATCATGAAACTTACCAGAGGAGTCTTCCTTTTTCCTCTCTCTCCCAAATTCTTATGGTCAGAAAAGTCCTCTTAATTTAAAATCACTCAGGCTATATTTATACCAGAACTCTGATAATTTAATCAATTTTATGAGGTCAATTCCACTATATTCTCTTTAAATAGAACATCACATCACTACAGAAAATGAAATCTTATTGCTTTCTTAAGATAGCTGTGGTAGAAAATTTTTGGAACTTTGTCAAGTAATCTACTTTACCAGAATACTTATGTACTCTAACAAAGAGTGGTCTCCAATGTTTTATGAGGTATGATATTCAATAGCCATATTTATACTCCTTGGGCCCATAATATCATTTTCCCTTATTGAGTAAAATGAAGCATTATCAAATATTGAACATCTCACATTTCTTGAGAACTTCCAAGGGAACTGCATAATCTGTATTCATCAGTTCTACACTATAATGACGATACAGTATCTACAGAGTAAAACCTGGAGTTTCAGCAAGAAATGCTTAATGCTTCAGATCTTTAGAATGAATGTTTAAGTCTTTTGTTTCCTCCATCATAAATCTCAATTGGCTGGTGTCATTTACTGGAAAGGTTACATGTGATTGGATTTATGAACATTTGTAGCTGAACTCAGCTTATAAATTGCTAATGATTCTGGCAGATAGTTCAAACTTCTATGCCAGTGAAAAATTTTAGGTTAATTAAATAGCCTCCATCAGCCCATTACACAAAAAAACCTGGTGATTAACTATGAAGTTCTAGAAATTTGCCATTTGATAGTCTGTAAGGAAATGATATAGGTGCTTTGAGTGGCATAAACTTCTAACTGTAGTCTTTAAGGACAGAGTTTAATGTTTGTGTCTTTTGACAATGTAAGACTAAGGGAGTGTTGGAATATTTTTTGCTTCATCATCATCATACTCACACTGATATAATTCTTTAACATTAAAAAAATTATCACAATCCTTTTAAATTTGAAACTTTTCACTAGTTCACAACAAGAACAAAAGCAATGATAATAAAACATCATGGCCAGTAGAAAATATCCCTTGACTGGCAAAAGAAATATCAATATATAGTTCATACAAATAATATAGAGAAATAATTCCAACAACAAAAATTCCATAATTTTGAGATTATCAATTTGAATTTTTTAAAGATATGATAGAGAACTTGCTCTTGAAAAACAAAAGAAAAATCATCTTTTAAGACATAGCAATCACTTATTTAACAAAAATCAACTCTGTTAAAGTCTGGAGAAATTTAGTGTATATTTTTGCAAGAAGGAGTATCCTTCAAACTTTCTGGAATTTGGGAAATTGTGATGGCAATCAAAATAGGATCTTTTGTTGTTTTTTTTTGGTATAACCAGGTGACTCTGATTGAATTTTACCTTTATCAATCAAGAGTCTTTACAGGGAGTAGAGTACAGAAACAAGAGTTTATTTAACTAGAAACAATGTATGCATTTGTATTGTTAATTATTTTAATGTGATTAAAGATCTTTCCCACCCATTGATGGACCTGTCCACTGTGGAAAAATTGATTAGGGGAGTTGCTTTGTAGCAGTATTCCAAGTACCTTTTGTTTTTTTCTATTGAGGCACTGTGTCAAAGGGTGTGATCCTCTGGCTATAAAAAAGGTATAAATAGTATGAATTGAGGTTTTACTTTGGGGATTAGCTTTTGTAAGAAAGTTTGAGTGCCAGATGAGGACTCTGGGAAGCCTCTGAGAAGGTCCCCCAGCTTTGAGAACACAGATGTCATACTTCCCTCTCTGATACAGTCAGACAGTTTTACCTGTCTGTTAAATTATGGTTAGGCAGGGGAATCTATGTCTGTTGATAACTTTGGGGTTTACTGACTGAAAGTGTCTGTCCACATGAGAAGCCACTAAAGAGTCCCGTGGCTTTGAAAACGCAGATATTGTGCTTCCGTCTCTGGTAACAATGGTCAGACAGTTGGAGTCCAATTGTCTGCTGAATTCAGGCAGAGGAAGCTCTGTCTGTTGATCTTTTGATTTCTCTGTATTTTCTTTGAAATTCAGGGTGTTGACTCCCTGAACTAACTAAATGATATATGTGTTTGGTTAAAGGAATGATACATGTGCTTGATGTTAACCCCTTGTAAGTTGTTTTCCTTTTATGAATGCAGATCTAAGAACCTATGATAGTAGCCCCCCTCCTCATGTATATTGGGGTGTTGAATGATACAGAAATTCATGCCATTCTTTTGGGCTTGTTATTTTCTTTCTTACTAGCTTTGGCTAGTGTGGGGATAATAGAATGGAATGGAATTTATGTTATACACACATATGTGTATATATATATGTAAATATATAATGTACAATTCAATATTATGTATAACATTATTAATTCAATATATAAGAGGTCAGACACTGCAAAAAAAAATAACTAAAGTATATCTTAGACTTCCTTAATAGAAGGGAGACTATTTCAAGGCAATGTATAGTTTTGAACAGCGATAACATTTTAACAGAGACATCAGTAAGGTGGATTCCATATAGGTGTAGATGATTAAGATGATTAAGGAGATAGAAACTGTATAAAAGAAAGTTGAATTGGAAAAATTGCAAATATCTAGTTTGAAGAAGTTCTCAGGGAACAATATACATGTCTTCAAGTACTTAATGTATTTTATCCTTTAGAAAAGGGAATACACTTTTCCCTGTTGGTTTTGAAAGACAGAACTATAATATCTGGAAATTACAGGGGTCCAAAGCTTTGTTTATCATAAAGAAAAAGATGTTTTGATAATTAGATTTTTATAAAAATATATTTCAAGTGACTGTAATGTGGGAAGGAGTTCGATTATTTTCCTGATATGACACTGACAATTGAAAACTTCATGATTATATGTGAATAGAAGTGTAGATAAGATACATGATGCAGGAAGTGATTGGGCTAGTTGATCTCTGCAGTCCTTCCTAATTTAATAATTTCATAATAATTTCTAGTAAAATACTGTTTTCCCAAAAATGACCTGGCCTAGTAAACATTGTTTCAATGTATAAAAATTGAATATGAAAGGTTTCAAATAAAACCCACCATGCAAAGAAAATAAATGTTGGGGAAAATATTTTAAACTTAGCCAAAGTCTACTATTAACTACCACACAACTGTTTTAGTTTTTTTTAGGATTTTAGATTTTTTTAGGAATATCACCATTGCTAAATAAGAATTCTACAATTTATATCTTTATCAAAGTGCAGGATATAAAATAAAACCACAGAAATCATCAGGTTTTCCTATTTTTTTCTTACCAACAAAGACCATCAATAAGACAATTGAAAGAGAAATTCCATTTAAAATAAATGTAGATAATATAAAATACTTGGGAGACTACCTACCAAGACATACCCAGGAACTGTATGTGAATAATTACAGAACACTTTTCATAAAAGTATAGTCAGATGTAAAAAATTGGGAAAATATTAATTGCTCATGGGTAGGTCAAGCCATTATAAGAAAAATGTCAGCTCTAACTAATTTGCAGTGCCATATCAATCAAGTTGCAAAAAAATTCTTTTATAGAACTGGAAAAAAATAACAATATTCATCTGGAGCAACAAAAAGTTAAGATTATGCAGAGAATCAACAGAAAAGATGTGAAGAAATGTAATCTAGCTATACCAGCTCTCAAACTGTATTACAAACTGTTAATCACTTAAATAGTCAGTTTTTGGCTAAGAAATAGAATTGTGGATCAGTGGAATAAATTGTATATACAATGCACAGTAGTAAATGACTATCATAATCCAGTGTTTGGTAAATGCAAAGATCCAAGCTTTTCAGACAAAAGTTCACTATTTGACAAAAAAAATCTTCTGGGAAAAAACCGCAAAGCACTTTGGCTGAAATGAGGTGTAAACTAACATCTCATACCTTATACAAAGATATGGTCAAAATGGTACTGTGATTTAGACAGAAAAAGTGATACCATCAGCAAAATAAGAGATTATGAAATAGTTTCCCTCTCAGATCTAGGGAAAAATGAAGAATATATGACTAAACAAGAGATAGTATTATGAAATTTAAAATGGATAATTGTGATTACAAAAACCAACACAGCTATGATCAGAAGGAGAGCAGAAAACTTGGAAAAAATTTCCAGCAAGTTTCTCTGATAAGATCTCATTTCTCAAATATATACAGAACAAATATATACAGAAATATATACAGAGTCAAGTTTAGAAGAATGCAACTCATTTCTCAGTTAATAAATGATAAAAAATATGAACTATATTATCATGCTCTAAATCACTATTTATTGGAGAAATACAAATTAAAACAACTGAGGTACCACCTCACAACTATCAAATTGGCTAATATGACAGAAAAGGTAAATGACAGAAGGGGTATATTGGAAGACTGGGGCACTAATGTACTATTGGTGGAAGATAACCATTCTGGAAGGCAATTCAGAACTATGCCCCAAAGGTTATAAAACTGTGCATACCTTTTAGCCAATAGATCTGTGTCCATAATGGATGACTCTCAGTTGGTGAATGGCTGAACAAGCTATGGCATATGATTTTGGTGGAATACTATTGTGCTGTAAAAATGATGAGCAGGATCCTTTTCGGAGAAACCTGGAAAGATTTACAGGAATTGGCACAAACTGAAGTGAGTAGAACCAGAAGAACAGTACACAGTAGCATGGCCAACTCCAGTCATCCTAATCTGTATCTTGCCACTGGACCCAGACAGCTTTGGAGTAGAAAGTGAGGCTGGTGACTTTGCACAGCCCTCCCTCACTTAAATCCAATCCACTTTCACGTCATGGAATCACCTTACTGATATCATGCTCCTCTTCGAGAATGACAAACAAGTACACAGTTAACAGCAATATTGCAAGGAAGATCGGTTGTGAATGACTTAGATATTCTCAGCAACAGAACGATCTAAGACAACCCCAAATGACTTGTGATGAAAAATGGTATCCACCTCCTGAGAAAGAATTGAAGGCATCTGAATGCAGATCAAAACTTTGTTCTACTTTTTATTTATTTTTCTTTTTTGTTTATTTTTTTCTTCTCAACATAAATAATATTGAAATATGTTTTGTATGACTGCATATGTATAACCTGTAACAAATTGCTTGCCTTCTCAATAAGGAGAAAGGAAGAGAGAATTTGGAATTAATTTATAAAAATGTCATTAAAATATTTTTACATGTAATTGGAAAAAAATATTTTAAAAAAGATTTTTAAACTCTAATTCTGAACTTTATGGGTAATAACTCCACTCCAGAAATACTTTCTGACCAATTAGGGGCTATTAGATGAAAATATTCCATGAAAGATGAATTAGCTCCAATCATAGGAAAGAAAAAAATAGTTTCTTGCAGTTGAAAACTTTTTAATGTTGTAAGGTTTTTAGGCTAGAGAAAAATTAGCCAAATTTCTAAAATTCTAGGGATTTCTCCCTTAGAAGTGAACACTGTGAGAGGATGATGAACATAGTAGGAGCATAAGTATAAAGATTTATAATTGGTAATTACCTTAGAAGTCATCGTAATTACCTTAGAAGTCATCTGATCTGAAACTTTAATTTTATAGATGAGTGTCATACTGGCAGAATCTTCATTATTATATTATAAATTTATTGTCAATGTTTTGATTCATGATATTCAATAAACATTTATCAGTTTTTACTAGTTATCTAAGAACTAACCCAGATTATGAGGATCTAAAAATAGAAATCACAGTTTATGCCCTCAAGAAATTTATATTCTTCTAAAATGTAAGTGTAAGACAGTATGATTCATGTTTTCCCAGAAAAGTAATAGTTTGTCATCCACATATATTTTAATTGATTTATTGAATTCTTAAATATAATTTGCTTAGTAATCAATTCAATATAACTTATAAGAAAATACATGAGCAAATAACAACACTCTAAAGCAGGTTCTCAATCTGAGGTCCATAAACTTTTTTTAAGTGTTTCAATAGTTTCCTGTAACTACATGTATTTAATTTTTCACATCAAAAACATTATTTGGAGAAGTGAACCATAGATTTTTATCAAATTTCTGTACCACTCCAAACACAAAAAGTTAATGATACTGAGTTTCAAGAAAAATGAGTTTCACCTAATGGAGCTACAAAAACAGAAATTTTTAAAATAGCTACAATGTTTAGATTGTTGTATTAGTGACTGGGGAGATAGATGATCCTTGTCCTCAAGGAGCTTACAATCTGGTAAGGGGACAAGACATTAAGACAGACAGTTCATTGCTAACAAGGAGGCTATTATTCAACTCTTGAACTCAGGAATTATCATTCTTCAATTACTAGTTTCTGACATATATTTATAGAAGGAAGCACAAAGGAAAAAAGGTTAGAAATCCAGAAATTCCTTTCTCAGTATAGTCTCTACATAAGTCACCTGCCATGTGCCTTTCCTTCAAGCTATCATTTTCTGCTCTTGGGGTTAGGGAAGAGAAGTACTCTTTACACCTCATCCCTCTGTGCTGGTCTAGAAGAGAAACTATGGGGAGATAAAAGGGAAAAAGCACAATCCATATCATGCCTTAATAGGTTTATTCTTCTGGGAAAAAAAGGATATTATGATTCTCTTATTTACCAATTATCTTGGAGTCAACTTCAGTCACTTTTGACCAGACAGAGGATTTCTCTTCATCCTCTCTACAAGGTGCTAGTGAGCGTTTATATTTTCATGGGAGATTCTATTTGATAAGGTCCATACCCTATAAACTCATCAGATTCTTGGAAAGCCTGATAAAACTGATCAAGTGGGATAGTTGGACTTGACACATTCTGAGATCCCCTGTACCTATAAATATATGATCTTATGATGAGGATTTAGCAATTTCACATAGAAGGAATAATTAGGCATTAGAGGATAATCAAAGGAGTGTGCTCTCTGAAACCAAAGTAGGGAAGAATAATGAACAGTGACAAAAGCTTATAGTATTATAAATTTATTATGGGTAAAATAAATTCAGTTTTGTGGATCTTTAGTAATGTTCCTCAGCCTTATAGTAGGAGTGGAAAAATATGATAAAGTCGTGTCAGAGTTCAGAGTTTTAACATTATCAGTCTTAAGGGTGAAATAAGCCAAAATTCCTCAGGAAAATAAATCAGTTTTTTCTAATGAGAGACTAAGTTGGTTTGTAGCTGACTTGTCATGAAGAAAGAAATTGTTGCTGCTGAGAAGCTTGAGGAATTATATAGTTTTAGTGTTGGAGGTGTTGATATCTTCTATGCTGAAGCTTATTGTGGTGACAGTAGAGAATGAGTGAGGATGAAAACCATATATTAAAGTCATAGGGAAAGTTGTGATGGAGGCCAACAGATGACGATTATAAGAGAGGAGGAGATTGCATGAACTTTGTAAGAGGAAAGCATATTGTCAGATAATGTTATATGAATCTTTTGTATGTGGCGGTGGCAAATCAAAGTGAATACCCTTCACCATTCCATGCAACATAAGTTGGGGTGGCAGGAAATGGAAGATTCATAAGACAACAAACTCTGAAAAGTATTTATAAACATATATAAAACCTGCAAAGGACATGGTTTCCTTGGTGGAGATGCAAATTTCAATTAAAACAAAGATGGTAAGGTAATCTAGGTAAAATATTCAAGATGTAAGGGAGTTTGTTCACAATAAGAACAAAAGTTCCAAAGAGTTTAAAAATGGATTAGGCACAGTGGTGGGGAACCTGCGGCTTTAAGACTAAACATGGCCTTTCAGGCTCTCAAGTATGGCCTTTTGACTGAATCCAAATTTCAGTTTTCCCCTTAATAAAAGGATTTGTTCTCTAAAATTTTGACTCAGTCAAAAGGCTGCACCCAAGGACCTATCAGGCCACATATAACATGGAGGCCATAGGTTCCGCACTCCTGGACTGTTGGGTGATATTTCACCATTATTGGCCAAGTAGGTACAAGTAGGAATTGGAATACAATGAATTGTCAGGAAAAGGGTTGGCAGGCACACAGATTTACACTATAGTGATAAGACTGAATGATCACTCTTGGAATTCAATACCACAGAAAGCACATGCCTACACTATCTTTGACAGCAGAAAATAAACAATGGGGTATTTTCAGAGAAAATCTACTTCATAATTTGGGATGTTGCTGCTTTGTTATAATTACATGGGGTTTTTGTTTGTTGAAAGAATTTTGGAACTTTAGATGAAGGAGAGCCAGAGAGTTGGCAATTAAGTGACCCACTTTATGGTAAGTTTTGACAGGACATATATTTTTTTTCTGTTAATGAAGGAATGGACTTCCCTGTACTTCAATTATAAATAGAATGAAAAAAAAAAACATGTGCACAGAGGTGGACAGGACATGCATATCAAATATAAAATATATTATTTGAATTATTATTTTGAAAAAAAATGGAGAGAAAGAAAAGGATTGTAATGAAGTCCATTGAACTGATATAAATGGCTTTCTTTTCTCATTTTTCTGCATTTTTGTTTTGAGATTTATGTAATTACCTGATCCAATATAAAGTCTGGTTAAGAAAGAAATGAAGAGAAAGAAGTTAAGAGTTCATTTTAATTTGTTTTCAACTGAAGAAAATAAAGGCATATGCTGTGTGACTTACAGAATGGCCCTAAAGGGTTATGATGAAATTCAGGAGTAATAAAGCAGAAATATTTATGAGTTTGTTTTATATTATTTAGAAACCAGTTTTTAGTTTCCTTTTATTAACAGAAGTTTTATGTGTTGTCACCCATAATGGTTGATATCTGATTTCTCTCCTACACAACAAAGTAAAAAGTTGACCCCTTCTGAGAGATTAATAAGTACTCAGTTATATGTGGACAAGAAATTGGTCTTCATTCTATTCATCATTGTGGACAAAAAGACCTTTCAGTGTACTCACAGATTTTACGTGAAGGAGCCTGCTAATAAAACTACAGAGACTGACAAAATACTGTGAATACAAAGGTAGAATCCAAGGGACTTTAGCGGTTGTTTTTCATGGCTTTCCTATTCACCAATGAAGAAATTGTGGCTCAGAGAGATTAGGTGACTTATCTTAGGTTATAGATAACAAATAGCAGAGCTAAGATTGGAACTCAGGTACTTTAGCTTTGAAGCCAGATCTCTATTCACCATATCTCAATCTTTGGAAAAGTAGCTTCAGTAGAATGGCTGTGAAAAAGACCATATTTCAAGGACTGAAGAGTGAATGGATGGAAAAATGAGGCAGTGAATATAGAATGCTTTTTGTAGATGTTTTAACGATATAGAAACAAACGACCTCAAGGTGGCTAAAGGCAAAGAGGCAACTAGAGATTACTGAAAAGACTTTCAAGCATAAATGAAGACCAAATTTCAAGTAAACAGCTACACTTATAGAGACTACTAAACAATTGTGATTTTATCAATTTATCAGTGTATAGAGGCTAGAAATGAAATGAAAGACAAAATTTACCCACATTTATTCATCATAAAGGAATGGCAAAGAGATCTTTTAAATGAAGATCCATTCAGGGTGAGGTTGAAAAATTCTAAGAAGTTTCTACAGAGAGTTTCCATAGAATAACAGGGTAAAAGCAGAGGATATTAGGAGGTATCTAATTCATATTTCTCATGTTACTGATGAAGAATTGATTTTCAGAAAGATTAAATGCCTTTCTAAGGTCATGATGATCCAGAATTGTAGCAATGACATAAGTTTAAGTTTTCTGATTCCAAATCCCGTATTCTTTCTAATGTACTCTATTTGCAAAATTACATAACCATAGAATCCAGACAAGGGAACAGATTATTTAGTTTTTGAGTGAATGGAGCTCTTGGTGATGTTGAATAGCCCACATAAAGAATGTGAGTGAAAAAAAGAACTATGTATGGAGATTATGATGGGTAAGGAGATCTACATACTAGAACAGTGCCTTGCAATGGAGGTTCAGTGTACTCCTATATGACAGTGATGGAGTGGTATACTTAGGTTGATGAGCAGCTGATAAAGATTTGTTTAGTTGAAGGGGGTGAGGAGCCATGAAGTTAGGATGAAAGATGAGTTGTCAATCTGGATATTAAAGTGACCTAATTAGGTATTAGGACAGAGGATATAAATTTTGATTCTTCAAACTTCAAAATAAGTTTCAATGAATTGCAATGTAATTCAGGTCAATGGTAACATATGTCTTTCACTGTTGTTTTGACCAAAGAATCCATCCCTCTCCACCCAGTATTATAATGAAGCTCTCTGAATTGAGTTAGGCTGGTACTCAGAAAGCTTTCCAGCTTTGTAGCACCTGTTTTAGAACCAAGTATCACTTTAACACAACTAAGGACTCTATTAAGACTATAGTGGAAGCTTATAGAGAAGAAAAACACTCGAATTCTTGAAGCAAGTAGAAGAATGCCAAGTGTGGAGAGAGTTGCTTCATATAGGAAATGGTGAAGGATTAATTCTAAAAGCATCACTTCAGAAAAAAAAAAAAGGAGGTTGATTTATTCTCTTGTATCAATTGAGCAATGCATTGAGAATTGAGTGAGACAAAGTAAGACCTGGAAGGTAGTATGCACTAGAGCATTTGTATTATCTTGGAATATCTGGGTTTTACTTAAGGTGAGAGGTCAGAACAAAGAAGCAAAGTTAATAATGAATGAAATTCCCTCTTCAACCCAATAGAGGGAGAGTCCTACACTGTACATTGAAAAGCATGGATAGCACAATAATCTGGAAGGGGATGGGGAAATGAAATTGTAAAAGAATGGAAATGAGGTTGACCTGGATCAGAGTAAAAATGTAGATAATAATAGGACATTAAAGTTTCTGTGTAGACGGGAAGGTGTGAATAATAGTGATAAAGGAAAGAGCAGGTAATATGACATGGTGAATGAACATGGTTCATTTCAAATAGGGAAAACTCTATTGCTCAATAAAGGTAGAAGGTAAGATCTGGGATAAGTTAAGAATACACACATCTTCAGGCAAAGAAAGTCCACTCGATGAAAATCCATTCCACTAAAAAAAAAATGCATGGTTTGTCACAAAGATCACAGATTTATAGTGACGATATGGACGTTAGAAGTCGTTTAGTCCAACTTCTTCATTTTACAGACAAGGAAACCAAGACTCAGAGAGGTTAAAGGAGTTGGCCAAAGTTAAACAGGTGATATGTGATAGAGAAGCGATTCAAATCTTGGAGCCTGTGTCCTTTGGTTTGAAATCCAGCAGTTTTTTGGAAATTTTTCCCTGTAGTAGGGCATTGAATTCAGTTGTAAGGGATTAGACATTCAGAGCTGATGAAAAATTTGTAGGAGCCATGATCACTGCTGAGATCTCCTCCCAGAATCTCTGCCCTGACTGTGACAATATAGTGCCTAGTGCCCAACTAGGGACTAAATAAGAAATACAGGAAAACACAAACATGGCCCATGAGCCCCCTGACTGATTGACCTCATTGGAGCCACAGCATCTAGGAACAACATCAGGGAGGAACAGAGAAGAAAAGCCATACTACCACCAGATAATTGTGTGCCATCCACACACCCCTTTTTCATATTTTGAACTGTAACTTTTTCTTCTTGAAAATATGGTTTTACTAGAGTACTGGAACCCCTAAACTGACTTGGTTTAAACATTAGCTTTTTGCTCTATTGAATATGAGTGGAGTTCCTCATACTGTCATTGGTCTAGTCCTTCCTACAATGATGCTGTTGATTTGATTATTTATAGAGCAAGAGATAGGAGTAAGGGATAGAGGAGACAAATAAATGTCAGGTCTGGGTCTGGTTTTGGATGGATAAGTCTCACTTGTCATAAAGTCAGTGTCCTTATGCAAGTCAGGTCATAGCTGTTTGAAATGTCCAGCTAGTGAGGTCCAAAATTATCCAGTCCATGTATGAATGTAAGTATTTATGTATGCATGCATCTGTGTGTATATATATATATATATATATATATGTATATGTACATACGTGTGTGTGTGTGTGTGTGTGTGTGTGTGTGTGTGTGTGTTTATACTCTGGTTCATGAAACCAAAGTAATCCCAGTCTTCTTTTCCAGTACTGGCCATTTTCCTGTTTGTTTTTTTCCTGCCTTTACAAAAACTGATTCTATACTGTGACAAATTTATGAATATTCTTAGATGTGAGTAAGGACATTCTTGAAAGTGATAACCATACAATATGATTTAATAGCATCAGAATTTAATGGATTCTGGGATATGGTACAAGGACCAACTAATTGAGAATTAAATTAAAGATATTATTGCTGTGTCTAGGTAAGAGTCTGATCACTTGCACGAATTCTATTGGTTTTCTGATTATTTTTAGGGCTGTTACTAAATATACCTTTCCATCTTCAAGAATACATTTGTGGATATTGGATAATATAAAGCTGACAACAGAATGCTATACCTACTTTATTCTCAAACCCAATTACCTTTGTTTCATGTTTTTAGTAGGAGGATTTTTAGGTAAGCCTTGAACTTAGGTAGATGCCTAAAAATAGGAAAGGAAGTAATGAGTTATAAAGAAGAAATATATGCAGTTTTGAGAATGAGAAAATAAAATAATTTTTTGTTCTTTGTTATTGTTATTATAGTTATATCATTTCTTATACACAATTCTAAATAGGGAGAGGGGAAAGAAAATTCACTTTTTCCTTCCTTTCTAACTTTGTAGAAGCAGATTTAAACTTAATATAATGAAACTATTGCCATTAATGAGAGTTGCCCCAAAGTAAAACTGGATTCCTCCAGAAGTGATGAGTTCCTTGTCACTAGAAGTCTTCAAAGAAAGATTGATTAACTCTAGATCAGCTATATTGCAAGTAGAGTCAGGGTTGCACAGTTTCTGCTAAATAGTAAATACCTAAGAAATGTATGTCAACTGACTCACTCAATGACCATAAATGATTATGTCACCACTGATATCTGTTCCATCTCAGATTCTGTGATTATATGAGTCTTAATAATCTGAGATACAAAGTCAGACCATATAGCAAAAAAGAGACAATGAAACATTCTGAAAGGGTCCAATGGACCTCTTTTCGATCATATGGTCTATCACAATACTTGCTAGTTATTACATATATTTTATGTATTATATATATTTATAATGTGTATATGCACGTGTGTATATATGTATGTGTGTTGCATATGTGTGAATGTGTGTAAATATATGAAATAAATGCATTCCATCAGACTTTAAAGTTTAAAAATCATTTATCTCTCTAAAATTCTGTGAAGTATTACAAGTATTATTATTTTTATCTAACAACTGAGGAAAATATGGTCTAATGTCACTTTCCTTATCATGTAGCTAGCAAATATTTGAGATTACAGGGTTGGCCTTCTTTCTTCTGGTTCTCATGATATCACAAATCTCTCCCAAAAGGAAAAAAAATATATGCCAGAATGAAAGGAATTTTAGCTCTTTCCATGGTCTAGGATGCCAAAACTCCCAAGAATGTAAAACTCCATTAACTAATGCCTTAATGAGTCTCAGTTAGCACCCTCTCTCCCATGTTCCTGCTAGATGTACTAAGTGATATGACTCATAAGTTCACAATATAATTTAGTCCTACACCTCAACCCCCCCCTCTTCTTTCCAATGTCTGAAGATCCAAAATGTAGAAATTTACCCAGGCTATGACTGTATCAGAATGGCAGTGTACTATTTCACTGAGCCAGAAGACAGGAACAGAGGGTTTGGAGAAGGATAATGTGTATGAGGAACTGAACAGTACTTTACTAAAGCTGAGGGAGAGTTCACCATTGTGATGGCAAGAAAAGTAGGAGCTTTTGCTGTTTTTGTTTTAGTATAATCAAGAAATGTTAATACCTATTTGTTCCAGAATCCATGACATTTAGATTGTAAAGCCAAGGTCCTAGAAGGGTGAAGCATAAAGGCAAGCAAAGTAGGCTCTTTTACTGTTTTTGTTTTAGTATAAAGTGCCTCTGATAGAATAATGTGATTAGGGAAGACCTTCCCCACCCATTAATGGGGGGGAAGATTTGTAGGAAGGCCCATACCTTTCCTTGATTTTCTAACGAAGGACTGGTTCTCTGGGGTTTTGATGCCTTCTGTCTCTAAATGCTTCCCTCGTAACTGCATATGTGTGGTCAGAGAGTATCTGTTGATCTGTGATGTATGTCAGTTTGGAAGCACTGTCTTTTTTTTTTAAATTTCTTTTGATTTAGATTACTCTGTATTTTCTATGACACATGCGCTTGATTAAAGGAGATTGCTAACCCCTCAAAAGTTGCCTCTCTTTTTATGAACGCAGATCTAAGCACCTCTGATAGCAGGCCCCCCCCCCCCCCCCCCCCCCGTGTATGTTGGAGTGCTTTCTGTTACAACCATCCAGGAAAGTCCAATTCGATTATTCCTCCAAAACTCAAATGTCACAAAAGCAGAAACTTGGGCTGATGAAGCATGAATTTCTCAGCATGAAGAGATGCTGAGATGCAGTCTCCAGAAAGCTACCATCAGAAGGGATTCAGAAAATGAACAATAGGAGAAAATGAGGGGAAAAAGGATTGAAATTACTAAAGATCCTAGGCAAAAGAAAACTAAAAGACCCTGTACATAAGTAGATTTGAAAAGAGAAAAGACATTAAGAGCAGAAGGAAAACTAACTTTTGAATCTATTTTTAAAAGTTTGGAAATTTTATCAATAAATATTGAAAAACAAAGGAAAATGATCCAACAACTGATAAGAGGACTTGAGGAGAGTGCAGAATCACAACAGTCTGTTCCTGAGTGGTTTAAGAAATGAAAATTGTGAGAACAAAATTTATGACCTTCACAGCAGAAATAATTGGAAAAATAAAAAGAAAACCTTCAATATACTTTGGCAAGTTGCATCGAAAAAACGAAATACAAAAGATAACTGGGAACATAAATACACAGAAACGAAGGACGTTCTGGGAGAAGGGAAACAAAAAGCAATAACATTAAAAGAAAACATGCTGTCTGTACATGCAGAACATTTATCTAAAAGACAAAATGTGTAGAGGCAACCTAAAAGATCAGAGGTCTCCCAAAAGAACACAGCACGTCAAAAACCTGAACGCCATAATTCATGAAATAATAGAAGAAAACAGACTAGAGCTACTGAACACAGAAAACAAAGTGCCATTGGAAAGAATCCATAAATTGCCTTCAGCAAAGAAAAGAAAAAGGCTGCAAACTCTAAGAATCATAGTGGTTAAATTTAAATATTTCCACTGAGAAAAACAAACAAGCAAATAATTCTGAAAATGAGAATGCATTACAAAGAATGATGGTGCTTAGCCTACAGTCCAAGGTGACCTGTCCTACACATTCTAAGCTTAACCATAAATGAAAGAAGATGGATGTTCCACAATAAAGTTTTATGTGAAACATTCTTAGAAAGAAAACCAGACTTGAAGAAACTATTTTCTTCTCCAACACCCCAGACAACAGAAGTGGATTCGTGGTGAAACAACGTAGCACTGAAAGACAGTAACAACAAAAGAATGACAGCAGAGAGATGTATAAGAGAGTGTTTCTAAATGTACACTAGAGGATGGCTAGAGGCACAAATCAGGTGAAGCTAATGATGCTGAGTGACTGGTAACCTTCAAGAATGAACCTCATAGAACCCTACATACAGGTGAATAAAATGTGTGTGTGTGTGCTTGTGTGTGCTTGTGTGTGTGCGTGTGTGTGTGTCTGTGTGTATGTGTGTCTGTGTGTGTGTACGTGTGTGTCTGTGTGTGTGTGCGTGTGTGTGTGTCTGTGTGTGTGTGTACGTGTGTGTCTGTGTGTGTGTGTCTGTGTGTGTGTGCGTGTGTGTGCGTGTGTGTCTGTGCGTGTGTGTGTCTGTGTGTGTCTGTGTGCGTGTGTGTGTGTCTGTGTGTGTGTACGTGTGTGTGTGCGTGTGTGTATGTGTGTGTGTGTGTATGTGTGTGTGTTGGGAGGGGAGTGTAGCGGGCCAGTATTGATGGAGTCTGGAATGTCAAGTACTATCTAGGTTTTACTTGACAAGACTTGTACGCCTGATATGCAAGGATGAGAAAACCTAACCCTGCCTGTGTACCCCTAGACTGTCTCGCCAGAGGAACTGGATTAGGAAGTATTAGAAGTAAACTAAAAATGTTCTCATGGGAATAACCTTGCTTGCTTGCCTGTAGAAAATTCATATAAACCCTCATCCTCAGATTAATAAATGGACTGCTCTCTTGCGTCCCTCCTGCCCCGTGACTTTCTTTTTCACTGTGCACTGAAGCTCTCCGTGGATGCAGGTTGCCCACAGCAGAGGGGGGTTCATTAAAAATGGAAGGATGCCATGAAAGGGAGAGAGGAGGAGAAAGATAGAGGAGTGTGTGATGTATCCTGGTCAATTTGAGGGCTAGTAATGAGGAGAAGGTGATTGCTTTCACAATAGAATTATTTAAATTTAATCACTATGAGTCTTATAGTTTGCAGCCTTTTTTTAAAATGGAGATCATTATAAGTTTGTTTAACTAATACATTTCACTGAGAAGTGTAGAATGTGATGGATGTAAAATGACTAGAGAGGGTTATTAATCATAAAGTGGAGGAGTAGTATTTTTTGCTAAGACAATATGCTCATGTGAAGAAATAAGAAAAGAAACTTTAAAGGATGAAAGAAAGGTGTAATCCATTTGGTTGAATCAGTGAATCATTAATTTTTGGTGCTAAAAAAGATTTCAAACCACAAAAGTGATCATCATGCCTCTACTTGAGGAACTCCAAAGAAATGGAACCCACTGCCTCCCAAGACAATTCATTCTACTTCTGGATAATAATTGGGGGAAAAAATTCCTGGAATTACACTAAAATTTCCTCTTTGTAGCTTTCTCAAATTATTCTTGATACCGTTTCCTAGGACCAAAAAATAATAAGCTTAGTCTACCTTTCAAATGACAATCCTTCATATATTTAGTCCATTAGCCATCTAAGTCTCCTATTCTTTAGGGTGATATCCTGAGTTCTTTCATATGATATGCATAGGGCGTGGATACATATAAGGAGATGAAAAGGTACTAAACATTTATGAAACACCTACAGTGAGCTGGGTACCATGCTAAATATATTAAGGTCTTTAAGGTCTTTACCATCCTAATATGATGCCATGTTATTTTTATCCAAGTAGTTTTTTTAATATTAAATATAGCAGGACTAACAACAGGACATTCTATTAGAGAAATTCTTCCACATTGACATTGAGCCATTAATGACTTCTCTCTGAGTTTTTTATTTAATCGTTTCTAAACACAACAAATTATATTATCATCTAGTTTATAGCTTTCAATATTTTCCACACTAATAATATTAGCTATTAGACTGTGTTAAAATGTAATTAAATAATATAGTCTTCCTTTAAATTGACCATTTTGTTTAATAAATCTATAAAAAAATAAGGTTATTCTAGCATAACTTATTTGGATCAAGCTATCCTGGTTCTTTGTAACCAATGCTTCCTTTTCTAGATGTTCAAAGACCATTACTTTATTGAACTAATTTAGAATTTCCCTAGCAACTGATCTCAAGTTCACTGGTCTGTCATTGGCCAGCAGTATTCTCCTTCTCCTTTTGCTCTTGTTTTTATTTTTGTTCCTATTCTTGATTTTCTTTTTCTTTGTGTCCTTGTTGTTCTAACTTGTTCTTTTTCTTGTTCTCCTTCCTCCTCTTCCTCCTGCTCCTCCTCCTCTTTCTTCTTCTTCTTCTTCTTCTTCTTCTTCTTCTTCTTCTTCTTCTTCTTCTTCTTCTCCTCCTCCTCCTCCTCCTCCTCCTCCTCCTCCTCCTTCTTGTTCTTCTTGTTGTTCTTGCTCTTGTTCTTCTTCCAACACATGCCTTTCCCAAGTCACCTCTTCTCTTCTCTATGATTATTCAGATCTCATTGACAGTAGTTCAGCAATAAAACCTAGCGCTTCTTTCAGTAGTAGAGGGTTAATGAATAAAAGGAGAAGCAGAGAGAGAATATACTTACAGTATAATATGGATGAATTTTCTAGAATGAGGAAATGGATCATGAGTTTGGGAATCAGATCATAAACTTGACATGATATCATAATTTATAAGTAATTGGGGAAAAAATCTATTATGGACCTTAGTCTTACCAATAATGGGGATGCTGAAGCATTTTTACAGTATGCCCCCCTTGCCTGCTACACTCTTTCTCCTCATTTTCACCTCCAGGCTTCCCTGACTTCTTTTAAGTTCCTGCTAAATCCTGCCTTGTACAGTAAGCCTTTCTAAATCCCTTTTTAAATTTAGTGCCTTTCTTCTGCGATTATTTCAAAATGATGCTGTAAATATCATTTACAAATAGTCATTTGCATATTATCTCTCCCACTCGATTATGAGTTCCTATAGGACAGGGACAGATTTTTGCCTTTCTTTGCATCCTCAGGGCTTAACACAGTATGTGGTACGTTATTAATAATGTTTATTGGTTGGTTGATTGATAGATAAGAAGAATGAGATTTATTTATGATTTAGATGTGGATCCTTCCTCCAATAATAAGGAAATTAGGTCTGCTTATCTTCTTTGGCTTCCTTTAAATTTTTACTTGTAAATTTGCCCCCATACAGCAACATATAAATATGCATTTAAATTTAGAAGGGATCTTAGAGATCATGAAGTATACCCTACTCATTTTATAGAAGAGTTATTGAGGTCTAGAGAGGTTAAGTGACTTTTACTAAGGTCACACAGGAAGTAAATAGTAGACCCGGAACTGGAAACTAGGTCCTTTGTTTCCAAATCAATAGTACTTTCCATTATATTGTACTACTTCTCTTTAAGAGGAGGGTTAAAAAGGACATTCTAGAGTTTTTAACATTGTGCATATACCAATGAATCAAATGCATGATGATCAATTATCTCTCACTATTATTACATAACTGGTTCTTCATTTTCTTGCTAGTCATATTTATCTGACATTCTCTAAACCATGTATTTAAAGTCCATTTTGTGTAGCATAATCCCTTTGGCAAACTGATATCTATAGACTCCTTAGAATGATGCCTTCAAGTGTAAATAATAATAGAATCATAGAGTTTAACTTTAAAATTTGTAAAATGATTTACAAAATTTTCCCACTTGATTTTCACAACTACACTAGCACATATTTTTGTCCTCATTTTACAGAAGAGGACACTGAGGCAGCAGAAGTTAAATTCCTTGCCCAGAGTGACAATGCTAGTAATTACACGATGCCTGATTTGAACTCAGGTCTTTCTGACTCTGGGTAGCTAGAAGGGTTAGAGTGCCAGACCTGGAATCAGGAAGACTTACTTTTCTGAGTTCAAATCTGGCTTCAGACTCTGACTGTGTGACCCTGGGAAAGTCACTTAATTTCATTTGCCTTACTTTCCTCATCTGCAAATTCAGCTAGAGAAGGAAATGGCAAACTACTCCAGTATCTTTGCCAAGAAAACCCCAACAGGTTCACAAGGAGTCAAATCTGACTGAAATGACTGAACGATAGCTTTCTGATTCTAGGTCTAGTGACATATCCGCTTTTGTCATAATGGTTTACAAAATAAAATAATTGAATTGGAATATATTTTAATAGATAGATATAGATATAGGTAGATGCATAGATAAACAAGCAAATTCATAAGTTCCAGGTTAAGATCTGTTCTGTGCCTCTTTTATATGTAATTTCTTGCTTATGTTCTAGCTGATGGTGACTGTCATATGTTTCACCATCCTCCTTGAGATGATACTCAGCAATAATTCCTCAAAAGCTATAGAATTCCATGACATAACCGTTCCACATTACTGGAAGTATATTGGTGTTAAAAAAGATGGTTTTCTGTTTTGGGGAGAAAAAACTTAGGGTCAGTAAAAGATCTTTACAATTTTCCAAAAGTAATTAAAATTTTTTTTTCATATTGGCAATATTTAGAAATATTAGTGCTAATAATCAAGTCTACATATTAGAGATCATTTATTTTATTAACATTTATTATTTAATTTATTCACCATGGAGGAGGCCCATTGCAAAAATGCAAGACACATAATCTTTCCTAGATCTAAACATTGCTCTTACCATTCACCTTTGTCTGGTAGTCTGACATTACATAGTTTCAAGAAAGATTAAGTATAAGAATTTATAGAACTAGTCATAAAGCCATTTTGAAAAAAAAATATCTCCTTTTTCACATGCTGACTGAGGAAGCAATATTTTATTATCTTGGTGAAGAAGTGAGGTTGATACACCTTCTTGCAAGAATAAAAATAAAAACAAATTCAAGTATGATGAGAAAAAAAATACTTCTTATTCCATTTAACACTCAGTTAGACTGCAAAGGTCTTGAGTTTTGAATTGAACTTCAATGTCTTCAGATTTTAGTTTCATTGATAGGGAAAATACTTTTTTCCAGGTTTAACAAAGAAAATGAAATACAGCAATAATAGTCTCCTGTTTTCCAGTGTGTTAAAAAAAAAAGCAAAACTTTCTTATGAGACTCATATGTGCCTGGCTATATAGCTTGACATTCTGTTTCATTAAAAATAACAAATTTGAAAAAAGGAAAGGGTCCAAAAACTTTCAAACTGTGCAGAAGACATAGAATCATGGAAAGTTCTTACGTAATGCAAAACATAATAAAGAAAAGAGAGAGTGGATTGTGGAAAAACATGGAGTCATTAACACGGACTCCATTAACATAGAGTTTAAACATGGAGTCATTGTTAAAACCTGGAGGCAAAGGACAATAGAGATTCAAAGTGATCAGAGCCCTAATCATTGTGGTACTGGAGCTAATACTACAAAATATTTCTATAGGGCTGTTGAGGACAGTAGTATTGGGGGAAACACATGGTATCAACACACATAGCACAAGTGCATACACCTCAAGACCACTGATGGGAAGGATGCCAAGATGGAGAGAGAATAGAGAGGGTCAGGTTGGGCAAAGAAGTGCTACCTGGGGAAAGGCAGCAGAAATTTCCTATTTTAATTATTATCATTTTTACTGATGATAACGATGATGATGATGAAAATTTGCTAAGTGCTAAGCTGTTCTAATTGCTGAAGGTATTCAGATGTATCAGTATGATCTAAATTTAAGCTGCCTGAAGACCAAGTTCTTATTTGCTTTTCCCTAGGTATTTTTCTCTCAGCAAAATATTTATAGTCCTTATAACATGCTATAATTTAATATCACGTTTTCTTTATATCTTGATAACACAGCTGTTATAAAAGTACACTTCTGATCTTTTATCTCTGTTTCTATCTTGAACTTTATCATATGTCTTTATTCCTGTTTTATATATATATATATATGAAACATCTTCCACACATGCACATATACATGTATATTATATTGATATATATGTACATGTATACACACACATATATATATGCATGCATATGCACATATACATATTCATGAAAGAAATATTTCCATAAATGGCATTGATAATAGCAATGATAAACAATCATGACTCTTAACTTACTACTAATAATGATCATATAAAATCAAATCACTTCACAACAGGAAAAAAAATAAGGCCATCAATAATCTTTCCTGTTCTAATCCTGACCATAGCTACTAACTCAAATTACTTGTTTGAATTCGAAGAGAACAGGAAAAAGTAGAGGAGAGAAAAAGGATGCATTCAAGAGAGCTATGGAATGGCAGGTGCTATGGATTACTTGTGCTCCCATACTTGTGTTTTTCTTTGACATGTGCATCTAGGATTGCTCTACCTTGAATTTCTTGCTGTCATCATTCTTTCTATGCTACTTAATTCCCTTTTTCTGTGGAAAGGGATATAAATTAATTCAAACCAAATAATTTAGTTCAAGGCAATCTAAGCAGGACTTTTCATGTATTTTCTATTTGCAGGACTTTGTGCTAAGAAAAAAACTTAAAAGTCACTGCCTTCAAAAGACTTTTTTTCTATAGATGAGAGATGACAGGGATGAATAAATAAAAAAAAATCATACACGTGAAATAAAAAAAAAATTTAAAAGAGTACTGAATCAGCAAAAAATAGAAAAGCCTCCAGTAGGAACTGGTGTTGGAGCTAAGCTTTAAAAGAAGCTGGGGATTTTTGGTCCTTTGACTCTGAAATTAGGATAGAAAACTTTCTTAAATATCTTAAATTTTTTTTCTTCTTCTGTCAGTTATTACAGGGATATAGAAAGACTTTAAATAATAAAAAGGACAAACCTGAATAAATCTTAAACCTTAACTTTGATCTTCTATACAGCTTTACATAAAATGATACTATATATTTTTCAGTTAAAATTGTTGTTTGGCTTCTTTTTTTCAGATTGTGCTCCTGGACTCGGATTTTCTACTACTTTCTGGGTTAAATGTTAGATTGCACTGGTGGCTTACTAATCAAAATTAGATCCACGTGTGTGAAGTTTTTGCAATAGATGAGGACTCTTTCAGAGAAAGCTAAATATGCTCTGCCTGGTTATTTCCAAATGAGGTTTGTTGAGCCTGACACCAGGTGTATGAAATAGAGAGGACCTTATCTGAACTTCACAGTATGTGCAAGTGTCCTCCGATCTATTCATGTGTGGGACATCTGCTTTCACCTAATAAAGTAATAGATTTAGGGCTGGAAGTGATGTTAGAAAAAACATCATTTGATGTCTTTATCAATGGGGAAACTGAGGAATAGAAAAGTTAAGTTACCTGTCCCAAGTCATACAGCGAATTAGTGTCTCTATCAGGATTTGAACTTACAAGTCTTTCTGAGCCACTTTTTCAAGGTCTGATCCATAATGTTTTGTTGTCTGACTTAACTGCATCCATTTCCTAAACATGCTTACTTCACAATCACAAAATTGTAGAATTTGAAAAGATTTCATAAGCCACTGATCCCAACCTAAAAGGGATCCCCTTACTCTCATCTCAGAATGTATTCCTTTGTCTTTTCCCTAGAGATCTCCTAAAGCAGGTCATTTTACTTTGGAACAGCACTAGTTGCCAAAAAGTTTCTCCTTATATTAAATTATATTATAAATTTCCATCTCTATAATCTTTGACATATACACAGTGATCTTAATTCTGCTTTTGGGGACAAAAGAGAGCAAATTCCAACCCTCTTCTTTATGCTTTTAGGTAAGGTAACCCTTGCAAGAGCTTTAAGGTAAAGTACTACCTCCTTTCAGATTTGACCCCTTTCTTTTTAAGCATCAACAGAGTTCATCAATCAACTGTCCTTCAATTATATTTAATTCTCAGAAAAATAGTGTTTAACCTAATTAAGATAGGGTTTCCTCCTTTTATTCATTAAAATTGTCTTCAAATGTATTTATATTTCAAGATGCTGCATTTACTTCGAAGTTGCATATGAATTTCTCCCATTTATTGAACCCATCACCATCAATGTCTCATTTCTAACTAATTCTCAGTTAAATGGTAGTACTGGGATAGGAGACAGATAATTTACCCAAGATCTTCTGTGTGATGAAATTTGGTGGGAAGCCTGAAAATCATAATATTTGTAAATAGCACTTAGCATTACACCTGGCACATAGTAGGTGCTATATAACTGTTTATTCCATTCTCTTTCCCTTTCCATGTGTGGCACAGGGTGCCAGTTATTCCTTTCCTTCCTAATTTCAGTGTCTCTCCATGCATTGGATTGTTCTAAAACTTGTAATCTTTTTTTCTTTTTGTCTGCTGTTGCTCTGACTAATGCTTTCATTCGTGTAGGTAACTCTAAATATAGAAGTGAAAACCAGTTAAAACCTGTAATTTTTGTAATTCATAGTCTTAGGGGGCTGTCTGGGGGCAGCAAGAGACAAATAGACTTGTTGATAGTTACCTAATATGTATCAGAAATGACATCCAAATCCTGATTTTCCTAGCATGAAAGAAAATTCTGATCATCTCCAAGTTTACTACTGAAAATTAAGAATAAAAGAAAATACTTTTAGATGTTAGTAAATTATAATCAATAAGCAGGATAAGTATGGAAATGAGATCATTCGAAAAAAAGAGAATTCCAACCTTAGTCTCCACTAACTTCAGTGCTGGGGGAAAAATGTTTTGTCCATCTCACTGAAACATCTATTTATCACATTTATGTTGATTTATTGAACACTGAGGCAAATCAGACCATTTCCTTCCTGCACTCTTCAGAATTTTATAGATTCACTCAGACACAGCTGTCCCAATTTAGTTTCAGGAGCTGGAAGAAATAGGGTGACCTCTGGTATAATTTGCTATTTGTTACCTATGAAATTTCTGGTAGCTGAAAATATGCAAGACATCCTGGCTATAAGATGGTTCCCCCAGGTGGTTTTGAGACTTGATTTGAGCAAAATGATGTCCTTTTCAAGCGCCCTATACAGCAACCCAGATCTGTCATGACCATGTGGGAATAGCCAGTAAGACATTATTTAGGAAAGTTTCATTCATCACATGTGCAAGGTTGAAAAGCAACTAAGTTCAACAAAGTTTCTTCACTCTCAGGATGATGCCACAAGTAAATACTTTAACCTTTTTTTCTTCTAAAATCATTCCACAGTAGAAATAGCTGTTAAAAGCAAGGCTGAGTTCACAATGAGGGGATAATAGACACCTGGAGGATGTTTTCCAATGTCTTTCACTGTGGAAAAATCCAGAACAAATTCGGGAACTTATCCTTGCAGTGGTGCAATATACCTTCTCAATGAACCACTTGGAAGGATTGAGAGGTAACAGCTTCAATGCTGAAAGACGGACCAGTTTGGCTGACTGGATCCCATCAGTTAGAACTTGAATTTCAGGCTTCCCACCAATGCATACATGTTCTAAAGGTACGTGTAAGCTTGCAGGACTGAAAGAAAGGATGCTATGAAGAGATACAAAGTATTTGGCATCGCTTTTCTCTTTTCTTAATTACCTTGGTTGTAGATATGACTCATTGCTCCCTGCATAACTCATGAATTGACTTAGAATTTTTAATTTTTTCTACTTTTGTGTCAACCACATGGAACTGGCCTCTACCCTGTGGGTTTCCAGAGCTGAACAAAGCAGACTAGAAACAGGAGAGTCAGGAATCAAACAGGAGTTTAATTTCAAGGTGAGGGAAATGGCTTGCAAGAAAGGACACTTGTTCTAGAGCCCTACACCTATTGCAGGGGACACAAGGCAGTGTAAGGGTCTTAATACTTGTACCTATGGCTATGCAGTGAGCTATATAGCCCTGACAATGAGGGTTAACAGCAAAGATGTGATGATTCTGATTCATAGAAGGGCTTCATGACCAGAAACAAGTCTGGGATTTTGCTGTGGCTGAAATCATCCAGAGGGTTGAGCGCAAAGGATTGTTGTTATGTCAACTCAGGGAACATCCTGCCTTCTGGGCTTTAGCTCTGGAAAACAGGGTGTCACCTAATATCTTGGCAACTTAAACCAGATAAAACAACTGTAACTATGGGGAAAATTCATTGAGTTAATGGAAAACTCCTTTCCACGAAAGTGACATGACTCCTGTTACACTGAGCAAAGAGGTGGGGCAGTAGATATAGTATCTGAGGTAGATTCAGAAAAACCTGAGTTCAGATTCAGCATTGGATATTTATTATCTGTGTGACCCTAGGTAATATACTAAATTTCATTTGCCTCAGTTTCTTCATCTGCAAAATTAGAGATAATCATAATACTTCCTTTTTAGAGTTACTAAGATCGAATACGATAATTACAAAGCATTTAACAATGCCTGGCACATAGTAAGCACCTTGTACAAATGGTAGCTGTCGTTATTGACAGTTTTTGTATTTTTTGTTTTAAGAATAGGTGTATGTGTGTGTATGTGTATGCATGTGTGTATGTGTGTGTGTGTGGGTTTGTGTGTGTGTGTGTATCAAATGCTTGTGGGCAATGTAGTTCTATGTTGTACTTCTTTAAATTGTTCTTTTGTCACATTTATTCCTGTGGAGTTAGTGTTGGAAAGGGCCTCATGGAACAAATTATGCTTCCTATTTGTAGATGAAGAGCCAAGGTCAAAGGTTAAGAAGTGTGTTGTGGAACAAAGATTGAAATGAAAGTTCTTTGACTCCAGGCTGAGCACCTTATTCACTATACCTCACTGCCTCAAAATAGTTGTTTTAAACCGAACTAATGCTGTCTATCCCCAGGAGTTGGTTTTAAATTAAGATTTTAGGTATTTATTTAAACAATTATTCCATATTCAAGGAGAAGGTAAATAAATAGTTACCTTACTACCTAAAATATCTGTTTTGAATTTGGTGTGCATAAGGGAGGGAGAGTGGCAATAATTTTTAATTATTTAAATTTTTAAAACTTTTTTCTCAATTCCATGTAAACAAAAAATATTAGCATTCTTATTTTAAATTTTGAGTTCCATATATCTTTTTCCCTCTCTTCTCATCTCCTTGAGAAGGCAAGCATTTTGATACAGGTTATACATGTGTAGTCATGGAAGATATTTCCATATCAGTCATACCGAAAAAGTAAATAGACTAAAAAGAAAAACAAACAAGAATAATAACATTGTTTTAAAAAGCATGCTTCCATCTACACTCAAAGTCCATCAGTCCTTTCTCTGAAAATGGATAGCATTTTTCATCATTAGTCCTTCAGAATTGTGTTGGATCCCTGTATTGCTGAGGAGTAGTTAAGTCATTCACAGCTAATCATCATATAATAGTGACCTATAATAGTATTCCATCACAGTCATGTAACACAACTTGTCCAACCATTCCTCAGTTGATGGCCATATACTCAATTTCCAATCTTTTACACCACAAAAAGAGCTGCTATAAATATTTTTGTACATATAGGTCCTTTTTCTCTTGTCTCTTTGGGTACTTAGTAGTGGTATTTCTGGGTCAATACTTAGAAATTACTATCCAGAATGGTGCTATCAGTTCACAACTCTTCCAGGAGTGGCTTAGTGTCCCTGTTTTTTTGTACCTCCTCCATCATTTATTATTCTATTTTTCTGTCATATTAGCCCATCAGATCAGTGGGAAGTGGTACTTCAG
Organism: Bettongia penicillata ogilbyi; assembly: GCA_023548195.1. Classification (NCBI taxonomy): domain Eukaryota; kingdom Metazoa; phylum Chordata; class Mammalia; order Diprotodontia; family Potoroidae; genus Bettongia; species Bettongia penicillata. Next base: position 1,399,386 of record JAJHZJ010000129.1, on the reverse strand, counting down.
AGTTGTTTTAATTTCATTTCTCTAATCAATAGTGATTTAGAGCATTTTTTCATATGGCAATAGATAACTTTGAAGCAAGAATTTTTGAGATGAAATAGGAGACGAAGTCCATGTAATGGTAGCTAGTCTCCAAGGCAAGAAAACCATATAATTCTTTTTTTTTCTGGTTATCCCTTAAGGTTGGGATGTGCTCCCTTCTCATCTCCTCCAGGCTTCAGATGATTCCTTCAAAGAGCACCTATAATATCATAGTTTATTTTTTATTTATTTTTTTGGCAAGCATACATTTTGCATTCAAACAACATGGCCAGCCCATTGGAGTTGCACTCTCTGAAGCATACCTTGAATACTTGGCAGTTCAGCTTGAGCAAGGACTTCAGTGTCTGGTAACTTATCCTGCCAGGTGATCCTCAGAATCTTCCTAAGACAGTTCAAATGGAAGTGATTCAGTTTCCTGGCATGGCTCTGGTAGACCATCCATGATTCACAAGCATATAACAATGAGGTCAGCACAATGGCTCTGTAGATCTTCAATTTGGTAGTCAGTCTAATACCTCTTCCCTCCCAAACCTTTCTTTGGAGCCTCCCAAACACTGAGCTAGCTCTGGCAATGCATGTATCAAACTCATTGTCAATGTGTGCATCCCTGCAAAGTACATGATCAAGGTAAGTGAACTTATCCACAGCATTCAAAACTTCTCCATTTGTTGCAACTGATGGTTCCACATATGGATGGTGTGGTAGTGGCTGATGGAGCACCTGTGATTTTTTGGTGTTAATTATTAGGCCAAAATTAGCATAGGCAGCAGAGAATTGATCCATACTTTGTTGCTTCTCAGCTTCAGAGGTAGGCGATCACATGGTGGCCAAAAGAAACGATACAAGGACACTCTTAAGAACTTTGCATTTGACCGTGCAACATGGGAGTTACTGGTACAGGACCACTCAGCATGGTGTGCCCACATAAGAGAAGGTGCTGTGCTCTTTGAGCAAAGAAGAATTGAGACCGCATAAAGTAAATGCAAGATGCTCAAATTTGGGATATCCACCCCAAATATTCATGCAGACTATCTGTACCCAACTTGTGGTAGAGCATTCTGAGCTAGTATTGATCTGATCAGACTCAGCGGGACACACTGAAATTTCACTTTACAACGGTGATGTCATTTTGGTCCTCTTGGAAGAAGAAGGACAGCAACCAACCAATAATGTCATAGTCTACAAGAAGCCTTTCTCAGTGCCTCTAAATATTAATGCCTTCCTCCCAGGACTTACTTCCTATTTTTCTTCTGTACTGCTGATTTGTATATAGATTTTTTGCATTTTATCTCCCTCCTTAGCTTCTGGAGAGTAGAAACCTTTGTCTTTCTTAGTACTCAGCACAAGATGTGGCACATAGTAGGTACTTTGTAATTGTTTATTAGCTGACTTTCTTAGTCACTCTCCTGACGAGTCAGTCTACCGCAGTTTCCTTATCTGAAAAATGTGGGTGATAATAACATTTGCTTTCCAGGGTTGTTGTGAGGATAAAAGGAGATGCAATTTATAAAACCCTTTGCAAACTTTAAAGGACTATATAAATGCTAACTATTATTAGTATCATCTTATCAATTATTGCTATTAATTTGCACTTGATACTAATAGTACTAATAACAGGTAACATTTATATAGCCCTTCAAGGTTTACAGAACACTCTGTAAGTATTATCTCACTTTTTGATTACAAAAACTCTGAGACACAGGTACTTTTATTATCTTCATTTTGTAGCCAAAGAATTTGAGGGAAAGTGACTGTCACACAAGTCACACAAATGTCTGAAGCTTGATTTGTCTTCCGGATCCTAGGATTAGTATCCTATCTGCTATGTCCAAAAAAATTCTATTTAGCCTCAATAACTTCTTCAAGTCTTGATTCTTTTATTTGGAAATGAAAAAAATTAAAATATACAAAGCCAAAAAATCCTATGTCTAAAATTATAGGACAATTTGGTTCCTTAAAAAAATGAGATGTAGGCCCTCAAACCTAAATATGCAATTATCTTCATATTCTCATTCACTTTGGTTTTCATGATAATTTAAAGCATTATATCTAAATATGTGTAAGTAACAATAATAGCCATAAGAGTTTACATAGTTCTCATAATTTTCAAAGTATATCACAAACTCTGGATAGTACTCATACAAATGTTAAAGTACCCATTTTACAGATGATGGAACTGAGTAGTTACATTAATTTCTCAAGTCAAATAAAGCTAGTAAAAGGGAAAAATCTGAATTTTACCATTAGCACAGTTAATGAATAAGAGAAGAAAAGCTGAAATGAGAGCAAAATTATGATGAATATGAATGAGTGAGTTAAGAATATGAAGGAGTGAGCTAAGATAATATCTTTTTAAAGAAAAATTAAATTCCTGTGGCCTCAGTGAATTTTCTGAGACCAAAAAATTTCAATCTTCAATTCAGACTATTTCTCACATTTTCATTTAGTTTCATTGCCTTATCTTCTACAGACTTAATTTCCTGTAACATTTTGTGATGTTAAATTCTTAAACAATATGACATTATAAATTTATATATGAATCTCACATATGTATATGCTGAAAGAGATAGAAAAAGAGAGAGAGAAAAAAACCAACCATAGAAAATGGAAAATGGTTTGCATGATCCTTAGGGTCAGATGATTAATTAAAATGAACTGGATTAATTAAAATGAACTGTCATAATGACTATGAGGTACAATACTATTTATTTTAAAGTCTTTTTACTAGACCAAATTAAAGCACTTATTTTATATTTTCAAGGTCCATTGACATGCCGATTAGTTGAAGCATCTGAATAATCAAATCCTTTTGGAGATAATGAAGCTTAGCAGTTCTTGTGTTAAAAGAGTCTTTAAATGAGCCCTCATCACTTACTGGTATACTTAATCCTATTTAAATAACAACATGTCAAATGTGTCTGCTAATCAAGTAGCTGGTAACCCCACAGAGACTTCTATAGCTCTAAGCACCGTATATCACTGTGTAAGGATTTTTCCCAAATATTGACTTTTGGTTTTCAAGGTTACTGATGATGTGCTCATGCCCATTAATCATTCTAACCACTTCAGCAAAGAAGCTCATTAAGAAGACAAAGACATTTATCAAGCAAATCATCAAGTAGATTATATACTTTCATTTTTACCTTTAATGGATTATTGTTAAATAAATGATCCTAGTTTCTCATAATTAAATATGTGTTGCACCTATAATCTTTATACTTAAATCCCTCAGTGTAATATGGGACTACACCATGGTTTATTGGGCAGAATTAATATTGTATAATTTGGAATCAATTACACCTGTCAAAATAGAAATACTCCTTTTGACAGTCATGAAAAATTGTGCTTCAGCAATTCTAAAACACAGATAAAATAAAAAAAAAATGATTTCATATTTTAGATATCTTCCTAAATAGAATGTTTCATCTGCTGCATTTGTAGAGAATTTCAGCTTTTAGAGATTGTCATAATCTTTATAATTTTTCAATTCACATTCATTAATCAGATAATTAACCCAGTGAAATGGAGAGGGTATTGGCTTCGGACTCAGAAAGCTCTGAATTCAAGTCTTATTTATGATATTTACTAATGTATCATCACAGGCAAGCCACAATCTCAGAGTACCTTCTAGAAATTGTCTAAGATGAGATGTTACAGATGAATCGCTTATCTCTGTCTGTGGGATGAGCTATCACACTGGGAGGTTCCCTCACTGGTGAAATCACTGGTCCAGGGTTAACAGCCCCCATCCCCCCAAACAAAATAAAAAAAAAAAAAACCAACACACAAAACCAAAAGGCTGATACATTCCTGGTGGTAGAACAATTCTAAAATTCATATTTATCAAATGAAAAAATTGTATCAATTTCTTAGTCAGGCTTAATTTTTCCTATTGGTCCTTTCAGTTGGACTTCACTGTGGCATTTGACATTGTTGAACATCCCTTCTATCTTGAAATGCTTTCCTCAATTTCATCAGGAACACTGAATGTTCTTGGTTTCCCCTTCCTAGAAAACATCTGTCTCATTTAATTGCTCTTCTTCCTCTACTCCCCCCTTAACTGTGGGCAGTCACTAAAGTTCTCTTCCTAGAGAACTCATGCATCTTATGGTTTCACCTCTATGGGTGTGATTCTCCAAGTGATAACTCTAGACCAGACCTTTTTCTGTCCAGTTTTTGCCATTTTTCTCCAAACATCACTTTTTATACACCATTTATCAAACTGGACTTCATTGTACCCTAAACTTATTCCATTCTTCAACATTTTTTAAATATTCTCTCCTTTTTTATATAGAAAAATGATATAACATGTTAAATATTTCAGAAATACCTCAAAACTAAAATAAAAGGCTGCAGATTTGATTCCTTGGACCACTACCCAGCCTGCAAACCAGGTTGGCAAAATCTAGGGCTATAAGACCAATTCTACTTCTCCCCAAAATCCTATTGCACCAGAGGATATAAAATAAATATCACACTATACCTTGAAAAAAAACTGGTTTACTTATGAAAGCAGATATTGGAAGATCACAGTTTATGAAATATTATATAGCTGGGCAATATTCTCTATCCTCACTGTTTCTCCCAGATGAATCTTGAATAAGTCAATACAAATTTCATGTTATGCTCAAATTTTTCATTAATATTTCAATCACATTGGAACGCATTTGCTTTTAAATTTGTTTTCAATACAATAGCTAAAGCAGCTTACAGTATATTTTAATGCCACTGATTCTCCAATAAAAAATTCTCTTATGTTGCAAAATTCTTATTTAAAATAAAAATATCTACACTCACAATCACAGAAAAATCAAATTACGGTGGAAACTCTGGACCATTTTGTTCAGTGCTTTTGCTCATGATTCTAATTCTGAAGTCTCTCTCAAGTGTTCCAGTTTATATTTGGTGGTGCTCTTCCATTTTAGCTTTCTTCATGTTATTACCCTTTGCACATTCTATATTTCAGTGCTATCTCTTTCTCAGGGTCGGAGCAGGCTTTATGTGGCTGTTTTACTTTAATGCCTAGAGGTATCTCCTGCTACAGGTCTTTCAGAAAACAGAAGTCTGAAAAGAAGCAGTCATTAAATTGAAGCAGAAGGGGATATTAAAGACAACGTAGCAATACTTTCTTACAGAAAAGTGCCTCCTTGCTTTACCCCATCCCCTAAAGCCTCAACAAAAGGTATTCTGTTTCTCAGAACTTTAAGTGTAATATGCATCCCTATATACTTAATTCCTACACTAAAGCTCTTTGGAACACAATTGTACCTAAAGCAGCAAATCAAATGAATTTACAAAGAGCAAGCAAAGGACTGAGTTGTCTAATGTTCAGTTAATTTTAAAACCATCATGTTTGTCTGTCCAGTCTAGACTGAGTGATGAAGAGAAGCCAAGAAAAAAGGAAAACCAACAAAAGGACAAAGTAAAACAATTTTCCAACTCAAGACAGTTTAGAAATTCAACAGGATAAAGTCTCACTGGAGTGAGATCAGAGGCCTGCCTAGGCCACACCCAGCAAACCAGTCCCTTGGGAGTGACTAAATGGGAGGAACAGCACCTTCTGAAGTTCTTAGCCCACAGACAGTAAGGGGATCAGACAACTTCTCAGAGGAAGATGATAGGGTCCCCTTTGTTAGCACTGGATGCAGAACTCTGTTGCATACACAGTTACAGATCACAATCGCAGGGCAAGGAAGAACTCTGGCAACAAATGGGACCCTGCTCACACGTCCAAGGTAGAAAAGAGTGGTTGTGGTCACTCACAAACCAAAGCATAGTCAAGAGCAGTGACCATACCTTTCTCAAGATCATATCATACTGGAAGAACTGAAAACTTACAGACCCTCAGAACTAACACTGAAAATAGTAGCTCAAAAAACCTGAAGCTTTGGATAATATCCCCTCTACCCCGGGATCAAGTTCAACATCAGCATAAAATTAAAAACCAAGAAATAGGCTGAAAAAATGAGCAAACATTAAAAAAAATAACCTGAACATAGAAATGTAATATGGTTATAGGGAAGATGTTTTATGGAAAGGATAGTGGATTGGGAGAATGGTAATCAAGCAATACACATTCGAGGAGGGACAAGGTCAAAGGATAAGAGAGAAAGAAGGATAAAAAGGGAAAAACAGAATGGAAGGAAATACACAGAAATCATACAATGTGAATATGAATGAGATAAATTCATCCCAAAATGGAAGGAGATAGCAGAGTAGATTAAAAAAGCAGAATTCCAAGATATGTTGTTTACAAGAAACACAGCTGAAGCAGAAAGAGACACACAGCCAATAAAGGTAAGAGACTACAGCAGAATCCACTATGCTTCAACTAAAATTAAAAAAAAAAAAGTTGGGTAGCAACCATGATCTCAGACAAAGCAAAAATATAACATTAAATATGTAAATAAGGAAATTACATTTTGCTAAGGAAGAAAAGAATCATAGACAATGAGATATTATTAATACAGAGCATATATGCACCAAATTTTAAAGAATGAATTTAAATTTAACTTGAAATTTAATTTGAAATTTAAATTAAATGAATTATAGAAGGAAAAATGTATTAAACCTGCAATAGTGGGGGACCTTAGTTTTCCCTTCTCAGGATTAGCTGTGTAACAAAATATTAAATGAGAAGAACACTAAAGAAATGTACAGATTTTTGGAAAAGTTAGATAGGATAAACCTCAGAGAAAACTGAATGGAAAGAGAAAGGAATATATCTTTTTCTCAGCAGTACATGACAAGCATTATCTGTAACAAGGATAAGAAAGAACACTTCCCAATAAGATCACACTTGAAGAAGAATTATCAGTACTATTATTCAATATTGTACTAGAAATGTTAGCTATAGCAATATGACAAGAAAAAGAAATTAAAGGAACCAAAATAGGGAATAAAGAAAAAAAAAATGCTTACTCTTTGGAATGCTATACTGCTATACTTGGAAAATCCTAGAGAATCAAGTAAAAAACTAGCTGAAATAATTAACAACTTTAGAAAAGTTGCAAGATATAAAATAAACCCAACAAGTCATCAGCTTTTCTATTTACTACCAACAAAACACAGCAGAAAGAGATAGAAAGAGAAATTCTATTTAAAATTACTGTAGTCAACCAAAAATACTTGAGAGTCTATATGCCAAGGCAAACCCAGGGATTATAGAAGCACATTTAAAACACACTTTTCATACAAATAATGTGAAATATAAAGAACTGGAAAAATATTAATTAACCATGTGTAGGCTGAAACAATGTAATAAAAATGATCATTCTACCTAACTTAATATACTTATTCGTCATACCAAACTACCAAAAATTATTTATAGAGTTAGAAAAAATAATAATCATTTACAGCTTGAAGGTTAGATTGCTCGTTGATGTATAACATCAAAAAAATGAATTCAGAGTACCCTTTAACTATGTTATATTTCTGTTCTAATTAATTCCAATTCTGCTCACTGTCGAGTGATTGAGCAAGTTTATGTGATTATACAATAAATTTAGCAATAAATAAGGAACTCAGCTAGATAGTTCTCAGGCCTAGACGAGAAAAACTCTATTGTGTATGAGGTAATCCTCTTACAGAGTTGACACTGGTAGGGCAGTGCCATATTGGAAACACATTTTTTACCCCTTAAAGTTGTTTTACATGGAGATCCAATGTTGGGCATGTTACACTTAGTTTGTTGATATGAATTGAAATTAATCATATGATCATTCCAATTCAGAAATGGTTGTGGTTAAGAGTTACATTATTCTAGAATGCCTAGTTTTTATCTTAATGAGGCTTAGGTTGACAGGTTTGCTATTTTGATGCTGAAGATTAATTGTATTCTTTGTATAGGACAACTAAATTTTTATAAAGTAAATAAGGGGTCATCTTTTGAAGTAAAAATTTTTAACAGAAAGAAACCTGTCTTAATCAATAATAATCAGGAAGATTAATATCAATAATAATGAATATATTAAAGGCAGGACATTTTAATTGATCCCTACTTTTGTTTAAAAAAAAAATGTTGTGAGTATATTTTTACAGTGGGAAAAAAAGAAAACTACTCCATGAGAGTCAACAATGTGAGGAACATTAACTCTTCCAGGGCACCAGGATATATTTAGTGAACCATTTCTTTCAGCATATAATATGGTACCCTAATGTTTAGGGAAATAAACAATTTGTTGATCACTGGATCATTAAATGCATTGCATTCATTCTTTTTCTTCACTTTCTTTAAATCAGTATGTTTTAAAATAGTTTTTTAAAAAAAGAGCATTATTTTGAAGAATGTTAAGTATATTCAATAATCAAGAAAGATTCAAAGGCTTCTATCATCTAGAGTAAAAATCCTCATTTTCATATTATGTGCTTTCTAGATTCCATCCAGATTATTATTCTTTTTTGAATGTATTCATTGTTAATGTCTCTCTTTAAAGTGAAGGCATTCACAGGAGACTTCCAGAGCAGAGCCAAGATGGTTAAATAGGGAAAGTACTCATCCAATGATTCGACATTGCCCTCTAACCAACTTTAAAATAACACTTCAAATCAAATTCTACAGTGATAGAGTCAACCAAAGGTCAGGGTAAGACATTCTTCCAATCCAAGACAAATTAGGAGTTCAGAAAATGATATCTGTGACATAGGGCAGAGGTGAGGCTGGTCTATAGTTCATGTGAATGAACAGTGATTGAACTAGGTTGTGGTAGCAGAATCAACTGCAGCTTTAGGATCTCTCAAGGCAGAAATGCCTTTGATCCCCTAGTAAGTGATCAAAACCAGATTACTGTGGGTTCTTTTGCTAGCCCTTTACACAGTAACTGATGCTGTGTAGATACTCCATGGTCCATACCCAGTTCTGAGTAATGCTTTAAAGACAGAAAGGAGTACTTTTGGACCAAGAGGGAGGAAGTAGAGGAGGAAATAAACAGTATTAGTAAAGGAACTAGTCTTTCCCCTCTCAGAGGTAGATAAATCTAGTCATAAAAATAAACAGGAAAGAAGTCAAGGAGATGAATAGTAACCTAGAAGAGTTAGATATGCTAGACCTCTAGAGGAATCAGAATAGGAATAGAAATGAATATGCCTTTTCCTCAACTTTACATGAAAACTTCACAAAAACTGACCATGTTATCAGGGCATAAAAAAAATCACAGACAAATGCAGAAAAGCAGAAATAATTAACGAATCATTTTCAGATCATAATGCAGTAAAAATGGCAATCAGTGAAGGACTGTGGAATAATTGATTAAAAGTAAATTAAAACTAAATAATCTAATTCTAAAGAATGATTGGGTTAAAGAACAAATCATAAAAAAACAATATCAAACAAAATCAATTAACTCAATTAAAGAAAATGGCAACAATGAGACAACATTCCAAAATTTGTGAAATGATGCAAAAATTGGACATAGGGAGAAATTTATATTTGAAATGCAAATATCAATAAAAGAGAAAAAGAGCAGATCAATGATCTGGAAATGCAACTTAAAAAAAAAAAACCAACTGGAAAAAGAACAAATTAAAAATCTACAAGTAAACACCAAAATGGAAATCTAGAAAATCAAAGAAGCAATGAATAAAATTCAAAGTTAAAAAAGTAACTAGAAAGTCGAACTTGGAGCTGATTTTGTGAAATAACCAATATGATAGATAAAACACTGGATAATTGGAATAAAAAAAGAAAGAAGAAAACCACCTTACTAGTAGAAAAAGTGAAAAGGGTGAATGTAGCACTAATGAAGATGAAAATAAAGTCGTCATTAAGAGAAGTTTTGCCTATTCACCATTAAAACTGATTACAAGTGAAATGAATATTTACAAAAATATAAATTGTCCAAATTAGCAAGAGGAAATAAAATACTTGAATAAGCCTATCTTCAAAAAAAAAAATTGAACAAGCCATCATTGATCTCCTTAAGGAAAAAAAAATAATCCTCATGAGTAGATGGATTTACAAACAAAGTTGCCCAAATATTTAAAGAACAATTGATCCCATTGCTATATAAATTATTTGAAAAATATGTAAATAATGATTCCTGAAAATTCCTTTTATGATACCAACACGGCTTTGTTACCTAAACTCAAGAAAGCAAAAACAGAGAAAACTAACTGTAGACCAATTTCCCTAATGAATATCAGGGCAAAAATTTAAAATGAAACAGCAGCAAGGAGATTACAGTAATATATCACAAAGATCATAGTTGGAATTTATACCAGCAATGCAGGGTTTGTTCAATATTAGGAAAAATATCAGCATAATCAACCATATCAGTAACAAACCAACGAAAGCACACACTTACATTAATAGATGCAGAAAAAAAATGCCCATTTCTATTAAAAGCACTAAAAAGCAGAGAAATCAATGGAACTTTTCTTAAAATTATAAGTAGTATCTGTCTAAAACAACAAGCAAGCATTATGTTCACAAAGTATAAATAAACTTTTTTCTCCTTCTTTTTAAAAATTCCACTTTGTAGAATTTTTTTTTTCCAATTACATGTAAAGGTAGTTTTCAACATTCACTTTTATAAGATTTTGAGTTTCATTTTTTTTCTCCTTCCTTTCCCTTCCCCACAAGATGATAAGCAAACTGATATAGGCTATACATGTACAGTCATATGAAACATATTACCACATTTGAGGCAGGTTGTGAAAGAAGAATTAAAACAAAAGGGAAAAACCATGAGAAAGAAAATACAAAATAAGAGAGTGAGAGAAAAAATAGCATGCTTCGATCTGTATTCAGACTTCATAGTTCTTTCTCTGGATATGGATAACATGAATTGTCATATCATTGTATTGCAGAGAAGAGCTAAGTCTATCGAAGTTGGTCATTGCACAATGTCACTGTTTTCCCTTCCTCTCCATTCAAAAAATCCTATTCCCCAGGCAGTTATCACCTCTCACAGGGACTATTGCGCTAGAATACTAATTCTTCCTATCTTTCCATTCTCATTTTGTAGCACTCTTCCTTGTTTGCTTTCTTTTTTGTTGTGTGCCATCTACTCTCCATACATGACATTCCACGTCTCATGTACATGACTTTGCACAGATGACTTTACACATAAAAATGCCCCGTGTCCTTTGTGCACTCTTTGTGCACAAAGTACAAAAATATCCATCTTTTTAGTGTCATAAAACTTATTGAAAACTGATATCATGTCATTAAAATTAATGATGTCAATTTAAAATTTATTTCCCAACAAGCACAAATCAAATGTGTTTTGCTCAGAACCTTTACTGATCTTTTCCAACTGTTATCTTTCTCTCTTTAAGTTACTTTTCCTAAACTTAATTTTCACACACATTACATTTCCTGTATTCATTGTGTATTCTCCTATAAAATCTTAGATTCTTGAAGGCAAGGACTTACAGTTTTTCATTTTTATTTGTAGTGTCCAACACAATGCTTTGTACATAGTAGGTATTTTCCAAATGTTTTTTAAACTTAATTAAAATGCAGTACCTAGATCTGAATATAATATTCTAAATGTGGTTTGAGATGGGAGAACTTAAGAATATAGCTCATTGTCAAAATTCTATGCGTAATAAGCAAACCTACACTATTCTTACCCATTTTGTGGATATTAGTTTTCGTTGTTATTTTTAAAGTGGCGGCTAACTTTGGCCCATAGTGACCTGCTGCTCAAATAAAATAAACCTCCTCTGGGTTTTTAATCTAAAGAAAATTACACAAAATTAATAGTTTTTTTTTAATATCAGTTACAATTTCTGTCACTGCTATAGATCCGTACATTCTGTGAATGCAACACTCCACAATTTGGCTGCCTCCTACAGTAACCAAAATAACTTAAGTAGAATAATAATGCAAATGTGACTTCTGATACACTGTATCATAAAACTCATTTGCTATCCTTTAAGCCTTGGAAGACCCACCCTCATTCCTCTTGAGACAACTCATTCCTTTACTGCTCCCTTTTCTAGAATGGAACTAGGAGAAATTCTCAAAACATTATGATTTATAAATGTTGCGTGAGATGAAATTTGATTTGTTTGTTTTTTATCAGTGAATTTCTCCTATTTGATTAATAGCTGCATGGAAGAATGAGAGGCACTCTCTCTTTCTTTTTTTTTTTTTTTAATATATTAAACAAATATTTATTGAGTGATTGCTATGAGCCAGGTATCATATTAAGCACTGAAGATACAAAGAAGCCCCATCCAGGGGCTTATGGTCTTAAAGAGGAGCCAACAAGTCCTTATATAGGTATATGCAAATATATGTACTCTAAAGGAAATTCTGATTTTTGTAAGAATCAAGACAATATGTGTAATGAATATTCTTTTTTTTTTTAATTTATTTATTTAGCTTTTTACTTTCATTTTCACAAATTTTTGGGTTCCAAATTTTCTCCCCTTTTCTCCCCTCCCCCCACCCCAATACCCCAAGCAATCTAATTTTCCCTATCTTCAATCTGTCCTCTCTTCTGTCATCCCTCCCTTCCCTTGTCTCTATCTTCTCTTTTCTCCTGTAGGGCCAGATGACTTTCTATTCCTCATTAACTGTATGTCTTCTTTCCTAGTTGCAACAACAATACTAAACAATTGTTCCTGAAACTTTGAGTTCCAAATTCTCCCCATCCCTCCCTCCCCATCCATTCCCTTTGGTACGGCAGGCAATTCATTATAGGCCATATCTGTGTAGCTTTGCAAGTGACCTTCCTGATAGTCGTGTTGTGTAAGACTAACTGAATTGCCATCCCTCTTAACCTGCCCCTCATTGTTTCTCTTCTGTCCTTTGATCCTGTCCCTCCCCAAGTGTTGACTTTCAATTACTCCCTCCTCCCTTTGCCCTCCCTTCCATCATCCCCCCCCCAATATCTCCTTCTCCCCCGCTTTCTTATACTGTAAGATAGGTTTTCATACCAAAATGAGTGTGCATTTCACTCCTTCGTTTAGTCAAATGTGATGAGGGTAAACTTTTGTTTGTTTGTTTGTTTGTTTGTTTTTTTTCCCCTCAGCTCTCCTCTTTTTCCCTCCACTAAAAACATCTCCTACTTGCCTCTTAAATGACATATAGTTACCCCCTTCCATTTCCCCCTCTTTCCTCTCACTACATTTCTCTCTCACCATTTACCTTAATTTCTTTTAAGGTATGGTCCCATCCTATTCAGTTCAATCTGTGCTCTCTGTCTCTGCATGTGAATGCATGTGTGTATGTGTGTGCATGCATGTACATGTGTATGTGTGATCCCACCAACCACCCAGATACTGAAAAGTTTTAAGAGTTAGAAATATTGTCCTTCCCTGTATGGATGCAAACAGTTCATTTCTGGTAAGTCCCTTAATACTTCTCCTTGCTGTTTACTTTTGCATGCTTCCTCTCATTCTTGTGTTTGAAAGTCAAATTTTCTTTTCAGCTCTGGTCTTTTCATTAAGAATGATTGAAAGTCCTCTGTTTCATTGAAAGACCATATTTTCCCTTGCAGTATTATACTCAGTTTAGCTGGGTAGGTGATTCTTGGTTTGAGTCCTAGTTCCTTTGCCTTCTGGAATATCCTATTCCACGCCCTTCGATCCCTTAATGTAGAAGCTGCTAGATCTTGGGTTATCCTGATTGTATTTCCACAGTACTGGAATTGTTTGTTTCTGGCTGCTTGCAAGATTTTTTCCTTGAGCTGGGAGTTCTGGAATTTGGCCACAATGTTCCTAGGAGTTTCTCTTTTTGGATCTCTTTCAGGTGGTGATCGATGGATTCTTTCAATACTTATTTTGCCCTCTGGTCCTAGAATGTCAGGGCAGTTTTCCTTGATAATTTCATGCAAGACGATGTCTAGGCTCTTTTTTTGATCATGGCTTTCAGGTAGTCCCATAATTTTTAAGTTTTCTCTCCTTGATCTATTTTCCAGGTCAGTTGTTTTTAGCATGAGATATTTCACATTCTCTTCCATTTTATCGTTCTTTTGGTTTTGTTTGGTGATTTCTTGGTTTCTCATAAAGTCATTAGACTCCATCTGTTCCATTCTAATTTTGAGAGAACTATTAAATTCAGTGAGCTTTTGAGCCTCTTTTTCCATTTGGCTCATTCTGCTTTTGAATGCATTCTTCTCCTCATTGGCTTTTTGAACCTCTTTTGCCAATTGAGTGAGCCTATTTTTCAGGGTGTTAATTTCCTCAGCATTTTTTTGGGACTCCTTTACCAAGATATTGACCTTTTTTTCATACTCTTCTTGCATCTTTGTCATTTCTCTTCCCAGTCTTTCCTCCACCTGTCTAACTTGCTTTTCAAAATCCTTTTTAAGCTCTTGCAAGGCCTGAGCCTACCCAACACCCCCCTGGGGTGTCTGGGGTACTGAGGCCCCGCCCTCCACATCTTTCCCTGATGGGAAAAATACGTCCTCGTCCTCCCCATCAGATCCGAAGGTCGGGATCATTTGCATTTGTTGGAAAAAACTCTCTAAAGTCTTATTTTTCTTTCCCTTTCTAGGCATTTTCCCAGCCAGTTACTTGACTTCTGAGATTCCTTTCCACCTCCGCCTGGATCCGCCCAGCTAGTACTTGACCTCTGAGATTCAAATGCGCTTTCCCGCGGCAAGCTTTAGTTCTGGCGCAGGGTGGGGGCAGGGCCGCTTCCTAGCTTGGGCCCTCAGGGGCTTTCTGAAGAGACTTTCAGGAACAGAGCCGATGGGGGCGGGGTGGGGGACCCCGCCTGCTGTGCTCAGCTCCCTTGGGGGTTTTATTCAGAGGCGTTCAGCAGTAGAGCAGGGTGGGGGCAGGGCCGCTTCCTAGCTTGGGCCCTCAGGGGCTTTCTGAAGAGACTTTCAGGAACAGAGCCGATGGGGGCAGGGTGGGGACCCCCGCCTGCTGTGCTCAGCTGCCTTGGGGGTTTTATTCAGAGGCATTCAGCAGTAGAGCAGGGTGGGGGCAGGGCCGTCTCCCCTGCTCGGCTCCCTCAGGTTGGAAAGACCTTCAGTATTGAAGATCCTACCTGCTGCTGGGGGATTCCTGAGTCCCGGGCCGTTGCCGCCTCAGCCGCCCACCCACGCCTCTGCCTCCGCCGCTTCCTGCCCCGTCTCTGCCGCCGCCGCTTCCTCCCGAGGGGGCCCGCTCCCCTCCCCTAGCGCAGGCTTCTTTTTAACTGACCTTTAGCTTCTGTGGGCAGAGGGACTTTCCCGGCTGCCCGAGCTTCCCTCGGAGCTTTCCTCTCTGAAGTCTGCTCAGGTCAGCTTCTCTGGGTCGTGGCCAGGGGTGGGGGTGGGGTCCGCTTTCCTGGCTGCGATGGACCCCGGGGACGGCTCTCCAGGGTTCAGTGGAACGGAAATCTCTTCCCCTATGTTTGTGCACCCCCTGCAGAGATTCAGAATTTATGGGGCTCTCCTTTTACCTCAATTCCATGGGTTGTGGGCTCGGAGCTCGTGAATGTGCGTCCTTCTACTCCGCCATCTTGGCTCCACCCCGCACTCTCTCTTTCAAACTTTTCCCAGTGACTTTCTAAAAAAATTTCTTTCATTACTGTTCACTTTCTATACATACTATCTCCTCTTAGTTACAGTCCTTCTTTTACTGCTTGCAGGTCAATCTCTCATCCTCCAAGGGTTTACATCAACTGTATTGCTACATTCTCAAATTCTTAACTATTTCCAGGTATACTTGCTATGGACTCCAAACATGGAGTTCTCCATGCCTTCTCAGAAAGGAGAATACCATCTTCAACTCCTCATATAGGCTACAAAAGGGAAAGTGTACACACTCTGTTCACTAGGATATCCAGGCATTTTCTGTATGAATTTAGCCGAGGCTTTTCGTCTTCACCTCAGTTTCCTCATCTATAGTCTAGTCCTATGATTATACGTCCCTGATAGGGAAACTTCTCCCCATCTGTCAAGCACATCTGCTACTTTTCTGAGACTTTTCATCTTAGTGAATTGGTCTGAAACACCAAAAAGTTGAATAATTTGCTTATAATTACTTCATGTGAGAAGAAAGATTTGAAGTCAGTGTATCTACCTCACAGAGACTAGGAAAGGATGAGGGGAGATTGAAAAATGAGCTACAGATTTCCTGGACCTGGTTCAAGAAAACCTAAGAGATCTTCCATTTTGAAAATAACATTATTTATCTCAGAGTTACCTTTCACTTTGCTGTCTGGTAGGAAACATTATTTCATTCTTTGCAGTAATGAATGCACAAACCACCATTCTACTGACACCATTTTGTTACTCTTCTCATGGTTTCCAATTTGCATTGAGTGCATTTCAAAATTAAAAAAGAAACCTTCAGGATGTCAACTGCATTTTAGCAATGAATCTACAATCCATTATATTTTAAGCTTTCAGACTTTTACCTTCTTACTTATTTTAACAGTGACAATATGACAATGAATTACAGGTATTAGATTTCTGGCAAAATGCAGTTTAACATGCTATACATTTTAGCACAAAGTACAAAAATATCCATCTTTTTAGTGTCATAAAGCTTATTGAAAACTGATATCATGCCATTAAAATTAATGTAATATCTTTTTTCTTTTTAACTCACACTGACCTTTTACCCACTCCCATAAGGTCATTTCCCTTTCAAGACAATGAACCTGTTCAGATTTTCCAATTTGGATTTAAAAGCTAAAACTAATGTTGCAATATGTTGCTTTTCCAATTCATCTTTAATACAAAAATGATTTAATTTCCATTTATTGTTTCTGAGTTTCCATTTGGACATTTTCCATATTATTTCACCTCATTAAAAACATACTGCTGTAGAAATAGGATTTTAGGGGATACAATGAGTTCTTATTTGACATATGTATAGAAAATTAATCATTCCTAGAAAATTTATTCCAATTTCTAATTTAAGGTGAAACTTTTTGTTTATATTAGTCTTTAAATGAAATATTAAGGCTATTTCTTCTACATTATATAAAGCATATTAAATATTGAACTGTTACATTTTACAATAAAGACAATGAAGTGGAATCAACATAAAATCAAAAGGACTGTAGAAAACAAAACAAAAAATCACATACTCCATTTATAATTTTTTGCCTGTGAGTTTGTATCATTGTTTCTAATTATTAATGTTTAATTTTAAAGATGCATGTTTAATGAAATGAATCATTTGAGCATGAAATTTTATAGGAAGGGATATCATAAGCAAGGTATATATATATATATATGTATATATATATATATGTATGTATATTTTTCACAGACTTTTCTTTTTAAGTACACTCCCTCCACATGTAATCACACCTCACCTTTTTGAGGTTTTGAAGAATTCCATATTATTCATTGGTTTGGTGATATGACCCCCTCCTCTTTTAAAATTTTAGAAAACAAAATAGAAAGGAGAATGCAAGGAGAATGCAGAAACCTTCCAACTGATTTTGCATTCCAATTCCAGAGTGAATCAAGTCAAGCAAAGGAAGAATTTGACCTATGTAAATAAGTGTAATATTCATATTTTCAAGTTTCTTGTGAAAAAGAACATAAAGAAAAATTGTCCTCTCCACTTTTGATGAATAGACATTGCATGTTTGTTAAATCCAACTTTTCTACATAACTCAAAGGCCCATTTGTTCTGAATTTATACCAATTCTAAAAAAAAGATGAATTTTTGGCTTCCAAACACAGGTCATAGCAGAAACAATGAACTAGAAAGAAGAGACATACTAGATATGGATAGATTGAAAGAATGAGAAGAAGAAATGAACAGACAGTAAGAGAAACAGGAATTATAAAAAAGCAAATGTGAAAATGTATATATGTATAAATGTGTGTATATGTATATATGCATATGTTTGTACATATATATGTATACATATGCATGTACATACATATGCACACACATATGTACATATGGAAGACAGAGAGAGAGAGAAAGGGAGACAGTTACTTTGTCTTTTGGGTCATTTAGAACAAGTACAAAAAAACCCCAAACTTGGCATATTTCAATGTCCTCCAATGAAATAGGAGGAAAACTACATAAGATGTGATTTATGATGATGAGTTTGGTGAGACCATAAAATTAGATATATTCATTCTATCTAGTAAGGCAAAGAAATATGTAAAAGCACTTAATATAATAGTTTATTTTAAGCTTGAGGGTTTAAAGGTGAGAGAATCGATTATCTAGAAAATTTCCTCTAGTTAGGCACTTGGTCTCTAGTCATATCTGGTGAACAAGAGAGCTACCATGGCCTGCTGGCTGCATTGCTAACTTTAGAGTACAGAAAACCGAGTTCAAACCCCAATTCTGATGCATGGTAGCTATGCAAACATAACGAACCACTCAATCTCTCAGTGACAAATTCTCTAAGATTATATTGCAGATAAGTTGTTGGTTAGTATCTGTAGAGTCAGTTTTTCACATAGATGAAATCAAAGTACTAGTTTAGTAGTTTATTATTTAGTAGTTTATTATTACAGAGTTTCTTCTTTCCCCCTAAAAAGTATTTGACTGTAAAAAGAATAATGCTTTCACAGCAGATTAAATATTTTGAGGAGTGTAATCATGACTTCAAAAGCCAAGTAAGTATGAAAGGATGGGAAAAACAGGGGGTAAAGCAAAAACTGGTTTGGATAAGCTACGTTAGCAAATATATATATAATATATATATATATTATATATATATTATGATCACAAAAATATAATTGTAAAAAACAAGTATTCTACTAAAGAACTGAAAGTGGACACTGTTAAATTACAATGTACAAGTATGGTCTTAAAGAAGTGATATGAAAAGACGTGTTCTCTTACTCTTTTGTCCATATTCAAGATCAACAAGAATAGACTATTGCATCCATTTTAGATGTATTGATGTATTAAATGTATTTAAATGTATTGATGTATTTTAAATGCATTTATTTTCCCCTCCTTCCTTTTTTTCTTGTGATCTTTTAAAACAGGAAGGAGAAACATTACAAAGGAAAATATTGTCACTGTAAAAACAAAATATAAAATCAGTTTTAAAAGTAGTGTTTCCATACTCAAAAAGAGTGTATGAAAATAATTTTGGCTATAATATTCCTGCTCTGATTACTTAGAATTAATTTAAATTGATTAAAAGTAAGACAAAAACTCAAGGAAGCAAAGTCTAGATCTAAGTAAAAAGTAAGTTTTGAAAGACTGTATAGAATCTAATTTGAAGAATGTTACAGAATCTAGTATAAATGAAATACAGGAATGTGAAAACAAAGAAATAAATTTAAAAAAAAGTTCTTCCAAATAAACATTATCACAAGACAAAATAGGTCCAGAATTGATACTTGCGGTACAATATTCATCTCTCTGGCATCTTTGCTTCTGTAACTGGAACAATGCTTTCTCATTCGCCAACGCTCTATACTTTGATATCATTTAAACTTTGTTTATGGTCTAAACACCATGAGTCTGTGGATTCTGTCATACTCCATCTCTTTATTTCTGTCCAGGATGTATTCCTGATTCACCCAATTTTCAGAACCATGTTACAGAAGCCTCCTCATGAGGGAAGTTCATTGTACTCCTGTACTTCTGATATTGAAAATAAAATCTGCCTTTGGGTACACTTACTCTGATTGACTTATTTATTCCATTTTAGGAAAATGCCTAGATAAGGCATGTCAATGAATCACTGATAAAACAAAGAAATTTATAAATATAGAACATGTCATACACAAATTGTCAACTGATTTACAGAGATTGCTGATATAGGACATAAAAAAAACCTTTTGCAAACTTCTCTGAAAGTCTTTAAGGAACATGATAAGTTCTTTTAGAAACAATGTTTAGCATAATTTTCTTATAGGCATTGATCAAGATCTAGATGACTTTTTAAAATATTTTCTAGTCATATGGAACTGCTACATGGCAATTACTAAAAAAGAAGAAATAAATCAAAAAGATATTATTTCATTTTCATCCAATTGTAATCAAACTGTGATATTCTGATAAGCAAATTATTACCAGCCCAGTTGTATTTTTCCACATTCTTCCTCAAGCATATATCATTACATAGGCATTGTAATATTCTTGTATTTGATATTTAATAGTTTTATACCTGAAGTCCTGATGAGTTCACTAGATATAGCTTATGTTTCTACCCCTGGTTATACTAATAAATATAATGTCTTTAAAATAAGGATGAGCCCTTCATTATTTCAAACATTTCTATTTCTGTTACAGTTTTTAGCTGCACTAAAATTGGTATATTGTCACCATTCCACATATATTTTCTTATGTTTACTATTCAGTAAAACTCTGAAGTGGTGATGACAACGAGAAATTTTCATTGATAAAAAAACCATCTATCAAAACCATCAGCACTAGACAAACTTCTCTGAAAAGTGAATACTGGAGGCTTTATTAAATCAAGAAAAATAACTAGAACTAGACACAAGAGCCCTCTTCAAACACTTAAGACTTTAAAAAGTCAA
Organism: Bettongia penicillata ogilbyi; assembly: GCA_023548195.1. Lineage (NCBI taxonomy): Eukaryota > Metazoa > Chordata > Mammalia > Diprotodontia > Potoroidae > Bettongia > Bettongia penicillata. The sequence continues at coordinate 1,378,972 of JAJHZJ010000129.1, read as the reverse complement.
TACTTTTTGCCAAGATTAAAAGAAAGATTATATCTTTATGACTGGTGACAACTTGAGTACTATCATGGCTTTTGAACCAGTTGATCATTGTGGCCTACGAACTGTAGGAAAATCATTGCAAAAACATCACAACATCTTTCCAATACCATTTTTTTTCATTACACTTTATTCCCATATAGGGACTCTACATGCCAAAGATATCTATTACATATATAAAAATATACTTTACATAAACTTTCATGGATCCTCACAATGACAAGGCAATTATTTTTTGCTTTAAATAGTATTATATGTTTCTGTCAATTACATATCAAGTAAATTTTTAGCATTCATTTTTTTGAGATTTCAAGTTCCAATCTTTTTCACCCTCCCTCTGTCCCTTTCCTCCCTTCTTTGGAAAATGGTAGGCAGTTTTTGTTGTCACAGTTGTAGAAGAAACAGATCAAAAGAGAACAAAAACTATGAGAAAGAATAAAATAAGTAAAAAAAAAGACTTTAATTTCATTCCAATCCATTAGTTTTTTTTATCATATATGAATAATATTTTCCTTTATGAGCCCTTTGTATTTGTCTTGGGTTATTGTGTTGCTCAGAAGAACTGAGTCATTCATAGTCGATAATCCCAAAATGTTACTGATATTGTGTACAATGTTTTCCTGGCTCTGCTCATTTCACTTTGCATTAGTTATACAAGGCTTTCCAGGTTTTTCTGAAATCTACCTATTCATTCTTATTATATAATAGTATTCCATTACATTCATATATCACAACTTGTTCAGCCATCCCCCCAATTAACAGATATCCTCTCAATTTCTAATATTTTGCCCCCATGAATAGGACTGCTATAAATACTTTTGCCCATGTAGGTCCTTTCCCTTCTTTGTTATCTCTTACTAATTACTAGTATTTCTGGATCAAAGGGTATGTATAGTTTGGTTGCCCTTTGGGCATAGTTCCAAATAGCTCTCCAGAATGGTTGGATCAGCTCACAACTCCACCAACAAACAGTGCATTGGTATCTCATTTTTCCCACATCCTCACCAACATTTATCATTTTTCATTTTTGTTATATTGCCAACCTGATCGGTGGGAGGTGGTATTTCACAGTAGTTTAATTTTCATTTATCTAATCAAAAGTGATTTAGATTACTTCATAAGCCTATAGATATTTTTGATTTTTCATGAAAATTTCCTCTTCAAATCCTTTGACCACTTATCAGTTGGGGAATGGCTTGTATTTTTATAAATTTGATTTAGTTCTTGTAGCAGTAAGCACCATAACATACACAGCGAGATCTGCTATAGCAGGTTCTTAGATCTGTATTCATAAAGGAAAGTCAGTTTTTGAGAGGTTAACAATCACTTTAATCAAGCACATGTATCAATCCTTTAACCAAGCACATATATCATTCACTTATTCCAAGAGAGTCAGAATCTTGAACTTCAAAGGAAATACAGAAAAATTAAAAGTTAACAGACAGGTTTCCACAATGTCTGACCATGAACTTACATACCTCTTTACTAGAGAGGAAACATCTGGGTTTCTCAAAGCTGGGGGCCTCTTTTGTGGATTCCCAGAGTTTTCTTCAGGCAGTACAAATCCTTCTTGTCAGTAAGCCCCAAAGTAAAACTTGACTCTCAGAGTATTTAAATGCTTTTTAGAGCCAAAAGGGATAACCCTCTGACCCAGTGCCTCAACAGAAAAAAACAAAGGTACTTGGAATCCTCCTACAAAACAGGTCCCTTAATCAAGCTTCCCACAATGGGCAGGCCCATCAATGGGTGGGAAAGATCCTCTTAATCACATTCAAATAGAAGCAGTTTACTTCTTGATTATACTAAAACAAAAACAGCAAAACATCCTACTTTAATTGCCATTCCAGTTCTCTATATATTTGAGAAATGAGTCCTTTATCAAAGACACTTGTTATAAAGATTGTTTCCCACTTTTCTGCTTTCCCGCTAAACTTGGTTGCATTAGTTTGGTTTGTACAAAAGCTTTTCAATTTAATATGACCAAAATTACCTATTTTCCATTTTGTAATGCTGTTTGGTCATGAATTCTCCCCCTCCCCATAGATATGATGGGTAAATTATTCCTTGCTCTTCTAATTTGGTTGCTTCATTGTCTATTGGTACCTTTTAACAAGATGCATTTTCCTTCCTTATGGTTTTTCATTAGGTCTATTTTTGCTTTTTATTTGTCTGAGAACAGGATTATTAGCCCTACTTTTTTTTTTATTGTAGCTGAAGCATAATAGATTCTGCTTCAGTTTCCTACTCTACTGTGTGTGTGTGTGTGTGTGTGTATGTGTGTGTGTGTGTAATTCAAGTGCGTTTCTTGTATGCAACATCTTGTAGGATTCTGGTTTTTGATCCACTCTGCTATCTGCTTCTGTTTTAGGGTACAATTTGTCTCATTCACATTCACAGGTATGAGTATTACCTGTGCATTTCCTTCCACCCACTTTGTGCTTTCTCCTGTTTGTCCTAGTTGTATTTTCTCTCCTTTAACCCTTTCCCTCTTCACCATTGTTTTGTCTCTATCTCCAGCGCTGATCTTACCTCCCTTCTGTCAGCCCCTCTTGACTCCTTTACTTAATCTTTCCCACTCTGGCTTCCCTTTTGGGTAAGATAGATATCTATATTCAACTCATTGTGCATATCATTCCCTTTTTGTGTCAATACTGATGACAGCTGGGTTCAAGCAATGCCCATCGCCCACCCTCCCATATTCCCCTTTACTGTAATAGGTCTTTCTCCCTTCTTCATTTGAGATAATTACCTCATTCTACCTTCCTCATGCACCTAATGTACTCCTTTTTCTCATCCCTTATTTTTTGTCATTCCCTCAAATTTACTTTATACCTGTACTCTCTGTCTTTGTATGTGCTGTCTATCTGTCATGTTAGAGTTATAATTTTTAAATTATTTTGGGTAGCATTTGTATGATGAGATTCCAAAAAGTAATACCATCTAGGAAAAGACTTACTGACTGCATGTCTTGGCCATTTACCTGGTGCTACAATGATGCTGCCCTGAGACCCAAGGAGGACTCTCATGTATGGTATTGCACTGAGGGGCTAGGACTGGGGTGGCTGGCACTATGGAGTATATAGGGATCTGGCAACTTACCTGGTTCAGGTCATACTGGTCCTAATAGCTCCAGAGATCCTAGTAGTCCTAGTGGTCGTGTCTGGCTTGTTTTGAGACCCAGTGGGGTATTTCTGCATTTCCCCTAGGCTACATTGAAGCACACAGTGGTCTGGCCTCTGGAAGATTCCTGTTTGTCTGGGGTTATGCTAAAGCATGACTGGGTCGGTGAAGGCTGCACACATACCTGTTTGCTTAGGCAATGTTATGACCTCCTATGTTGTATTGGACTAGAAGAATGTCTCACTCTGACCTTTTGTTGGCTCTGATACTCTAGAATTTTATTTGAGATATTAAAGTTTGTTGGAAGTGAATTTTGGCAGATCTCAGCTGAGTCCATTCCATCATCATGATTTTGCCTGAATGCACCAGAAAATACTTTAAATGATGCCAGGTGCCTAAAATTTCAATAGATAATTGATGGATATCAATATGTAGTGATTTTGTGCAACTGTAGATGATGAAACATTATAATCTTTAAATGTTAAAAATTACAAGTGAATTTAAAGGAAATGGGAAGACAAAAGGTGAGTACAAGTATATTGAAACATTCCAAGAATAGTCATATTTAAGAAGTGCTATAAAATCATCATCAAGAGTACATACAGGCTATAAAATTGTGTATACCCTTTCACTGCAAGGTTATATCCTAAAGAGGTGAAATATGAGGGGAAAAGACCTATCTGTACAAAAACAATTACAACAATGTTGTGGTAGTAAATAATTAGAAATTAAGAGGATGCCCATCAACTATGGAAATGAATAAGTTGTATTATATAATTCTGAGAGAATACTAATGTACTCTAAGAAATGATAAGCATGATGATTTCAGAAAAAACCTGGGAAGATTTATATGAACTACTGAAAAGTCAAATGTGCATAATTGTGAAAATATTTTCCACAGTAACAATCCTATTGAAATGATTAATTGTGAAAATTTTAGCTATTCTAATCAGTAAAATTTTCCAAGAGAATTCCAAGAGACTCATGATAAAGGTTGCTATCCATCTCTAGAGAGAGAAGTGATGAAATCTGTAGATTGAAGTAGATTGGTTCCTTACTTTTTTTGGCCACATACCTAATATAGAACTTTTTTGCATGATTTCACATATTTATATTATATTTATATTTATATCATATTTCTTGTCTTCTCCTTATATGGAAATTGTAGAGAGAGGGAGAGAAGTTGAAATTCAAGATTTAACAAGACCAAAACTTAAAATAAATAAATAATAAATGCAAAAAGAAAAAATAAAGCAAAAACAGTGTACATATGACTAGAATTAAAAGGAACTGAACTGATCATAATAGCAGTTAGAGAAGTAATCGGCATGTAGTCCTTTAAATTTTGTAAAGTGCTCCAGATGCATTAGCTCATTGGCACAATATAATAAAGTAATATGACATATACTGTAGGTAGTGTGATGATAAAACTGAGTCTTATAGTGATTATGTGACTTGCTTATGGGAACACAATTCCATAATTGAAACTTTAACATGGTATCTTCCTTCCTCAATCCAAGTGTATCCTTGCAAATACTACTTTGAGGTATAACAAATAGATAGCCCAGATTGTACACTGAAATTCACTAAAATATTAAAGGAACCAGAGAAAGATTCCAAGCACATTTCTAAAATACTCCATGAGTCTTTTGTGGAAAGAAATATACAAGTACCCTGAGGAATTAATCATCTTAGACATACGAACTATGTTCCTCTGCTTTGATAATATTATGGATCCATTAAAGTACTGATGTACATAGGATTCAAAATTTATAGCTACATAGGACATTAAAAATTAAGAGGTCCAATCCTATCATTTTGCAAATAAAGAAACTGTGTTTGAGATAGATGAAATTATTTGTCCAGTGTCACCAAGTCAGCAAGCATTGAGTTGGAACTAATAGAATCCTGGCTTATTTGGCTAGAGCTGAAATAGCCCTTATAAGTTCACTTGTTTAATTTGCTCAATTTTTATAAATGAGGAGATTGAGTCTCAAAAAGGGAGGTAATGTGGTCTGGGTCACACAGCCAAAAAGAGTCTGAGGCAGAAGACTGAACCCAGGTCTTCTCGACTTTAAGACCAACATTCTATTCAAAGTGCCAGTGTTGGTTCTATTTCAGAGTATTAGTTATCAAGTATTTGTTAAGTACTTACTATTTACTACTGTGTGTGCTAAGCAATGAGAGTACAAGCACGTCAAAAAAAAAGAGTTTTGGTCTTCAAGAAGCTTATGTTCTAATTTCAGAAGATAACACATAAAAGGAAGCTAAAAAGTGGGAGGAAGGAGAACTAAGGCAATGGCCTCTGGGCATATGTCTGTTTATTCCAGGGGATGCAAGTTGTAGGTTCTAATACTGCAAATGTGATAGTTCTGTAAGCAGGTCTGTTCACTGATTGATAGTTCTCCAATTGTTTCACTTATTTATTAATGCTATTGATCCTTCATATAAAATTAAAAGACCATTTAAGTTGGGGATAATTGTTAAAAGTAGTGAATTGTACGTAAAACTTGACAATGGTTATCAGACATATATAGATGTTATGGGCTGGTTGTAGTTCTTGGTAAGGATTAGGCATGGTAGGGAAAACGATTTAGATGTGGGGGGGTAGGCTCAACTGGATGTAAGATGGCAAAGGAGGTTACTTAGGGAGAGGGAATCACATACTTTAAATCACTTAAACTATGATCCAATCACCTTACGATTTATTATCCTCATACTTATTGCTTGAAGAAATTCTGAAATGTATAGATTGATACTTGTCACTTTTTGATTTAACAAATATTATGCCTATGTGGATAAATCAAATGCTTATCTCATTACTAATCCACAAGAAAAGCTTAAAAGGCCATTTATTTTTTTAACAATAAAATAAAAACAATATATATAAATAAGATACTTTTCAATATATCTAATCCTGTAACTTTATAGAGTGATTAAACCCCAAAGGAATTATATCATCATTGGTGTTGATAAAGTTGATTTTCTGGAAAAAAAAAGATGTTAGATATCCCATTTTCCCCAATTCTTTCATATGATTAAATGAAGGTGAAATTATCCTGCATGTTTTAAAAATATCCATTCTTAAAATGGTTAAATTTTATAAGTCTACATCTTGTTCCAGAGAAGTGTATTTTAAATATGCTTCTACAATGAACAATGAATAGCTAATGCATTTTTAGTGCTTTTACACATAAGGACTTCCTATAAAATACTTGTACATAAATCAAACAATAGTTAAAAACCCCTCATCAGTAATTAATGCAAAGGGTTGTGATTCCTGGTTGAAACAAACTGCACATTCCCCTATAAAAATATTAATAGTTGTATAGATTTTAGCACCATTATTTATTGAACTACTTCTCTAGATTTTGTGCAATCCATAACTCAAGTTGCTGAATTGATTTGCAGTAGATTCCCTAATGTCACATTGTGAAGGGCTTGAAGTCTTGTATTTCTAAAACACTATTTGAAAAATTTCCCATTTATATCATGGTATTACTACACTATAGGCAATTAAATATGTGAATATAGACTTAATACCTCACTTCTAAAAGTCAGGGATTTAGATAAATATAAATATGTTAATGAGGTGATATTGAGTTATGAAGACATTTTGAATCTCTATAAAAACTTTTACATCCTTTCATCATATAGACATTATATAGACAGAAACATAAAGAATATAGTTTTTGGGGGGCAGAGTCAAGATGGCGGAGTAGAATGACTCACTGTATGATAGCTCCGAACCCACAGCCCATGCATTTAATGTAAGAAGAGCTCTCCACAAGTTCTGGATCACTGCAGGGTGTGCAGAAACACAGTGGAAGAGATTTCCATTCCAGAGAGCCCTGGAGAGCGGTCCCCAGGGTCCCTCACACCCGGAAAGTGGACCCCACCCAAGCGCTGCCCAGGCCATGGCCCCAGAGAAGCTGATCTGAGCAGGCTTCAGGGACGGAACCTCCGGTGGCTGGGAAGGTCCCTCCGCCCACAGACGCTACAGGTCAGGGAGAGACACATCTGAGCTGCCCGAGACGGAAGCGGGGTGTCTCCGTGACTCGGGCCCCCTTGGGAGGAAGCGGCGGAGGCAGAGGCAGGGGCAGCGGCCCCTGGGACTCCCCAAGCAGGCAGACAGAATCTTCATTACTGAAAGTCTCTGCATAAACAACCTGAAGGAGCTGAGCCTGGGAGATGGCCCTGCCCCCACCCGCTCCATTACTGAAGGTCTCTGCATAAAGGCCCTGAGGGAGCTGAGCCTGGGAGGCGGCCCTGCCCCACCCGCTCCATTACTGAAGGTCTCTGCATAAAGCCCCTGAGGGAACTGAGCCTGGGAGGTGGCCCTGCCCCCACCCCAGCACCAGAACTAAAGCTCACATTGAATAGCAGCTGCACCTGCTGCAGAAAGCCCATTTGAATCTCAGACCCCAAGCACTAGCTGGGCAGATCTAGGTGGGGGTGGACAGGAATCTCAGAAGTCAAGTAACTGGCTGGGAAAATGCCTAGAAAAGGGAAGAAAAATAAGACTACAGAGAGCTTTTTTGAGCAGATGCAAATGATCACAACTTTTGGATCTGACAACGAGGAGGAAATATTCTTGCCATCAGGGAAAGAGGTGGAGGGTGGGGCCTCTGTATCCCAGACATCCCAGGGGGTTGTCGAGTGGGCTCAGGCCTTGGAAGAGCTCAAAAAGGATTTTGAAAAGCAAGTTAGACAGGTGGAGGAAAAACTGGGAAGAGAAATGAGAGAGATGCAAGAAAAGTATGAAAAACGGGTCAATACCTTGGTAAAGGAGACCCAAAAAAATGCTGAAGAAAATAACACCTTGAAAAGTAGGCTAACTCAATTGGCAAAAGAGGTTCAAAAAGCCAATGAGGAGAAGAATGCTTTCAAAAGCAGAATGAGCCAAATGGAAAAAGAGGTTCAAAAGCTCACTGAAGATAATAGTTCTCTCAAAATTAGAATGGAACAGATGGAGTCTAATGGCTTTCTGAGAAACCAAGAAATCACAAAACAAAACCAAAAGAATGAAAAAATGGAAGAGAATGTGAAATATCTCATGAGAAAAACAACTGACCTGGAAAATAGATCCAGGAGAGACAATTTAAAAATTATGGGACTACCTGAAAGTCATGATCAAAAAAAGAGCCTAGACATCATCTTCCATGAAATTATCAAGGAAAACTGCCCTGACATTCTAGGACCAGAGGGCAAAATAAGTATTGAAAGAATCCATCGATCACCACCTGAAAGAGATCCAAAAAGAGAAACTCCTAGGAACATTGTGGCCAAATTCCAGAACTCCCAGCTCAAGGAGAAAATCTTGCAAGCAGCTAGAAAGAACAATTCTAGTACTGTGGAAATACAATCAGGATAACTCAAGATCTAGTACCTTCTACATTAAGAGATCGAAGGGAGTGGAATAGGATATTACAGAAGTCAAAGGAACTAGGACTCAAACCAAGAATCATCTACCCAGCAAAAATATGGTCTTTCAATGAAACAGAGGACTTTCAAGCATTCTTGATGAAAAGACCAGAGCTGAAAAGAAAATTTGACTTTCAAACACAAGAATGAGAACAAGCATGAAAAAGTAAACAGCAAAGAGATGTCATAAGGGACTTACCAAAGGTGAACTGTTTACATTCCTACATGGAAAGACATTATTTGTAACTCTTAAAACTTTTCAGTATCTGGGTAGTTGGTGGAATCACCCACACACATGTACACACCTGCACACACACACACACATACACACATGCACGCACATACAGAGACAGAGAGCACAGAGTGAATTGAATAGGATGGGACCATATCTTAAAAGTAATTAAGGTAAATGGTGAGAAAGGTAGGGGGAGGAAAGAGGGTGAAATGGAATGGGGTAAATTATATGTCATTTAAGAGGCAAACAGGAGACCTTTTAGTGGAGGGAAAAAGAGGAGAGCTGAGAAAAAAAAAACCAAGAAGATTACCCTCATCACATTTGACTAAAGGAAGGAATAAAATGCACACTAATTTTGGTATGAAAACCTATCTTACAGTACAGGAAAGTGGGGGAGAAGGAGATAAGCAGAGTGGGGGGGATGATGGAAGGGAGGGCAATGGGAGGAGGGAGCAATTTGAAGTCAACACTCAGGGAGGGACAGGATCAAAAGACAGAATAGAAACAATGAGGGGCAGGAGAGGATGGAGGGTAATTCAGTTAGTCTTACACAACACGACTATTATGGAAGTCATTTGCAAAACTACACAGATAGGGCCTATATTGAATTGCCTGCCTTCCCAAAGGGAATGGGTGGGGAGGGAGCGATGGAGAAAATTTGGAACTCAAAGTTTTAGGAACAACTGTTTAGTATTGTTGTTGCTACTAGGAAATAAGACATACAGTTAATGAGGAATAGAAAGTCATCTGGCCCTACAGGACAAAAGAGAAGATGGGGACAAGAGAAGGGAGGGATGACAGAAGAGAGGGCAGATTGGAGATAGGGAAAATTAGATTGCTCAGTGTATTGGGGTGGGGGAGGGAATAAAAAGGGGAAAAAAAATTGGAACCCAAAATTTTGTGAAAATGAATGTAAAAAGTTAAATAAATAAAAAAAGAATATAGTTTTTGCACTCAACCATAATTTAAAGATATTTAATTATTCATATAAGTTAAATATTTGAGTTATTGTTATATGTATTATATTTCTTTTCTTATTTAAAAAATAGTTTACATCTACCTTTCAGAAGAGGAACTCTCACAAGGGAATGAATGTTTTAAATGGATAGTGTTTGATTCCAGAGTCTTGACCCCACAGAGATTTTTAATGCTCCTATTTGGATTACTCCAGAAAGATACCTAAAAACATAATTTATTATTCTCATCTAGAGCTTCCCAAAATGTAGGAAAAAAACCCACCCCAAGGATACTCATTGTACTCTAAGTGGATTATACATGGGGGCACCTTTTTATTTTCTCCACCACAAAAAATGAAAAAATTCAAAGGTCTCATAAGAACATACAGAAAAAAAAAAACACAAAAAATATTTTTAAGATCTCAAATATTTGTAAGATCTTGCACCTATTGTGGAAGGTAAACATCCACTGTGCATCAGATGGACAGCTATTTTAGGTTACTTCAGGTCTATACTAAGCAATTCCCTCTACCTGTTGTAAAGGTCTGGATCTCTTTCCCAGCCTTGGCATTACTTGAGTTCTTTAATTCCATGTCTTTCTGTTAGTGATCCTCAATAATAGAAATGTCTTTCTCGGGGAGGAGCCAAGATGGCAGAGTAGAAAGACTCACATATGCTACCTCCGAATCCACAGTCCATAAATTTCCTGTAAAAAGAACTCCCCACAAATTCTGGAGTACTGCAAGCTGCGCACCAAAGCAGTGGAAGAGATTTCTGTTCCAGAGAGCCCTGGAAAGCTGACCCCAAATGTCCCTCACGCTCTGGACAGCGGAGCCCACCCCTGAGCTGCCCTGGCCGTGTGGCCCCAGTGGAGCAGATCCAAGCAGGCTTCAGGGACCACGAAGGTCCCTCCACACACAGGCACTACAGGTCAGTGAGAGAGACATCTGGGCTAGCCAAGAGGGCAGCTGGATGTCTCCATGGCTCAGGCACCCTCGGGAGGCAGCGGCAGAGGTAGTGGCGGCCAGGGGCTCCCAGAGCAGACAGGAGCTCCATTACCAAAGGTCTCTGCATAAACCCCCTGAGGGAACTGTGCCTGGGAGGTGGCCCTGCCCCGACCCAAGCACCAGAACTTAAGCTCACAGTGAATAGCAGCCACTCCCACCGCAGAAAGCCCTGAGGCTGGGAAGCAGCATTTGAATCTCAGACCCCAAGCACTAGCTGGGGAAATCTAGGCGGGGGTGGAGAGGAATGTCAGAAGTCAAGTCACTGGCTGGGAAAATGCCCAGAAAAAGGAAGGAAAATAAGACCATAGAGAGCTACTTTCTTGGGGAAGAGATGTTCCTTCCTCCTTTCATTTCTGATGATGAAGTACAATGCTTGCCATCAGGGAAAGATGTGGAGGTCGGGGCCTCTCTATCCCAGATATCCGAGGTGGATGTCTGGTGGGCTCAGGCCATGGAAGAGCTCAAAAAGGATTTTGAAAAGCAAGTTATACAGGTGGAGGAAAAACTGGGAAGACAAATGAGAGAGATGCAAGAAAAGCATGAAAAACAGGTCAATACCTTGCTAAAGGAGATCCCAAAAAATGCTGAAGAAAATAACACCTTGAAAAATAAGTTAACTCAAATGGCAAAAGAGGTTCAAAAAGCCAATGAGGAGAAGAATGCTTTCAAAAGCAGAATTAGCCAAATGGAAAAAGAGGTTCAAAAGCTCACTGAATAAAATAGTTCTCTCAAGATTAGGATGGAACAGATGGAGTCCAATGACTTTCTGAGAAACCAAGAAATCATAAAACAAAACAAAAAGAATGAAAAAATGGAAGAGAATGTGAAATATCTCATGGGAAAAACAACTGACCTGGAAAATAGATCCAGGAGAGACAATTTAAAAATTATGGGACTACCTGAAAGCCAGGATCAAAAAAAGAGCCTAGACATCATCTTTCATGACATTATCAAGGAAAACTGCCCTGAGATTCTAGAACCAGAGGGCAAAATAAGTGTTGAAGGAATCCCTCGATCACCGCTTGAAAGAGATCCAAAAAAGAGAAACTCCTAGGAACATTGTGGGCAAATTCCAGAATTCCCAGGTCAAGGAGAAAATATTGCAAGCAGTTAGAAAGAAACAATTTCAGTATTGTGGAAATACAATCAGGATAACTCAGGATCTAGCAGCTTCTACATTAAGGGCTCGAAGGCCGTGGAATAGGATATTCCAGAAGTCAATGGAACTAGGACTCAATCCAAGAATCACCCACCCAGCAAAACTGAGTATAATACTTCAGGGGAAAATATGGTCTTTCAATGAAACAGAGGACTTTCAAGCATTCTTGATGAAAAGACCAGAGCTGAAAAGAAAATTTAACTTTCAAACACAAGAATGAGAAGAAGCATGAAAAAGTAAACAGCAAAGAGATGTCATAAGGGACTTACCAAAGGTGAACTGTTTACATTCCTACATGGAAAGACAATATTTGTAACTCTTAAAACGTTTCAGTATCTGGGTAGTTGGTGGAACTACACACACACATACACAAACAAACACACACACGTACACACATGCACGCACACACAGAGACAGAGAGCACAGAGTGAATTGAATAGGATGGGACCATATCTTAAAAGAAATTAAGGTAAATGGTGAGAGAGAAATGTAGTGGGAGGAGAGAGGGTGAAATGGAATGGGGTAAATTATATCTCATTCAAGAGGCAAGCAGGAGACTTTTTAGTGGAGGGAAAAAGAGGAGAGTTGAGAAAAAAACATGAAGTTTACCCTCATCACATTCAACTAAAGGAAGGAGTAAAATGCACACTCATTTTGGTATGAAAACCTATCTTACAGTGCAGGAAAGTGGGGGAGAAGGAGATAAGCAGGGAGGGAAGGATGATGGAAGGGAGGGCAATGGGAGAAGGGAGGAATTTGACGTCAACCCTTGGGGAGGGACAGGATCAAAAGACAGAATAGAAACAATGGGGGGCAGAACAGGATGGAAGGAAATACAGTCAGTCTTACACAACACGACTGTTATCAAAGTCATTTGCAAAACTACATAGATATGGCCTATATTGAATTGCCTGCCTTCCCAAAGGGAATGGGTGTGGAGGGAGGCTGGGGAGAATTTGGAACTCAAAGTTTTAGGAACTGCTGTTTAATATCGTTCTTGCTACTAGGAAATAAGAAATATAGTTAATCGGGAATAGAAAGTCATCTGGCCCTACAGGACAAAAGCGAAGATAGGGACAAGAGAAGGGAGGGATGATAGAAGAGAGGGCAGATTGGTGATAGGGAAAATTAGAGTGCTTGGTGTATTGGGGTGGGGAGAGGGGATAAATGGGGAGAAAATTTGGAACCCAAAATTTTGTGAAAATGAATGTAAAAAGTTAAATAAATAAATTTTTATTTAAAAAAAAAGAAATTTCTTTCTCATTATCAATAATCATTAATCTTTGATTAAATAAATTGAAGAAATAGCCAGAATTATGAGGTTTAGGGACCCTGTGCCCAAGCTTACATGCATATTTCCACATGGTATGTTATTATTTGTGCTTGGTGGGATGAAGGAAGAATCTTCTTCATATTGTTTTGCTGTATTCTAGTCTAGAAGTAAAAAAACCCAAACAGGGACCCATTCTATTTAATCTCAGTCAACCAATGATCGCAAGGTAGTTCCAGTTAACTATGAACCCACAGATGTGATTCTTGGATCCTTTTAACCAAATATGTCAGATGGTCATCCACAAGGGTCCAGATTTCAAATCTTTCTTCATTTTAGCTGCTTCTTATAACAAAGATTCACTTGGTTCTGCTTATTTCATTTACAAACAGTTCATACATCCTTCCATTATAATATGAGTCTCAAGGTCCATTGTTTGGTACACTCTCTTCATTGGTGAACATCAATGCTTTGTACCTGTTTGAGGGGCAAGGTGGAGTTGATAAGAGGAGAGTTCCATTTTCTTGGTATTCTCTTTGGATCTCAAGAGTCTCATCAGGCTCTATAGTCTTTTCAGTATTTTTGACTCTGAAGCCTTCTTTAGCACTTCTAGAGAGAAAATGGATGATGCCAATCACACTTCAATTTGCTAAAGGGTAAATGAGACACTGGAAAGAAGCCAGCATGAAAAGATCTGTTAGTCACCTCGTGTCCTTTTCGGGAGATTGCTACACAAGAGACTGCATGGAATTTCTTCTTGGATAAGACCTGGGATACTCTTTTTGCTGAGCTGGGCTACCTTGCTGTGTATGGGAAAGCTTTTTCATTTTGTATTGTCAGTAAAACATATTTTCCAGTGTATACTTTGATTTCTGTTTTGCTCTCAGTGCTGATAAACTAGTTTCTTTAATAATTACTATGTTTGTTCATTATGGAATACATATTTGGGTGGAAAGTGGTCAGGACTTGGAAATGAAGCTTGAGATATCAGGAATTTCACCCTTAAGATATCAGAAACTCAGCTTGAACCTAAAAATTTCATGCCCTAGACTAAAAATATTAGAAGGAGTACATAGATATCATTCTTTCCTGGCAATCCCTCTCTCTGAGGAGGGTAAAGTGGCCCCAGTCTCCTGCTTCCAATCTTGGCAGGAAATAAGGTCCATTAATAGGCCTCAGGTGGAGCCCATTAAGGAAAGCTTGAGCATGGTAGGCTTGTTTAGTAGAAAGGTCCACACTTTTTGTTAATTTTTAATGAGGCACTGGATCATGAGAGTTGTGATGCCCTCCTGATCTGAAAGGTGTATATATACTCTGAGGTGAGGTTTTGCTTTGGAGCTTATTCTTTGGAAGAAGTTTCATGTGTCAGATGAGACTCTGGGTAGCCATTAAGGAACCCACCAGCTTTGAAAACCCAGATGTGATGTTTCTCTTTCTGGTAACCATGTATATTTGTAATTGCCAGACAATTGGATCTGTCTGTTGATTTGTGATGTATGTCTTGTTTATGGTCAGACAGTTAGAAGTTCTGTCTGTTGGTCTTTATTTCTCTGCTTGTAGTTTCTCTGTTGGTGAATGTAATTAAAGAAGATTGTTGACCCCTTGAAAGTTTCTTTCCTTTAAGAAAAGTAGATTTAAGAACCTGTGGTAGCAGGCCATCCTGTACGTGTCAGGGTGTTTGCTGCTACACTATGTTCTAACCATTGTGCTAAATGCTTTACAATTATTATCTCACATTAAGAGGCTAGAGATATCTATTCTTCTCTTCAAAATATACATCAACACTTCCGTGTTACCTATGAAGGACATTTTTACTATGCTATTGTTTATTAATTCCTAAAATTTTTCATTTATTACAGTAAAGTGATATTGAGTTACATTCATTACAGTATACTTACTTGTTCTGTAGTTGATGGACAAATTTTATTCTTTTCTATTACAAAAAATATGCTTTCATTTATATTTTTATATATGAAATATTTTTTTATTTCCTTGCATTATATACTTGGTAATGTCACAGTATATGGGTATGTTGCTTCAAATTTTTTAAAAGAAAATTCTAAATTGCACTCCTTAATGGGTGGAGCAAATCACAACTCTACTACAAAACATTCAAATACTGCTTTTCCACAACCTTCTCAATGTGTAATATTCCCACCTTTTTCCACCTTTTGCCATTTTGCCAATTTTTCTGAATTTGAGATCACTTCATTATGATTTATACTTCAATTATCAATTAGTAGGTATTTTAATAATAATAGTTAGGATTTATAGAACACTCAAATTTTATATGTAACTTTATATATGTTAATTTTGTCGATACACCAACCCTTTGAGTTAGTTGATACTATTATCTCCATTTTACAAAGGAGAAAACAGAGGTAAAGATAAATTAAGTGATTTACTTGGGGTCATACAACTGGCAAGTCTCAGATTGCCCAGGGTCATATAACAGGAAAGTCTCAGGTGTATTTAAAATGCAGGTTTTCCCTATTGCAATGCCTGTTCTCTAAACATCGTATCATTTTCCCATACATTCTTCAAAATAACAAGAGTTTCAAATTCTTTTTTTCAGATGTACTTATTCATGTCCTTTAGCAGAATGAATTTTGATTTGATGTGTTTTACTTAGTTATCTAAATATCTTTGATATTACATTCTTATCAGAAAATGATTTTATTCATGAAGGAATTTTAAAAACTTTTATGTAGTTGAAATATAAATATTATTTTTACTAATTTTCTCTATTTCTTCAGAATTTTTCCCTCCACTCTATTTTCTTTTCTTCCAGTTTCTTATGGTAAATCATTTAATCATCTGTAATGGATCCATTTCTTTTTTTTTTTAAATAGCATATACTGTTAATGCTGGTATAGTAGTAATTTCTGCAAAACATCTTTCTAGGTACTCCAATTGTTCTTATAAATAAAAGTAGAAGGAAATTTTTCTACTAATAATTCAAATACATAGGTTTTTCAAACATGCTTCCTTTTCTTTTTGTTTAAAGAATAGCACATACACATGAAATTATTTATTTCATAATTTATTTTTTTTGATAATTGAACTATTTTTGACTTTCTTAATTTTATCTTATTTGGCATATTTTGAAAGCTGGATATATTGGTCACTTCTGGCTTTATTTTTTTAATATTTCCAAAGTTTTTTCTTTTTTAAAAAAATATATAATTTATTTTCAGTTGTCAACATTCACTTCCACAAGAAATTTAATTCCAAATTTTCTCCCCTTCTCTGCACCCCATCCACCTCTTCCTTCAGTCTGTTCTCTCTTCCATTACCCCCTCTTCTTCCATCCCCTCCCCTCTATTTTCTTGTAGGGCAAAATAGATTTCTATACCCCATTGCCTGTCTATCTTATTTGCACGTTGCATGCAAAACCAATTTTTCACATTCATTATTAAAGCTTTGAGTTCCATATTTTCTCCCTCCCCATCCACCCTCATTGAGAAAGCAAGCAATTCAATATAAGTCATACTTGTGTAGTCATGCAAAACACTTCCCTAGTAGTTAAGCTGTAAAAGACTAACCATTTTTCCCTCTGTCCTGTCCTGCCCTCCATTTGTTCCATTCTCTCCCTCTAACAGTCCTCCCACAATAGTGTTTGCTTCTGATTATCCCTTTCCCCAATTTGTTGTCCCTTTTATTATCTTCCCTCTCCTATTCCTTTCCCCCCTGCCTTCCTGCAGGGTTAGATAGATTTCTATACCCAACTGAGTGTATGCTTTTCTCTCCTTAAGCCAAATCCCATGAGATTAAGGCTCATTCATTCCCTTTCATTCCTTCTCTCTTCCCTTTCATTATAAAAACTCTTTCTTGCTTCTTTTATGTGAAATGATTTGCTATCTTCTACCTCTCCTGTTCTCTTATTCATAGTATATTCCACTCAACAGTAAATTTTATTTTTTAGGTATTCTCCCTTCATATTCAGCTCACCTTGTGCTCTCTGTCTATGTATGTATGCATGTATATGTGTGTGTATATATATATATATATATGTGTGTGTGTGTGTGTGTGTGTGTGTGTGTGTGTATGTATATGCACACATACACCCATGTACATATGCATGGCTATACATATATAATATATACACACATATTTAATATATAATATATACATACATACATAGCCATAAACACCTACAAACACACATATTCCCTCTAACTACCCTAATGCTGAAAAAGGTCTAAAAGTTTGAGTTCTAACTTCTCTCCCTTCTTCCCTCCCCACCCATCCCCACTGAGAAGGCAATCAATTCAATATAGGCTATATATGCATAGTTTTGCAAAAGACTTCCATAATAGTCATGTTGTGTAAGACTATATTTCCCTTCATCCTATTCTGCCCCCTATTTATTCTCTTCTCTCTTTTGACCTTGTTCCTCCCCCAAAGTGTTTACTTCTAATTACTCTCTCCTCCCATTTACTCTCCCTTCTATCACCCCCCACCCCACTTGTCTCCTTCTCCCCTACTTTCCTGTAGTGTAAGATAGATTTTCATACCAGATTCAGTGAGCATGTTATTTCCTCCTTAAGCCAAATGTGAAGAAAATAAGCTTCACATTTTTGCTCTCACCTCCTCCCTTTTCTCCTCCATTGAAAAAGCATTTTCTTGACTCTTTTATGAGAGATAATTTACCCCATTCCATTTCTCCCTTTCTCCTCCCAATATATTCCTCTCTCCTCCTTAATTTTATTTTTTAGATATCATCCCTTCTTATTCAACTCACTCTGTGCTCTCTGTCTCTGTCTCTGTCTCTCTCTCTCTGTCCAGATGTGTGTGTGTAATCCATCCAACTACTGAAATACTGAGAAAAGTCTCAAGAGTTAGAAATATTATCTTTTCATGTAGGAATGTAAGCAGTTCAACTTTAGAAAGTCCCTTAGGATTTTTCTTTCCTGTTTACCTTTTCATGCTTCTCTTGATTCTTATGTTTGAAAGTGCTCTATTTCACTGAAAGACCATTTTTCCCTTGAAGTATTATACTCAGTTTTACTGAGTAGGTGATTTGTGGTTTTAATCCTATTTCCTTTGATTTCCAGAATATCATATTCCAACCCCTTCAATCCCTTAATACAGAAGCTACTAGATCTTGTGTTATCCTGATTGTATTTCCACAATACTCAAATTGTTTCTTTCTAGCGGCTTGCAATATTTTCTCTTGAACTGGGAACTCTGGAATTTGGCTACATTATTCCTAGGAGTTTCTCTTTTAGGATCTCTTTCAGGAGGTAATGGGTGAATTCTTTCAACATGTATTTTGCCCTCTGGTTCTAGAATATCAGGGCAGTTTTTCTTGATAATTTCATGAAAGATGATGCCTAAACTCTTTTTTTGATCATGGCTTTCAGGTAGTCATATAATTTTTAAATTGTCTCTCCTGGACCTATTCTCCAGGTCAGTTGTTTTTCCAATGAGATCTTTCACATTATCGTCTATTTTTTCATTCTTCTCATTTTGTTTTGTTTTCTCATAAAGTCGTTAGCTTCCAGCTGCTCCATTCTAAGTTTTAAAGAACCATTTTCTTCAGTGAGCTTTAGAACCTCCTTTTCCATTTCACTAATTCTGTTTTTTAAAGCATTGTTCTCCTCATTGGCTTTTTTGACCTCTTTTGCCAATTGAGCTATCCTATTTTTAAAGGTGTTATTCTCTTCAGCATTTTTTTGGGTCTCCTTTAGCAAGCTGTTGACTGTTTTTTCATTTTAAGGGCTTTGGGGGGAGAGTTTGAGAAGGTCTGTGCTTCTACTTTGACATCTTTGCTCCACCCCCAAACTTTTTCTCAAGTATATAGTACAATATTTTTCATTTACAATTAAGCTCAATTTCATAGATTATTATTTTAGAATACAGTTTGAGTTCTATTGTTTATGTCTGCTGGTTAGAACTGGCTGTAGTTTAGGCAATTTCCATATTATTAGGATATGAAGTCTTTGAAAATAGGGATTGTTCAATATTTGTACTTAAACTCCAACACATTTTGATTTGCTGAATGAGTATAATGTATGACCACTGTTAGGAAGACCTCATTGTAGGCCTGGCTTGTCAGAAGATGTGAACGTAGAGGAAATTGTTTGACCAGTGTAAAGACAAGGTGACATGTAGAATGTCTATTTAGCAATCCTCTAAACTCTATCATACTTTAATCCTTTAAATATCAATATCCTGGAAAAGTATAATAGCAACAATAAATGTTGTTACTATGTTTTTAAGTCTTGTGAACACATAGGTGTGAGTCTTTTATATTTACCCTTTTTGTGTTTTGGAAATAATTAGCAGTCCCACTTTTTCATTTGTTGAACTTTGGGTAACTTTTTACTCCATCTTTTGAGACTGCTAAACATAAGTCAAAGGTAATGTCCCAAGACCCTAGAGTGGAAGTGTAAAGAGCAAAAGTATTTGAGAAACAAACAAACAAAAAACTAATATATCTCTTTTGAGGTTAGGATACCCCATGTTTCAACCAAGTCTTTATGCATCACTCCAGGGACGAGGTGTTCACTTCTTTGGTTGAATACAACTCCTCATGACCCCATGGATCATAGTATACTAGACTCTTCTTTCTCTGTTGTTTCTCAAAGCCTGTCCAATTTCATGTTTATTCTTTACATGATTAGTATTTATCCATCTCATTCTCTGCTATTCCTTTTTCCTTTTGCCTTCAATCTTTTACCAAATCAAGGGCTTTTCTAATGAGTCCAGCTTTCTCATTATTAGGCCAAAGTATTTAAACTTCACCTTCAGTATTTCACTTTCCAATGAAGAGCCTGAAAAGTGTTCATTGATTTGACCTTTAGGGAGAAGCCTTAATGGACATAGAGAAAGTACAGTACCTCATCCCCTCTTGACTTGGAAACAATAGCTATTATTTTTCTTAAATATATATGCATGCATCATAACTCATTTTTTTCTACTTACTCACCACTGGAAAAGTAAGTTGGATTTCATATTATATTGTTCTATTTTTGGTGTAGCTTAAGTGGCAGCAGTCAGAATATTTTATTCTCTCTTTTTAAATCTTCCTGACCAGCATCTGTATATAGTAGTTCTGTACTTCTTTTCGCTGTAACTGTAGACAAAGTATCAGAACCTTAAGAAAGCTGTCATAACATGTTTTTTTCCTAATTTAATAATACTGAAAGTTAAAGTAATGAAAAGAAATCATCCAAAACAGAAAATTAATCAGTTTCTGAGTGGTATAAGATCATTTCATAATTTGCATTGTACTTTTCTGAATAAGAATGGAGCAGCATTCTATGAAAAACAATAAATCTCCAAGATCTAACAGACAGAAACTTTTATTTCTAGCTAATAACAAGACTAAAATAACATTCCATAAAAATATACTTTATGTGGTTGAACAAAATATGTTCATAAAATGTTGTATGTGCTTCATACATTTTATAACATGAATCATGTTTTTCTTACTGATCTGTCTTATACTTTTATATATGCTTTATCATCACTTCTAATTTACTCTCCTGTTATCAGTGACTTCTAACACTTTAGTTTTAAGTTTCTAATATTGTTGACAAACCAACCTCTTTCAATAAATTTCTACAAAATAAATTGTAAGCTTTGTGAAGAGTGGTGTCTTTTTTTCTCCTTTTGTCTCTCCAGAGCTTAGCATAATGCATGATATATAATGGATACATAAAAATGCATTTTAATAGTATTTTTCCCAATCATATGTCAAGATAATTTTGACATTAATTTTTTACAAGATATTGAGTTCAAAATTTTTCTCACTACCTCCCTTACTCCTGTCCCATCTTCAGAAAGTGGTAGGCAATTTTATACTGGTTAAACATGTGCTATCATGTAAAACATATCTCCACATAAGTCAGAACTGTGAAATAAAAAAAAATACCGAAAGGAAAAAAATATGAAAAGAATAAAATCAATGAAAAAAGTATGCTTTGGTCAGCATTTGGAGTCCATCAGTTTTTTTGTTTGTTTGTTTTTTTATCTTACTGTGGCTAGCATTTTCCTTAGGAAGTCTTTTGTACTCCTTTTGAATCAATCACTGTTGCTTAGAAGAGCTGAGTCATACATAGCTGATCATCAGATGAGGTTGTTGATACTGTATACAATGTTTTTCTGGTTGTATTTATTTCCCTTTGCATTAATTCATACAATAATTCCCAGATTTTCCTGAAATTCTCCTGTTCATTATTTCTTACTGACAATAGCCTTCCATTGCTACAGCTTGTTCAGTCATTCCCCAATTGATGAGCATCCCCTCGATTTTCAATTCTTTGCCACCACAAAAAGAGATGCTATTAATACTTTTGCCTATGAACCAAATTTTTGGTGCAGTTCTGGCCTTTTCCTTATGAAACCTTGAAATCTTCCTATTCCATTGAATGACCATTTTTTCCCTTCAAAGTATTATGCTTAATTTTGTCAGGTAGGTGATTCTTGGCTGTATTCTGAGCTCCTTTACCTTCAGGGATATCATGTTGCATTGACCTCCAATCTTTTAATATTGCAACTTCTAAGTCCTGTGTAATTCTGATTGTGGCTCCCTGATATTCTGGCCTCTTACAGGATTTTTGTCGACCTGAGAGTTCTAAAATTTGACTGTAATGTGCCTTGGAGTTTTTATTTTGGGCTCTCTTTCCTGAGGTGATCAGTGGATTCTTTCAATGCTTTTTCTGCCCTCTGGTTCTGAAACATAAGGACAGTTTTCCTTGATGATTTATTGTAATATGCTGTTCTCTTTTTGGCTTTCAATGATTCTGATATTGTCTCTCCTGGATCTATTTTCAGGTCAGTTCCTATGGCATATTCTACATTTTCTTCCATCATTTTGAATTTGATTGATTCATGGTATCTCATAGTTTCCACTTGCCCAATTCTCACTTTTAAGGTGTTGTTTTCCTTAATTAGCTTTTGAACTTTTCCCCCCCATTTGGCCAATTGTACTCTTTCAGGGATTGTTTTCTTCAGTGGACTTTTGTATCTCCATTTCCATTTGACCAATTCTACTTTTTAGGCAGTTCTCCAAGCTGTTGACTCTTTTTTCTGGCATTGATTTTCCTTCTGCCTCTCTTATATTATATTTATGCTTCTTTTTGAGTTCTTTCTGAACCACTTCCTATTTTGTTTAGGCTTTGCCCTTATGTATTTTGACATTGTTGTCCCCTTCTGAGTCTGTGTCTTGGTCTTCCTGCTACCATGATAACATTCTATGATCAGATTCCTTTTTTGTTTTCCTTTTTTATGCATCTTATTAGTCCTTTTCCCCTTTTGGATTTGAGCTGTATTCTTGGAGTACAAGGGATATTGTCTTGGACTTCTTGCGCCAAGGACTATAGGCCATTTACCTGGTGCTACATTGACATTGCCCTGAGGCCCATAGGCAACTGTAGTGTCTAGTGTTTTGTTGTCTGAGGTGGGTATGTGTGTGACTGGTGCTGCTGGAGGTTTTAGGGGACTGAAAGTTTACCTGATGCTGAACTGAGTCCTAGTTCTGGTATCTGACATGTGCTGAGGCCTGTGGGGTGTTTCTGTGTTTCCCCAGTGCTACATTGAGGCATGAGGTGGTCTTGCCTTTGGAGGCCACCTGTTTTCCCTAGGGCTGAGGTGAGACACATGGAGGTTCTTAAGTTAGTGGCTTCCTGCTTGCTCCCACATACACAGAGTTGTTGTCTACCAGTTTGTATAGGACTATGCTGAAGAATGTGTAAGTCTGGCCTCTGATGATTTTTTGTTTGCCCAGGGCTATGCTGAAGCCTGTAACAGTTCTAGGACCTGGATCTTGCCTGTTCTCTTGGCTATGCTGAGGCACACAGTGGGTCCTGGCATTAGCATTTGCTTGTTTGACAACACTGGGGCTCAGAATCTCCCCCTGGTTTGCTGAGATGGGGCCTGCTGCTGATGTGCTGGATTACATTCTGTCCTGTACTGTGCTTTCTACCAATTTTCTAAGTTTCTTGGGCTAAAGGATTGTTTCATCCCATTTTTGATCCTTATGCTATTTCAAGATTTGTTTTGGGGTACTATTTTATGGTTGTTTGAAGGTAAATATGGAAGAATTACTGCATTTTACTGCTTATTGTGCCATCTTGACTCCTGAAAGTCTAATAAAAGCATGTTGATTGAGTAAATACATAATGATATTAAGGAATGGCATAGACCCAGAGCTGAAAGAAACCTCAGACTCTTAATTGAAATACCTCTTTTTACAGATGAAGAAAATGAGGTTCAGGAAAATTAAATGACTTTCCTCTCATTATCCAGGTCATAAATGGAGCAGGGGTCATCCAAATCCAGATCCTCTGATTTTAAAGTTAGAGCTCTCACCACTGATGTTTGTTTTCATTCTTGATCTTGTCACTATGTCAGTGTTCAAGGGTATGTATTAAGTTTTTGCTATATCACTGAGTCAGAATTTGAAAGCTGAAGAGAAAAAGAATTCTGCAGTATTACACAAAGGTCAAGTGGATACCAAATAGGATCATTCACCTTTCTGAAAGAATTTATATAGTATAAATATATTTGGATAGGTATCATATATAATTTATATGTATTAGATATTCCTTATATCTATCTCTATATAGTTTAGTGCACTATAAAAATTATATTGAAATTGATTCACACATGTATTCACATGTATATGATATACATTTATAATATAGTTTATTGCAGTATAGTTATACTTGTTTATTACAAATGTAATATATAAATCCATATATTTATGTATGCTATATCTATGTGCTATAGTACACATATGAGAGTATGTATGTGAGTACACTTTTATAATATATAAGTTTTTTAAATCAAAGAGCCTTTTCTTAAAATAATGCAATGTGACTTTGTTACCTCATTTATTAGCTTGTCATTTTGATATGTAATTTTCTTGGCAGAATTCCTACCTAAGTGTTATGTTAAAAGATTAAACTTATTTCACTCATTTGGAAAAAAAAATATTTCCACTTCTGGATAAGTAAATCAGGAAATATGAATATAACAGGATGTACTTAATGTCAACATAGAATTCATTCTTTCACATCTGCCTTTAAGAATAACTAAATTCCTTTAAAGTTTTGTCTCCTAAACAAAAACTCCTAATCCCTCTCTGGTGTTATTCTTTCCTCCTAACATTGCCTTGTATTTCTTTATTTATATTTGTCATTGATCTATCTATGTGTATCTTTTATACCCTCTTCCCACTCCTGTGTAGAATTTAAGCTACTTGAGTGCTGAGATATTTTCATTTCTATCTTTTAATCCATGATAAAGAAATTACCCATGATGAAGATTTTGGCAAACAGAAGACACTTAATATGTCTGTTGAATTGACTTGAATTTTATATTGGCCCAAGAGAATAGAAGCTCCTAGAAGGCAGACTTGGCCTCACTTTTATTCTCCTATGTCAAATCCCTAGCACAGTGCCTTGTATGTTTTACACACTTAGTAAATGCCTGCTGAACTAAGAAAATTCATAAAATGAATTGGGCATATAAATGTGATCTCATGCAAAAATCCTTTATATTACAGAGTGGTCATTGTAAGATTAATTCAGAGAGGATTTGTTTTTAAAGAAAAATAAGTAGTCTAATTTACTATACTTTTTCATTATGTAAATATTGATCCCAATTTGATGTAATGGTTTGGTATCTAGAGAAACAGGGAACTTTTAAATAAGAATATTACAGAAAGGAAACTATCCAAACTGATATTTCATTGGCAGCATGAATGAATTTTTTTCTGCAATAGCAAACTGCTGGTGTTCCTTTAGTAAAATTTCACTAGGCAAATCACAGAGGCAAGAATATTTTTTGAGCCTAAGGAATAGATTGGAGGAGGTTGTTAAATAAATTGTTTACACACCCATCACCTGCAAATTAAGATTTCTACAAGCTGATATTTTAGAAAAAGACAAGGTGTAGAAGCAAGCACTCTGACACATCCAGGATGGCCTACTGCCACAGGTTCTTAGATCTGCTTTACTAAAAAGAAAGAAACTTTTGAGGGGTCAACAATCACTTTAATCAAACACATATATCATTCACTTAATTCAAGGGAAAAAGTCAGCACCCTGAGCTTCAGAGAAAATACAAAGAAACAATAATCAACAGACAGGGTCTCCATAAGCGATACGTACATCACAGAGCAACAGACAGATCCAACTGTCTGACCACGCATGCATA
Source organism: Bettongia penicillata ogilbyi (assembly GCA_023548195.1). Taxonomy (NCBI): domain Eukaryota; kingdom Metazoa; phylum Chordata; class Mammalia; order Diprotodontia; family Potoroidae; genus Bettongia; species Bettongia penicillata. Next base: position 1,353,594 of record JAJHZJ010000129.1, on the reverse strand, counting down.
TTTACCAGAGAGAGAAGCACCAACATCTGGGTTTTCAAAGCTGGGGGCTCCTTAGTGCCTACCCAGAATTTCATCTGGCTAAACAAACACTTCCAATGATTAAGTCCCAAAGTAAAACCTCACCTTAGCATATTTACACACTTTTCAGAGCCAGAGAGCATCATAATCCTTGAGAACTAGTACCTCATTAGAAAATTAACAAAAAGCATTTAAGGCTTATTATTCATAGGGGAAGATCAATTAACATTTCACAAGGGAGTGGTACCGATTCCTCACAGCTGTTGTGTATTATTACTGAATGATGTTTCAGGAAGAAACACATGAATGTATATGGGTGTATAATACATATACATATATAAACATATATGTATGTGTATTTGGCAAATGACAAGGCATATCAACATGATATTTTGAAATGAATGTCAGGTACAATAGACTACTGACTTTGTTGGGATTTTAAGCAAATTAAGTTTTAATTTCTCAATTTCAAACTCCAAATGCTTCATTTCTTTTTATTCCACAAAAATATTCTATTGGGGGAGGGAGGCAGAGTTAAGATGGTAGAGCAGACAAAGCACTCAGCTGAACCTACCCAGCATTCTACTGGAACACCTTTAAAATAATGCTCAGATTGAATTCTGGAGTAGAAGGGCGCACAAGAAGATAGAATGAGACATTCTTCCAGCACAAGATAGATTAGGATGTCATAAAGAAAGATCCAGAGTCCATGTGGATGAAACACCACTGATAGTACTAGATAGTAGTGACAGAGACAGTAAATAGACCTAGCTACTGGTCAAAAAGAGATTACAGGGAACCCCTGTGCTAGCACTAGACACTGGTCAGGACACTGATAGGCAACTCCATTGTCTGTATCCATTTCAGGACCATAGTTCAAGAGAAGAGAGGAGAGCTTTCAATCAAAAGGGAGTGGGAACATAATTACTTTTGGTCCAAGGTGGTCTTGAATCCTGAGGAGCAGTACAGATTGCAATCCTAACAGATTAGGAGTCCTTTTCTGGGTAAAGATCAGATTTGTCTTCTTAAATTCACATCTGCCCTCAGCCACATTTCTTAGCTATGTGACCCTGGTCAAGTCACTTAATCCTGTGTACCTCAGTATTGTCATCAGTAAAATGAGCTGCAGAGTAAAATGGCAAATCCTTCCAGTATCTTTTCCAAGAAAATTCCAAATAAGGTCAGAAAGAGACAGACATAGCTGAACAGCAATACCATACTGTTAGCTAGCACTTTGCTGAAGCTACTAATTGCTAGAATTTTACACTATTGTATAATCAACGAAATGCAATCATTGTATCTTATGTTTACCTTTCTTTATGCTGTTAATTTTTCTATTTTCTTATTGCTATTTTTAGAGTTTCTATAAGTATATCAAATAAGAGTTGGGATCTTTGCTTCACTCCTATTCATGCTATTAAACTTTTAGAATATCCTCATTTCACAGGATATTTGATATTTGTTGTCTATCAATCTTATCTGTTGAATTAAAAAAATTCTTGTAAGCATGTGCTTTGAATTTTTCCTTAAACATCAAGGCACATTGTATTGTTTTAAAATTAATTTATTTGTTTTCAGTTTTCAACAATCACTTCCATAGATCTTAAATTTTCTCCTCCACCCTCCCACCTCTCTCTCTGAGATGGCTTGCAATGTTGTATGGGTTCTACACATACATTCTTATTAAATGAATTTCACATTAGTCATGTTGCATAGAAAAATTAAAATGAATGGGAGAAATCATGAGAAAAATCAAAGCAAAATAAAACCTAACACAAGAGAAGATAGTCTGCTCCATTCTGCATTCTGATTCCATAGTTCTTCTCTGGATTTGGATGGCATTTTATCTCAAGAGTCCTTTGGAGATGTTTTAGGTCCTTGCATTGCTGTGAAGGGCTAAGTCTATCAGAAACAGTCCTTGCACAGTGTGGCTGTTACTGTGTACGATGTTCTCCTGGTTCTGCTCCTTTCACTCAGCATCAGTTCATATAAGACCTTCTAGGACTCTCTGAAGTCTTTCTGTTCATTATTTCTTATAGCATAATAAATTGTATTGCATTATATTCATATACTACAACTCGTTCAGCCATTACTCAATTGGTGAGAATCCTCTTGATTTACGGTTTTAGGCCACCACAAAGAGAGCTGCTATAAATATTTTTGTACATGTGGGAGCCTCTCCCATTTTTATGATCTCTCTTGGATACAATCCAAGAAGCAGTGTTGTTGGGTCAAAGGGTATACACATCTTTCTAGCCTGTTGGGTATAGTTCCAGATTGCTCTCCAGAATGACTGAATTAGCTCACAGCTCCACCAACAATGAATTAGTGTTCCAACTCTCCCACATCTTCTCCAGCATTTACCATCTTCCTATTTTGTGATGTTAGCCAATCTAATAGGTGTGATGTGGTACCTCAGAGTTGTTTTGATTTGTACCTCTCTAATCAATACAAATTTGGAGCACTTTTTTTTCACATGATTATAGATACCTTTAATTTATTCCTCTGAAAATTGCTTGTTCATGTCCTTTGACCATTTATCAATTGGGAAATGACTTGTATTCTTGTACATTTGACTTGGTTCTCTATATATTTTAGAAATGAGACCTTTATCTCAGATACTAGTTGCAAAAATTCTTTCCCAGTTTTCTGCTTCCCTCCTAATCTTGGTTGCATTAGGTGTGGTTGTGCAAAAACTTTTCAATTTAATGTAATCAAAATTATCCATTTTGCCTTGGTAATATTCTCTATCTCTTGTTTGGTCTCCATTCTTCATAAATCTAACAAATACACTATTCCTTGCTCCTCTAATTTATTTATAGTATCAGCCTTTATACCTAGATCATATATCCATTTGGACTTGATTCTTGTGTACGGTATCAGGCATTGGTCTATGCCCAGTTTCTGCCACTGTTATCCAGTTTTCACTGCAGTTTTTGTCAAACAGTTGAGTTCTTATCCCAGAAGCTGGGGTCCTTGGGTTTATCAAACAGTAGACTGCTTTATTCATTGACTACTTTGTCTTCAGTACCAACCCTATTCCAGTGATCTACTGATCTTCTTAGCCAGTACCAAGTGATTTTAATGATTGCTACTTTATAATACAATTTGAGATCTGGTAGGACAAGGGCACCTTCCCTAGAATTTTTTTTTCCATTAATTCCCTTGATATTCTGAACCTTTTTTTCTTCCAGATAAATTTTGATATTATTTTTTCTAACTCTAGAAAATAGTTTTCTGGTAGTTGTCTCCATATGGCACTGAATAAGTAAATTAATTTAGGTAGAATTGTCATTTTTATTATATTATTTCCGGCTACCCACAAGCAACTGGTGTTTTTTCACTTAGATCTATCTTTATTTGTGTGAAAAATGTTTTGTAATTGTGTTCATATAACCTCTGGCTTTTTTTTGGCAGGTAGAGTACTAGATATTTTGTAGTGTCTGCTGTAGCTTTAAATGATATTTTTCTTTGTATCTCTTGCTGTTGGACTTTGTTAGTAATGTATAGAAATGTAGATGATTTATGTGAACTGAAACTTTCCCAAAGTTTTTTATTATTTCAAGTAGTTTTTTACTTGATTCTCTAAGTTATCATCATATCATCTGCAAAGAGTGATAGCATAGTTTCTTCTTTGCCTATTCTAATTCCTTCAATTTCTTTTTCTTTTATTTCTAAAACTAATGTATCTAGTACCATATTGAATAACAGTGGTGATAACGAACATTCTTGTTTCACCCATGATTTATTGGAAATGCATCTAATTTACCTTTATTGTGTATAATGCATGCTGATGGTTTTAGGTAACTACTACTTATTATTTTAAGGAAGGCTTCACTTATTCCTATGCTCTCCAGTGTTTTCTATACAAATGGGTATTCTATTTTGTCAAAAACTTTTTCTGCATCTATTGCAATAACCATATGATTTCTATTAGTTTTGTTGTTGATATGATCAACAATACTGATAGTTTTCCTAATATTAAACCAGGCCTGCATTCCTAGTATAAATTCTACCTTATCATAATGTATTATTCTTATGAGTTGCTGTATTCTTTTTGCTAATATCTCATTTAAAAATTTTCATCTATGTTCATTAGAGAAATTGGCCTATAATTTTCTTTCTCCATTTTAGCTCTTCCTGGTTAAGCCATCCTTGCTCTGATCTTGGCCATACTATATTTTGTCAAAATATTTTAGCAGCTGACAATATAATGATTTAGTTTTATATTTTTGATATGATTATGTTGGTCAATATTCATATATTCTGATCTTTGAGTTAAAAAAGAAATCAGAAATCATAGTACAATATTTTTGATAATTTAAACTTATTCTTTGCCATAGAAACATATTTCTCATTTTTATCACTCTTCAGGTTATTTAAAATTACTGTGAATTATGATGTGAGACTTCTGAAAACAAAACTGCATGAAACCCAAAGGACAACTATGGAGATACATGGAAAAATCCAAATTTGCTACATAACGTTATAATTTTAACTTGAGTCCTCAAGGCCCTGTGATATGTTCTATCTTTGTGATTATGGGCAATTCTCTGAATTCCCTGATTTTTTTCTGATCAATAAAATGAAAGTTTTGGAGTTAGGTGGACTTTGAGATCTCTTCTCACTCTAAATACATATAAATAGAAAATGAAGTGTTTAAAATAGTCACATAATAAATGCTCCAATATGCCCAGAATATATTAAAACTTTTCTTTAGAAAGGAACCAGCATTTTGGGTGGATCTTCTTTGAATTTTTTATAGAAGTATGTGTATCCAAATATCACCAGAGGAGAGGCATAGACAAATTTTTATCTCTACTATTAAAAGGAGTATTTCCAGTAGTAGAGCAAATCTATTAATTGCCAAACAAGCAACAAAAATGAATGCTAAGAGTTACAGAAATATATTCATTTTATACCTAGAGAAGATTCTGGGGATGATTTAATTTTGACTTTCCCCGTCTCTCTCATGTATAGATTTGGAAACAAACACCTAGGAAGATAGCATTATTTTTCCAAGGACATACAGATGTCACTGGCAAAGTTATGACTAGAATTCACGTATTCTCAGGTTTGTTCATATTTATTTTCTGACTTTTCTCTAACCTCATCAATTGAGGCAGTATACAGTGAAAGATACTTAACCTGTGCCATGTCACCTTGCAAATAATCTTGAATAAGTTGCATTTCCTCTCAGGGTCTCAGTTTCCTAATTGCTAAAATGAAGTAATGTTATTAAATGACCTCTAAGTTCTCCTCCATTCCTAGTGTAACATGAATTCCAGGGTTATATAAAGTGGAATTCAATTTTTCTCTTTTTAACTGATACAGTAGTCACCAGTAGGAATGCTCAGCATATTTCTGCCTAAAGTCACATTGTTCCTGTGTTCTAACAAATATGGCTACATTATGATGACTTTCAATTACGTTAGATGTGTCATGTTGAAGATAAATTTACAATTGCTTTTTAAGAAGGAAAAAAAGAACTGTAAAATAAGCTCCATAAAATCTGCTTTTACATAAAGTTAAATGTTTTCACTTTTTTTATTCTCATAATAACAAACTCAAGAAATCATTTTGTTTCTTAATTAAGTTACCATGCGTGAGAATCCTGAATAATTTAAGACAATTGTTCATTTAAATAGTTGCTAATTACACCCCGCTGACATAATTATTGTATTATTACCACACTTAGGACAAAATTGCTGTACTATTTAATTGAACTCAAAAATATTTCTGACATTTTAATGAACATACCACTTAACTTTATTTTACAAGATTTCCCAGTGAACCACAAAGAATTAAAAAATGTCATTCAAGGTCTATAGGTAAGTAAGTTGAGCAGCACAGGAGGGGAAAGATGTTTCATATAGGAGTGCAAAATTATCTGTGAATTTTGTCTGATTAGAAGTTTATTGTTGCAAATGACTTTAGCTGTTATTCATTTTAAGTGTAAGATGAGGAGAGACAAGGGAATTTATTTTTCTCACCTTCATGTGTTACATTTGCATAAACTCTCCTTTGAAGAACCCATATCATTCCTCACTTGGCTTCTTTAATAGAGCTCTCCTTTTGGGCCCTCTCATATCTGTTGTACACTTACACAATCTTCTTTACATTAGCCATATTTATTTATATCTTATTCCAGCTTCTCCTTTTTCACAGTATGCCAAGATTAGAACCCTCTTAGAATCAGAAGATATATCTTACTCGCTGCTTTTGTACATCTTCAGAGCCTAGAACTGAATAAATATTTTATATGTTTATGAACTGAATTAGAAAGAAATAATGCTTCAGAATTAAAAAAAATATTCTAAATTAAACATAAGTCTGAAGGAATCTTGGATTTCCCCATATACAGCAGTCAAACTAGCACAAGGGTATTAATTTGTTTATTCAGTTTTATGAAGGCCAGTATAATCTGTTACTCAGGTAATTGAAAACATTACATCCTTAAGTTTACTAAAACCATTAAATCTAACCATTTGTAAAAACCAATCTATTAACATGATTTTTAAAACAAGTTATCAACTATTAAAATTTATTTATATTTTCATTAAATGAACATAAATGGATTGTTTTAATTTATAAATTTCTTTTCCACTTCTGTTATAATTATTCTACTTTTTCCTTAATATACAAATTTTGCTATTGAGATATTTCCATATTTTATTACTGGAATTCTTTTATAACAGGATAACTTACTACAGAAATTTCTGAAGATAAATTTTCTTTAAAATATTAATTTATATTTGAACATTCTTTTTACAAATTTTGAGTTCCAAATTTTTTACATTCCTCTAGACCCTACCCCAATTTTTTGAGAACCTAACAATATGGCAACTATACATGTGAAATCATACAAAACATATTTCTATATTCACCAAATTGCAAAAAAAGCAAGAGAAATTAAGAGACTGAAAAATGTACTTTAATTTCCACTTAGAATTCATCAGTTTTTTTTCTCTAAAGGTAGGTGGTATTTTTCATTATGGGCCCTTTGGAATTATTTTTGATCTTTGTATTAATTTAAGTGTTGTTCAGCTATGTTCGACTATCTTTGTGAACCCATGGATTTGTTCATGAGATTTTCTTGGCAAAGAAATACTGGAGTAGTTTGGTATTTCCTTCACCAGTGTGTCCTCATTTTATAGATGAAGAACTGAGCCAAATAGGGGTTGAGGAACTTGCCCAAGGTCCCACAGTCAATATCTGAGGTCAGATTTGAACTTAGGTCTTCCTGACTCCAGACTCAGTGCTCTATCCACTATACTACCTAAAATCATTGTAACATTGCTTTTACTGTGTAAAAATATTCCCTAGTTTTAATTCCTTCAGTCTGCATCAATTCATATAAGCATATCCTGGACTATTTGAAACTATTCTCCTTGTCATTTATTAGAGTACAATAATATTACATCACAATCGTATGCTCCAAGATCTTTAACCATTTTCCAATGGAAGAGCATCTCTCCAATTTCCAATTCTTTGCCAGCAAAAGAAAGCTTCTATAAATATTTTTGTACATATAAACACTTTAGCCTTTTATTTGACTTTTCTTTGATACAGACCAAGTAATGTATTGCAAGGTCAAAGGATAAATACAGTTGTATAGCCCTTTATATGGTTCCAATTTTTTCTCCATAATGATTGGACTAGCTCACTCTACAAGCAGTGCATTAATATTTCTATTTTTCCAGATATCCACCATTTGTCTTTTTCCTTTATTGTCATGTTGACGAATCTGATAGTTGTGAGGTGGAATGTCAGAGTTGTTTCACTTTATGATTCTCTAATCAATAGTGATTTAAAGCTTTTTATGTGACCACAGATAGTTTTGATTTTTTCTTTTGAAAGCTTGTTCATATTCATTGATGATTGATCATTTGGGAATTGGTTCTTATTTTTATAAATTTGGTTAAGTTCCCTATACATTAGAGAATGAATACTTAAAGAGAACTTTACTGAAAAATTCCTCCCCACACACTCCCCAGTTTTCTGCTGTCCTTGTAATTTTGGCTGCACCGGATTTATTTGTGCAAAAAAAAAAAATGACTTCATGCAATTAAAGTTCTGTTTTACTTCCCATTAACTGTATATCCCTTGTTGGCATAAAACCTCTTCCAACATTCACTTGAAAGCACATGTTTCTATGCTACACTAATTTACTTATGGTACTACCATCTGTGTCATTTGCCTATTTAGTCTGATCATAGTGCATAGTGTGAGATGGTGGTCTACATTAGTTTATGCTAAATTGTGTTCCAGTTTCCTCAACATTTTGCCAAAACTTGAGTTCTTGCCTCAAAAGTTTGGATTGTTGTGTTCATCAAAAACAAGATTAATGTGGTAATTTATTAGTGTGTATAATAGTATGATTATTATCTGATTCCTAATGGGATTGGTAAAGCTTCTATTTTATTCCATTACAGATAGTGCTTGTACTTGGTTTTAGATAGATGTTCTTTATCATTATAAAAAGGGCTCTAATTATCATTGTGCTTTGTAGTGTTTTCAATAGGAATGGTTGTTGAAGTTTTAAAAAGCTTTTTGTTTCACCTAATAAAATAATCATTTTATTTTTTATTGATATGTTCAGTTATGCTGATAGTTTTTTCTAATATTGAACAAACCCTGCATTTCTCATGGTAAAACTACATGATCATAATTTGTAATTTTTGGACATACTGCTTTAATATTTTTTATTAAATTTTATTAGATTTTTTTCATAATATTTATTAAGGAAATCACTTTTTAGTTCTGTTTCCCTATTTTGACTCTATCTGGTTTTATTGTCAATAGTATAGTTGAGTGATAAAGGGAATTTGACAAAATTTCTTCTTTACCTATTTTCAAGTAATTTTTATAGTTAGAAATATGTATTCCCAAATTTATGGTAGAATTCATTTCTAAATCATTCTGGTCCTATGAATTATTTCACAGGGGCTCAGTGACAGCTTATTAAATTTATTTTTATCAAATTATTATTTCAGTATTCTATTTGCCATTTGTTAATGTGGGAAATTTATATTTTTGTAAATATTTATCCATTTCACTTGGATTGTCATTTTATTGACATATAATTGATTCATTTAGTCTTACCTTCATTGGTAGTGCATCTATACTCTTCATTGTTGATATTCATAATTGATTTTCTTCTTTTTTTCTTTTATAATAAGATTTTATTAGTTCATTTGATAATCAGTACATAGACAGAATGAATAAATTGTACATTTAAAAAATGCTAGAAAAGATTAAAAATTATGTAGTTGTAATCCTTTTCTCAATTGTTATTCCAGTAGCTTTCTTAATTTAAGTTTGAAGACAACTCTCCCTTTTTAAAGAGGTTATCAAATACCAATATCCTGAATATGGATGAGGTATTTGGTATTTAACAAAGTAAATTCCACTAATTCTATATTTGATAAAACTATACTAGTTATAGAGATTTTCCAATCTTTTAAAGCACATTAACGAAGTTACTGGAAAAAAAAATGTACCACCACAATCAAAGATGATAATGTCCCAGACAGCACACAGATTTGAAAGGAGCAGTTTTATTTAGGAAACAATTGTACAGAAAGACAAGATGGGTACAGATGAAATAAAAGCTTTAAAATTCATGGTCACAGATCCGAATTGCTATCTATGCTTCATTTAATATGTCAAAACTGCCTATGCAATGTTGTCTATGCAGACACACAGAACCATACTAGTCAACATTCTACTAATTTCTGGTTGTATTAAAACAAACAAACAACAAACCAAACGCACAACCAGCATGTGATTTCACCTCTTTAAACAGGAATCTAAATAAAGCCACTTGAGATTGGCTTACATTTATCTAAATGTTTTAAAAAATTAATGTGATGAGGCAGGATAGCCTCCTTCTTAATAATGTGTTTCTAGAGCTACTAAAAAACTGGCATTTACAAAATAGTTGATAAAAATGTTCTTCTGAATTGTACAAGAAGAGAGGTAACAGGGACAATTGTTAAAACACTTGGTATAAGATGTTAATAAGATTTGGTTTCTTTCTCTCCTGCTGAATCAGAGACTGGAACCTCTTCATCTTTAGGTTCTCCATTTTCTGCAGGCAAGTCATCTCTATTCTATTCTTGGTTAGTAGTTCTGCTTGTTTTCCTTTTGCTCCTTTTTTTCCTTTTGTGCGAACCTTTTTTGTCCTCAGCTTTATTCTTTCCAGCTGTCTTTTTGGGTTTAGGTTCTGCCTTTGCAAGGAGTGGATTAGCTGACAATCTAGCTGACCTTCTCTTGGGCTCCTTCCTAACTTCCCCTTCTGGAGAGTTGACATTCCTCTTGGGCATCTTGACTGCTAGGGTGGATCGGTTCCCTCTCTCCACACGTGGGCGAGCACTGGCATGTTGGAGGGAAAGGGCCACAGAGGCAAGAACTTCTTCTCCAGCAAGGCTCCTGGGCGTCGATGCTCCTCCTCCTGCTGCTGGGCTGGGAGGACCTGCAGTGGGAGCAGTCCTGGATTTTTTCTTTTAGAAACATCAAATTAATAAATGGATAGATGTTCTCATAAATCCAGCTCTTAGGCTTATTTATAATTTCAATCATATTTTTTGCTTTCAATTTTATTAATATCTTTCTGGAATGTGATCACTCAATGCTGAGTGGTCCTGTGCCAGTGTTTCCCATATTGCACAGTCACATCCAAACTTATTGAGAGAGGCTTTGAGAATGTCCCTATATCATTTCTTCTGGCCACCATGGGATTACCTGCCTCATATGAGTTTTCCATAAAATAGTCTTTTTGGCAAGTGTACATATTGTATTCGAACAACATGACCAGCCCATTGGAGTTGCACTCTCTGAAGCACAGTTTGAATACTTGGCAGTTCAGCTTGAACAAGGACTTCAGTGTTTGGTACCTTATCCTGCCAGGTGATCCTCAGAATCTTCCTAAGACAGTTCAAATGGAAGTGATTCAGTTTCCTGGCATGGTGCTGGTAGACTGTCCATGTTTCTCAAGCATATAACAATGAGGTCAGCACAATGGCTCTGTAGACCTTCAATTTAGTAGTAGACCTTCAATATCTCTTCTCTCCCAAACTTTTCTTCAAAGCCTCCCAAACACTGAGCTAGCTCTGACAATGTGTGCATCAACCTCATTGTCAATGTGTACATCCCTGGAAAGTACACTACCAAGGTAAGTGAACTTATCCACAGCATTCAAAACTTCTCCATTTGTTGTAACTGATGGTTCCACATACGGATGGTGTGGTGGTGGCTGATGTATTTTCTTTGTATTAATTATTAGGGCAAAATTAACACAGGCAACAGAGATCCATACTTTGTGTTGCATCTCAGCTTCAGAGGCTGCATTGAGTGCACAATCATCTGCAAACAGAAAATCATGCACCAACACTCCCTCCACTTTGGTCTTGGCTTGTAGCCTTTTCAAATTGAAGAACTTACCATCAGTATGGTAGTTGACCTTGAGGATGTCTTCATTCTCACTGAAAGCATTTGACAACAAGACTGAAAACATCGTGCTTAAAAGCATGGGTGCAAGGACACAGCCCTGTTTTACTCCATTGATGACTGGGAAGGCATTAGAACATTGTCCACTATCCAGAGCCTGGGAAAACATGCCATCATGAAATTGATATACAATATTGATGAACTTCTCTGGGCAACCATATTTTGAAATAATTTCCCATAAGCCCTCACTAACAGTGTCAAAGGCTTTTGTCAGATCTACCAACCTTGTGTACAGACCTCTGTTCTGCTCCTGGCATTTCTCCTGGAGTTGTCATGCAACAAACATCATATCTATTGTTCCCCTGCCCTTTGTGAAGCCACATTGGCTCTCAGGTATCATCTTCCAAGTGAAGGATCAGTCTATTAAGGAGGACTCTAGCAAGAATTTTGCGAGCAATGACTAAGAGAGTGACCCCTCTGTGATTGTCACAGGACAATCTATGCCCTTTGCCCTTATAGAGATGGACAATAGAGGCATCCTTGAACTCCTGGGGGATAACTTCGTCTTGCCATATAACCTGGAAAATTTCAGTCAGACTTTGTATGAGCAATGGCCCCTCTACCTTGTAAATCTCAGCTGAAATAAAATCAGCACCAGGTGTTTTGCTACAGTACTGTATTGTATGGCTACTAATGGCCCTCAAAATCTCTTCTTCAGTTGGAAGTTCAGCTAAGGAGGGATTGACTTCAACCTGAAGTAAATGGTCAATGGCCTCAGCATTGATTGATGATGGTCTGTTGAGAACACTATGGAAGTGTTCAGCCCATTTCTCTAGGATCATGTCCTTATCATTAATCAACATGACTCCAGCAGCACTGAGTTTGTGATGCACTGTAGGTTTTTTGGTCCATAAATAGCTTTCAGGGAATCATAAAATCTCTGGATTGTTGCTATCAGCATAAAACTGAATTTCATCTGCCTTCTTACTGAGCCAGGAATCTTGCATCTCTATAAGCTTTGCTTGTACTTTACTTTTGATGGGATTAAATGCTACCTTAGAGGTGGATGAACTATCCTGCTGGTAAATTCTGTGTTCTCATTTTTCATTTAGTAGCTTCTGAGTTTTGTTTGTAGTCAGCTTCTCATTTCTTACTTCACAAGTTGCTTGGCAGACTCTTCTCAGAAGATATATCTATAGTGGAAACTTTCCAGATTATTGACATTTCAGGTTCTATGTCTCTAGTAGATTCTGAGAAATCAGTGTTCTTGCCATACCACATTGAGTCTTTAGAGTAGGACCTTAGGGAAAGTCTTTAAATGTAAGGTTTTGAATTGCCACAACCTACAATAGTCAAGAAGCTGGTATACTCTTGACACTATAATTTCCAACATGATTTTTTGTGTCCTTTAGACTTGTGCGCATAGACTTTGCCTGAGATATTTAAAAGGGGTCCATTTCTGCCTGACATCTGTGAATTAGAATAGACCAGAATCAAAATGGATGCTGCTCAGGAAGATATGGCTAATTTAAACATTTAAAAAGAAAATCTAATTATGTTTATCCTCTGTTTAACATGTGTAATGTAGGACCTATAACATGTATAATGTAGTAGATAAGTTGGCATGACATACGGGCCACTTTGAACTTTCTTTTCAGAATTGTTTCCAAAGGACTAAAGATTATACAACATTTATTTCCTTTATGAACACCCACATCTTTCTTCTTATTTCTGGTATCTAAGGATTTTTTTCCTCTGATTACAATGATATTACAAATAGATAAATTCTTCATCAATTTACCTAGATAATATTTTAATTTGTCTAAATTCTAATTTAATTAGATACTAATTCATAACAATTTACATTGTTAAAAATGTAGTTTGCCCTTCAATAAAGTAGATATTTGTCACAGTAAAGTATTAAAATTCTGTATATTATTTAAATTGCCACCTCTTTCAATTGTGATTGTATAATAAGATCATGAATCTTATGTGGTGATTAAATAGATGAAATGGAAATCTTAAATATACCAGGAAGGGAAAAACACAGCCTACATAAAAGAACTATTGTACATTGGACATATACAGTCCTGTGATGACTCTGTTCCAATATTCCTAATGCAAAGGGACAAGATTGATAAGATATTCCTCCGTGAAATGATAAAGTTGAGAAATGCTTTGACAGGTCATATTCACACTTGTCTTATCCTCTCAAACTACACTTTACTGTAAGATATAAAGCTTTTTCAACTACTTTCTCTTCTTGGCTTATTGGTGCTTTTTCATTAAAACTAAAAGAATTAAATGAACTAGGGATGCTAAGGTTACAGGCAATTGAGAAGAGATCAAGCAGTCAAATTCACTGATGTAGGATGGGTCACAGGATGATTCTGGCATTAACATTTTCAATTACTTTCTCCCCCTACTTTAAAGATTTAAGATTTAAATAAGAGCAGATTATAGAACTCAGAATTCCAGGTCAGGCTCACACAGAAAAGCTATCTGGGAAATGAGATTTGAAATGATCCTTAAGTATTAAACATTGGAAACCCTCCTGACACAGTTGAAGTTTTTCTGAAATAGCAACTTTAAATATGCTTGTGTCTTTGGGTTAGTGACAAACAGGTGTATGACTCTCTTTGATCAATAGGAAATGTCTCTTTACAATGGCTGCCTATGATCCTTAGTAGATATATTCATGCATTCATGCGTTAATGCCCACTTGTTTTAAAGAAACACAATACAGGACATCAATCTGTTCAAAATATTTGACTATTTTGATTGAAAATAGAGCAAATCCATCAAGAATTTTGGGTAAATAAAATATTTATGACTGATGAATGCCTTGTTAATGAAGAAAAACATATAGAGTAGATAATCTGATTGCAAACTTATTTTCCAGTTACCTTGAATGATTTATTAACTTGATTGACAATATTTGATTAGTAAAATGCTAGAGTAAATGTAGTTAGGAGACTTCTGACCACATACTTCATTACGAATTCCAGCTGCAGAGAATTATTCTTCTATATAACCATCCCAGGGCAATCTGGATCAAGGAATCTAAAAATCTCAGAATTTAAAATGATTTCAGAGGTCTTTGAATCAAAGCCAGACCTGTGGGAGTGGGGATGGGGAGACATTATAATATAAGCAACAAATGATTATTCACCTTTTGCTGAGGCACCTCATTGAAGAGGAACTCTTTATGTCCCCAAAATATGCATTCCATTAATAGGTGGATTTAATTGCTAGGAAGATTTCTTCTTAACATTAATTCTAAATTTACCTTTTTGTAGCTATTATATGCTACTGAAAGTTTTGGTTTCTGGACCCAAGCAGAATATTTTTTTTTCCTTTTTCAAATGAGAAGCTTTCCACAATATTCACATACCAATATCACTTGACCCATGTGTGTTCTCCTTTCAAGGGTAACCTCTACTTAGTTCGTTCAACCAATCTTCATTTAATATGAAAATGATGTGCTTTACTATTTTGGTTGTCCTTCTCTGGAAACTTTTTACTTTAAAATAGAAGTAGAAGAAAAAAAATTGGAAGAAATCAGCAAAAGTTTATTATAATAAATCTCGTTCATCATCAGGTATAACAAAGCTGCTACAATTAGAATGAATTATCTTAGAGTACATTTCAGAAGGATTGTGGAGAGGATTCTTTAAGAGAAATTCTCACTTATATAAATATGTTAGTTACTAAATAGGGGCAAATTATAAGCAATCAATAGACTGAATATTCTACTTATATTGCCACAATATAAATGAAAAGTTTGGAATGACCCCAGCATGTTGTGTGGATACTCCTAAATCAAAATTATTGAAGGAAATGGACAAGATTCACATTAGATAAACAAGCATGAATGATCTTTGATCTGTTTAACTGGAGGGAATATTAAATATTATATCATATTTATACAACATTCAATATGCTATATTTATATGATTTCTATTCAATATGATATATGATATTTATAATATTATAAATTCATTTGAAAACAACACTATTCAGTTGCATGAAGATTGTGGTCCACTAAAAACTCAAGATTATTTCAAAACATTTATTCATGTCTTTTCAGTATTATAAAGTTATTTCAAACCCAATTGTAGTATTTTAATTTTTTTCTTATTAAATTTCCTTTTTTTAGATTTTCCCTAATGTCTTATTCTCTGTTTTTTTAATGACATTTTTTCCTCCAGGGTGCTAGCAATGATGTTCAGTTTTGTGTCATGGGGAAATTCATACTCAATCCAACTGTTTCTTCATCTTTAATGGAGCTTACAAAAGCACAAATTTAAGTTTGAGTTCATGTTCATTTAATATAAATGATTAGAGATTTTATCACTCAGTTTGTGTATGTGAATCAATAATCATCTTGGAATTCATCCCAAGCAGTTAAAGGTTGAAGCATGGTTGCTTGGAAATGAAAGGATATGATTTCTGGAATCAGCATCAATATCCTCAACCTAGACAGGCCACCTACAAAACATTTTCAATTTATAGAATTCTTTGCAAACTGCGTTTTTTCTTAGCTATTCACAAATTATTCAACCTCACAACCATCACATGCTGCTAAGTTATTTGTGGACTAATCCATCCAAAACACTATTTTTTATTAATCCAAATTTGATGTCATTTTGGGGAAAACAATGTGACATACTTTTCAATCTATTTCTTCACTGGAAGATTAACCACATGAGTTGCCAGGGAACAAATTGCTTTAACAGAATGAGTCATGTTTGTAATGATGTTTTTTCTGCATGCAAATTCTAAAAAGAAATAGCAAAGATTTTCAGCTTTTGGTAGTGTCATTATTTGTGCTATCCTGTGCAAAACATTTATCATATAGGTTTTTTTTTCTGTCTCTTTTTTTTTGGTGGCATATGAGTCACATTTTGCACATTTTGTTGGATATAGTTATGGGAAATAGATGGAGTATTAGAAACCTGGAAATGCATTAAAGAAACTTGGGAAACAGTTTAGAAATCACTGCCCATATCTTTATGGAAGGTGTGCTAAGTGACCTATTCTATATCAAAATTTATATACTAATTAGTGGTGAGGTTAAACCATAGGAGGCCACTGTAATGCTATCTTGGGTGAGGTGGAGCGAGACCTGCTCTCCAAAAAAATAATCAAAAATTAAAACACCAACACAGCAACAACAAATTATGCCCAGACAGAATTTTCTTGCTACACATCATATGGAAATCATTTGTTGAGATGCACTTGTTTCTATGTACGTATATGGACTAAACCTTGCATTAAAGAATTTCTTGGATCATATTCTTGATATAAGAGCAATCTAATCTTGTCCTATCAGAGTCCCTTCCTCAGAAAACATAGTAATGGGATTAAGCTGTCTTTTTAGTATTCTCTCTTGGTATAACCTTACATTAACCTATGATTTTTGAATTGTGTCATGTGACAATTTGTGGAGAATATTTTTGTAACAGTTTGAAGATAATACATATTTTTTTAATTCACTAATCTTTTTTTTTGTCATTTAATGTGCTTCAGAGCTGATTACTGAAAATTTTTGAGCTTCTAGTACCCTCAATCCAGGAGGTAACCCACTGAAATCATGCTAATATTATTCTTTTTTATTGAATTCTAGAGGTCTAGTGAATTAACTTGAAATTGTTCCCAGTCATAAGCTTTCATTAATATACCAATACTGTCTTGGGAATGGAGTAGGTAGGTAGGAAATGAAAGCAACAAGATCATTAGTATGTGAGAAACCTATTGAATATCTTGAAAAACCTATTGAATAATGAAAAATGAAATATCCTTAGAGTCTTGACAATTTTTTCTATTGTGATTATGCTAATTGTAATCTCTATTCTATTAAGAAATTAAAATCCATTTCTACTGTACATTTTATCAAGTGTAATCTGTACTATACAATTTTTAAGTATCCCAAATTCTAAATCTAAGAAAGATAAAAAAATTAAATTTTTGAAATGAGATTTTATTACATTCAGCTTAAGGGGAAGCTTAATAATGAGATGTTTTTCCTTAATTAATATCGTTTGAATTATGATAGAATTTATAGTATCTTGTGAACTTGATACATAGAAGAACTCATGTGACAGAAACTTGAATCTTATTGAAATCTCTCATAAGTGGACCTGTGTTATGTACTATATTTGGAAAAGTCTTTATTCATGCTCATGCCTTATTCAGCTTTATGGCATCAACAAATGCATGAAAGAGGGAGAGAGTGAAAGAGAGAGAGAAAGCAAGCAAATGAGAAAGCAAATAGGAGGGAGAGATATCCTGTGATTATAATGGGTATGGAAAAGTCTCTCATTTTAGATCAAGTATTTAGATTGAGTATTTGAGAAACCTCACTGAAAGAAACCCTATAAATATAATGAATGTGGGAAGACCTTCAATAAGTTTTCAAGCCTTATTCATCATCAAAGAATTCATGCCACAGGAAAAAGCACCCATGAGTATTACAAATATTGGAACTTATTCTGTTGGACCTCAAACTTTGTTGACTGCTCTGGAAAAAAATTAAGAATACAGTGAATATGAAGAAATTAAAAGATCAGTCAAAGAAAATTATCTGCCCATTTAGAGGAGTAAAAGCATGGAAACAAATAGATAACTTATATTAAAAGCTCAATATGTGAAGAATATACGAGTTAATCTCTTTCAGTATCTGAAATGTTCCACTGGAAAAGTGATCACCAGAAGATTTGTTAGCAGGTGATTTTGTTTATTCTTAACAACTGTGATCTTTATGTGTGTCTTTGGGGTGTGGTACCCATATAGATAGAATTATGCATCTTTGAATTATATGGGAGAAAAATCCATTAAAAGTGTGAAGACATTAATTTAAACTTACATCTGACTAATGGAGATCCTATTCCAAGGAGGGTGTGGTCCTAAAGGAAACTACTATGAGTATGACTACAACCATTACCACCACTGAATATTTAAATAACACTTTAACATTTATGAAATGAATTATCTCAAGTAATCTCATTGCACCCTTATGAATAACACACTAAAGTGTGATTTTTCCCAGTCTATAGCTAAGGAAATTGGGATTCAGTTAAGGAACCTGATAATTTCATTTTCATATAGCTAGTGCATATAAAAATATTATTATGTCATAACAAGTAATGAATGAGTGGAGAGTGACTTTTAACCCCAAGAATTTTTTCACTGTAAGTGCAGCCTAATTCCATCCTACCCACCCTACTTCTTGTCCATAATGAATGCAGAAGTTTCTCGTCCATTTCAAGTTTAGCGCTAGATTGTAATAAAAGGTCTTTGTAAGAGAAGATTTTTTTTTCTTCTTTGTATTTGAATTCCCAATGCCTAGAAGAGATCCTGGGACATATTGAGTGCTTAATAAATGTTCATTGAGTGATTATTGTAAACCTCCTCTAGTAAAGTGCTATCCTCCTACATTTTGTTCTAACATGTCCACATCAGCATCATGCAAGCTTAAATTTTTAACAAATGATTTTTTACTGTGAAAGAAGAAAGATCAAGTGCTAAATTAAGATTTAATATTTAATTACAGATTCCTGTATACCATGGAATATGTCATTTTCAGACATAGGCTTAAGGTTAGAGATAATGGAAATGAGTAGACCAAGATATGACAGTGTATGAGTGATGCAGCAACGTGAGAAAAATTTGAAACAGTACCCATAATTGCAGGGATAGGGAAATCAGATCGTGGGATCTGGAATAGTGGGTCATGTTGAAGTTTTGATATGGGGTTTTATTAAAGTGAGACAGAAACTATTATAGAACATACGCTACAAAGAGATCATGCTACGTAGAGGCTTCAGGTATCTCTCAGTAACAATCAAACTGATATAATCTTGGCCTTTGAGCATCCCGTTTTCTTTGTTTTTACAATTTGTCTTAAAAAATAGAATTTGAAGGTTGTGGCTTTATTATTTTCCTCTTGCATAGATTTTCAATCATTGTTGCTTTTTGGATTGCTTTCAAAAACACATTTTTTTACTTTAGATTGCAGAAAGACAATTCTTAACTTTTAATTCACTAATGATTTTTTCTGTTATTGAGTGAGTTATTTGTTTATCTATTTTTGTGTATGTTATTAAATGTATTCCTCACTAGGCTACTCTTTGAGCTTTCACATTATGTCCTAGAAGCCTCTTTATGTTGGAAGTTCACTGCTGGTCTAGAATTCACACTATGGAGTAACCATTTCCACCCTCTTTCTCTTTAGATTGGATGATTCCTCTTAAAATCTTTGAAGGAGAGGGGCCAGGTCATCCTCATTCAACAGTAGGCTCTAAATGTTTACTGAATGACTTTTTAGGTTGCACTCCAGGCTCTTTCTACCATGCACTTGTGACAAATACCTCTATATAACTCTTCCTTTTCAGTTTTCTTTCTATTTTGTCTTCCACCATTAAATTGAGAATATAGTCTGTCCTTTTAACTTGTACTTTGTATTCTAAACACTAAGTATGATACTTGACACATAGTAAGTACTTGATAAATCCTTATTGAATGACTAGATTTTCACAAAAGTGATTCTTCTTTTCAGATGGCATGTGTTGTGATTATCATATCCAAATGTGATCATAATAGGCAAAATTCTAACTGTACTTATATTCCAGGTTATGAGTGAAAATTATATAATCCACTGTTATCTATGGATAATTAAATATAGAATCTTAATTTTGCAATGAATATTTTTCTTTCTTAGTGAAATAAAGAATATTTGTTAAATATCTAAGCAAGAATGATTCTAAGTTTGGCATAACAGAACAAAACATAAGGTTATAATTCTTTACCATAGGGTATTTACATTGACAACCTTCATTGGTTTAACTATCATCATAAAGCTTTGTTTTTCCCTACATCCTGGAAGAACAAACGTAAAACCCCATTTAAATATTGAAAAAAAGTTTTAAAATTTTCCATTTCAACTAAACATGTCCGTAGGACTGTACTTCAAGTCAATTAAAAAATACTTATCGTGTGCCTAAGTGCACAGTAGTAGAATATAAACCAAAAACATCTCTTCAATAGGATTGCATGCTACTATATACAGTTGGTGCTTAAAGAATGCTTGCAGATTGAAAACTTCTTAAAAATAAGGGAGAATCAAGGAAGCAAATCTATTTCTAAACAGGTCTTTGGTACTGAAGCTTGTCCAAAAATGAAATTGGAGTACAACCTCCCCAAAACAGAAGTACTAATATGACTATAGCCAATTCTAATATGAGATAGTTTCTGGGTAGACTACTGTCCAGTGTGTATTATTTTATTTATACTTCTATATAAAAAGGATTGATTCCTTTATTATTGTGAGTACTCCTTCCATTTGTACATAAATATTAGGATTGTAAATAGAGACCCTCCCAGTCCAAACTATTCAATTTACAGATGAGGAAAATGAAGTGCAGAGATGTAAAAATGACATTCAAGATCATACAGATACCTAAACTGTAATTGTTAAAGTCAAGAAATCATTTAATTTCAACAATGAAAGACCTTTCTAGTCAGGTTTAATTCATTCTCCAGAATATCAGGTAAATTTGTTTAAATAATGTTGACATACCCTGTAACATGTACTTTAGTTGAAACATGTGCATACATTGAGTGAATATGTATGTAATGCAGCCCATGTTTCAATGTGATTTATCAATATTCCATTATTCTAGGTAAAAAGTTTCATGCTTTCTTTGTTTTGTTCACAGTTATGGCAGATTAGAAATGTCCTGGAGTTTAATTGTTCCTCTAAAATTACAGTTCATTGTTTATTAAGAAAAAAAACTATTAGTTAATATATTATAAAGTACTTTATCACTAAAACATTTCATTACTGGAAATGACTAATAATTACTTAAGTAAAAGCAAGATAGAGGAAAGAAATTATGAAGTAGTCCATTACTAGTCACTATAATCCTGAATTAAATTGTCTATATATTCATTTGTACTACTAAAAAATAGTTTTAACAATGGTTTCTTAATTGAACCTAAGTAACTAGAATATGAAAAGAAAGAGAAATGTTAAAAAAAAATTTATGCATCTTTTAAAATATTTATTTTCTTATCCTGTCCTATGATTGCTTGGTCTAGTGAGGTCATTTGCAAATCTTTCTGCAATTTTTAGTCTAAAAGAGTGGACTTTGTTTGTAAAGAGTTTATGAGACTCATGGAGAATGACATAGCTTGATTTGAACCCAGGTCAACTTGTTTTTCAGGCTTACTGTTCTATTTACTATGCAATACCTTTGTTTATAACAAATAATAGGAGCAAGATGAAGTTTAGTGAACATTTCTTTGCTTAAATTCACAAAATAAATATCTCTGGTATAGATAAGGAAATAGGGTTTCTCCTACCTCCAAATCCTTTTTTGTTCAAGCATTTGCCTAGGTGAATAGAAACCATTAATGCCTCTTAAAAATATTTGGATAGATATGGTAGCCAGTTGATACATGCATTTTATGCATACAGTAGATGGTCATGAGCACAGGCAGAAGAAAGCTGAATATATTTCCTGAAAATTCCTATTTTGGGATTATCCCACCCCTATAGTATCTCTCAATTGCATATTTGTATACTTAAGTCCTTTTCCATATAGGATTATGAATGAATGAAGAGTCCCTAGATAAGAATACTCCGGTTATTTGTATTGTATTTGTACTGTATTTGATGGACTACTGGGGCTTGGAGGGAGAAATATAATAATAAAATAAAATAAACATAAAATTTTATTGTATATTTGAAAGGAATAGTATGTTGTGCATAACAGATTTGGAGCTTCATGTACAATCAACTTATTTTCGTAGAAATACGTGTTTTATTCCACAAATTAAAAGTAAAAAAAATTGTTAAAAATGAAGCTCCTTTCAATATATCCAGGGAACGTATCTGTGAAACAATCATTAAATATATAGATAGGTAGGATAGCTAAACGAAGTTACTTAATTTCACATAGAATAAAGATCAGGCTGATTGAGTAGATATTGAATTGAATCAAGTAGATGTTTCAGTATTCAGAGACTTTTGATTACACAGATCACAAAAGTCAATGAAATTCTTCCAGAAAGAATTTAATATGTGAACCCGATAGTTAAAATTAACTATGCTTCCACAAGAATCTGGACTTCCAGGATCCAAATAAATCAGACTTGAAAAACATAAAGCAACTTTTTGTGCCTTTTACAACTGAACATTTAAAAGAATTTCTTGGTCAACGTCTCCTTTACTAATACACTAAATCAGAGAATGACTTGAAATCCAATAGTTTGCCTTACAATTTTTTTTATTAGAAAATTTTATTAGAAAAATTTTATTAGAATTTTTTATCATTCTCCATGTCCTAGTATTTAAAATTAGTGTAACAAACATCCATAGTGAAGCAAAATAAATCCCTGTGATGACAATCAAATTAGGATCTTTTACTGTTTTTGTTTTACTAAAAGTGCCTCTGATTGAATGATGTGATTAAAGATCTTTCCCTTCCATTGATGGGCTTGCCCATTGTGAGAATCTTGATTTTGGGAGTTGTTTTGTAGGAGAGTCTCAAATACTTTTTGTTTTTTCTATTGAGGCACTGGGTCAGAGGATTATTTCCTCTGGCTCTAAAAAGTGTATAAATACTCTGAGGGTGAGAGGTTTTACTTTGGGGCTTAGTTTTTGTAAGAAGGTTTGAGTGCCACATGAGGACTCTGGGAAGCTGCTTTAAGGAGCCTTCCAGCTGTGAAAACTTAGATGTCAGTGCTTTCCTTTCTGGTAACTATGGTCAGACAGTTGGGGTTCAATTGCCTGTTGAATTCAAGCAGAGGAAGCCATGTCTGTTCATCTTTTGATTTCTCTGTATTTTCTTTGAGATTCAGGGTGCTTACTCCCAAGAGCTAACTGAATGATATATATATATACTTGGTTAAAGGAATGATTCATGTGTTTGATTAAAGTGATTGTTAAACTTTTGCAAGCTGCTTTTCTTTTATGAATGCAGATCTAAGAATCTGTGAAAGCAGGCCCCTCATGTGTATTGGGGTGCTTACTGTTACACCCCCTACACCTAATAGGTTTCATTCTGTAACCTGAGTCAATCATAATTCTGTTAGGTGAGGATGGGTAGAAGTGATGTTCTCTATCTCCATTCCTCTTTATCCATGGTTAGTCATTATGTTGATCAAAGCTCTTGTTTTTCAAAGTTGTTTATAATATTGTGATTATTGCATATAATATTTTTCTGATTCTTCTCACTTCACTATGCCTCTTTATTTTCTTCATATAAGTCAGTCATCCTCATCAAGTGCCAATCAGCTTCCACCATAGAGCAGACAAGTCAACCCAACTGAAGTGGCAGAGCAACTTGTGGAAGAGACATGAAGCACAATATGGCAGCCAAATCAAACCAACACATTCATCTTGATTGCTCTGTCACTGCATACCCTGAGGGAGACAGCCCAGGACCCGAATCCAAGAGCCTCTGAAATAGCAATGCTTCTAGTCCAATGGCCTTAGCCACTATCCTAGGAAGCAAGCCCCATGGAGATGTAACTTTGAAAATACTCCTGCTTGTGCTGTAGCTATATTTAATTAAAGACTATTATCTGATGGGAATCAGAACGTGTTGATTATTTGTGTCCTAAAACAAACAAACAAAAATCATAGAAACAAAAACTGAACTTTAACCTTTCTTAAGGGCAAAAGACAAGCCTTTTCCTGGAGCCCTCACAACAAGTCTTTTCCATCTAGCTTTTCTCAGATTTGTTCCAGATTAATTGAACAATGCAGATGATCAGTGAAAAAAATGCAAGTCTTTGTGGATTATGCTGGGGAACTTGAGCTTTCCCTAGAAATTTCCATTCTTTTAAAGATATTTCTACTACTCCATGAGAGATTTCATGAAGGAAGCAACTCCAAACCTTAGATTCCCCAAATCATGTCTCAAATAACAGGCATTCAAAATTCATGAAATGAACGAGATAATGCATGGAAGATGCTATTCAGCTCAGGTTAATCAATAGAGTGCTAACTTTGGAGGAAGCAGTAGCTAGATTCAGATGCTGCAGCACACATTTATTAAAAGGGTGACCCTAAACAAGTCGTTTATCCTGTTTTTATCTAGGTTTCCTCATCTTTAAAACAAAGAGGTAGCCTGTTTATGGGTTTAAGAGTCAAGAACACAGTTTTTATACCGTGACCCTAATTACAGCACTAAACAACTCTCAATGATGAGGAAAAAGAGGAAAAGAAAGAGTTTCCATGCAAAATTAAATATTAGCCTTTCCTCCAATTCAGTTCTCCATAGTGGGAACATCAGAACATCCTGAAGATCTCTGAATGAAGATTATGGGATAACTGGAGCATGGTGCTGCCATATGTAATTATGTCATCATAAAAATGGCTCTCAAACATTTAATGCTGCTCTGTGTTCTTACCTCCGGATTTTAGTTCCATCTCGTTGTCTTCTGTGGTTTGATGGAGGCAGCATTACAGAGGAGAAATAGCACAGTACTTGGAGTCAAGAAACTAAGATTATTGTCTGTCACTTATAAGTTATGTGACCTCAAGTTGACCCTTGTTTTTGACTTCTCTCATCTCCCCAATTAGGATGAAAGTGATAGATTGCAAGATCTCTAAGTTCTCTAGTTCTAACATGCTATAAATCTATCCATGAACTGATGAGGTCAAACACCATTTGCAAAAAATGGTATGCATGAAACTGATGATACAAAAAGAAAACTCAGGACTTTTTATAGTTGGGGTTTTGTTTTGTTTTAGTTCAGGTCTCAAGTGCTGAGAGTCTGAATCCTCTGAGAATAGTTAGAATGATCCTTGCATCTTGCTCTGAGAAGCTTTTAAATGTCAAAGTCATATATGACTTGAAGCAGACAGAAGGGTATTTTGCAAATGGCAACGAAGATAGGAGAACCTATAACCATATCATGATCATATCTTTTATTAAATTCTGGTAATTGTTCAGTGATCTTTAATATTTTCACTAAAGTCATAGACTCCAATTCAGGGCAAATTTTTTTCTGCAAAGTATTAAAGATGTCAGTGTCTATGAATATATGTATATGCATACATGTATGGATATATACACCCTTGATACAGAAGTGATATCATTTATAATTTAAAATCTGAATGCATTCAATTCCAACTGTTGTGCGAAAGTATACAGTCTCATGCATCCTCCAGCCAAAGACCCTATTCTAATTTTGCTGCTTTTCTAGATGAATAGATGCACACATCCAATAAAAAACACATAAGAAAGAAAAGAAATTGTTGTCAGTAATTAATGGATCCATGTTTTAAATGTTTCTTTCAGTAAAAAAGTGTCTGTCATAGCATTTAGGAAGCAAAAAAAAAACTAGACTTTTTGCAAGGATGGGGAGGAAAAGAGGAGACAGTGAGCACTTGTACATAGGAGTTTTGACTGAACACATCAAATCATAAATGTCACTTCCTCTCTGATTTCCTGACACTTGTCTGCTTGCCTTATTTACCCACCCACCTACTTATATAACTTTCAGAATGGCTGTTCCTTGACATTAGACCTGTGTGGGTGGTAAATAATAAAGGAAGGAAGCAGGTAGAGAATGACAAAAATTCGAGTTTGGAACAAGAAATTGCTAAGCTCAAAGACTTATTAGAAATTAAAAGTTATAGTTTTATGAAAGTTATGGTCATTATTCTTTGTTAAAAATATACTTCCTTTTGATGTGATGACTACTCTGAGTCCTTGGATTTTAAGCCTACAGAGCACAAGCACAAGGTCCAGAAGTTACTACTTGCATTTTTTAAAATTCAGTGAAAAAACATACTGATTAAAACATCAAGAAAGGTCACATTAAATTGGGAAATGGAAAAGGACCTTTCCTGCTTAGGCCATTCTAGAAAAGACCCATAGTCATTCATTAGTTGCTTAGTCACAACCTTCCCAGATTAGAACAAATGACCAGAGTTTATAATTGAATATTCTAGAACCACTATTATAGGTTTTCAATAAGCAAAATTATAAGATAAATGAGATGGAAAGAAAAATTTCATTTATTGAAAAAAAATTTAAAAGAAAAATTAAAAAAAAGACAACAAACTTTTACTAATTAAACTTTGTTTTCACATCAGAATTTTCACTTGACTTTATGTCAAAGGATGAATAAAATTTCAAAGATTGTTGTACAGAGCCTAATTTTTTTTAGCATTCTCTTGATGCCTTTTCTCTTATGCAACTATTCCCTGTCAAAGAACAGATTCTTTAACTTGGGAGATATTTGCTATTTATTGATATAGATGTCATTAAGAAACTACTTCTGTTAAAATTATTGTGGATAAGTAAAAAAAAATAATAATAATTCAGCAAAAACTCATTGAAAATTTCCTGCACAGTTGTCACTGAGAATAAAATGAGAAATTTAATGTGTAAATATTTCTAGCATTGTAGGATCTACTTGAAGAAAAAAGTCATAATACCTTGAAAATGTTAAGTAATAAATTGGAAAGAAAGTATATGCATAAGGGTCAATATAACATGTAATTGTTACTATAGAAATATGAAGCAAAAAGAAATTACTCTGCCTGGGATGGTCGGATCAGTCATTTGGAGAAGAGGAGCTGTGAGATGAATCATGAAGGATAGGGAGGAAAAAGGATTAAGATAATGAAGAAGAGGGAGAATGTTTCAGGTTTGTGGGGGAAAGAGTATGAAATAAAATTTGACCTGGAAATGTATATGGAATGGAACAATGAAAATTTTGTTCAGCTTTGGGGAGCGATGGAAAAATAATGAAAATTGACAAGTTGTAGTGATTTTTGTTTATGATTACCTTACATACAGGAATATATGTGAGCTTTATAGAAATTGTGTGGGGAAAGATTTGTTACTAAGTCTGTTTTACAGATAAAGACTCTGAAGGTCATGGAGATTCCAGCTTGTATAGCATCATATAATATCTGAAGCAGTATTAAAAAACAAGGTCTCACTGGCTCCAATTATAGTTTTCTATCCATTATCCCACATTCTGTCTAAAGACATATGTTGCTATAGACTTTTGGGAGACATTGGCGCAAGACCACTCAGCATGGCATTCCCACATCAGAAATGGTGCTGTGCTCTACGAGCAAAGCAGAATTGAGACATCACAAAGTAAACATGAGATGTGCACATTTGGAGTATCCACCCCAAATAATCACATGGACTATCTGTACCCAACCTGTGATAGAGCATTCTGAGCCCATATTGGTCTGATCAGCCACAGTTGGACACACCGAAATTTCACTTTATCATGGTGATGTCATTTTGGTCCTCTTTGAGAAAGAGGACCAACCAATATGATTTTATATATAGGTGGGGTAGAAATTCATCTGCACTTTCTCTAGCCTCAGGTTCCCCTTCTATAAAATGGAGATAATATTAATACTTACAAGAATTTTCTGTGAGTATTAGATGAGGTAATATATGCAAATTCTTGTGGTGCTATATAAGTATTGTCATCATTATCAATAGCATTGTTATAAAGTATTTCCTTAGTTACCATAACAGATTGTAAATAGTAAGTACTTAATATTGATAGAATTAAATTACATGACCTTGCTTATACCTTCAAGAAGGATTCTTATTTTTAAAACTAATGGAAAAGTTCTCAGTGACAAGTAATACTTCATTAATAGTCTATCCATGTTTTAAACTGCAAAATATTCATGTGTGGGTTTTCTAGTGGGGAAGGTTAAGTTTACTAAGTTTTCTTTTTTTTAAACATCTTCTTGAAAAGAAATCCATTAAAAGAGGGTACTATGAATTCATTTTAAAGGTCCAGAAGTTACTACTTGCATTTTTTAAAATTCAGTGAAAAAACATACTGATTAAAACATCAAGAAAGAACAATTTTCTCATCCTGAACTTTAGGGTGACTTCCATGAAAAGATATCCTCATTGCAAGATTAACTAGGGCCACCTTTAGAGGAATTTATCTTTTCCTTGTTCTAATGCTATAAGCAGAAATTTTCTCCTAAAATTTTTGAAACATTGAGTTTTTTTGAAGTGTTGAGAAAAGTAACTTTAAAATTCACCCTTTTAAAAAACATTTTTTTTCTTTTTCCTAATCTTTGGTGGCTTAAATCATATTCTCCAAACCAGAAAAATACTAAATGAGCAGTACCTGGGAAATATAACATGATATCAGCTGGAGCAGGAGGTTTCAACTCATTGGAACTCTATTCTCTGCTTGAGAGACTCTTGAAGCTGCACAAAGCTGTGTATTAATACATGGGCAAGCACGAGACAGACAAGGCAGGTGTTGCATTAACTCAGAACTCATTGGAATTGGAGAGCAGGTTTGATTTCCTTCTCCATGGATATGAGTTGGTCTCTCTGATAAATCGTTTATTTAATGTCCTAAATGGGTGCAACAATATACTTTTGGGAAAATACCGAGAAAACTTTGTTTAAGACCATCATAAAAGTTATTATTTTGAATTTTATCCTAATGGCAAAAGGACAATCAGTTTGAGAAGATATTAAATGATTCCATGATTGATATTATGTATATATATATAAATTTATACATAGATACACATATGTATGTATACACACACACACACACACACACACACACACATATATATATATATATATATATATATATATATATATATATATATACCATGTAACCAACACTTTTTTCAGTCTGTATTTAAATCCCTGAAATCTGTCCAAAGGTGACTGAGTGACTAACTTATCATTTAACATCCATTGTATTTGTATTAACCTATCAGCATCTTGAGCCAATATAGCCTAGCTCAATCCTAACTCAGAATGTATTTTAAGTCCCAAATGACTCGAAAACTCCAGTCAGTGCTTTCTTGTTCCCAAATATGTAGTAGTTTGTTGTTCATTGAACATTTACTCTGTCTGGTCCTAGCCAGAGTCGCTAGAGCAAAGACAGTTAGAAGAGATTTTTTTTTTTTGGTACCTACATATAAAGCAGCAGGAAAAAAAAACAAGGATAAATAAATTTTCATTGGAGAAATTTCTAATATCAAAATATTATGGTGCAACAAATAGAAACCTAACTTCTGAGGTAGGGAATCCTGGTTTAAACTCCAGTTTCTGACACATATGGGATATGATACCTTATGCAAATAATTTACCCTTTCAGTGTTCCAGGCAACTCTGCAACACTGTAAGTGACAGAGGATGTGCTGATCCAAATCGTTAGATGTTTCAGCACCAAGTTCAGTACATCAGTGAAATTACAGGTTTTTCACAATTCTTTGGAAATATTTTCAAAAACTGGATCATACATGTTAGACTGGATTAGGATTATTTTCATTTGATAAATGTAGAACTGAAGCTCACAGATTGCTTAACTTGACTAGGGTAAAAAAGGTAGTAGATGGCAGAAAAAGAAGTGAACTCATGTTTGTTCCTCAAAGTGTTATGCTTTCCACCATATCTTGCAGCATTGTCGTACCCATTGACTACACATTGATTAAATTTATATACATAAAAATAGCCTGTGATACTTTTTTTTTAAAGGATCATTTGACTGTTGCCATTATAGTAAGTACTTTAGCTCACAGCTTGAGTCTTTGCTTTCAATCATTAAACACTTTTACAGCTCACCGCTCTTCTCAAACTGGTTTAAATTTTCATTTAACAAAGGACAATAAAAGTACTCTTGATTTTTTAATGGCAACTAAAATAATTTTACTTTTTTTTTAAATACACACTTCTTTTTTGGGGAAGGAGGATAATATAATTTAACTTTCACCATTAGGTTTAAAATAACATCAGGGAAGAACAAATTCAAAGGGACTTTTAGATCACTCAGCTCCCATAAACCCTAACAAAAACCAAAGTGCTCACTTACTCTGTGAGTTTCCCTACTATACATCAGGTGCAGCACCTGAAACTCATCTCAAGGCACAATTCATCACTGCAAGTAATTGCTGTGCAGTGCACCTGAATCCAACAATTCATTATGCTTGTTTTCACAAACCAAAAACGTCAAAGTTTTCTTTCATTTCTCCCCTTATAAGGAACAGGCTTTGCCCATTATTTTAGCAGTAGATGAATTGCCTCCTTCTAGAAATAGGTAGGGATATGTATTCCATCCTTATTCTATTAGCATCCCTCCACCCTCCTAATTAATGTTGCAAACCTTTGTTGATCCAGTGATCAGAGAATTGTCATTAAGAAGATACCATCAGCAGCAGCAACCTGTGTTTCTTAAGTGTCTATTGCATACAGAGCACATACCAGACTATGGGTCTGACAGCCTTATCTTCATTGACATCTTTCTGTGAAAACCTGAAATTATTTAGTTTGGATTTATAGGAAGGAACTGTTTCATTCCATTTTTCTCATGTAAAAATAACCATTTTCTCACTATACACTTGTTTTTGATTTTGAAATTGAGACAATAATATTTGTTCTATGTCACAAAATGGGGCAGAGAAGAATGGGGAGAGGTTGTTAAAGAGGGGTGGGTGTAATTTTCAAATTTTAAGAGTTTCAATAGTTTGTGATTAATTATATTTAAAATTCAGGACTAAATATTCAAATGGCTTCACCAGGGATCTTCCCAGTTGTTACTATTGCCTACTTCTTGAAATTATTTTTATTATCTTATATAGACTTCATATTTACTTCTCTAAAGGTATGTTCTGTCCAAGTAGCAGTATCTGAAGTCCTTGGTGTCACAGACTTATTTTTTTTTCTTAATGGTATAGAGTAGAATTTCAATAAATTTCTTTAAATAAAATCTGTTTTGAGCTATCTTAAAATCTATAACTCCTAGAGTAAGTCTGCTTCAATCAAAAATATCCTAATTACTTGGGTCAATTATACCATAATATAGTTTCATAGTTTCTGGAAGATAATGTTTTTAAAGGCAGTCTTTAATTCATTTTCTCTTTTCTCTTTTGGTAATCTCATCAGATACCCTATGGTCCAAATATAGTCCTTATGAATCTCCATTTCTGTATCATCAGTCTCCAACTAGATGTCCTTTAAGCATGTCAAACCCACCAGTACAAAATTGAACTCATTGCCTTTACTAACAAAAGTACCACTCTTCCCAACTTGTCTTTTGTTAAGAAAACCTCAATTCTCTCAGTAACCTTAATTTGAAACCTCAAATTCATTCTTATTTCAACCTATACTGAAACAGGTTCTAGGTCTTGTCAATTCCCTGTCCATGACTTCTCTCGTGCCCATCCCCTTTTCATACCACAACTACCCTCTTTCATACCACCCTCATTTTCAACCACCCTCATTTTCAACCACTCTCATTTTCAACCACCCTCATTCAGCCTTTCATTATCTCAGGCAACAACCTACTTAGATTCTACTTTTTTAGTCTTTGCATTTTCCAATATACCCTGACCTAATTGCTGAATTTGTTTTCCAAAGCACCTGACTATTGCATTTAGGCCCGAAAGAATCTTCATTTCCCCTTTATTGTCTCTAAGATAAAATGCAACCTCCTCAGCTTGGCATTTAAAGCCCATTATTATATGATTCCAGGCTGTCTTTTCAGGCTAATTGAGTCCATATTACCATCCTTCACATTCCGTATTCCAGTCAAACTAATTTACTTATTCCCAGAACATATCTTCCTCACCCCCATTCTTGTGTTTTCTCACAGGTGCTTCCCCATATCTGGAAAATACTCTCATCTGACCTCTTAACTTTATTCAAATCTCTACTAAGGGATCATCTAGCAGAAGCTTGTTCTGATGTGTCTAGCTCATAGCTAGTGCTAAATCCTTCTTCACAGTATTTTGTTTTAACTCCTCTATTTAAATGTTTTTTTTTCCTAGTAGAGTGTAAGTACCTTGAAGACAGATTCTGTTTTTTTTTTTTTGTCTATCCACAGCACCTATTGTAATATCTCATACATAGTACTGGCTTATTAAATATTTGCTGAATTGAATCACTTGCAATATCATCATCAACCTTAATCATGTATGATAATATGTATTATATTATATGCCAGGTGCTGTGCTAAATACTGAGAATAAAAAGAAAGTCACAAACACAACCTATGCCATGAAGGAGCTCATATTCTAATGGGAGAGAACATACAAACAGCTAGATATATATGAAATATATACTGTATATATGGGAGGTTATCCCAGAGGGGAAGTATTGTAGGTGTTCAAGGTAGGACTCTGAAGGCTCTTGCAGCAGGTAGGATTTAAGCCATCTTGAAGGAAGCCAATTTTAAGAAGGAGAACATTCCAGGAACAGGGGTAGGAGAGATATTTGATGAAATTACCTGGAGATGAGAGCAGAGTGTTGCCCATGAAACAGCAAGAAGGCCAGTTTTGCTGAAGTGTAGCATTGTAGAGTAAGGAGGAGTAGATTGTAAAAAGACTGGAAGTTAGGAACGATGCAGGATATGAACGACTTTAAAAGACATACAGAGGATTATATATTTGATTGACTGTGAGGATAATGGGAGTGGTTGAATAAGAGGAATGAAATGGTGAAATCTGTACTTTAGAAATATTTTTTTAGAAGCTGAGTGGAGAGGAACTTTATAGATCATATAGTCCAACTCCAAAATCTTACTGTTTTGAAACAGAGGCTTTGGGAGGTAATTTAGCTAGTCCATGGTCCCACCATTAATTATCAGAGGAGGAATCTGAAGACAGCTCTTCTTTTTCCCCTACAGAACATTGCTTCATGATGCCTCCATGTTATTGCACACTGGTATTGAATGAAGGTTATCATTGTACCTAGATAAATGTAGACCGACAGTAGGAGAGAAGAAATCAAGGGACAAATCATTTAATCTTAATGAATGAATGGTTTTTAATAACCTAATAAATTCTTTCTGCTGATTGGACTAGGTTGCTTCCCACTTCCTTTTCATCTCTGATATTCTGTGAATCAGTGAATAACCATTGCAAGTATCATGTCAAACAAATGACAAGTAACACGAGGTGAGATTGGATTAGCTGCCACACATCTACAGCTGTGCACGTCAGACACTTCAGCAGACCTAATGCTTAGGAAGCAGATGGTGCAAATAGTCTGGCATATATTTTCCGGATCAGTCTTTTTTATAACCTAACATTATGCTCAGTATTTTGCTAGTGTAACTCTTGGCATTAACACTTTGGAATCCATTTTAGATTTCTCTTAAGACAGAACTAAAAATTCAAATTGTCTAAATCTGGTTCTGGGAGATTTTGAGGCTTTGAAAATAATAGTTTTGCTTAAAGATTATAGTGGAGTACTTAAGTGTGCTAAATGTTTGACTATTAGTGTTACAATATTCTGGAAATTATATAACAATAGTTAAAAGAATATTGATAAGTGGTTTTGTTTAATGTTTCTTTGTTGTTTTGATCCAGCATATATAGTATGATAAGACAGTCAATAAACATTTATTAACCACCTACTGTGTTCTAGGAACTGTGCCAAGCACTAGTAAGTAAACAGAACTTGTCTATTTCATATAACCTCACAACACTTCAGACCTTGAACTTAGAACTCAATGAAAATTGCTGAACTTAGTGAACAGAAACTACATGTCCATGAGTTTGCTAAATGTCTACAAGATGTTGCCAATTTAAATGTTAACATGCGCAGATTCTTTGTGGGGAAAAATTCTGTGGAAAAAATAGTTTTAGGCCCAATGGTCTAAGATCTCTCTCTAATTCTCTCTCTCTCTCTCTTTTTCTCTGATTCTCCCTGTCACTCTCTCTCTTTCTCTGTCTATCTCTCTTTCATCAAACATCTATATAGATATGGAGATAGATATAAATATATTTTAAAGTTTTAGGTGAAGAAATAAATACATATGTAAACAAATTACTTGTAGAGAAATGTAAATATATCTATATCTGAATCTTTTCAGTCTCTGTTATGTTTCTGTGTGTATATACATCTATATATAAAATCTATTAGTCTATCTGCATTCACACAGGTCAAACACAAATAGGTCTCTCTCTCTCTCTCTCTCTCTCTCTCTCTCTCTATATATATATATATATATATATATATACACTCATGGTTGCATAAAAAAATCATTTTGCCATTCTTTGTGAACATAAATGCTATGTAATTATTTGAATGTTGAATTCATTGGCAACAAATAATAGAATTATTCCTATTTTCTCTTAGCAAATTATCTCCATTTATTGTTTCATATGTCTCTCAATAATTTTGTTCCATACAGCAGATATGCTTCTCCGTAAATCCATGAAAAATTGAAATGGTTATTTCTAATACATACTTTAATGGAGCCATGATCCACTTCAAGGATTTGGCAATTCAATAAATGGTACAGATGGAAGACTACATTCTAGATATATGCCCTTTTCTTGTCCATGCCCCACCTATAATTTCCTCACAAAGAAAAAATGTTTTTCCTATCTAATAAAATAAAAATTTCCTTAGATAAGAGACTGTTTTATTTTTGTCTCTTATCTACCAGAATCTCAAAAAGTGTTGTTATATAATAAGCACTTAAGAACCATGTATTCATTAGGTAATTGATGGAGATTCTATGAAATATGCAGAAAGTATTCTTCTAGGCATTTTAAATAACCTGTCGAGCATTTAGTTTTATCAATTATTTTTTAATCTCACTGAATGACCTACCCACCTCCATTTCCATTTGAATATTTCCTAAATATTACCTTTAAAAAATCTCCTATTGTTGGTAATCTGCTGAAGCCTACTTGCTTAGGTAAGTCTACCCTGTTGTCATTCTTTCCCTTGTTCTTTGGGTCCCTCAAACATTTGATTCTTTGGAGGAGGTATTATTTCTTGTGTTCTAGCACTATGGCACATCGAAGTCTTTTTTTTTTTAAAGGGCTTAGATTTATTAAAGTTTAAGGGGCAACTTGGCTTCGTTGAAGGTCTACACAATTTCTCAAATCAAACATAGCATATTTTTCCTTCTTATTTAATTTTGGGCTCAATTTATAAGTTTATCATCCAAATGTATGTGTACTTATTGACTTACTCTATGGATTGCCCATTCAGTAACATGTAAAAGTATGGGAAATCATCATCCTCTTTTCCCTGATTCTGATTAATATGTTGATCTCTTAAGTAGTCATGGATAATTTTGATGAATATTCATTATATTCAGGGGCTTCATGCAATCTGTTCCATATCAGTGCCACACAAGATTACTGGAAGTCCTATCCATGATGATTTGTTCTTTCTTTTTAACTCTATGACCCAGAGGAATTATATTTATGAATATGTGGCTACCTATTTTATAACTAGTTTTACAGTTATCAACAAAGGATCATTGAATAAACTCTGTTAAATATTTTAAGGAACGCTGTATTACCATAACATGCCTGAGAGTAGTCTTACTGGAAGATAACTATGGAGGCTGAATTTTGGTAAAATAACTAAAGTTAAATATACATATATGTATCTGTGTATATTTGCAAATAAACACACATATGAATATATGCATATAGATCTGTGTATGTATACACACACACATGCAGATATCTAAACTTTGCTTTTAGGGTTTTTTCTTATTGGGAAGTTATTTTCTGCTATTAAAAACTTTGTCTATTGCTTCTTCATATTTTTATAAAGGATGGCTATAAAATGCATAGATGTCATTTTCATGAAGATTTTATGAGATGAGAGATGAGGCATTTGAGGAAGCCAATACTGATATCAACTTCTAATGACTTTCTCCTTGAGGAATGAGAATATATATGTATAACATCTCTAAGGATTCTTTAAGGTCTTGGCCCTTTTCACTTCTCTAACCTAAATTGTCCAACACTTGTTTTTCCTCATTTGTTGGGTCCACCTTTACTTTAACTTCAGTTAACTTTAAAAAGTTAAGTATCAATGTTCAAATAATTTAGAAAAAATTCATAAAATTTTTACCTCTTTATCCTCTGTTTCATGATTAATAAAAGTCTTAATTTTATTCTACATATATAATTGTGTAAATAAGATCATTTTAACATCTAAATTTTCCAAAAATGAGTTATTGCTTTGATTTTTCCACGAAGATATTTCATCTATTCATTTCCACATATTTTCTACCTCTTATATGATCTTAATTGGAAAAAATTCTAATATTCCAGTTTTATGTTTCCATTTTATATTTTTATATTTCTAATAATTATTTAACATAATTTTATTATAGTACAAATGTAACAGTCAATTAATAGTAGTCTTTTTCCTTCAAGCACCATAACACCTCTTACAAGGATTTCCTTTTTTTACTCCCTTGAGTATTACAATAGTGTGTCCTTATCATATTTTATGTAGCCTATTGAAATAACTTCATATTTTAAGTTCTCTCCTTCCAGTTTTAAATTCATCCGGTATACTGTTTTTTCAAGTACACCTCTTCCCATATCACTTCTGTGTTAAAGAATCTGATGGGATTTTCTATTGCTTTTAGGATAAAGTACTAAGTCCCCATTTTGGAATTGAAACTCCTTTACAATCTGACTCAAAACTTGTCAGACATTTAACATTACGTGATCCATCTCTTAGCAGAAACACAAACACACATGCGCGTGCCCACACACACACACACACACACACACACACACACACACATACACACACACATGAATACAAGCATAGGACCTCCTGTCCTTTTGCCTCTCTGTCTTTACATAAGATGTTGCTAGTGTCTGTAATGTTTCTCCTTCCCACCACCACTGAGCCCAGATCAGCAGAAAGATTCTTTCTATTGTACCCATAATTGCTGATGACCCTCTAAAATACTTTTTCAGATATGTCCCCAGTGCCTAAAACGATACCTTCCACATTGTATTTACTTAATGAATATTTGTTGAGTCAACACTATTATCCCATTGCATTATGGCAATTTGTTTAATCATTTATATTTTTTATCAATTGGCTATTTCCCAGTTTGTTTTCTTTTGTCTTTGTGTTTTCAATTAAAAATAATTCCACAATAGTAATCTTTGAACACAACATTTTCTTTCAAAAATAACATTATAGAGTTCATCTTCAACAATAAAATTTTCAGGCAAATGGATTTGGACGTACTTGGACACTTTATTGGTCTGAGACTTTTTAAGTATGTATCAAATCTCAATGAAATTCTTGTCAATTTTTACCTCTTGGTCTGGGTTTTGCTCTGTGAGACCCAACAGAATACATTAATTCATTCTTTCATGTTTCAGTCCAAGTTAATTTATTCTTTTATATCTCAGTCCTTCAAATACTTGAAAACAACTATCCTTTTCAAGCTATCATCAAACAATTATTAAGAACCTACTATGTGTCAAGCCCTGTGTTTCCAAGAAAGAATATTGTCATGAAATTCCACCAAAGAAATAGTTTTCAGGAGTAGAGGGTAATTAACAATTCTTAATGGTGGAGAAAGGTTGAAAGGTTGAGAATTAAGAAAAAGACCATCAAGTTTAACAATTAAGAGATGATTGATAACCTTAGAGAGAACACTTTCAGTTGAGTGACAAGGTCGAAAGACAGATGGTAGAGGTGAGCCTATGCCTTCACTCTTCATTCCTTTGGAATGTGATTTCTGACCTTTTCACTGGATTGAAAGTGCTTTCTATTAAAGTTACCATTGATCTCTTTATGGCCAAATTTGATGGTCTTTATTTTCTCAATCTGAATGTTTCTCAGCAAAATTGAGGACAGCTTTAAAAAATTGGATGACAGAAACAGCATCCCATGAGTTAGTTCTATAGAGATTGGTGTATAGTGGGAAAATAGTAAAAGCTAAGAAGTATTTGAATAGAGAAATAATGTATTTTTTAAACTAGCACATGGGAAGCATAGTTAAAAAGTAGTTTACATGAAAAAAGACCAAAGAATTAATTTTAGAAGTAGCTATCTATTCATTTGCTTAATTATATATCCATTTATTTATCTGCCTATTTATCTATTTTTTAATTTATAAAGCAAAGATTCTAATGGATTCTGTACAAAAGTGAAATTACTTCAAGAGGTGGTGAATTAAATCTAGGAACACATCCAAAGTACTAAAGGGGTAGCCTAACACTGAATTAGATCAGCAATAAAAAATGGCAGCAAGGCCTCTTCAATACTCTATCTTGTCATAGTGGTGTAGTAAACTAAAGATCAGAAGTCACAAAACCTGCATTCTAGTCCTGGATTTTTAGTACTAGCCACTTGGATTAGTCTCCTAAAATCTCTGGGGATCAATTTTCTCATCTGCATAATGGGGATAATAACCACCTGCCCATGTGATGTGAGAAAGTAAAAGTGCTTTATAAATAGTAAATTACTCTTTAAATATAATTTGTCAGTTGTGGAGCAGATTATATTATTCCTTATATTAAAATCTTTAATCATAAGATTTAGAGATAGAAGGTATCATTTTAAAAATGAAAAAATAGCCTCAGAGAGATGGAGTGACTCATCCAAGGACACACATATTGTGTGTATACTTTGTTCGTATTAAATAAACATAGGTCCTCTTGCAACTAATTTGATACTCTGTCCTTTATATCATCCGGCCACTTCAGGAATTTAATTTTTGTGATTTTATATTGTCTAATTCTTAAGAGAATCTTACCGTACTGTCTATTAAATGCAAAAAAATAATTTTTCATGCCTTTTGTTCCCTTATGTCTTTGTGTCCCACAAATAAAAGTACTTTTTCCTGCACTAAAAAAAATAGACTAGAAACAAATTGTTTTGCTATGGTACATGTAAATACAGTGGAGTGGATATGTTCTCAATGCTGGAATATGATCACTGCACTATGGAGACAAATATGTTAAACAGATTTTCTCCCTGCTTCAAATACTGCCTTTCAAAGGTGATTTCACCTTAAGCCCATTCACCATAACAGAGCCCAGGAGTTGAATAATTAATGATTTATTTTTAGCTTCAGCTTTGGTTTTGAACATTATGGGATACTATTCATTTATTTTTTTTGTTGCACATAAGTTGTCACTATGTGGAGTGAGTACCCTCTGCCCCACTCTCCCAAAGCAAGCTTGATTACATCTCTCCTTCAGGATCTCAGGGTTCTCTTTGAGGTTTGGGGTTGTCTCTTAGTTAATGAGATCAGTTCAATGTCCTTTCAGTAGTGTTTGTCCCTCTGTCAGGTGCCATTTGACTGGGTTCCACTGAACTATTTATCATCAATTTTCTTTTACAAAGATATATTTATTTCAAACATTTCACAAGATCAAAAGTATTAGCATCTTTTCCCCATTAACTGGGGGAAGACACTTTCTCTATCCCACCTCAATCTGTAGGGAGAGTATGTCCTCCAAGTTCATGCTTAAATATAGTATCACTGATCAATAAAGATAACAGCAAGAATTTATATTGCCCTTTAAGGTTTGCATGCACTTACATGTGTCATCTTATCTATTGAGGGAATAGAAAAAAATAAGCATTATAAACATATATTACATCCCAAATGGCAGGCACTATGCTAAACATTTTATCAATATTACCTCATTGTTTCTCACAACCATCCTGCAAAAAAGGTGTTGTTTTAAATCTATATTTTACAGTTCTGTAAAGTGAGGCAAATAGAGGCTAAGTGATTTTTTTCCAGAGTCACATAGCTAGTAATTTTCCAAGGTGAAATTTGAATTTAGGTCTAGCTGAATTACTCCAGGCCAGGTGCTCTGTTCGCTCTGTCACCTGTCTGCCTTTCACTGATTTTGTGAGTCTTTTTCTTAGCTTTCCATGTTCTTTGGGTCGCAGATACAAAATCTAGTCACTCTGATGCTACTTTCCTTTCACTTAAAACAGAAGAAGAAATGCAGAGGAAGACAAGGAATCCAGGTTTATATTCTCAGGAAAACATAATTTAGAATGAAGAAATCCCAAGCCTTGAGAAATACTAGTATTTCTCAAATAATGTACACAGTATTTGAAAGAAACAGAGACCCACAAAGATCAAACAGCTCAAAAGAATGAATAGTTGTGTCCAAATAATGCCTTTTTCCAGAGCTCTAGCAATGAGTCAAGTCAAATCAAGTCACCATGCATTTCTTAAGCACCTGGCAAAGTCAAAGAATTTCAGAATGTGTGTGTGTGTGTATTCTCTAAGGTTTCCTTCCTTCATTTCTTCCTCTGTCCTTTCTTCCCTCTCTCCCTTCTTACTTCTATCCCTCCTTCCCTTCCTTCCTTCTTAAAAGAGAAATTTTATAATTGGATTAAAAATTCAACTTCACAAATATGAAATGAGAGAAATATGATCAGTACATATATATGTTTTTCTTTTTAAAAAAGGTATAAATTTACTACAATATCAGTATCAATAGATATCAATAGCACTTAGTGGAAATCAAAGAAAAAAGGAACTCCAAAGCTCCAATACATTGGAGGATTAATAGTAAAGAAGTAAGATTCTTAGATGATTACATATTTTATTGTGTGTGTGTGTGTGTCATAATTTAAGAGGGATATTTATAGCGTAGACTCTAGAGAGTATGTAACAAAGGAAAAGCAGGGTAATGAAGACATTGAATTCATGTCATGTGAGACTGTTGAAGAAGCCAGCAATGTATATAGCCTGGAGAATGGCCAGCTCAGGGACAAAGTGTAACACAATAGCTGTTCTCAATTTATTTAAAGGACTGCTATGTGGAATAGATCATGTAGATTAAGGGACAGATTTGTTTTCTTTTGCTCTAGATGGCTGAAGCAGAAGTGAAGTTGAAGCTCTATATATTTAAACTTGATGTTAAAGAAAATTAAAGAAGAAGAAAAACCTTCCTAAAATTCTTAACTGGAATTAGAAGGGACTACCCCAGGAAGCAGAGAGTGCCCCCAATCACAATCAGGACCTTAAATAGAGGCTTTAAAGTTTGCAAAGCATGTTTTACCAATACAAATTAATTTGATCCTCACAGCAACCTTGTCAAGTAGTATTGATATTACCATTTTACAGAATAAATAACTAAAGTTCAAGGAGCGTAAGAGAAACTAGATTTGAATCATTGGCTTTCTGGCTCCAAATCTGCCTCTACAAACATTATGTAATGACATCCACATAGCGTACACCAAACACCTGCACCAGTGGGTAAACAAGGTATTTGAAAAGAAAGCTAGCTAGCATCAATGTCGCACTAAAGAGAAAAATTGTAAAAGAGAGGAGCAGACTTGAGAAGCTCAGTATGTGGTTTGCACTCAGGAGAGTTAAGCTCTGATTTCTTGCAACAAATTACAAAAAAAGATATAAAGTGCTTTTTTCATGTTTTATTTGAGTCTTTCCACATTACTCAAATAAACAGATGGCAATTATTCAAACATACTTCAGGGTGACAATTGATTCCTTCTTAAATGATAAATAACATATTAGTCTCATGCATTCTATTTGAGAAATTATTTATTGGAAACATAATTAACATGGGAAGAGACAGAGGAAGGGAAGGAGGTAATTATTTACCGCAAGCCCGTGATCTAGTGAATGTTTGCGGATTC
This sequence comes from Bettongia penicillata ogilbyi, assembly GCA_023548195.1. Taxonomy (NCBI): domain Eukaryota; kingdom Metazoa; phylum Chordata; class Mammalia; order Diprotodontia; family Potoroidae; genus Bettongia; species Bettongia penicillata. The sequence goes on along the minus strand of JAJHZJ010000129.1, from coordinate 1,311,712 downwards.
TCTTAGAATATAGACTGTATAGACATGGATCAATTTTTATCTGGATACACATTTACAGCAATCATACTTTGAAGTGCCAAGATATGTGAAAATTTAAATCTCATTTAATTATGATAAATGATGATGCTAATAATTCAATAAAGCCTGTTAAGTCATTGAGACAAACTGAATTAATTTCTTGTTTTGATTGTCTGCCTTTTCCTCTTCCATTACATGATGTGGACTGACTTCATATTCTATTTTTCCCCTTAGAGGTCAAAATAGCCTTTTGTTAAGTTGTTAGGAGAGTACAATCATTTTCTAAAAAGGGTAAAAAAATGTGATGCGATTTTGATGAGCATGGTTTTTTTTACTGGAATAGATTTATATATATATATAAAACTTTGTATCTCTAAAAGTCCTGCATGCATCTGGTTCATTCAAAGTCTAGATGGCAGCAGAGGTACAGCAATTAGACATTTCCTTCACATTGAACATAGTAAATAGACATCTTCTCTCCCTGATTACCAAACATGGAATATCTTAAAATTTGGTAAAGAAACCACAGAAGCCTAGAGTTAGTGAATGGATTATTGATGTCTTACGGAGTAAGCTATCATGTTTCCTTTTAAGTTTGTTGTTATAATAACAAGAAGTTTTGACAAATTTACTTTCACGTAGCTTGTCTGTCAAAATAAATAGGGAGAAAACAAATAAGACTGATAATAAATATTAAAAGTAGACCCAAGTGTCTTTTTTTCAGTCTTTTTTAGGGCAAGCTTGATACTTGATTCATATAGCATTTTTAGTCTGATGACATCTTTTAAGCACTACCTTTGAAAGGTATAAATGTGCTAATGGTGAGAATGAGAATTTGAATATATGTGAATCTAGAAAAATTACAACTGTCCTCAGGAAATTAATACATTCACACATGAAAATGAACCTTTTAAAGTATTGCAAGTCAATAATTACTCATTGATTGAGTCATCTGTTTAAGTTGCTCTCAAATTAAATATGATACATTATTCTGAAAAAGAGAAGATGCAATACCATAAAGTAAATAATCGGGAGAATTACAGAATCTCAGAGTTTGAAAGGCACTCAGAATTAATTGAGTACAAATCATATCTAAACAGGAATATCCTCCTATTTAACCCCAATTAGTGGTATTCAGTCTCAGCATGAAAACTTCCAGTGTTGTGGTACAGTTGAAAGGACAGTAGCTCTCAAAGTCACATCTCTATGGCTTACCACTTGTCTTATCATTTCCTTGGACCTCAGTTTCCTTACCTGTAAACTGAGGCTATAGAATCACATGGCTTTTAACGTTCCTTTTAGCTATATAGCTGGGATTTTATGATCAGAACTTCCTGAGTAAGTCCATTCTGATTTTGAAGAATTCTTTTGGTTAGGAAGTTTTTTCTTATATTGAGATAAAATGTAATTTCTCAATAATTTCTACCCATTTTACCATCTTTCCTCTGTACATCTCATCAAAACACATGGAAAATTTCAGTTTTCCCACACAATAGCTTTGAAGACACTGCCATATCCCACCAAAGGCTTGTCCTCTTAATATTAAGCATCCCTATTTCTTTAAAATGCCTATCTTAAAGCATGATTTAAAGTTCACTCAGAATTTTTTCACCTTCTTCTGGATACATACGTGATTGTCAATGTCCTCCCTTAAAAAGTTTTGGAAAATAAACAAGATATGCTAGAGGGCAAAATAAAACAAGACAACTATGTACTTCCTTTTGAACTTTATGATTCTGTTCATACAGATTAGAGCTGAGTTAACTTTTTGGCTATTATGTCATACTGTCAATTCCTATTGTCATATTTTTGTGCACTAAAATAACATTTTTAAAAGGATGATTATATCTACTACCTTTTACTGATTTACCTGTTTATATTCAAGTTTAGAATAAAATTCAGAAGGTGATAAAATAGGATAATTTTGTTAATAATTTCTTAATTCAGTATACATACATATATATTAAAAAATAAAATAATTGTGGTTTCACAATTCTTTTATATTTATATGGATATTGAGAGTTTTGTGTTTGTTGATGATTTTAAATTTAAAATCATTTAGGAAAAGTGGTCTCAGAGACAAGTACTGATAATTTAAATAATAATTGATCAATATTTTTACATTGGATGAAACTTATTTAAGCACACACATATATATGTATGCATGTATGTATGTATATGTGTGTGTATACACATACATACACATACATTGTATCTTCTCTATTTAGAGTTTGAGATACAACCAGGCTGACCATATCTGTTACCAATTCATTTTGTCTAAACTCGAGAAGACCTTAAGTGCAATTCTTTTAATTGCAATTCTTTTAATTCTCCCCATTTGATTCTTTATAACATTGCATATATCTGATCTAAAACTCTCCTATGGTCAAGTCTACCTTCCCAGACCATCTATTTTGAGGACTCACTTCTCCTGATCCTTCAATGAGAAAATACTGTAGTCATCATCCTCTATGTCTTAATGCCCCTGGCATATTGACCGCTGATTCCTTTTGTTGTTCCCTATCCCTCAAAACTCTGAACTTCTTCCACTCCTATTTTTCCTGTTCCTCATCATTCTCATCCTCCTCCTTGACAGCTACCTTTTGGTCTCAGAGAAACCTCCTCCGTAAGGTCCTGCTCTCTGGATTGAGCACTGTGTTTATGGAACCCTATATCAGGCAAATGTCAGCCTTAATATTTCACTCCCTACTATACCCTCTGGACTTTTGCCCCTCCAACTCTTCCTCATTAACCTCCTTTTCCTGGGCATGAACCACACACCCAACTCTAGCTTCCCTTTATGTGCTGCCTTCCCTCCTGAGAATCTTTCTGATGGTAGAGAGTGTCTCTCTTATTTGAATTCATTTCCCCAGCATTTAGCACAACGTCTGGTGCATAAGTACTTAAAATATTCTATTATCTATCTACTTATCTTCTATGTATTTTTCTTACTTTAATAACAAAGTGGTCCTTTTTCTGTCCAAAGTCATACCATGTACATATATACACACTGAAGAATTGGACTTGACTACCACCAACATGCATTTCACATTCAAATCTATGATCCTTTGAGAAACTCAATCATTTCTGCCATCTTAGAAGGAAATCTATTCCTTTTTTCCCACATGTATTAAGAAAAAGAAAAGGAATCTATTAACCATACAATGCAGATGGCCAGATATTTTGACAGTACTCTGTCTAGAGAGGAAATTTTTTAGTTTAGAATTAACATTAAAACAGAAGAGCTATTGATAGACCTAGAATTTGCATTAGGTCACCATAGGGTCTTTAGGAATCTTATTCAATTTAATTCAAATGAAAAATAGTTCAACTCTCCCTTTGGGGTACTGAATTACTGAGGCAGTGAGTTAGTCACTGAAGATGTCTAAAGAGGGTAAAGAACATAGCTTGGCCTCAAGGAGACAACATTTTATGTTTAATTTATGCCACATAAAAAATGTGAGTACAATTATAATTTGTAGAAGGAAAGAGAACTAGTAGTTACAGGCATCAGGAAAAGCTTGTCCTAGGAGAGGTTTCTTAAGTTGAACCTTGAAGAATAGGAATGATTCAAACAGTTGGGCTTAAGGAAGGACTGTATGCTAGACTTTTGAGACAACCTGTGCAAAGATGTAGATATGGGAGATGGAATTTGAGTAATAGCATGCAGGCTAGATGGTGTGGAATGCGGATGGTATAATATAAAATATATCTACTAATGTTGGTTAGAATAAATGTCCCAGTATATTATGGTCTTCTCCAAGGATCTCCTTTATAAGATCTCAACTATTTTTCACAGATTTACAGATAGGACTAGATGGCCTCTGAGTTTCCTTTCAATTCTCATTACTATGATGCTATAATCTACTTGAGGGCATTTCAGTGCTCTTGTCTCAAATATTTTAGATTTCAATATCCTACCCTAGCAGTCAATTTTGGATCATCCTTTCTAGACATTATTTTTCTTGATAGGAGAAATAAAAGTAAATATAGTAGGAGCTGAGAGTTTTACTTTTCTCTATCAAATTATCATAGATTGAATTTGCCCTAAAGCTGGGACCTCTTAATTCCCTGTTATTGGCTTACTCGGAATGTTGTTTGTTCATTGTTTATTAAAAACCTCAGCACATATTGGTCTTTTGAATGAACCAGATATTTATTGCAGTTAAACAGGACACATGTATTGTGAATTCAGAGGCCATTTTAGTATTGACCCATTGACCTTTTGAGCAAATGGGACATAGAAAAGGATGCTTTAAAATCTCTCTCCCCACCTTACCCCATCAACATATTTGGAAACCTAGGGAAAACTCAGTTACTGAAGGGCACTGCATCCTGATTCTTTTATTTTTGAAAGGGATACATCCCTCAGAGGAGTGACTGGATTGTGTGTAATGGTGGTGACAATGATGTAACTGAAATCAGTCAAATAATGTTAGTGTATATTGTACACATAGGCACTTGTACGTTGCAAGTTATTAAACTGTCCCAAATGGACAATGTGAAGAACTAAATGAATCTGAGACTGCTAATTCTAAAGATGAATGGAAATCTTTGGCTATGCTGTGCATTCTGGCTCCCATTAACTAGGTCCTCTACCCCACTGAATCCTGGTTACAGGTTACTTGTCAGTTTTGTAAGCAAATTGGACCAGATTTCATCATAACCTGACTTGCCTAAGCCAGAACTTTTAAGAAAGGGTGTCACAGCATCATTGAAATGCCTGCCTTCTCCTTTAGGTATACATGGGATGATAAATGATATACTTGATCATTCTACTATATCCTTATTGAATTGTACAACCTTGACTCATAAACTGCAGCAACTAGCTAGATTTCTGATAGGTGATGATTTACCTTCTGCAAGTGAGAATGAATATCAAGTTGTGTAAGACATAGAGGTATAACTTTCTACTCTCATCATAAGAACCCATCTGTATTTTTCAGGATTCTCAGTCACATATTTTGAAGCTTAGACTTTCATCATTATTGTATGAGTCAGGTAGAGCCATAACCACAAATTATTCACCTATACCAAGTGTCCCAAAATTGGCGCTGTGGAAAACAGTACAAATATACACAATTAAATCAACTTTTTAAAAACAATTTTAGGGGGGAAGGAAGATAAACCTCTGAGAAATAAATTTAATACAAAAATTACCCCCTGATGCAGAGAGAGATCCTGAGATATTGATCTCAAGACTTTTGTTATAAAGGTGGATGGCAGGGCAAAGAATCCTCCTAAAGCACCCCCTTAGACTGTGACAACCGTCTTGCAGCAACCCATTTTAACTAGTTTTTCTTGGTATCTATCCAGCACACTTATTTGTTTTTACCTAATGATGTAGTATGAGTAATGACATCACCTCCAAGGTTTTGGTAGCCTGGAACAAAGCTCCATTTGGGCCACCCTAGTTATGACTCTATTTCACTAACAAAGCAATAAGAGAGTCATGAGTCCCTTTAATCACATAGTGAGATGTTGTTAATAAACATACAAACCTATATTGACTTGAATTATTTAAACCTTTAACTTTGTTATCACTCTAAAGGATAACCAGAAAAAGGCAGAAAAAGTATCTTATCTTTGGATATTATAGGAGCCCAACATATTTCATAGTCCTTGGAATCTTTTTAATGAATTTAAAGGCGCTGGCAACAGACTTCATCTGAGGACTAGGTTTGAGGAGGTTCCTCTGCAGGGGGCTGATGATTGAAAGATTGGCTTTAGCAACTTGCTAAAGTAGAAGGGTTTTAGTATATATTGGTAGAAGGAACAGCTTCCCTTGACAAATTACCTCTTGGATACCTAAAGTGTTGAAACATACACACGTAAACATACTCATGCAAACATATGCATCTATAATTCATATACACATGCACATATATAGTGTGTATATCATTAGTGAATATTGATGTGTATGTATAAATTATAGTCATATTAAAAAGTTCATACATTAATAATCTAACATGTACATACACGTAAACACATGCATATATGTATATATGCATACATATACACATCCACACACACACACACATATATATACATACATATATATGTATATATATATCTTTGTATTAATGTAGATATAGGAAATACTGGGGATCAAGCCCCAACTCTCATAAATACTCATTACCCAAGGCAACTCTATAAAATTTTAAATTGGGAAACAGTTACAAACTTTCCATGGTAGAGGGATTTTTCTAATCAGACTTCAATTATATAAAAGATATTACAGTTATAGACTAAGATAAAATAAATAAAATGAAACCATAATCAAAACTTATCTATAGAATGATAATGTACATATACATAAAAAAACATATTTAGTATTAAGGCTTTCTTTCTTCATTTTTGTTACTGTTTTAACTAGCCCTTGTGCTGATAATCTTTTCTTCTGAAAAGTATAAGGACCACAAAAAGAGTGCTTGCTGTTTCCCTTCTGCAATATATCTATTTCCCTGATTTGGCTGGATTTCATGAATTCAATGTCCTACTTCTTCACACCATGTGCACATTGGAAGGTGATGTGTTTTACTCTGGCTATCCATCAGGTTCAAATTAACATCAAATTACTTCCAAAGAGAAAGCATCTAAAAGATCTTTGTAAAATATCACTTGCATAAACCAATGCTTGAACAATAAATATAAGGTGAGTTTTAGAATACTGTATTTAGAGAGGTTCTCCCTGTAAGCACTAGTTAGTGTAATGTGTAGATGCTGCTAACATCCAGTTACCTCCAGACATCTGAAAGATTTTTTTCCCATATGATTATAGGTAATATAGTTCTGAAGTACTCAATATGTGTTGTAGCATTGGGAATCTTGATAGAAATCTATTATTAATCTCATTATCCAGTATCAAAGAGTTCTAGACCACTGTAGTTGACTAATTAATGTACTGCTGAGAAATTAATTAAAACATAGTGAAAATCACTGAAGAATAATGTTCCTCTCATACTGAGACATAGGTATTGAACATAGCTTTTTATTATTATTTTAATACCCATGAGAAAATAGAATTCATTCATTTTAGCCTTCATAGACCAAAAGCATAAAATGCCTTTAAAAAGGGACAGTGTATGTAACTTTTCAAAGGCATTATTTTATTAATTTATCCATAGGGCATTATTACAGTTCTCCAGTAGATAAATGATCTCATTGATGTAAGTATTGCAGCCCACCCTGTGGGCTCTATCCTGTGTGACTCTTGAACATGTCTTTCCATAAGTACTGGACAGCGAACTCCTCCTTCACACTATAGGAGATTTCCTTGAGTAATGTTGGCATAATGATGATACAAATAGAGCACACAAGATGGTCATTATAAATACCTCACACAACCAATCTGTAATTTTTATAATACATTTTGAGGGTACTCTTTATACCATTTCTATTTCATAATTCCTTATTCATGATATGCTGTATTGTTCACATTTTTTCTATATATCTCTGAATGGCCTTTTGGGTGATACTCAACTCCAATTTAAAGATTATTGTATTCCAAATTCCATAGACATATAATATTACCAGAAGAATATTTGTGCTAAAATAATGGAACTTTGTTTCATGGAGTTTGGTGTCATTAAAAGTCATTGCTGTCATTCAGTTATGTTTGTTTCTGTGATCTCATGGACCATAACATACCAGGTCTTTCCGTCCTCCACCATCTTTCAAAATTAGTTCAATTTCACGTTCACTGTGTCCATGACATTCTACGTCTCATAATCTGCTGTCCCCTTCTTTTTTTTCCCTCAATCTTTCCCAACATCAAGGTCTTTTCCAATAAGTCTGCCATCTTGTTACATGACCAAAGTATTTAACCTTCAGCTTCAGTATTGGTTCTTCCAATAAATAGCCTAAAGTAAATGCTTTATGTAAAGCCTTATTTGATCTCCTCACTGTCAAAGGAACTCTCAAAAGTCTTCTCCAGCACCACAATTCAAAAGGACCAATTCTACAGGGCTGAGCTTTCCTTATATACTAACTTTCAGATATAAATATGTGTGTATGTATATGTGTGTGTGTTTTATGAACCAAAATATTTTTATTTGTTTTGTTATGTTTTTGTTTTTTTATTCACTTTCCGCCATGTCTATCTCTTTGTGACTCCTTTTGGAGTTTACCTAGCAAAGGTACTAGATTGGTTTCTGATTTCGTTCTCCAGTTCATTTTTTAAAAATTAATTTATTCATTTTTACTTTTCAACATTCACTTCTATGAGATTTTGAGTTTTAAGTTTTCTCCATCTCCCTCCTGAACAGAGCATGCAATCTGATATAGGCTCTACATATACATTCTTATTATATGTATTCTCACATTAGTCATGATGTAAAGAAGATTTAGAACCAATGGGTGAAACCATAAAAAAGAAAAAACAAAACAAAACAACAAAAAGAAACCAAATAGTATGTTTCCATCTACACTGAGACTCTAAAGTTCTTTCTAGGGATGTGGATAACATTTTCCATCATAAGTCTTTTGAAGTTGTCTTGGATCCTTGCATTGCTGACAGGAGCTAAGTCTATCAAAGCTAGTCATTGTATAATGTGACTTGCTATATACAATGTTCTCCTGGTTCTTCCCACTTCATTCAGTATCAGTTCATAAATTTTTCCAGGTTTTTCTGAAATCTGCCTGCTCATCATTTCTTAGAGATCATATTCCATTAACATTCATATGTCACACCTTGTTTAGCCATTCCCCAATTAATGGGCATCCCCTTAATTTTCAATTCTTGGTCACCAGAAAATGAGCTGCTATAAATACTGTTTATACATGTAGGCTCTTTTCGCATTTTAGTTATCTTTCTTTGGAATACAGACCTACAATACTAGAAGTAGTATTATTGAGTCAAAGGGTATATACATTTTTATAGCCCTTTGGGCATAGTTCCAAATTGTTCTCCGGAATGGTTAGACCAGTTTACAACTCCAACTATAAAGCATTAGTATTCCAGTTTTACCACATTTCCTCCAATATTTATCATTTTCATGTTTTATCATATAAGTTAATCTTATAGGTATAAGGTGATGCCTCAGAGTTGTTTTAATTTGCATTTCTCTAGAGCATTTTTTTTCACATGACTATAGATGGCTTTAATTTCTTTATCTGAAAACTGTTTATATCTTTTGACCACTTATCAATTGAGGAATGACTTGTATTATTACAAATTCAACTCAGTTCTTTATGTATTTTAGAAATGAGGCATTTATCTTAGAAACTGACTGTAAATATTGTTTCCCAGATTTCTGCTTCCATTGGTTGCATTGGCATTGTTTGTGCAAAAATCTTTTCAGTTTAATGTAATCAAAATCTTCCAATTTGCATTTCATGTTTTCTATCACTTTTTGGTAATAAATTCTTCCCCTCTCCATAAATCTGACAGGTAAACTATTCCTCTCCTTGTTTGCTTATAGTATTAGGCTTTATATCCAAATCATATGTCTATTTTGACTTTATCTTGGTATATGGTGTAAAGTGTTGGTCTATGCCTAGCTTGTGCAGTATTTTCCAGTTTTCCGAGCAGTTTTTGTTGAATAGTGAATTCTTAACCCAGAAAATGGATTCTTTGGGTTTATCCAACAGTAGATTACTATAGTCATTGATAGTTGTGTCTTGCATACCTAACCTGTTCCACTGATCCACCACTCTATGCCTGAGCCAGTACCAACTAGTTTTGATTATTGCTTTTCATAAGACAATTAAAGATCTGGTAAAACGAGGTTACCTTCCTAGCATTTCTTTTCATTAATTCCCATAATATTCTAGATCTTTTGTCCTTCCAGATAACTTTTATTATTTTTTCTAACTCTGTAAAATAATTTTTGATAGTTTGATTGGTATGGCACTGAATAAGTAAATTAACTTATGTAGAATTGTCATTTTTATTATATTAGCTCAGCCTACCTATGAACAACTCATATTTTTCCAAGTATTTAGATCTGACTTTTTTTGTGTGGAAAGTGATTTGTAATTGCGTTCATATAGTACCTATGTTATGGCCATATATTTTTACTGAAAAAAAATATAGCTTTGCTTATGTGGACCTTTGTCAGCAAGGGGATAGCTCTGTTTTTAAGTGTGCTGCCAGGGTTTACCATAGCTTTCCTTCTAAAGAGCAAGCATCTTTTAATGTCATCTCTACAGTTACCATATGCAGTGATATTTGAGCCAAAAATATAAAATCTGATACTTTCCCTTTTTTTCTTTCCATTTGCCAGGAAGTAATAGAAACAATTTTTTTAATGTTAAGCTTAAAGTTAGCTATTACCCTCTCCTTTTTCACTACCATTAAGAAGCTTCCTAATTCTTCACTTTGACATCAAAGTGGTATCATCTGCATATCTGAGATTGCTGACATTTCTCCCAGCAACCTTAATTCCCACTTTTAGTTTAACCAGCTTGGCATTTCACATGATATACTCTGCATATATGTGAAATAAATAAGATGACTACGCAGCCTTATTGTATTCCTTTCCCAATCTTAAACCCATCAGTTGCTCCATGTTTGGTTCTAACTTTTGTTTCTTGACCTTGTAAAGGTTCCTCAAGAGACAAGATAATTCCTTTTTGAGGACTTCCACCTTTTTGAGGACTTGCCAAATTTTGTTGTGACTCAAAAAGTCAAAAGTTTTATTGTAGTCAATGAAGCAGAAGCAGATTTTTCTCTATTTTCTGAAACTCCTTTGCTCCATAATCCAAGGAATGTTGGCAAATGAATCTCTAGCTCCTCTGCCTCTTTGAAAAACATCCTGCATTTCTGATGATTCTCAGTTCATGTATTATTGAAGTGTAGCTTAAAGAATCTGAAGCATAATGTTGTCTGTGTGTGAAATGAGTGAAGTTGTACAGTAATTTGAATATTCTCTGACATTGCTTTTCTTTAGGATTAGGATGTAACTGGATCTTTTCCAATAAAGTAACCACTATTGAGCTTTCCAAATTTACTGGCATACTGACTGCAGCACTTTAACATCATCTTTTAGGAATTTAAGTAGCTCAGTTGGAAATCTATCAGCTCCACTAGCCTTAATGTTAGCAATGTTCGCTAAGGTCCACTTCACTTCATTTTCCAGAATATCTGGTTCTAGATCGGTAATGGCACCATTGTGGTTATTGAGGATAGTAAAAACTTTCGTGTATAGTTCTTTTGTGTATTTTTGCCACCTCTTCTTAATCCTTTTTTATTTATATGTACTCATTACTATTTTTGTCTTTTATTAAGCTCATCTTTACATTAATCTTTACCTTGAGATTTCCAGTGTTCTTGAATAGATGTCTTGACTTTTCTTTTCTATTGTTTTCTTTAATTTTTGCACTGCTCATTTAATAAAGCTTTCTTATCTATCCTTACTTATTTCTTCTTACTATTCTCTGGAATTTTGCTTTCTCAGTCTTCTTTTTTGGAAGTTTATTTTTTGTGGATTCTTCCTGTACAATATTGCAAACCTTTTCTCATAGTTTTTCATATTTTATCAGATCTAATCCCTTAAATCTATTCATTATCTCTGCCTCATATTCATACTGACTGTCATTTAGTTTATACCTTTGTGTGATGGTTTTCCTCACTTTCTTCAATGTAAGTCTGTATTTTGCAATAAGAAGCTTATGAACTGAGCCAGTCAGCTCCAAGTCCTGTTCTAACTGATTATATAGAGTTTCTCCACATTTGATTGCAAAGTATATAATCCATCTGATTTCAGTATTGCTTATCTGGTTATGTCCATGTACAGTCATCATTCATATTGTTAAAGAAGATTCTTTGCTGTGACCAGTGAATTATCTTGACAAAATTCTGTTAGCCTTGCCCTTCTTTATTTTATACTTCAAGGCCAAATATGCATTATTCCAATTATTATTTTTTTTTATTTCTGACTTTAGCATTTCAACATCGTATAATGAATGTGACATCTCTCTCTGTTTCTAGAGGATGCTTTTTCTTCTTCATAGAACTGATCATTTTGACTTCTTTGTCATTGTTGGCTGGAACATAGATTTGTATTATTTAATGTTTTGCCTTGGAATAAAACAGATATCATTCAGTCATTTTTGAGATTTTTACACTAAAATGGGTTTTCTCACTCTTTTGATGATCATGATGGCTTCTCCATTTCTTCTAAAGGATTCTTGCCCACAGTAGTATATATAATGGTCACCTGAATTAACTTTACCCATTTTCATCCATTTAAGTTTGTTAACATCTGAGATGTTGATGTTTAACTCTCCATCTCCTGTTTTACCATATGCAGTTTGCCTTGGTTCATAAATGTTCCATTCCAGGTTCCTATGCTATATTGATCCTTACAGCATCAGACTTTCCTTTCATCACCAAACACATCCACACCTCAGCTTCCTTTCAGCTTTGGCCCAGTCTCTTTATTCTTTCTGGAGCTACTTGAAGTTGTCCTCAGCTCTTCCCTAGTAATGTCCTGGATACCTTCCAACCTGAGGGATTCATCTTCTGATGTCATATCTTTTATAATTCTACTACTGTCCATGGGGTTTTCTTGGCAAATATACTTTAATGGTTTGCCATTTATTTCTTCAGTGTGTCACCTTTTGTCTTAACTTTCCATTATAACCTGTTTGTCTTGCATAACACTGAATGACATTGTTCATAATTTCATTGAGCTATAAAAGCCCCTCCACCACAACAAGGCAGTGATCCAAGAGGAGGTCATTAAAAGACAACATTTTAATTTTTCATATCCAATAGTGACTATTATTTTAAATTCTGCCTCTAATCTACTGTCCATTTGCAAAATGTATCATAAGCACTCTTGGTTACACTTTTAATTGAGTATCATAGCACTCAATAGGTAACCTTTATATACTTGTTTCAGTCATCCAGTCAATCAAAAAACATTTATTAAGCACCTATATGTTTCAGGCACCATCCTAAGAGCTGTAAATGAAAGTAAGGGTAAAATCATAAAAACAAACAGTCCCTACTTTCAAGGAACTTCTAGTCTAATGGGGGGCATCCAAACAACTATATACAAATAAGAGATATATAAACTGCTCAGAGATAGAAGATGGAGTGCTATGTGTGAGAAACAGAAAGAAAATCAGTGTCATTGAACCATAGAGTATAGAAAGGTGGGCAAAGTGAAAGTACACCCCCAGTGGGAGGACCCAAGCTGTAATGAGTTTTATATACCAAACAAAAGATTTTTTGCTTCATTCTGGAGGTAATAGAAAGCTACTGAAGTTTACTGAATGGGATGGAGGGAGGGAAAAGGAGGAGATAATATGGTAAGACCTGAGTTTTACCAACAATACTTGAGCACACATAGTACCATTCATATGCATAGATGTTTATATTATCAGACTGGTAATTAGTGATTCTTAACTTTAGAATAATTCACTTGAGACAGGAAAAATACTTTGAGACATCAGGAGACTCAGTGCTAGGGGACTTTGGGGTGGGGATTGGCAGTAGAGCAAACTTGCCATCTGTTAACTTCCTATTTTAAATAAATATTCTTGCTAAGAGAAAATATACTAGCAAAGAACTGTCCTTGAAGCTAGAAAAGCTCACAGTCTAGTCCTTCCTCTAATACATATGACTCTTTGCCTCTTGTCAAGTCTCTGAAACTCTTAATTGTCCTAGGTAACTCCCTAAGATTGTACACTTTCAGAGATGTGGCACCTTGCATTGGTAGAAGGAAACTCCTTACCTGGTAGTTTTTTTTATGTTAATCATCTAGTCCTTATACTTATTCTTTCTAATTAGAAGTATTTTTTTTTCTATTTTTTAAGCTGTAATTTCTACTTTTTACTCATTATACAACATATATTGTGTTTACATGTGACCAGAACACCCCAACACTTTAAATTAATAAAGTCCCAGCCTACCTGACTTACCTGTAGCCCTGCCAAAAATGGGTTCCTGATACCCATGTTCTTTTCTACCACACTATGATAATAGGACTGAGTATACCTAGATAAATATGTATTTATTTGTACATATTTGGTCATTAGAAACATTTTTGAAAGTGTACCTGACAGCTTCAAAAGAAAGGAAAGATAGTTGATGATTATTGTAGAAGGATAGATTCAGAGCTAGAAGAGCCTTTAGAGGCTAAAAAGTTTAACCCTCTTATTTTTACTGATGAAGACATTGGGTCTGAGGTTAAGTGATTTGTTTAGGGTCCTGCAGCTAAGTGTCTAAAGTAGGATTTAAACTCAGCTCTTCCTGATTCTAAGACTATTACCCTATTGATTGTATCATATTTCAATTAAATAGACTGAATTTGAAATGGGAAAGGGAACGCAGGGAGAAGGTTCTGAAACATCTTGCCATTTCCCTTTTTGAAAGGTCTAAAAAGTCACTATATCAAGGTGTAGAGGCTGGGCTGGATATTTTCAGGCATCTCAACTGGTTTCATTTGAACAGGTTTGGGGGCAGTGATAACAATAAAACCAGCATCTTCAGACCTCCAACAGAGAGCTGCTCACTTCAATAACTAGTAAGTTCATTGAAAACATATTCAATTTCAAGACAAGTGTGGTGAACCCATAGAGCAGTGTTTGACAGGAACATAGGAAAGTGCAGTGAAGAATTCTGACAGAGGAAGAAGGGTTTGGTTTTCAGTTGTGTTTATGGTTGAATTTATTATTTGTTTATATCTCAAACTAACCTCTGAGGGAAATCAAAAAATTATAGTAGATGAGAACATTTGTAATTCATTTGTTCATTTATTGAGCAGTCTATTAAGTCAATAAACATTTATTAAGGTTGTACCATTGGCAAGGCACTGTGCTAAATTTTGGGTATACAAAAAAGAAAGATAAAAGAGCTCTGTAGGAGTTCAAAGTTTAATGGCATGAATTCATAGAATTATCAAAGATTAGAACTGGAAGGAACTTTAGGGATCATCTACTGCAATCCGCTACTTTTTTTTCTTTTTTAAATGAGGAGACTGAAAATAAGAGGACTGAAAGGATCCACCACAGCCTAAGCTCCTTGATATAATGACTTTTTTGACTTTTCAGAAATAGCACTGCCAAGATACTACAGAACCTTTCTCCTGTGTTTCCTCTCCCATTTCTATATGTCTGTTTAATTAAAATATTATATAACGAATAGAGTGATAGTCTTAGGATCAGGAAGAGCTGAGTTTAAGTCCTACATCAGATACTTCTTAGCTGTGGGACTCTGAACAAATCACTTAACATCTCTCAGACTCAATTTCCTCATCAGTAAAATGAGAGGATTGAACTTGATAACCTCCAAACCTTCTAGTTTTAAATCTATCCTCTTATGATATTAATCAAATATCTTTTCTTTTGAAGTTGTCAGGTACTTTTCCAAAGCTATTTCTCATGACCATAGATATAGAGATAGATAGATATAGATATCTAGGTATGATACATATCCATATTTAGAGATATTTCTATATATACATATATGTATATCTATACACACAATATGCATATATGTAAGCATGTATGTGCATGTATTGTATATATGTCTGTATGAGTGTGTGTGTGTGTAATCAGTACTATTATCACAATGTGGTGGAACAGGACATGGGTATCAGTAACCACATAATTCTTCGAGGGACCACAACTAGTCTTGATAGCCTGGGACATTAATTCAAGGCACCAGATGTCAGAGTGTGCTCTAACACATGTTTCCCGAAGTCCAACAGCTGCTGCCTAGACGAATTCAGAAATATGTTATCTTAGACTCAACTCCGCCATTTAATAAGGGGGCAGAGATGGGATGAGCCTCATATATATTACAAGAATAGAAAAAAAAAGACTTTCTTCCATGCTGTGTTTCTTTTCTTCCAAAATCCTCATCTAGTGTTCATTCTACTTAAATAGGAGAGCTGACATAAGTCTGCAGACCTGCAATGTTCATGTTACTATACCTTGATATTCCCCCAAATAAACTGAAGAGATATATACAATATGAAATCATAATCAATCATAATTCATTTTTATCCTTCATTATTGCTATTCAGGAATCCTGATTTGATCATTATGACCCTAATTTGCCATCTTACATCTACAAATATCACAAAAGACTTGATTTCTAGTATCACTCCCCTATCAGGTAGGCAAAATTTCCGCTTTCAGTCATGAAACCAGAATCACACAGAGCATCCCATACAGGATCCACAAATTATTTCCTTTTGCAGCTGGACTTGGTGTCTCAGTGACCTTGGTATATTCCAGACCTTCAGTCCTGGGCTTTCCCATATACTTTTCTATGCCTAAATGTTCTTAGCTATCTTTGTGGCAGTCAGTTTTCACTACCACAGATGTGGATATCCCTCAGTTCAGAACAGGCCTCTTGTAACACAATTCCTATGACAAAATCTTAGAATGAAATTAGCCTGTAAAATAGCTATTGATCCATTAGAATTTAAGGGGAGAAAAAAAAAACTTCTAAGAAGGTATCAAATTATTAGTAGGAATCTGAAATTAAAGAGGTGAGGTAATTGGACATTGATTGAAATCAGCATTTCTTAGTCAAGCAGCATGTTTCTACGGTCAGACTATTTGAAGAAGTTAAGTCATAAGAATACAAGGGAATATCAAAAAAGAGAAGATAAAGGACTAGCTTGGCAAGTATTTTAGCTTCAAGTTCCTAGGGTGAGGGGGATCACCCAAACCTAGAACTTAGAATTAGACATTTGTGGTTGAATGAGAAAAGGTATCCTTGATGTTTTGATCAAAGTATCTAAAAGACATTTCTAAGGTTGGCATTAAGAACTAGGATCTTTCTGTTTGACACCTATATCCCTTTTACTATCATTAGGACTTCTGGCAAGGTTCAGGATATCATAGTTCTCAATCACATACATGGAAATCACCTTGCTACAGTGGTAGTGACAATACTCCTTGCTGGCGAGCTAGAATCTGTGTATGAAGGGACTTCCCTAAATTGCAAAGTCTTAAATCAAAATTCCAAGTCTATAGAACTGATGGAAACTGTCCAGATGAAATATTCAGGAATTCTAACGTTACAACATTGAATGAATGGGAAAAGATACAAAAGTAATAACAAACAGTAAGACGCTTTAAAAGTACAATGAATTAAAACCCCAAAGTTGCTGATCATGGTCTTCATATTTATAACATGACTCTTTTAGACTATTTTTTTCTGCCATGAAATAGATAGATCTACTCTCAGTCTGCTACAATACTAGTGTAATATCAACTATATCAACAATACTTTTTATTAGCCTCTTTTCTGTACACTACTTTCTTCAAACATTTCACTACGAGTTCTGACTCTACTTTGCCTGTTCAATATATCCATCCAGTGGCCCTCTTTAGAGAGTTTTTAGTAACAAGTTTTAGTAGCATTTTCTTCACTAAAGAATCATAATTAAAGAAAACCATTTGAAAAACTCTCACAAGCTCATACAGGTTCAGAGCAATTAGGCTAGGTAATTAGAAACCTGATAAAAGGGGAAGCTTGGGAGAAGGAATTAAACCCCTATTGAACATTTACATCAAAAAAGTGAATAAGGAATAGAGCAAATTAAAAGTATAGTTTATAGCTAGTGGGCAAAGGATAAAGCCAATTATTCCAGAGAAAATTATTATTTATCTACATTTAACTATTCATAACACGTAGAAAATCAGAGATACCTTTGTAGAAAAAAAAGACATGGTGTTTTTCATCTTGTAACCAGAATTTCATCCTGCGCTGTATTAAAGGGAAAATGACTTTTTTATTCTGCTGTATTTCTTTTCAATATTACAATGCTATTAAATATAAAGTATAGAATAGGGAAGGAAGGAAGGAAGGAAGGAAGGAAGGAGAGGAAGGAAGGAAAAAAGGAAGGAAGGAAGGAAGGAAGGAAGGAAGGAAAAAAGGAAGGAAGGAAAGAAGGAAGGGGGATTAAGAAAGGGAGGAAGAGAGAAAGAGACTGAGGAAGAAACAGTAGTAGTCAGGGGGAGAACAGTAAGGAGTAAGGGACAGGGGAGAAAGGAAGCAAAGGAGAAAAGAAGGAAAACATGACAATCGCAATGACTTGAAAACTTTAATCCACATCAAATATTGCTTATTGCCAGGGATGATTTCTTTCAGACTTGTTTATTTTTTAAAAGGGAACTCTTGGACTAAGAAGGATTAAGTAATTTAGCCAAGGCCATGCAAACATTGTGTCAAGGCTGGCATTTCAGCCTAGCTTTTGTAATTCAGACAATTTTTTATTCCGTTGAATTCATACATACTTTACTAGGTTTATCTGCCATTTTCTATAGTGATCTTTCTTATTCATTCCGATTTCTTGGGAGAATTTGAATTGAATTCAAGTGAATCTACAGTGTTTTTAAGGAGTTTAATTTCCTATTACCTTAATAATCTTTTTCTCTAAGAGTAAGCTTCTCCAAAGTACAGTTCATCCTATTCAGACATCAAAGTGACCCAAATCTCAGTTCAACAATTTCTTGATCAAGGATTTGGGATTGTATAGACACATACTGTGTCTCCACAATAAAAGCCAATTCAGTTTGAAGAATTTACCCAGATCATTCAGGCAAAGAGTCAGGTGACTAAGATTCCCCCTGAGTAATAGTCGTAATCTTCCACTTCAGTTTGCTTGTGATGATGTAGCAGGAGAGTGCAGGACATCTGCAAGAGGCCAATTAAGATGGCATCACAAACAAAATGCAACAAAGACTGTTTCCTAGAAGGGAAATCTTAGCTTTATTCTGCTTTGTTCAACTCTTAGCCAGCTGTTACCTCCCAGAGGTGACTTCACAGGATCAGCTAGCATAAACAGCATTTCAAAAGAGTTAGCAAAAGCCTCTATTAAATGTCCTGTTTGATGACAAAAAGGAAACATGGTCGTTCTCTCACTGCTAGAAGGCGGTATTCATTGTCGTTTCGCAATTCTTCTTCCTAATGATGACAACAGCAAAAAGACCTATTTAAAATAAATTGCCAGTGTACTAAGACTCAAGGTCTCTGCAGAAAGGTCTGTGACTATTAGGCTTTTGTAGCATGCTGGACTTATTTTTTGTGGTTCCCCTCTTGTTTTGGTGTTGTCTTCAGGGGGACAATCATTCAAAAGGGGTCCAACTGATGAGAAAAGTCAGCCCCCAGGAAAATTGTGGAGCAAAGTATTTGTGACTGTCCTTTCAACGGATTGTATTCCCTTTCTGCATCCTTTTTTTCACTTTGCAGAATCACCTTTCTACTTGCCCCCAAAGTTGCTAGTGTGTTCATTATTAAAGAGATGGAATTTCAAGAACCAACAGGGAAATGTTTTAGGTAAGGGTATTAAATCATACCATACCGCTGACCATGTACTGCAAGAATGGACAAAATTTATCCCATAGTGAGCTTTAAATACAGTGAAACCATAAATTGAGAGTTTAGGAGAACTCAAGATAATATAATCATCCAACATGATTTTCACTTTTAGATTAACATCTATTGTTACATAGAATATGATAATGATTTAAATATCACTTTAATTTGTAGATTGCTTCATATATCTTGTCTTACTATATCCTCATAGCAACCCTGAGAGATACGTGCTATTATTATCCCTGTATTACAGATGAGGAAACTGAGGCTATGTGACTTTCCCAAGGATCACACAGATAGGAAGCATTGGTAGCTGGATTTGAGTCCAGGTCAAGTGCTCTATCCACTGTGCCCCTGGTGCCTCAGAGTGCTAACTCAATAGTATGATATATTATTTCTAGATTAATTAATAGGCCTAATTATTTTAAACATGAAAAATGAACATTTAAACAAGAGAATATATGGGAAAATATTTAGTGTAATGTATACATGAATAGTCCTGTAACAGCTAATCTGTTTCATAAACAAATTAGACAAATGATAACTGACAGTTCAGATAATTTCCTAGCCCAGGCTCACTTATTTTAAGTATCCTGTGTATTTTAGTAATAGCTTGATAATCATTTCAACAAAATCTTTTCTATGCATACCTTTTCTACTGACATGAAGTTTAAAAAATATAAATTGATAAGAAAGTTTGTATTGGAGTAAGGATCATATCTTCTATTTATTTAAATTTATTACATGAATAAATAAATATGCAAAATAGAAATTATTATTACTTTTGTTCTTTACATAATAAACATATCTTTAATAAGCAATCTGTAGTTATGTCTATTCACTGTTAAATTGAATTTTATTACAAAACATAACTGCAGCCAAATATATTCATAAAATAAAGAATTCAATCATACATGAGACAAAATACCAAATTATTATTTGTATTTTATTATTACTTTATTATTATACTTTTATATTAAATTGACATAGTATACATGATAATATTTTACTATCATTTAATACTATTTTTATTTGATTATAATTTTGTCTAAGGAGTTACATTCACTTGTATGTCTGTGTATGTATCTTTCCTGATATGAACACAACATGCTGGATACATTTTGTCCTTGCATAGTATAACAAGTCTATTATGCTCCCGTAGTCCCTGACACTATGCTTCTCTTAATGCAGCCTCAGTTTGAGTTAACTTTCTTAGCTGATATCACAACTTGCTGTCCATTTCAAGTATACAACATAATTATAATGTAAATATTTTTCTCCCTCCCCCATTCTAGAGATGTCTACCATTAGGCACAATAGGTATATATACACATACATACATATATATTTGTGTGTAGATATAGACATATTTAAACTTTCATTTATCAGTTCTTTCTCTAGATGCAGTTCTTTCTTCATATGTCCTTTACAGTTAATTTGGCCTTAGCTTAAAAAGGCCCAGGTCTCCCCCTGCCTCTGGGTCCATCCCCAGTTGTGCTGATCTGTATCTGGCCATCGAACCCAGATGGCTCGGGAGGAGAAATCGAGGCTGGTGATTTTGCACAGCCTTTCCTCAATTAAATTCATTTCACTTGCAAGTCATTACATCTCTTTCCTGATCTTATGATCTTCTTTGAGAATGAGGGACAAACAATGGTTATTTATATTAGACAGAATAGCATTCACTCAAAATGTTTTTTGTTTTAAAATGTAAGATTTTATATCTATTCCTATTAAATTATATATTAAGAAGAAGTAGATATCATAGTGGAGAATGAGCTGACCTTGAAACTAGATATTCCTGAAATCAGGTGCCTTCTCTGTCATATCCTGGCACTATGATGCTAACATAGTTTCATGATACTCTAGCAAATAAGACTCTAAGTTACAGAGGAATTCCTCCATCGGCTTTAGTAGAGGATGGTTGTCCTTCCTTCTCTAAGAGGAACAAAATGACATCACCATGTCAGAGTTGAGTTGCAGTGTGTCAGGCTGTAGCTGATCAAACCAGTACGAGCTCAGAATGTTCTACCATAGGTCGGGCACAAACAATCCATGTGAACATTTGGGTGGATTCTCTAAACTTGTGCTCCTCTCATTTCTCTTGAGATACTTCAGTTCTGCTTTACATATAGAGCATAGCGCTTTCTCGGATGAGGGCATGCTATGCTAGGAAGTCCTATGCCAGTGTTTCCCATGTCATACAATCAATTCCAAAGTTCTTGAAACAGACCTTGAGAGTGTCTATATTTCTTCTTCTCATCACATGTAAGCATGTGCCCCATGTGAGTTTTCCATAAAATAGTCATTTTGTATTTAAACAACGTGTATAGTCCATCAAAGTTGTGCTCTCTGCAGTAGAGTTTGAATGCTTGGCAGTTTAGTTCAAGAAAGGACCTCAGTGTATGGTATGTTATCCTGGCAGCTAGTCTTCAGAATCTTTCAAAGACAAATCTTGGTGCATGATTTTCTGTTTGCAGATGATTATGCACTCAGTGCAGCCTCTGAAGCTGAGATGCAACAAAATATGGATTGATTCTCTGATGGTTGTGCTAATTTTGGTTTAACAATTAACACCAAGAAAACACAGGTGTTCCATTAGCCAGCACTACACCATCCATACGTGGAACCATCAGTTAGAGCAAATTGAGAAGTTTTGAATGCTGTGGGTAAGTTCACTTACCTAGGTAGTGTGCTTTTTAGGGATGTACACATCGACAATGACTTTGAATCATACATTTCCAGAGCTAGCTTAGTGTTCGGGAGACTCCAGAAGAAAGTGTAGGAGAGAAGAGGTATTAGTCTGAAGGTCTACAGAGCCATTGTGCTGACCTCACTGCTGCATACCTATGAAATCTGGACAGTTAACAGAGCCAGACTCAGAAACTGAATGTCTTCCATTTGAATTGTCTTGGGAAGATTCTGAAGATCACCTGGCAGGATGAAATAAGATACCAGTAGAGGGAGTTTCTCGCAGAAGTTCCCAGAGATAAGAGAAATCATAGCTCCACTTCTTTTCTCTAAATTTCATCTTATCAGATAAAACCAAAGGTTCTAGACTGATTAGATTTTTATTTATAATCCTCTAATCCCATGTATTAGTTCTGCTTTCATCCTAAAGACTTCTGCAATCTAAAAATCAGCTCATCTATGCCTCTGTCACAATCATTTGCAAAAATGTTGAGGAATTCAAGCCAAGTACAGCTCACTGGCAAAGTTTCCGAACTTGACTACACTAAGTCTTTTTTTTTTTCTTTTTACCTCCAACAGGAAGGAATCAAAATATCCTCCATGTTCTCTTGAAGAAACTTCCTAGTCTTCATAAAACAAGTGTTACTCCTACAAAGCATAATAGTGCTATTCAAATATTTGAAGGATTGTAATAAAAAAGAGAGTATTCAGTTTACTTTGCTTGACCTGACCAGGCAGGCCTAGGAATGACAGCTGGAAGTTAAAAAGAGGAAAAATTATTTTCATTGTATGCAAAAACCCCCTAACAGTTACACAATGAATTTTCTCTCAATGGGAAGGTTGTGGAGGATATTAATTTGTGGGATTAGACTAGAAAACCACTAGAACCTCTTCTAACACTGAAGTTTTTGAGAAAAATATATCTATATTTGTATATATTTATGTACAAATATGTTTATGTATTCATATATACATACCTGAACACATATGTGCATTTATATAAGTGTATATGGAGTGTGATATATTTACAGATAGTATATTGTGTCACACAGAAGTATATTACATATGTGCATATATGTATATTTATAGATGATAATTTAACTTATACCTTTTGAAATAACTAATCATTTTATATTTTAAACAATTTTATCAACAGAGATAAGTTTTATTCTTTCCTAACTTTTAAAAACTTGTTCTGTATATCTCATTTATACATCAAAATAATTTGTGTGCATTTTTTCACCTCACTTTATTTACTCTCCTGTTTCCAAATAAGGATTCGTTTGTGACAAGGAAAAAAAAAAGATAGGTAAATCAATCATAATTTCAGTCAATCTCTGGAGCATTCTATGCCCATAGTCCTCTGCCAAAAAAAGAGAGTGTTTTATTTCCTGATCTGTTGCCTTCTGGTCAATACTGGTCATTGTAATGGTGTAGTAGTTTGCTTGATTTTGTTGCTATTTCAATTTATTGTTATTTGTAATTTGTAAAGTGTTTTCTTGCTTCTGCTTACATGATTATTTATCAGATCATAACAGTTGTTCTCATACTAATTTTTTTTGCTATAATAATATTATGCTATATTTAAATATCACATTTTTTCTGCCATACCTTATTGAAGAAATCCACTTTTTCCCTCTTCCAAGTCTTTGCTACTACATAGAGGGTTGCTATGAATGTATTGGTGAAAAAAAAGACTATTTTCTCCCTTTCATTTCCTTGGAGTAAGTGCCCTACAATGTGGGATCTCAAGATCAAAGAGCATAAAATGTGTCTTCCTTTTTCTTGCAGGATGTCAAATTACTTTCCAAAGGGATTGGATCAATTTACAACTCAAAAAATTCATCAGTGGGCTGATTTTTCCATAACACCTCCAACAATAACCTTCTGTCTTTTGCCAGCCTTAACAATTTCTTGGCTGTGAGATAAAATATTAGACTTGTTTGATTTTATTTCTCTAATTATTAGTGATTTAGACCAATTTTTTCATAGGGATTTTAAGAGTTTGTAATTCATTTGTGTCCTATTCTGTCATATCATTTGATTGTAGGGGGATAATCCTTGGTGCTTCTGTCTATATAAAAAGACCATGTTGAAAACTATTGAAGTTTTTCTTGGTGACATATAGTAGCAATTTATATTGCTGTACTTTGCTACATTATAGAGTTGCTCTTAGGACTACTGAGATTTGTAGAACTAGTTGACACTTTCACTAAATTATTACATATAACTTTATTCATTTGTTCTACCAGACCTTTACTTTCTTTGATATTTTACAAGCATCTCTCAGTTCTTTTCTCTAACCACTATAACTGATAATCTCTTTCCTCTAACAAAGTAACCAAATGCATTTGTTAAATAAAACTTAATTTATTTGGGGTCAAGACATATGATTATAATTGTGTGGGGAACTTCTGGACTGGCAACCCCCTCCACTGGCTCACCTCAGCAACTGATGTGTCATTTATAGTCTCAGATTGTTGCCTGGGCAATTGAGAAACGGATAACTTCTCCATAGCCACAAAGCATGTTGAATCAGTTGGGGTTTGAACCTATATATAGCTTCCTGATAAGGCCATTCTTTAATCGACTATGACAGTGAGCTTCTCTTTTTACGAGCATCTTAATTAATAGCATGTAAGAAGCAGTGTGATTTAGTGAAGAATAAAGACTGTGGAGTCAAGGGACCTAGACTAAAATCCTCCCTCTAGAATTACTACTCTTTGTGATATTGAACAACTCACTAAATTCCTTGGATATCAATTTCACCATCAATAAAATGATAGCATTTTTTTTTTGAAGACCTCTGATATCCATTTCAGTTCTGTGTCACAATAAAAGTTCTAAGGAGGGTCCTACTTTGGAATAAAATTCATGAGCTTTGTAAGCTATTGGTATGTGTGTGTGTGTGTGTGTGTGTGTGTGTGTGTGTTTCTATGAGCAGATATGTGTGTGCACACGTGCTCCGAGGTCTTTCTTCTGCTTTTTTGGTGGTGCCAGATAGTTCAGGTGGAAGGATATTTGATTACTGAGTAAATGTGGTGCTACTGATTCTACAATAGGCAAATTTAATGCTTATATACTATTGTGAAATGCACGGTTCTGAAAGTGCTTGGATCGTTAGCCAACTTAACTCCATATCTTAGGTTTGAGCTAAAATAGAGGAACATGTAAGACAATGAACCCATAAAAGTGATGTTATTTGAAAATGTTTGCCTTTTACATTTGTTTATCATAAGCTCCGAATTTCATAGTGAAATAAATGACTTTAAGAGCGTAGTTGCTATTAGGATATTGAATGAATAATGATAGCTAACATTTATATAATGCACTTTTGGATTTATGAAGCAGTTTATATGCATTATCTCATTTTATCTTCATTATTTTTCTACCTTTTATCCACTGTTGACATGGCTTGTGTAAATAAAAAATGTCATGGGCACTTTTAAAGATTCTTTTCTAATAATAAGGATTGCCATGGCATAGTGCATAGAGAACCGACCTCAGAGTTAAGAAGATCTGAGTTGAGGTCTCAAAAATGACACATGCTGCCTATGCGACACTGGCTTGTTTACTCAATCAGTGAGGACTCCAGGCAGGACTGTAGAAACTTAAGTTTCAAATTGGTTGTCAATCTGTAGCAGTAGAGAAAGTTTCTTCTTTGGTATTTTATTATGCTATGCCCCTCCCCTAAGATCACAAATCCAGACCAAAAAAAACTCAAATAAAACTAATA
Source organism: Bettongia penicillata ogilbyi (assembly GCA_023548195.1). Taxonomy (NCBI): domain Eukaryota; kingdom Metazoa; phylum Chordata; class Mammalia; order Diprotodontia; family Potoroidae; genus Bettongia; species Bettongia penicillata. The sequence goes on along the minus strand of JAJHZJ010000129.1, from coordinate 1,285,979 downwards.
CTAAGAATACTGAAGTCATGAAATACAGATTTTTAAAGTATAATATTGAAAAACAGAGTTTGAAATTGTACTGATCTTTGACCTTGCCATTTATGTTATGGAACTCTCTTTGAACTTACTGAATGAGGGACATAGTCTCAAAACATATGGACACAGATGGTCCAGAAAATGTTGCCTCACAAGGATATCTTGACAGAAGCCCCAGGCCTTCCATATGCTTTCTCAAAAAGGTACAGTTCTTGCTTCTGTTTTATAACCTTGGGCTGTTTGTATGTGGTAATGTCATTGGCCTGCACCAATGACTATGTGATGCTTAGATCAAAATTTTAATTTATATCCTCTGGTGTCAATTACTGTGATTATCAGAATCTGTCACTTGTCAGAGTACGTAAAGTTTAACATTTGTAAAATAGAGGGTAAGAATGTTTCAGTAGAAAAAGTATTAATTCAAAACTTGTTGGGGTATTAACTTGTGAAGTACTTTACCTTTTGTCATGATCATGTGGGTAGAATTATATTCTTTACTGCACTGAGCACAGATGGAAAATTCCTAAATTTGGCAGTTTACCATTCTTTGATTTGCTGCATTTCTCTAAATTAACATCTGGATTCCAATTGCCTAATTTTTAGGATAGAACTGTCCTTTGCAATTGCAGTTACAGAAATGATGGGGGTATTGTTTCCTTAAATGAGGAACATTTGAATTACCCAAGATTGATATCAAAAAAGAACATTTTTATTTATAATTTAGACACCATATTCCAAAAATTTCAAATAGTACATATTGTCCCATTTAATTGCCACTGGGTATATCCTAAGTTAAAAATCAAATTGTGACTGTGGGGGAGGAGCAAAAGTGACAGGATAGAGAAAGCATTTAACTGACCTCTCTCAACATTTCCATCTAAACTACTTTTAAATAATGCATAAAATCAAATTATAGAGTGGCATACCCAAAAAAGAGTCAAAATAAGGTATTATCTCATCCTATGACAACATGGGAGGTCAGAAAAAAAAATATCTGTGATGAAACAGTAAGGGTGGGACTAGGTGATGGTGATAGAAACAGCAGGAACTTCAGAAACTCTCAAAGCAGTGATGGTAAGATCTGGCAACTGGTCAAAAAGAGAGTATGGGGACCCCTGTGCTAGCAGTGGCTGCAGAACCAGTTTAATTTTATTAACTCCATTGCCTATATCCACTTCTGGGTCATAGTTCAAGGATAGAGAGGGATACTTTTGGGCAAAAGGAAGTAGAAGATCTGACTTCTGGTTTCAAGGGATCAAGGCCAAGTGGAACAGTATCAATGGCATTTCCAAAGGACCAGGGGTACTTCTTGGGTAAGGAGCAGAATACAGACAAGAAAGTCATGAGCACACGTCTCCCCAGATCACAGTGCTTCTTGAAAGCACTGAAAATTTCCAAATTTTCTCTGAAAACAGCACTACAAACAGCAGTGTGAAAAAAATCTGAAATACAGAACTCCTCCCCACTTACCCTGAGAATAGAGTCCAACATTAATACAAAATTCCAAGTCAAGAAATAGGGTGGAAACATGAGCAAAGGACCAGAATGACAATGACAGAAGACTTGGCAATACAAAGCTACTATAGTGACGAGGATGGTCAAGACACAAACTCAGAAGAAGGCCATGTTGTCACAACAGCTACAAGTAAAGCCTCAAAAGGGAAAAAAAAGAAAATTAAATACAGCCCCAACAAAAATTCCTGAGAAAGCTAAATGTTATTTTCAAAATCAAATAAGAATGGTAGGGGAAAAAACAGGTAAAACTGAAATGAAAAGAAGAAAATTATGAAAAGAAAAACAAGTAGCATCTTAGTAAAAGAAGTACAACCAATACTGATGAAAACAATACCTTCAAATTTGCCAAATTGAAAAAAGAGTTACAAAAATTCATTGATGAAATTGATTCCTTAAAAAACAGAATCAGCCAGATGGAAAAAGAGGTATGAAAGCTCACGGAAAAAAATTCCTTAAAATTAGAATTTGGCAAGTAGAAGTTAAGGATTCCCTGAGGCATCAAGAAACAATGAAACAAAATGAAGAAAATAGTAGAAAAAATGTCAAATATCTCACAATAATAATAAAAAGCTAACCAAGAAAACAGAGGAGATATAATTTAAGAATTATTGGATTACTGGAAAACCACAAAGAAAGAGTCTAGACATAATATTTGGAGAAATTATCAAAGATAATTATTCTAATATCCTCCAACCAAAGAGTAAAATAGAAATGGAAAGAATCCACCAATCACTTGCTGAAATAGATCCCAAAATGAGAACGCCTTGAAATATTACACCCAAATTCCCAAGCTCCCATGTCAAAGGAAAATACTTCAGGCAGAAAAAAAGACTCCATTTAAATACTGTGGAACTACAGTCAAGACCACACAAGATTTAACAGTTTCTACATTAAAGGAGCCAATTGTTTGGAATATGATATTCCAGAAGACAAGAGAGCTGGAATTACAAGAAAGAATAATCTACCCAACAAAACTGAGTATTATCCTTCAAGGGAAAAAATGGATTTTTAATTAAGTAGAGGACATTTCTAATGAAAAGATCAGAGCTTATTAGAAAATTTGACTTTTAAATACAAGACTAAATAAGCATAAGAAGATACCATAAAAGAGAAATTATAAGATACTCAATATATTTTAACTGTTTAACTTTCTATGTGAGAATATGATAAGTATATTTTCTAAGAACGTTATCATTACTAGGACATTTAAAAGGATTCTATAAAGGTGCATAGTTAGCAAAGACATGGAAAAACAGGCTACACTTTGGATGTGTTAGGCATCATTTTTACTTTCAGATCATTGAGTAGAGCTCTAAAAATAAGAATGACTTACCACAAATGATCTTTTGTAGAAACTTTTGAGAGGAAGGACTCGGAAGGACCAGAAAAAGATGCAACATTAATCTCATGAGATACTTGTGGTTTCACAATGATATTTTTACCATGTAAATTTTATATCAAATCTGGAACAAGATCCTAATCTACGATAGCTGATCATTTGTCCATCATTTTGGTTATTATTAGATACTGTTTATTTTTTTCACTCAATAAATATGTCATGAACACATAAAATGCAAAAAGTCTGGTGACTGACACCCTTCCACAAAACGAAATGTCTATTTTAAATGTTCACTATGTGTCAGGGACTATGCTAAGAGCTGGGATACAAATTCAAGGACAAAGTCTGTTCCTCTGAAGCATTGCATTCTAATGGAATAAGACAATACAGAAAAGTTGGGTGAGAAGGAAAGGACATGCAATAAAGGTGCTAGTATGGGGACATCGTGGAAAAGTTCAGAGAAGCCTTTCATCACAGAGATGAAGGCTAAGCCTCTGTGCAAAATGGAGTTCATGGGAAGAACTCACCTATGGTATTAGGGAGCTCTTGTGACAGAGTAAGGCATATAAAGATAAATAAGGCATGACAATTTTCCTTAAGGAGATTATCATTTATAGGAAGATACAAACAAGAATTACACTGAATGAGAAACTGTGATTTTTTTCTTTCTGGTAATCTTCCTGGAGGGAGAGAATATCAAAGTTGACAAGATTACTGGTTGATTGATGATTAATATATTGGTATTGAAGATGCTGGAAAATTTCAAGTTCCATAATGGAGGATATAAAATATGTACAGATATAACTATAACAAAATATTTGGTAATTTTCATTAAAAAATTTCATAAGATTTCATAAAAATGGTACATGTAAATTTCTACAGCCTTCTACAGACTCTGATATAATAAAATTATAAAAATTATCAAATAAGAAAAAACATTGTTGCATGGAAATATAATTTTATTTAATTAATTTGTGGATAAATATGAGAACACATAATAACTATGTTATATATGTGTATGTGAAAGGGAGACAAATAAGAGATATTAAAAATAATTGTGTGTCATGTTAGATTCTCAGTATAGATGGTATTCTTGTCCAGTTGACCAATTAGAACTGATCAGAACTTCATAATTCTACTTTAATCCTGAAGTAATCTTTAGATATTGCCACATACAGAAACTAAGCATGAATTTTTAATTCATTGAATCGATTCTACCTAATTTTTTATTTAAAATTATTTTCTTATACAGTTTCTGTGGGACATTCTAAGAGGGTTCTTTCCAAAGCTGGAGAGCAGACTGTCTTTTTGTTCCTTTTGAGGGACTCCATTTTGGTTCATTTTTCAGTTTAGTGTTATGGGTTCAAAATTTTTGTTCATGTTTGCTTACTATACAAATATATGTGTATATATTCCTTCTCCACCCTTGGAAGCTATAGTTCCCCATCTTGTAAATAGATGAATTGTGAAAGAACCTGCTAATTTGAAAGAAATCTTTCATATGAGATAACAATATCAATTATAATCTCTTATGTGAAGAGCAAATAAAGCTTTACTGTGCTGAAGGTCCGTGTATTAGGAATTAGGATTGCAATGTTAAACTTTTCCCAGCTGGAAAGAACTCTATTAAATATCTGCTAGGAATATTTTACTTCTCATTTTAGAACTATGAACATAGTTTGACAGCTTTAGTTGTGTTTTCATTTTGTTCTTTTAAAGTTCCAGGAGAACTTGGTTCGATGTGGAATCCATGACACATCTCCAGCAGTTTGTCAGTGTTTATTCACTTCCCCATTTATTTACAGTAATATTGAAAAGATAATTTACTGTAGTAAAAACAAATAAACAGGTAAACTGAAGAGACATTTCCTGCCAACTCTGTATAATAAGTACACAATTGTTTGTGTGATAAAGCATAATACAGAACATTTTCCTGCCCGTATTCATTTACAGAAAAGTCTTTTATACATGAAAATTCAGAAAGAACAAAATAAAAGTGAATTCATTCTCACTCACTGGGAAAAATATTAAAAATAATTATCTTAATAGGATATTGGTATAACTTGAAAATTAAATGAATTAATTAAATGAATGAATTAAGGACTGAAAATCTGGGCTAACAAGTGAACAGTGCTGGCACGTAATAAGCATTTATTAAATTCGTGTTGACTTAAATTTACATACTGTGAGAAAAAATAAATGGATAAAAAGTCATATATTAAATGCTTGCTATGTGCCAAGCACTGTTTCAGGTGCAAGAGACACAAATAGAAAAGAAAGACAGTCTTTGTTGTCACTGAGCTCATGTTTTAATTGGAAACAACACAAAATGCAGGAAGGTGTTCAACTACAGAATGATTGGCAAAACTCAGAGGTCCTCAGGGTACACTGACCAATCATGTACCAATCACAAGGGTTTCTGAAAGGCATGGTGTAAAAATAGTTGATAAGGTCCTGTGGACCCTAAGAAAAACTGTCTGAGTAGGTGGTAAGGACCAGTAATGCTCCATTTTTCTATAGGGATTGAAATCCATCCACTAGGGTCTACATGATATTGAAAACTGAAAGAAGACTTCAATTATGTGGAAGAGTCTCTATGGAGGATTTATCTGAGAACATGAAGGGTAATTGCATTAGCTGATAAGGTTGCAGTCTGACTCATCGATGGGAGGACCCACAGAAAGATGAAATTAAAAATTCATTGATTTAATGAAGAAAAACTAGAAAAAACTTCTAGTTATTTTGCTTTTAATTCAATTTTGTTTTATCTAAAGGTAACATGCCCATATAAAATATATGCTATATGTTGAGAATGGAGCTAATCAGGATGATATTATATGTATTCTCTGCTTTCAAAGAAACTTCAATAAAAGCCAAAACATGTGTTATTTGCAATACAACTAACTACCCAGGTTTTTCGTTATTTAGAGTTGCTCTCTCTGGAGTTTTATATCAACAGAATATCAGTACGTATTGGGACCACATATTCTCAGAGCTGGAAAAGTACCGAGAGGTCGTCTAGGGAAGGGGAAAGGAAAGAGAATAAACATTTATATTGCACCGACTACATGCCAGGCAATTTGCTAAGCATTTTTACAAATATTATATAATTTAATCCTCACAATATTCCGCGAGGTGGTTGATATGACTTTGCAGTTGAGAAAACTGAGATAAACAGAGAGGTATTTGTGCTGTGCCCGCGGGCCCGCGTTTGCGTGTGTGTGTGTGCGTGTTTGTGTGTGCCCATATAGACCTAAGTTAGTAAATGTCGTCTGAAGTCAAATTTGAACTCAGAACTTGCTGAAGTAGGTCCAGCACTCTATAATAATAACAGATGACATTTATTTAGTGGTTACTGTGTGTCTGGCGCTTTGCTAACCTTTTACAATTATTACCTCATTTAATTTTCACAACAATGATGCAAGGTAGGTGCTATTATTACTGCCATTTTTATAGATGACGAAACTGAGACAAACATAGGTCACAGAGATAGTAAATATCAGAGGTCCGATTTATGCTCTTTTTCTATTCCAGGTCCAGTGTTTTATCCGCTAAGCCACCAGCCTTCTCTAATGGACTATAACTTTTTAGCAACATCATTGTATTATTTTTTTTATGACTGCTATTGTATTTATTTCAAACTATCCATGTCTAAAACTGAACTTCCTTATTTTTCAAAAATTCTCCTCTCCTCAACTCCTCTATTTCTATTAAGTGCCCTAGAATTCTTCAGAACTCCTTAGTTCATGACTGCCCTCATCGTTATGTATTATGCTCCCTATCCCTACACGTCCAATCACACGTTATTTATGTTTCCACAACATCTTTCCCATCCTAATCTTTTTCTCTTCCCACACAACTAGGTCATTAATTCAGCCTTTCAGCAGCTCTCAGCTAGCCTTTCACAATGGTCTCTTAATTGATCTCCCTCCTTCATGCATCTCCTCACTCTGATCTATCCCCCACATATTTTCCAAAGGGATTGCCTTAAGAGTAGATCTGACCATGCCACTCCTTTACTCAACACACTTCAGTGGTCTCTTATTAAATCTAGAGTATATATCAACACCTCTAAGGCTTTTACAACCCTTCACAACTTGGTCCCAACTAATTTCTGCAGCATCATGATATATTAGTCCTCTTCCCATATAATTGAGTTAAACTAATAGTTTTTATTCTTCACATAAAACACTGCATCTCCCACCTTTAAGTCTATTACACTGACCATTGCCCTTGCCCACCTAGAATATACTCCCTCTTCATCTCTGCCACGTAATGTACATGCCTTTCTTTGTTTAAGACATATTTCAAGTATAATATTCTACATCCCTCCTCCACTGCTATTGACCATTCTTCCCACCTTATATTTATCTACTTACAAATATTTTCTATTTGTTATAAATATATTTTGTCAATCTATACATATATGCATATATTTGTATATTACATATAAATTTATACATGGATATGTAAACATATACTCATACATACTGTCTCCTTCAAGAGAATTTAAGCTCATTGAGCACAGGTTAATTCTTGAAACATTATTTTGCTCTTTCCTTTTTTAGCCTTATCCCCATCAACACTCCCGCAGCCATGACCACAATGGCCTCAGTACCTAATAATAACTAGGCACACAGTAGACATTTAGTAGACATGTTTTGATGATTGATGAACCTGTTGATTCATGCTTAGTTTATAGTCCAAAAAACAAGAATTTTTTTCAGATTAATTGCTCTATAGTCTTTCCTCTCTAATATTGTAATTGTGAAAGTTGATATTTTTGTCTCTGTTTTCTTGTTTATTAGAAAAGTTGAGAACTATTTCCTTTGCTCATCATACCTTTCCTCTCTCTAGCATTTCATTTCATCTTTTTTTCATATAGCTCATTCAAATGTTCCTCTCAGTCAGGTTTCAGTTTATCTAGAGAGTACTTTAGCTTAAGGAGACCAGGCCTAAGAATATTGTGAAAACTATATAAAATATATACATATATGTATACATATCTGTGTTTAAGCATGTACATATAGACACTGTCATGTTTTTGTACATGTATAGACATACATATATGTCTATGTCTTCATAGGCATATCGGTGCATATATATGTATATATATATACATATATATATGCATGTAGGTATATTGTCAGGGCTGAGTTCTCATTTTAAAAAATATGTGATCGTAAGAAGGATGGAGTCTTGTTTAGCAAAGCAAAGTCCTAGTTAGAATTACAGAGATTTTTACTACCTGGGAAAAATTACTAAGAAAATTAATTCACAGAAACTTTTATCAAAGATCCCCAAACTCTTGAACCCTAGGGATTTCAGGAAGATATTAATCTCCATGAAAAACCCAAGAGGGGTTTGCTCTGAATACTGATAAAAATGAAACACTAAACAGAAGGAAAAACACAGACTGGGTTAGCTAAGGGTCCTGCTCTCTGAAGCCTGCAGTGTTAAAAAGTGAGTTTTTTTATGAAACTAGGAAGAGGAATTAAATCAGTGGAAGCTCAGGAGAAAAGTAAGATTTACTAATATCAAGAAAAATTGAAACTTTTAACTCTTTGGACTATTTAATTGGACAAATATTGTAGGCTGAATTAGTGATCCTAGAATTAAAATTCTCTATCAATTAATGAACAAATTAAGATATTAAAAGAAAAAGTAAAAATAATCTGAAAGACAATGCATCATGGACAGAATGCTAGCACTTGAATCAAGAAGACCTGGATTCAAGTTCTACCCCTAAGAAAAACTCTGTGATTAATTTGGCCAAGTCATATAACCTCTCAGTGCTGAGGAAATTTTCTAAGACACTAAGTCTTCACAATAACTGATATTTATATATAATTTTAAAATTTGCAGATCACTCTAAATGATATAAATTGCAGTTGTTTCTCATAACTTCTCTGGGAGATAGGTGCATTTTACAGAAAAGGAACTGAGGCAGGTAGAGATTAAGGAACTATAGTATACTAGAGCCAGATTTTTTAAAATGTATATATTAAATTTAACACGACAGTAGTGCCAATGGTCTGGCCCCTATGAATATCCTTCTTCACTATTCTGTGTATTTTTTAAAAAAAAAGTTTCTTCAATGTTATTTCTAGAACCATGCTTTGTAAATCAGAAAGGGCCATGAAAATGTAAGCTACTATTTAATTACTTCTTATTTACAGAAAATTTTATTGTTTTAGCCTCTCTATTTGGTTGACATGGAAAATAGCATTTTTTAAAAAAGATCTATTCCTGATGGACAAGGGTAGATCATCTTTGCTTTAGCCCCTAGGTAAAAGAAAGAGACTGCCTGATTATCCTCCCTACAGAGTCTAATAAGTCTCGGATGCTGGATACAAACTGAGATCTTCCTAATTCCAAGGCTAACGCTCGGTCCATTGTACCACCTAGCTGAATTATTCAACCAAAATTATACACCTGTATTTTGTTAAATCAAGGAAACCACAAATCAAAACTAAAATGATAATTATGATAAAGTCTTTATTTTAGATACACATAACACTCCAGAAAAAATTGTAACACAGATAATGCCATTTTATAGTACTACAAAGTAAACATGAATGTTAACCAAGTTGTAGTTCACCATTATTTCTTCATCATGATCTGCTGATATGTACAAGAGACAAAGGGCAATTTGGCCAGATACAAAAGAAAATATAGCATCTGAACACTTGGATACCATAACTTGTTTCTGCTTTATTCAATGATTTTTTGACCCTCAGGATATCCTAAATTATATGGAGATGAATATACTTTAACAACTGGTTAAATTCAACTCTTGACATATGTAGTTTTCAAGGAAGGCTGAATTAGAATTAGTTATTTTTCTTTATGATATCCATATAAGCTTAATAGGAGACCTAGATTTTCTGGCATTTAAAATGAACAATTTTAGACCCTCTAGTAATACAGCCTAGGTAAGCTTTCTGTGAAATTTGCTGAAAAGAAAAACAAATAAATAAACAAAGGAGTTTAATCTTGACATCCAATTATACAAAAGTGTATTAAGTTAACTTACATAAATTCTGACTGTTCTTATTCATTATGCCAGCACTCTTTCAAAAGGGCAGTGATTCAGGAATCTTGTTTCTTTTCCCATTAATGTTAAAATTATGTATGAAACTTGATTTTTTACAAGTACTATTTAGAGTTAAATTTACTCTTTGAATGACTATTTTATGGTTAAAATTGTGGTTTGTCCTTTGTTCTTGAAAAGGACCAGGACATCAGGGAGATAACTTGCAGCTGATTTTGATTTGAAGAAGCGAGGGCTGTGCAAAGTCACCAGCCTCTCTTTGTCTTCTAGAGTAATCCAAGTCTAGTGGCCAGATATTCATCAAGATGGCTGGGGACGGCCCAGAATGTGGTGGGAGGCTTATGACTCTTAATCTAAGGTTAAAAGAAATGATTAGACACTATTTTGTTGTCAGAAATTGAGTTTCAATTTGAAGTCATGAAATTTGGGGAAAAATCCAATTATGAAATATACCAAGTGTGTTTACATGTACTTTAAAAATTAGGAATTGTACCGCACAATTCTCTTTAGAAAAAGAAAAAAAATTACTAGAAATAAATTCAGGAGGAGATTCATGAGACATTGAAAAATTAAGAGATGAGGGAACATGTAAATGTGAGTGTCAACAAACAGTAAAAGGAGAAGAATTTAAAGAAATAGAATGTGTAACTTTTTTTAAAAAAATGACATTTAGTTTTATTTCTTCGAAATATTCCATGTGGTATTTGTGGTATAATGAAAAAATATTTTGTATTGGAGTCAAAGGACCTGGTTTTAATTATTGACCTTCCTACTTCTTATTTGTGTGATCTTGTGTCAATTGCTTCACTTTTCGGGGTCCTAGTTCCTCATCTCCAAAATAAGGTGAGTTGTAATTGATGACCATAACATACCTTCCAGCAACTAATCTGTGATGTTATGAATTTAAGATGTTAGATGAGGCCATTAGACATTTCATGCTTATATCTATAAGCTATAAAAAATGACTAAAGATCAAAGGAAAAACACATCAAAGTTTTAATGACTAAATAGAAGCCCTTGACCTATGCATCATGATTAGTTTCTTTAACAAGAAAGGTGGGAAACAATGGACATGTCAGGAGCCAAATTAAGTAACAAAAAATGAAACTGACTATCTTAATGGAGAGGAAATGTCTGGCTACTGATATCCTTTGCAAATTAGCTTTCTGTGTACAGTCAGAATTAACTTGTTAGAGCAAGGATCAAAATCAATAACAAATTAGAAGAAAAAAGAACTGAGTAGGAAAATTTTAGTGATTACTACGTCAGATACTGGGGTAAGCACTGGGGATGGAAAGAAAAGCGAAAAATAAAATAGTCACTGTGCTCAAGAAACTCCCCTCTAATGGCTTCCTTCAAGTACCACCTAAAATTCCTCCTTCTACAAAAGGTCTTTCCTGATCCCCTTTATTGTTTATCTCCAATATATTCTGTACATATCCTGTTTTCAAAATTGCTTCAATGTTAGCACTACAATTATATAGTGAACTTCTTGAGTTCTGGGATTATTTTTTTTTTTTACCTCTTTGTATTCCAGAATTTGTTTCTCTGCTTGACACATAGTAGTAACTTAATACTTATTGATTTGGAAAGGGTTCAGAAAAGTTTTCTTGCAGAAAAAGATTTATATATAAGACTTGAAGGAAGTCAGGGAAACCAGGAAGGAGAGGTGAGGAGGGAGAGCATTTTATGCATAGAGAGTGCCAGTGAAAATGCATAGTCAGGAAGATTACATTTCTTGTGGGCAGAACAATAAGGAGACAACTGTAAATGAATCATGGAGTAATTAGAGTTGAGCAAAGCCTAAGAAACCAAGAAAAATAGGAAGGGAACAGATTATGAAGGGAGTTGAATGCTAAATAGATGACTTTATGTTTGATTCTTGAGGAAATAGGAAGGTATTGTCTTTTATTGAGTAGAAGGGTGATATGACATGCTCAGGTCTTAATATTAGCAAGATTGCTTTGGTGGCTCAGGAGAAGATAGACTAAAGTGCAGAGAGACTTGAAGAATAAAGACCCACTGAAAATCTATTAAATATTCCAGGCATGAGGTGATAAGACACAAAGATGGTGCAAGTTCAGACCATGACTATTGTACTTGCTCAGAGGCAGGATATCCTCTGCTGGTCCCTCCTACTTCTTTCCCTCCAACCACCTACTGGGGCCAGAACTGAACTTTTGGAAGCTATCCTTTCACCCTCATAAGTATTATTTGCCCAATGGCAAATTCTTCCCATTTGAGTCCCAAATTTAAATTTTAAGGTTTTCCCTGGGAGATATCAGGTTCATTCATAAAATTAAATTGTGACTCAGTTGTCTCAAGGGAGGTCTTTAAATAATCCTATGTATTAAAAAATAGAAGCCTATCCATTAATAATTTGTGAAATACAAAATACAAATACAAAGTGTTGCATCCCACCATGCAGACCCTGATCTCAAGTAATAATATGCCCACTGGCAGTAAAGGTAGACAAATTTATAAAAAGAGAATCAGGCTTACAGAGTACTAGTTTGTCACCAGTGGTGGGAGATAGTAAAATAGGATATAGTATTTCTTAATCCTAAAAACCCAGAGGTTAGAGGAAAGTGAAGGGAGCAAAGGTCCACAACTAATCAGACCCTCCCACTAACTTTTAGGGCAGTCCTGTTGGCTTTCAATGGATAAACACAGTGGCTGTCTCAGAGAGTGTTCAATTATCTTCTTCCATCATAAATAATGAAACTAATCTTCCACGTGGGAACCTGTTTTTTTCCCATTTACATTTTTAAAATGTATTTATTTTTAACATTCCTGTCTTGTTAAATTTTGAGTTCCAAATTTTCTCCTCACCCATCACCCCTCAACTCACAGAGAAGGCAAGCAAAATGATATTAATTAATTATTCATGTGAAATATTGCAAAACATATTTCCATATCATCCATATCATACACAAAAAGAAAGCACTTTCCAAATATGATATTATTTTTTCCTACAGGGATGTTGAGTGGAGAGAATTTTTTTTGAAAAAATTGCTTTAAGGAGTCTTTCTAGATGAGATCTGAAATGTGAATTTGTAGAGAATCCAGTTTCAGGATAGGATAATTTCCTCCAATAGCATTTAGTGGCTCAGAAGTAGGAATAGGTGATGGGAAGTAGATAGGAAATGCGACCCAGTATTGAAGACTGGCAAATTGTGAACATCAATATTAATGGTAATGGTCTAACTTTTATTGAGGGCTTACTAGGTGCATTGTGCTAAGTACTGGGAATACAAACAACCCCCCTTCCCCACAAAAAAGTCAGTTCCTGCAATCAGAGAGCTTGTGGAAGGATTCAAGTCTAGAGTCGTACTGGTCCACTCTAGTGTTAGGATTAAAGAAAGGACAGTGAGGCCAGAGCAATGGTGATGGACTAGGAGAATATAGATGGAGGAGTCAGAAGGCAAAGGGAGGATAAAGAATAGTTTTAAGAGCAAAGTAGAAGGAAATCTTGGAAGACTGAGATATTAAAATTAGAGGGAAAAATTTCCATCTACAACTATAGTAGTGGAAGTGCTGTTTGGGGAGATGCTGGATCCGGGTTACTACTGCTGTAACCTGCTTGCGTTCCTGATGCTGCTGTTACCATTAGCAACACGAACACCAGCACTACTACTGCTACTATTGCTACTCCTCCTTCTCCTCCTAATACTACTACTACAACCACAACTACTGCAGCTACTGCTCACAACCATCACCATCACCATGACTACCACTAGCATTTATGTAGCATATTAAGGTTGTAAATCACTTTTTAGTTTATCTCATTTGATACTCACAGAACTCCATGATTAGGGGCAGGGAGTATTGTTACGCATACTTTGCAGAAGAAGGAACTATATCTGAGAGAGCTTAATTGACTTGCCCAAGGTAACACAACTACTAAGAGTTTGAGGCCACATTCACAATCTGGGGTCCCTGAGTTCATCCAATTTCAATAATATATCTAATATGACTATAAAAACCAATTATTACCACATCTGTTTATAGTTGATGGAAAATGAAATTATAAGACAATGGAAATGAAAATTTTGATAAACTGAAAGAGTAAGAAGTTTAAGGGTCTTTGACATGTATACTGAAGTACCCAAATATAAGAGCAGGGATAAAAGGGTGAAGAGAAATAATGGATATACTTGGAGGATAGATGGAGTGTTTGTTCAGATAACTTCCAAAAATGTAACTGAGTGATTTCATCATACTGTGATCTCTGAGGAGCAATACGATACATTTATGTTGTAATAGATTCTCCAGTAAGACTTAAAACAGCACAATATGTAAAAACTTATTACTTGCTTCATTGAAGATATGACAAAGAAATGAAATTTGACATGTTGCAATATAAACAACTCAAACCTTTGACCTCTGAGTTAAAGCATGTGCCTGGAACAAAACCTTTGTATGCCCAGCATATAGGCCAATGCCTAGGATATAGTAGGGAATTAATAAATGCTTTTTTCATTAAATTAGTCCCAACATATAAACCTGACAGGACTGGGCATCTGACCCTATTCTTTCACTGACCAAGTGAGCATATTTATTTGAGCTTTGCTTTATGAATTTGATTCATCAAATTATTATTGTAAAAGCTTAGTATTAGACAATCATAAGGGATGTTATAGCATAAATAGTGCAAAGGATCTGCTTGGGTACACCTATTAGTATAACCACTAAACACTCCAAGTTTTACCCTCATATGATGTTTTCATATCTGACTTTCCATTGATGCTTCAGAGAAACCATGTAATGCATTATAGTATTTCCTTTTATTCTTTTCATATTTTAAAGGTAGTAATGTATTACCCAAGCAGAACAATCCTCTCTCTCTCTCTTTCTCTCTCTCCCTCCCTCTCTCTCTCTCTCCCTCTCTCTCTCTGTCTCTTTGTTTCTGTCTCTGTCTCTCTCTATCTCTCTGTCTCTGTCTCTCTCTCTCTGTCTTTTTGTTTCTGACTCTGTCTCTGTCTCTGTCTCTGTCTCTGTCTCTCTCTCTGTCTCTCTCTCCTTTCGATGATGAAGGTTGCCTTACCCTTACCCTTAGGACTCTTGCCCCCAGAAATAAGCTTGAGGTATTCATGTGTTGTGCTTGTCCCTCTCCGTTTCAGACAGGTTGTAGATTCCCCAGACTCTGGAACTCGATCCATGGAAACCTTGGAACCAGAATAATTGACTTATTGACTGACAGACTGATGAAGCTGCCAGCTCAGCGGGGAAGCCCTGAGAAGCCAAAGTAATAGAAGGTAAACCCAGTCAGACTTTGGATTTGGAACGAAGTTGGACAGATGCTATATAGGAGCTGAGCTAAACTGTGAATCTAATCCTTCTCCCTTCCCCAGAGAGTGTGTGCGGGGGAAATTATGGCCACAGGTGTTGAAAGGAATATTTGTATGTCTTGAAGTATTTTAAATACTTTTGAAATATTTTTGGTAAAAGTTAATCCCACTGTTCAGTGGTTAAATGGAACCACAATGCTGGGGAAGCTTAAAATTCAGGAAATAAAAGCAGTGGAGATGAGCCAATGGCATACATCAGATGCTCTAAAAACGCTGAAGAAACTTGATGGAGGGGTGGAAAAGTAACATACCTGGCGTTTAGGCAGTTAAGGCCAGAGAATTTCTGTTAAACTGGCAAGTGGAAACACAAGAAACAAAGTCATTTTAGTCATTTTCTACTCTTTATCACCTCATTTGGGGTTTTCCAGGCAAAAAAAAAAAACTGGAGTCATTTGCCATTTCATTCTCCAGCTCAATTTAGAGATGAGAAAATTGAGGCTAACAGGGTAAACAGGGCAAACAAGTGACTTGCCCAGGGTCACACATCTAGTAAGTATCTGAGGTCAGATGTGAATTAAGTTCTTCCTAATTGCAAGCAGGGTTCTAGCCACTCTACCACCTCGCTGCTCTGTAACTATAGTTTGGAAGTCAATGATTTTAGTATAGGACTTGGGTTTTTCTGATGATCAATTGGGAAAAAAATCAATTTATTGAGACAACCAAAACCATTTATCATGAATTTTTTATCTCTTTCTCTACATCTCACAACCACTTCCTTTTATGGAGTAAAATCTGAAATTTGATATAAAGTTGATGCTTTCTTCACAAATACCGCAGGGCAATAATAGTTTCTGTGACCTCTAATAAGTGTCGTTTATTTATATAAATTATCTCAGGCTTGGATAATGATATCATTAATACTTAGTATATGATTAATTTTCTTTCTTAGAGGGAATATATGCCATAATTTTTATCTCAGTTATAGAAAAATGTATATTATGTAAGTAGTGTTTGTAGAGAGATTATTATTGCTGTCGTTCTTATGGCTTTCCATGAGGTTGAACTCATTTTAACAAGTCAACTTTATTTTCCTTTTTTAAAACCTAATGAAATGGGAGATGAAAACATCTCCCATGTTTTCATGATATAACTAAATGAAAAATATTCTTCTTACTGCTTTAATACCTCAAAACTCAAAGATTTAATTAATGTAAATATATAGATAAAATATAGTTACAGGTAGATAATAGATATACAAACATATAGGTACAAATAACAAAACTTCGACAGTGACTAAATTTTCATCCTTTGTAATGTCATTTTTGCTACAGTTATTTTTTAAATCAAATTATTTGACATTTTATTGACATTCAAATGTACATTTTATTCATTAATTCAAGAATCTTCCCTCCAATTTCTACATTTGCATTGCAGTTGAATATTAGGTGGAAAACACAGATGATTAAAAAGAGAATAAATGGATTGATGAATAGATGAATTCAAACATATGGGAAATTTCAGATAACATGACAGAGTCTGTGAGATTTACGCTTCGATGACCCTGCCTTATTTGGAAATGACTTATCTTTCTATCACTTCGCCTCCAAAAGATGCATAAAAAGCTGAAGAAAGAGATAAACAGAGAAGTATCTCTGCTAGATTCCTTAATATGTTTGAATTTGGACCCAGGTCATCAAAGTAAGAATTGAGTTGGACATTTTGGAGTGCAATAAATAGAATGAACATTGACTTGAAATTCCTTAAATCCTAGTTTATATTCTGATTGGATCACTAACTCATTGTGTAGCTGGGGGGGTAGGGTGGCAAATGACAAAATAATAACAATGAAGATGACTAATTTCTCTTGCTTTTTAATGTTTACAAGGCATTTTCCTTATAACAATCCTGTGATATAGACAATAAAAAAATTATCTGCATTTTTATGGAGGAACAAACAGAGGTACTAAGCCATGACAGACCTTACTCAAGGCTGCATGGAGATTGTAAGTGATAGAATTGAGGTTTTTGAATCCAGGTTTTCTGATTTCAAGTCCAGTACTCTTTTTACTGTACTCACTACCATACTTATCCTCCATAGAAAGCCTCATTTTTTTACCTCTTTAATATGAAGGAGTTAGAATGGACTAGCTCTGAGGTTCCCTCCATCCAGAAAATGTTACGGTTCCAAGTTATGACTGAGAGCAACTCAACGGAATTATTAATTCAAACAGATTTCCCCTTAATTAAAAACAAATTTTTGGAAGTTTGTGGCATTTCCGGTTTCCTGATCATATTTTAGCAAATATTTAGGATGTCATAAAGGTTTGGACAAGTGCCATATACATGAGTATTGAGTGTTGTGAAAATCTCCATGTAGATTCTGATCTACATTTGGTATTTTGGGTAATTTTCCAATCTAGGAATTAAGTTGCCTTGGTTTTCTTCTGAAACATCAGAAAAGTTCGACCTCTGAGAAATCCTTTAATGTCATTAAGTAGAAAACTTTAAAAGTGTCCTACTGAAGGAAATTTTTATTTTTTTCTTAGTGCTTTTCTCTTTCTTTTTTCTCTCTCATCCCCAACCTGTCTTGCCTTTTTTAACTTGGAGTAACCTAGAAGGACTTCTCTTGCTCTTATCTTCAGAGGTTTTTTTTGTTTTGTTTTGTTTTATTAAAAGGGGCCATCTCTTTATTCATTGAATGGGAGTATCTCACTCAAAGTAAGAATCTGATAACATCTTAGCCTAAAATGGCCAGGGTCCCACATTGCATCCTAGGTCATCTGGAGTAGTCCTGATATATATATATCCACTGGATATATATATATATATATATATATATATAGCCACTGGACCCAGATGACTGGAGGAGAAAGTGAGGCCATTGACCTGGCACAACACCTCCCTCACTCAAATCAAAATCAACTACAAATCTTGTCACCATCTTGATGTCATGATCCTCTTTGAGAATGAAGGACAAACACAGCAAAAAGATGTACGAATAAAGTGCTCAGGTACTTAGCAAAGAGATACTGAGTTTATAAAATCATAGAACAATATATTTAAAGCTGGAAGGTGTCTTTGAGGTTACTCAGTTCAACTCTCTTATTTTAAGTATTAGAAAACTGAAACCAAAAGAAGTTAAGTGACTTTCATGTAGCTACCATGTAGCTACATGTACCAGGACATGTAGCTACCAAATGACAGAAGCAAAATGTGAATGCTGGTTTCTTTTTTTTTTTCCCAACGGTTAGTATTCCTTGAAGTAATAAGAATTAAAAGATAACACATTTTGCAAATATATCCCATATAAGTGATCCCCCAGGGGCACAAACTTTGAGTAGTAAAAGAAGTTGGGTGGACAATTGGAAAGGAGTGGAAGGTGGAAGGAGTGTTACTCGCTGAGAGAATCATAAAGGGGCTTAAGCAGGTAGAACCTAATGACTATGGGATAGATGGCCTCCAGGGAGAACAATTCTTGGATGAGACTGTTGAAAAGGTTAGCCTTCAACCAAAAGTTGAACCAGGTATAACCAATTTTTAGATATTTTGCTTTAGATCCAAAACCACTGGAACAAAGGGAATCTACAAAGTCAAGGTAAGAATTTCAAGGAATTAAAATACAACTACTAATACCATAATACAACTACTGGGCAGCTAGGTGGTGCAGTGGATAGAGTACTGGGCTTTGAGTCAGGAAGATTTATCTTTTTGAATTCAAATCCAGTATCAGATATACAGTAGCTGTGTGACCCTGGACAAGTCACTTTATCCTTTTTGCATCAGTTTCCTTATTTGTAAAATGAACTAGGTAAGGAAATGGCAACCACTTTACTATCTTTACCAAAAAAACTCCAAATGGCATCACAAACCATCAAATATGATTGGAAATGCCTGAACAACAAAATACCAAAGGAAAGAAAGTTATTTCCACATCACTAAAGCAAACTGTGAAAACTATGGAAGAAATTATGAGATCACAGAATTTGAGAACTGGAGTTCAGGAACTGAGTGACCATCTAGCCTAATCCATATATAAAAGCATTCCTCAATATAATCTATCCAGCAAGTGGTACTTTAGTCTCTGCTTCAAGATCTTCAAGGACAGGGAACTTCCCATTTCTTGAGGAAAGTCATTCATTTTACTTTTGTACAGCTCTAATCTTTCAGTAGGTTTTCCTGGCATCAAGGCTAAACTTCCCTCTTTGTAACATCTGCTCTTAGTTCATGGTTCAGTTCTTTGAAGCCAAAGAGGAAAACTCTATTTCTTCCTCCATAATACTTTAAGATACTTAAGGGCAGAACTTTTGAAATTTAGAAATGGAAAGTTGTTTGGTTTTTTGACTTGAGAACTAATGAAGTCAGAAATTTTTAAAAAAATACTAAGATTTTCAATCCACAAAAGTTACATGAAAACAAGAAGACCAGAAAGGACGAAGAAATGTCTTTCTGGCTTGCTTAACAAGCATTTAGTTATTTGCAGAGACCAGATGTAGAACACTATTTGAGAACTAGCAGGAACCTATTAAAAATAAAATTGGAAAAACAAAGTTCAGATAAAGATAGGCTTCCATAGCCACAGAAATGTGACTCTAACTCATGGAAACTTTCAAAACTATTACCATTCAGCTGAGATGGAATTGAAACCAAAGGAAATCAGGTACAAGATCTGGAAGATGAAGTTCCATCAGAACATTGTGGGTGGAGTAAAAGTGACTGAGAAAGATGCAGTGTTTGTTTGCCATGCCTTTGAGGACAGAACCAGGTTTAACTTTCACAGCTTCGGTCAGTTTTACTTTTGTTAGTTTTTTTAAACACGTTTATGTTTTGTTAAAATAATCAGTAGTAAAAATAAACAGTGCAAAATAGCAACAACCAAAAAAAACCTGATCAAAAATAAGAATAGTCTTGGTACCAATATGGGAGAGGTAGAAATTTAAATAACTTTGGTACCAATATGGGAGAGGTAGAAATTTAAATTTGCCTCCCTTGCTACAATGGAATCTAAGACTAGAGAAAGAGCGGTGTGTGTGTGTGTGTGTGTGTGTGTGTGTGTGTGTGTGTGTGTGTGTGTGTGTGTTTATGTGCGTGTACATACATGCATGCACATGCATGTGTTGGGGCATGGGGTGAACAGGTAGACAAATACAGATTTTGATGAAAGATGTAGCAGCTCAGGGGAGTAATAGGCTTGTGGCATCACAAAGACAAGCCGTCACTGTATGCCTAAAAGGGACGAAGCAGCAACAAACCAAAGGAGAAGTTACTTAGTTCAATAAAAGTCTTTAATTTGGTGGTTTATACATTTCTCCAAAAAAATTTCAAAGAACTCTCATATGGCCCATTGCATTTAAAAGCATATAGCATTTAAAACAATAATTAATATTGTTGTATTTTTTATCAATTTACATTTTATATCACTTTTAAAATAATTATCTCATTTTATGTTCAAAAAATTGAAAATGCATAAAAGGACGTCGTGTCATCTTATTGTTTCATATTATTTTCTATAGGACTAATCAGATTAGGTACTCGAGAGTAATGTCAAATCTAAGAACTGAGCTCGTGGCTGCCAATGACTCTGTCAAGAATCCAGATGGTGTTTCTGGAAGAATATTTCCCATTAACTTGGCATCTGTGAATGCCATCATAGGTGATGGATGGCAGAGAATATGAATAGTTCTGATCATACAATAAGCTTGAAATAATATCATTATTTTGGCTTTAAATAAATCACATAGGAAAAGATGATAATAAAAGTTCAACTTTTTTTTTAAAAATTGAACTTCCTATTCACTACACATAGTAATTAAATAGCAGTAGAATAAATAATTAAATGTATATACATTATTATATACACATCCAGCCTAATTTGAAAGTACCCAAAACCTTTAATGATCCCATGAAACTCCCCATTGCCTCAGGACTGATGGATGCACATATCTTTAGTTTGAGGTAGGGAAAGGAATATTATGAACATTATTATTATTATAATAAGTAATGCAAAATGTGGATCTACTGAGCAGATGTCCTCAATGACATTGTTTTTGCAGTCTCTCCGAAAACTAGCTCACAAATCTTGGTAGTTTGTTGAATTGTACCAAAGGGATACAACAGTCATGCTGTCTGATACTCGGACCACCAACACAGATCCCAGTTAGTTTCAATTTAATAGCACTTTATGTAACATGACCTGCTCTAGTGGGGAGTGATTTGAACTGAGAACACCAATTCATTTAGAATTGGCCACCAAAAAGTCAACAGATGGTAACAATGTTCACTCAATGCCCATCTGGGCTGAATTTCAAAGAATGACCTAAAGGTGAAAGATTCAGTGTTTCTACTAATTTCACCAATAAGTATTGCATCTGTTGGGTGGTGAGAGTTGGGAGGGCACTTTGAAAGTACATTTATAGGGCTTGTGGTACCTTTTCAATGGATCCGTATGAATAGTTTGCCATGTCATTTGTATATCAGGTCTATGACTCAAGTTATGACACTTCTTTACTGTGAGGCTCTGTTTAAAGAGAAGAAACATAAAAATAACCCATAGGTAATTTTATTATTTCTATATCATTTTGTATGTCAATTTTCAGTGATAACTCTAGGAGACCTTCAAGTAAAAATAAACTTATGGCAATCTGAGCTAGATTGAAGTCCTCTTGGCAATACTGCACAAGATATTTAGTATCACATAGAAATTACAGATAATTTATTTTTCTTTTGTCAAGCTGTATGCTTATAAGCAAGTTTTAAAAGGCTATTTTCAGGTCTTGTTTAAAGTAGAGAGACTTAGTGATTATTTTTAGATTATTTTTCTTTTCAAAACTGTATTCATAGTTTTTTTAACACCTAATTTCCAAACAAAGCCTTCTTCTTTGTACTACCTGGAAAGCCATCCCTCAAAATTAATATAAATAAAATTAATAAAAACAAAGAAAAGGGAGAAATAGTTCAATAAAATATTATCAAGTGTAACAATATATTTAGTCCCCCAGCTCTCCAAATAGGAAATGCACCTACATCTTTCTCATCTTTTCTGTGGCACTTTTGTTAGGATGCATAGGGAATCTAGATGTCACACTGAATAGATTACTGGACTAGGAGTCAGGAAAATTTGAGTTTAAGTCATGCTTCACATGCTTCCCAATGATATGGCCTTGAGCAAGTCATTTAGCCTGTATGCCTGAGTTTCCTCATTCCCAGGGTGGTTGTGATAATTAAATGAGATGCTATGTGCAAAGTTCTTTGGAAACCTTAAAATGCTGTATAAACACTGATTATTATTATTAGTAGTAGTAACCATACTATTCAGTTTGTGGGAAGGGGTTTATATTTATTAGTCTTTCCATCCATATTTTTCTAGCCATTATCTGTTTCTGATACCACAATAATATTCTATTAAGCTAATGGACTAAATTATAGTAAATTATAGCTTAGCATTCTGAAAGGATGAATATTGACTTTGTTACTCTAAAAAGTACAATTATGATCTTTTCTTGTGTATGGTCCTTTCTTCTACCTTTGATCTCCTTGGAACTTATGTCTAGAATTGTGATCTCTAACTCAAAGAATATAAACACTTTAGACACTAAAAATAAGTTTTAACAAATGACATTCTGAAAGAAATTCATTATTACCATAACTGCCTCACTCAATTTTATTACAGTGCTGATTATTCATTGACATGTTTGAAATGGGATATTTATAGATAAATAAATTTATAATATTTACAATTAAATATGGAGAATTACTTTTCTATATTTAAATATACTTCAAATAAAAATTACCTTGCTACATCTTCTGATGATGGCCAAAGATAACCCATTTGTCTTTCATAAAAACACGATTTAATGTCATTATTAGGGCTTATCATCATAGTTTTTCTCAAATGCTCTAAATGGTGTACTTTTTGCATCATTAATTGACCCTGCCACATAGTCCTTTGGGAATAAAATTATGCTATCATTTCTAGTTGCAATTCCTTCTAGCAGAAACCATACGGGCTTATGGAAATGATTTGATGTGTGAAGGTTGAGAAGACAACTCACTTATCACTGTGAATAGCTACAGCTTGATTGCATGAAATGTTTGACTCACTTTATCTCACCATTACAAGGTGAAGTGCTTTTGAGCATGAGCTCTCTGACCCTCTTAGGATTTATGATTTGTTCACAGAGACTGGCAAAAGAGATTCATTCACACATATTATGCAACTAGATAAAGTAAAAAAAGGAGACAAAAATCATATATATACATATTTATTAGACATCATATATTTAGCAATCCTACACTACCAACCTTTTTATTTTTCATTGAGAAGAAAAACAGAATATATACTATTAACCTAATAATCTGAAAAGTCTTTTCAAAATTTTATTTCTATAGAACAATGTATAAAAAAAGGAATGGTATAAGGGATAGTGTGGAGCACTTGGAAAGAAAGTGAACTGAGATGTAGTTCTGCTTTTAATGCATGCTAGTTGTGTAGCCACTGACAAATCAATTAAATTTAAGGTGTCTTCTGTCTTTTCTAACTGATCGTCCCCTCTTTCAGGGAAGCAAGGTTGCATGGTGGATAGAGTGCTGGCCCTGGAGTCAGGAAGACCTGAGTTTAAGTCTGGCCTCAACCAAACACACACAGATAAAGACTAGCTTTGTGACCCTGGGCAAGTCACTTATTTCTCTTTATCTCAGTTTCTCATCTTTAAAATGAGATGGAGAAGGAAATGGAAAACCACTCCATTGTCTTTTCCAAGAAAATCCCAAATGGGATCATAGAGAGTTGGATATGACTGAAAAAACTCAAGAACAAGTCTGCTCTTCATCCACATTCTCCCATTGATATTTAATCTTTCCCTCTTTACTGGTTTCTTTCTTGGTGCAAAGAAATTTACCTATGTAAGTAATATCTTTTAAGAAAAATTCTCATTTTATGTGCTCATCCTTGCTAGTTATGATCCTATGTTTCACCTTCTTTTCTTGGCTAAATTCCTTGAGAAAACCATCTGTATTGGGTGCCTTCACTTTTTCTTCTTTTCTAAAATATCTGAAATCTGGATTGTGCCTTCTTCATTCAAGCCAAATAGAATTATCTGTTGCCTCTTATTGATCATATTTAATTATCTTTTTCAGTCTACTTCTCTGATATGCCTGTCGTTGTTGACGTTGCTGTTTACCTTCTCCTGGATACCCTCTCTTCTTTTGGTATTGTGACATTTTCTCCATCTCCTCCTCCTAATTGCCACATGTCATTCTGTGGATCTTGTTCCAGAACATGTTGAAAAATTATGGGTATCTTCCAGTCACTGTTCTATATAATCTCTTACCATTCTTCTCTCTCACTAGGTGATCTCATCAATTCCCACTACTACTTCAATATTTATCTATCAGATTATTCACTGAATAGTATACCCATTTCTAAACTCTCCCCAAAGACACAAGCCCACATACTTATCTTCCTTTTTTATATATCTCAAACTGGTTTTCCAATTCCAACGTGAAATGCCCAAAATGTAACTCTTTTTCTTTTCACACAACCTTTCCCTCTTCCCAGATTTCCTGCTTCTGGCAAGGGTACAAATAACCTTCAGTCACCTAGGCTCACAGCCTCAGTATCATCCAGAACTCCTCATTCACACTCATCCTACTTCTCAACCCTTTTGTCATTTCATCATTTTTTTTACTTTCACATCCCTTATAAACTGTCATTACACTTCATTTGCAAAGAATGTAGGTTTTCATCACCTTGTGTCTGGATTATTTTGATAACACTCTATTTGGAATCCCTTCCTCAAGCTCTCCCCTCTTCAAACTATTCTCTACTTAGATGTAAAAGTCATTTTCCTTAAGCCCAGGTCTCACTATGTCACTTATTTACTCAGTAAGCCCTCAGTGACTCATTTTATCTCCACGATCTCCATTTTATTCCAATATGATATCCTGTATTTGGCATTTCCTTCAAAACTTAGATCCTTCCCACTTTTCCAGTTTTCATACATTTAATAGTCTTCTATGTACTCTAAAATACAGATTCTATGATCTATTTGCTCTTCCTTCCACAGGACAATCTTTCAAATGAGGCAACTAGGTGGTACAGTGGATAGAACACCAGTGCAGGAGTCAGGAGGACCTGAGTTCAAATCTCACCTCATACACTTGACACTCACTAGATGTGTGACCTTGGACAAATCACTTAACTCCAATTGCCTCATCCTGGATCATCTCTAGCCATCCTGATGAATATCTGGTCGCTGGATTCAGATAGGTCTGGAGGAGAAGTGAGGCTGGTGACCTGCACAGCTCTCCCTCACTCAAAACAAAATCAAGTGCAAGTCATGTCATTATTTCTCTGATGGCATGGTCTTCTTCAGCAAAGATGAACACACACACTTGGTATCTTTTAAATGCATGTGTTTTTATCAGTTGTTCCTCATTCCTTGAAAGCATTGCCTCTTCTCTTGAAAGCATTGCCTCTACCTCTTGACTTCTCTGGTTTCCTAAAAGTCTTAATTTAAGTCCCATCTTTTACAGGAAAGCTTTTCCTCATAAACTCCCTGTTTCAATTGTAAGATGATCTCTATGACATTACTCTTCCATTTATAAACCATGTATCTTGTGTAATTTTAGTCATTTGCTTATGTTTACCATTAGAAAATGAGCTTTATGAGGAAAAAGAATTAACCAGTTCAAATGAAAACAACTGGATTTTTTTTTTTTTGTTTATCTATTATACTATAGTGAAACCCTTCTCTGGCATTGGTACCAATATGGTAATGAAAACTAAGGCAGTAATAATAAGAAAATATTGTCTCTTTAGACATCTCTCATTTACTTATTGCTTGACATTTACATTTTATTTTAAATGTATAATGTCCCATTACTTTGGAGCTAACTTCAATTTAAATGTCTCACACTATAAGATTCAATCTATCTCTGAACATTATGAAATCCTTTAAGATATATATTAGACTAATGCTTGGTTGTATTCCTTTCCTACTTTTTCTAAAATTTTATTTATTTTATTCTGCACTTAAGAAGTAAAGCAAGCATTTCTATAACATAGTAGAATAGGAGAAAAAAAGATGATTGCACATGGAACTGCAAATCTATTATGTAAAATTTGCTATTCCTTTTAAATATATCATAAAGTATTAGTAACTTTCTTTTTTTCTCCCCCCCAAACTAGAGATGGCTACCATTTTATACCCCCCCACACACACACATACACAGACATGCACACACACACACAACCTTTCTATACATCTATTTACCAGTTCTTTCTCTGGATATAGATAACATCTTCGTTCTTGTTCCCTGAAGATACCATAGTCACTCATTGTCTAGGTCCACATTATTTCTACTTTAGCAATGAGATTCTGTTTATTGGGAAGATTCAAATGCAGAGCAATATTTCTTCTTATTCCATTCTCCACCTTTTGAAAAATGAAGTTAGTAATTAGGTAATCAAGAATTGATCAGAGATTTCTGTTTAGCAGAGAAGAGCCTCCACCATGTTTAGGTATTTGTGACATCAGTACTGTACAATACTGCTATACTTCCATGGTTTATATACTCATCATCTATTTTCTGCTGGTCAAATAATCAATAGTGTGGCACAATTACAATAATGTTGTGAGATAACGTGAGTTCACAAATGATTGTAAATAACTTTGTAATGTAAATATGTAAAATGCATAATATGTAAATATGGAAAATGTATGAATATGTAAAATATTTGCAAATCTTAAGCACTACTATTTCTCTTTGCTTTCATGCTTATCCAAATGTTCTCTACTATTTGTCTCCCTTATTTTCATATAGATACAACCTCTAAATTTTCCAGAAATCATACCACTCTTCCTCAATGCCACCTTCTTGAAGGGGATGACCTTATGTTTTTTCTACCATTTTAAAAATATATTAAGATAATTTTGAATCTTGACAACCTAAGAAAGTATAGCAACCATGTTTCTAATGCATAATTAACTCACTACTAATTCAAACATAAACATAGAGACTGTCATATGTGTATATATATATATATATAAAACAGATAATTCATATATATAGGATAATGTTCTGATGCATGTATACCATGTAGTTATGTGTTTATATGTGTATATGCACATGTATGCCTCCTTTAGATATGTAGTAGATGAAAGATGAACTCACTCTCCACAGAAGAAATGTCTTCAACATTAGACTGTTTGAATTTGGAGTTTTTAATTCATCTTCTAAGGTAAAGAGAAATGGCAATGTTTTGCTTCAAGAATATGACGGCAACAAGAATTCTTGAAAGGAAAAGAAAGAATTGACTTAGAGAAGAGTGATACTTTCCTTTCAGTTGTCCAAGAGTGTCATGAAGAGGCATAATGTATAGTGAAGCAATGTGTTGGGAGAGGGGAGAGAATAGTTGATGGTTTTTTGAAGGGTCTCTGGGAGCATGAGAAAGAAAAAAACAAGCAAGAGAAGGTGGGGCAGCTGAAAAAGCAGCAATGGCTATGTTCAATGCCAGCTAACAGCAATCACAAAATGAATTATTCCGATTACTTACCACTTCAATTGGGTGCAACTAGTGACCCTTCCAAGTATGTTTATTTATTAAATATTTTGTTTTACGAAACTATTTTTCCTTCTTATAAACTTTTTCAGTTAGACCCAAGCATGTCTATCTTTAAATTTTCATTATAGCATGAGGGTATGGACAAAACACTGAAGTCAGCAGAAAGACAATGTCCTTTCCTGGCACAGTAGTCATGGTACTCATGGTCAGGGAATCTCTCTCTCTCTCTCTCTCTCTCTCTCTCTCTCTCTCTCTCTCTCTCTCTCTCTTTCTCTCTCTCTCTCTCTCTTTCTCTCTCTCTCTTTCTCTCTCTATCTCTCATCCTTTTTTCCCCTGTTCTACTATGCTATGGAAATACTTGTTTTATTTCTTCAGTGCATGTTTCTCATAGCTTTTCATGTGTTTCATTAGGAAGCTAACTGGTACAGTAGATAAAGCACCAGCCTTGTAGTCAGGAAGACCTGAGTTCAAATCTGGCCCAAGACGCTTATTTCTGTATGACCCTGGGCATGCCTCTTAACCTTGTTTGCCTTAGTTTCCTCATCTGTAAAAGGAAGTAGAGAAGGGAATGGCAAACTACTCTAGTATCTTTGAGAAGAAATCCTCAAGTAGGGTCATGAAGAGTCAGACACAACTGAACAAATACAGTTATTTTAATGAAGACAAAATATAGAGATATCTATGATTCCCAGAATAAGTTGATATGTTAATATGATTATAGAAATCAAAGTTTTGAAGACTATTTGAACAGTTAAAAGAAATGACTTATTAACTCTGAAGAAAAGCTTGCATAATGTGAACTGATGTGTAGAGAATAATTAAAATGCCATTCCAAAAGGTTAATGTAGTAATTAACTTGCCTTAAATTTTTAATTTAGGTAGTTGCACAGATTTTTGCAACATTTCAAAGCTGTCTATTACCTAGTTTTTTCACTTACTTAAATGGAGGTATACATCTGTGCTGAAAGTATCACACATTATAACAAAATAAGACATTTGAAATAAAATATTTCATAATAACACATATCACATCTCTTTAAAAACTATTGTCCAGTGTATAATCCTGGTCTTCTGATATGATGAATGGTCAGTTTTAACATTCAAAAGCAGAAAAAATTGCTATTGAATGCCTACTATGTATAAGACACACTAGCAGGCTCTATAAAACTTTGAAGGAGTTTATTTGTATACAAACATTCTTTCAATTATATCTTTCATTACTTAGTTCAGCATTTTGAAAAAAAAATGAACTTCTTGAGTTCCACAAGAAAAATGTTTTAAATTTACAATCTACCTAAAATATGATTGTAGTGTTAGGATTTCTTGATATTAAAGTTGATTTTGGTTATACATTAATAATTGTGTTTTTGTCAATGGTAGAGGAATAATTGAAGAACCAAAAGATTGTGGGACTTAGAATAAAAAAGCCCAACAACCTGGGTTCAGGTGTTGCCCCATACACTAATTAATTGTGTGCAGTCTCAGACTATTCATTAAAATTTATTTATGAAGTTATGGTGGAGTAAACATCTATTCTGAAGAAATGACAGATACTTGATGAATTGTGAAATGACATTTTATGAGGCATAAACTGGACTATGCTTCAATTTAAAGGCATTAAATCTTTTGTGCATGAGTTAGAACCTCATCCTATATTTGCCCTACTTTGTTAAACTGTACCCTCTAAATTTTGCTATTTTGATTTTTTAAACCTAACTTCACAAAAGTGATCACAACCTTCTATAACTTAGCAGACAATCTACAGTCTTTACATCATCTGGGAACAGATGTATGTTGGAAAGATATCAAACCAGTTGACGTGATCCAACTGTCAAATTTTTAAAGTGAAAATTCACAGCATCAAAACCACCAAACACTATAATTCAGGGATTGATTTATTGTTTTGTTTGTCTAAATTTTAGGAAGTTATTGAGAAGTGTGTAGCGCATACTTTTTCCCCAGAGGCCCAGTAGTTAAATATTTACCCACATAGCCTTGGCTGAGGACAATCTTTTGGTAATGAGTTGATCTGAACATTTTACTTAATCTGCATAACACTCATTATTTGTTATTAGATTCATTTGTAATCATTCTAGGGGACTAGAAGGCAAAAGCTGCACGCACTCCACTTTGTGAATTTTCTTCATTTTTTTTTCCCGCAGCGGAAAGAGAGAGCTTTAATTTTACTAAAGTAAATGTGAATGAATGTCTATGATGGGAAACAGTGAAACTTGGCTAAGTGTCCAGTATTTATCAATTGAACATGGGAAATTCCCTAATATTTGGACCTATGGTCAAGGGAAAACACAATTTGTACCAGACTAAGGTAAAGTCAAGAGCCCTCTATACATGATTCTTAAACTGTGGGCCCTAATTATTGAAATGGTGTTTATCCCCACAAACAAATCCTTAGCTCCCAATCTATGGAATAGGCTCCAAATATCAGCTGGTACATTCATCATTGGGACATTTCCGTGGGAGAGGGACCATATGAACAGCTGTCAGAAAGCCTCCACACTGTATGTATCTTTAAACAAAATCAGTATAAACAGACTAAATGTGATCCATTTGTCAAAATATGAAAATATTCTGTACTCAGTAGCTCCTAATAGTGGAGTGGAAAATTCCTAGTTTGGAAAATTCTTTCAATGATTTAGATTCATAATTCATCTTATAAAATATTTCTCTGAATATTTCCTTAATGATCACTTATTCAAAAATTGTATTTGCTGTAAAAATTATGCCAAATAAAAAATGGAATTCAAGATTAAGTTATTGGCCCAATTATATCGCATAGGAAAGAAATTAGTCAACCTCAAATACATATATTTAAGTCTTATAGACAGAAAGCTCTCTTGTGGTAAATATGACAAAGTTTGAGAACAATGTAATTTCTCTGCATTCTGTGTAGATACATACGTGTTCAAATATGTTCATCCTTCGTTGCCATCAGAGAAACACTGACATGACTTACACTTGACTTTGTTTTGAGTGAGGGAGGGCTGTGCAGGTCACCAGCCTCACTCCTCCTTCAGAGCCATCTGAATCCAGTGACCAGATATTCATCTGGATGACTGGAGATGATCCAGGATGAGGGAATTGCGGTTAAGTGACTTGCCCAAGGTCACACATCTAGTAAGTGTCAAGTGTCTGAGGTGAGATTTGAACTCAGGTCCTCCTGACTCCTGCACTGGTGCTTTATCCACTGCACCATCTAGCTAATCCATCAATATCAAATACATTAAAGAAAGAAGAAAATTTAATTCTCTGAAGAGAATGAAGGTGACAGAAAATCACACAGCAAAATCATCAGGAAGAAAGGAAGTAATAAAGGTTGAAGGGAAGGAAGGAAGGCAAGAAGAAAGGAAAAGAGAGAAAGAAAGAGAGAGGGAGGAAATATGCGTTTATTGAGATACTGCTATGATTCAGGCATTGTGGTAAGTCCATTAAAAATATTATCTCATTTGATCATCATAACAACCCAGGGATATAGGTGCTGGGTAAAGTGATTTCCCTAGGATTGGATAGCTAATAATTGTCTAAGGTTATATTTAAAATCATTTCTTCTCATTTCCAAGACTGTTATTCTCTCAGTTGAATTATCTAAATGTCACAGATTCATGACTGATGTTAACTATAGAAACTTCTGAACTTCTCTTCCTTTTTCTTCAAAATTGAGTTAATATTTACACTACTTATTTCGCAGCGTTATCATGAGGATCAGACTTTTTGAGTCTTAAAACATTATATAAATATGACTGGTGAGGGTGAGGATGATGATAAATCAATAAGAAAATGTTAAGCATTAGTGATGTTCTAGATGCTGTACTTGAACCTTTAAGTACAAGGGCAAAAAATAAATCCTCATAGATCTTGCATACTTTAGGAGAAATAGCACACATACATTTAAGTGTATGCAAAATTTATTAAATACACAGGTAAATACAAGTGTTGGGCTCTAGATGGCAAAATGATCAATAAATAATTTTCTTTTCTTTCTATCTTTGTAATTGACAATTTTCTTTTCATTATTCACTCTGGTTGTTTAATTGCTACAGAACAAAATCCCATAGGTTTTGATGTGTCAGTTGGTATCAGACAAAAGGAAGAACATAATGATGACCTTAAATATAATTATTATGTCTCCAAGATGTTTTTCTAAAAAACGTTTTTCTAAAAAAAAGTTTTTGTTATGCATAAAATGGTTGATTTTATCTGTAAGAGAGGTAATGTTGCACTTTATGTTTGTATGAGGAAATTGATAGGATCCATTAATAGCTTTAACTTTGGGATCCAAAATCCTCCACCAGTACTATTTAAGCAACAGACCTATGGAATCGTTTGTAGAGCATTTCCAACATCAAATTTCTATTATCTTTTCTAACACCCAAATGCTGTCACCAAACAATTAATATGAACAGCTAAAGTCAACAAAGGAGGCCAAATGATGAATAGATCTCAGCAATATGAGGACTCTGAAATGATGACACTAATTTTATATTTATAATTTAGTCTTTTGAATAACTATTAGAAGAGAGAATCAAGCAATATGTCATGTGCCGCAGATTTATGATTGATCTCACTAAGCAGGTATCTATCTGCAAAGTCACCATCCTGGAAAATGAAAAAGTATGTAAAAATTGGAACAATTAAGTTTTGATGGGATAAACTCATGTTCTTGTGTTTCACTTGTTGGGTGACATTGTGGGACCATAGTTAACTGCTGCCATACTTTCATTCCTTATACAGCTGTTGCTTTTCTTTCCTGGACTACATATTAAAGTTTATGGACCTTGTCCTCTTGACACTTACATACAAAAATCAATTTCTATCAATTTCACACACAGCTATGTGGATGGAGTTAGTACATCCATTAGGGTGAGGTCAAGTAAAATATTTCCAAGATTGTCTAATCATCATAACTTTAAGCTAATCCTTTTTAAAAAATCATACACATACCTTTATCAAAGAAAATCTCCATTGATGATTCACTATGTGCATGACCTGCAACAAGAGACTGTATTCACTCTCATGTTGACACCGAATATTTTTCTTTTATTTCTTTATTTATTTTTAGATTACAACATTCATTTCCACAAAATTTTGAGTTCCAATTTTTCTCCCCATCTCTCCCCTCCTCCCACTCCATAACACCTTGCATTCTGATTACCCCTTCCCTCAATGGGCCCTCCCTTCTACCCCACCACACCCTTCCCTTATCCCTGCATTCTCTTTTCTTGTAGGGCAAGACAGATTTCTATACCCCATTACCCATATTTCTTCTTTTCCAGTTATATGCAATAACAATTCTCAACATTCATTTCTAATACTTTGAATTCCAATTTCTCTCGCTTCCTCCCTCCCCACCCATCCCCACTGAGAAAGCAAGCAATTCAGTGCAGGCTATATATGTGTCATTTTGCAAAGGACTTCCATAATAGTCATGTGATGGAAGACTAACTTCATATCCTTCCATCCTACCCTGCCCTCCCTTTATTCTATTCTCTCATTTGACCTTGCCCTTTCCCAAAAGTGTTTATTTCTAGTTACTCCCTTCTCCCATTTGCCATCCTTTCTATCATCTCCCTCAGCCCACCTGTCCACTTCTCCCTATAGTGTAAGACGGATTTTCATACTTGAGTGAGCATGTTATTCTCTCCTTAAGCCATATGTGAAGAGAGTAAGCTTCATTTTCCCT
The DNA here is from genome assembly GCA_023548195.1 of Bettongia penicillata ogilbyi. Classification (NCBI taxonomy): domain Eukaryota; kingdom Metazoa; phylum Chordata; class Mammalia; order Diprotodontia; family Potoroidae; genus Bettongia; species Bettongia penicillata. The sequence goes on along the minus strand of JAJHZJ010000129.1, from coordinate 1,252,493 downwards.
TCTCACCTCCTCTCTTTTCTCCTCCAATGAAAATATATTTTTCTTAACTCTTTTATGAGTGATAATTTGCTCCATTCCACTTCTCCCTTTCTCTTCCCAATATATTTCTCTCTCATCCCTTAATTTTATTTTTCTATAGATATCATCCCTTCTGATTCAACTCAACCTGTGTTCTCTATCTGTGTGTGTGTTTGTGTATAATTCCTCCACCTACCCAAATACTGAGAAAAGTCTCAAGAGTTACAAATCTTATCTTTCCATGTAGAAATGTAAAGAGTTCAGTTTTAGAAAGTCCTTTATGATTTCTCTTTCCTGTTTATCTTTTTACACTTCTCTTGATTCTTGTGTTTGAAAATCAAATTTTCTCTTCATTTCTGGTCTTTTCATCATGAATGCTTGAAAGTCCTCTGTATCATTGAATGATCATTTTTTCCCTTGAAGTATTATACTCAGTTTTGCTGGGTAGAAAATGTCTAGACTGTTTTCTTGATCATGGCTTTCAGGTAGTCCCATAATTTTTAAATTGTCTCTCCTCGATCAATTTTCCAGGTCAGTTGTTTTTCCAATGAGATATTTCATATTGTCTTCTATTTTTTATTCTTTTGGTTTTGCTCTGTAATTTCTTGATTTATCATAAAGTCATTAGCTTCACTCAGCTTCACTCTCATTTTTAAAGAACAATTTTCTTCAGTGATCTTTTGAACCTCCTTTGCCATTCGACTAATTTTGCTTTTTAAAGCCTTTTTATCCTCATTGTACCTCTTTTTTTCTTTTCTTTTTATTTATTTATTTAAATTTATTTATTTAACTTTTAACATTAATTTTCACAAAATTTGGGGCTCCAAATTTTCTCCCCATTTCTTCCATCTCCCCACCCCCAAACACTGAGCATTCTAATTGCCCCTATCACCAATCTGCCCTCTCTTCTATCATCCCTCCCTTCTCTTGTCTCCATCTTCTCTTTTGTCCTGTAGGGCCAGATGACTTTCTATTCCCTATTAACTGTATTTCTTATTTCCTAGGAGCAAGAACAATACTAAACAGTTGTTCCTAAAACTTTGAATTCCAAATTCTCTTCATCCCTCCTTCCCCACCCATTCCATTTGGGAAGCAAGCAATTCAATATAGGCCATATCTGTATAGTTTTGCAAATGATTTCCATAATAGTCATGTTGTGTAAGACTAACTATATTTCCCTCCATCCTATCCTGCTCCCCCTTGCTTCTATTCTCTCTTTTGATCCTGTCCCTCCCCAAGTGTTGATTTCAAATTGCTCCCTCCTTCCACTGCCCTCCCTCCCATTATCTCCCCCACCCTGCTTATCCCCTTCTCCCTCACTTTCCTATATTGTAAGATAGGTTTTCATACCAAAATGAGTGTGCATTTTACTCATTCCTTTAGTTGAATGTGAGCAGAGTAAGCTTCATGTTTTTCTCTCACCTCCTCTCTTTTTCCCCCACTGAAAAGTCTTTTGCTTGCCTCTTTTATGAGAGATAATTTGCCCCATTCCATTTCCCCCTTTCTCCTCCCAATATATCTCTCTCACCACTTAATTTCATTTTTTAAGATATGATCCCATCCTATTCAATTCATTCTGTGCTGTGTGTGTGTGCATGTGTGTGTGTGTGTGTGTGTGCATGTGTGTAATCCCATCAACTACCCAGATACTGAAAAGTTTCAAGAGTTACAAATATTGTCTTTCCATGTAGGAATGTAAACAATTCAACTTTAGTACATCCCCTATGACTTCTCTTTGCTGTTTACCTTTTCATGCTTCTCTTCATTCTTGTGTTTGAAAGTCAAATTTTCTTTTCAGCTCTGGTCTTTTCATCAAGAATGCTTGAAAGTCCTCTATTTCATTGAAAGACCATTTTTTTTCCCCTGAAGTAATATGTTCAGTTCTGCTGTGTAAGTCATTCTTGGTTTTAGTCCTAGTTCCTTTGACTTCTGGAATATCATATTCCATGCTCTTTGATCTCTTAATGTAGAAGCTGCTAGATCTTGTGTTATCCTGATTGTATTTCCACAATACTGGAATTGTTTCTTTCTAGTTGCTTGCAATATTTTCTCCTTGACCAGGGAACTCTGGAATTTGGCCACCATGTTCCTAGGAGTTTCTCTCTTTGGATCTCTTTCAGGAAGTGATCAGTGGATTCTTGCAATATTTATTTTGCCCTCTGGCTGTAGAATCTCAGGGAAGTTTTCCTTGATAATTTCATGGAAGATGATGCCTAAGCTCTTTTTTGATCATGGTTTTCAGGCAGTCCCTTAATTTTTAAATTGTCTCTCCTGGATCTATTTTCCAAGTCAGTTGTTTTTCCCATGAGATATTTCACATTCTCTTCCATTTTTTCGTTCTTTTGGTTTTGTTTGGTGATTTCTTGGTTTCTCATAAAGTCATTAGACTCCATCTGTTCCATTCTAATTTTGAGAGAACTATTAAATTCAGTGAGCTTTTGAGCCTCTTTTTCCATTTGGCTCATTCTGCTTTTGAAAGCATTCTTCTCCTCATTGGCTTTTTGAACCTCCTTTGCCAATTGAGTGAGCCTATTTTTCAAGGTCTTATTTTCTTCAGCATTTTTTTGGGTCTCCTTTAGCAAGGTGTTGACCCACTTTTCATGATTTTCTTGCATTTCTCTCATTTCTCTTCCCAGTTTTTCCTCCACCCATCTAACTTGATTTTCAAAATCCTTTTTGAGCTCTTCCATGGCCTGAGCCCCTTGAATATTTATGTAGGGTGCTTGGGATACAGAAGCCTGGACTTCCATGTCTTTCCCTGATGGTAAGCATTGTTCTTCCTCATCATTAAGGATGGGAGGAGGTATCTGTTCACCAAGAAAATAACCTTCTATGGTCTTACTTTATTTTTTCCCCTTTTTTCGGCATTTTCCCAACCAGTTACTTGACTTTTGGGGCCTTTGTCAAGAATAGGGTATACTCTGGGAATCTGTGAGATCTCAGTTCCTCCAAAGTGGCACGACCAAGCGTGCACTTCTCTGAACACAGAGAGGGAGAATCTTAGCAGAGGTTCCTCTCCACAGCCCCCTGACCTCCAGTTCCCAAGTCAGCACTGGGGGCTGATTTTCAGATAAGCTGGATGGGCAGGGTCGTCATTCAGTGGGAGACAAAGACCAGTTTGCCCAAGGCCTCCACACAGGGCAGAAGCAAGATTCAGCTCTTCAATGACCCCAGGGGTTTTTACACTCCAAAAATGTATGTGGCTGCTACACCTAGCCTCTGAGGCATCTGCCTGCTGCTGGAGCTATGGGAAGGCCCTTCTCCCTTCCTAGTTGGCTGATTAAACCCCATCAGTGACCTTTTTCACCTGTGGGCCAAGTGATCTGAGGACCTGCTACTGCGACTGGAGATTCCGCCCCAGAGGTGTCTTCCTCCCAGAGTCTCATCATGCCTTGGCAAAGGCTGGGCTGGGATCCACACTTGGCTCCATGTCTGGCACAACTGACATTTCTGTGGGCCTTTCAGGTCACCCTGGGCTGGAAATCTCCTCCACTCTATTGTTCTCCACTTCTGCTGCTCCAAAATTTGTTCAGAGTCCTTCTCTACAGGTATTTTATGGGCTGTGGGGAGGACCCTGTATAAGTGTGTCTTTCTAGTCTGCCATCTTGGCTCTACCCCATCTGGACCTCTTTTTCCAATTGAGTTAGCCTATTTTTAAAGGTGTTATTTCTTCAGCATTTTGGGGGTCTCCTTCAGCAAGCTGTTGACTTGCTTTTGAAGCTCTTCCATGACCTGAGCCTACTGCATATTCATTTTGGAGGTACTGGATGCAGAAATTTTGACTTCCTCTGACAGTATGCCTTGTTCTTCCTCATCCACAAGGAAGGAAGGAATTACTGGTTCACCAAGAAAGTAACCTTCTATGGTCTATTTTTTTCCCTGTTTTGGACATTGTCACAGTGAGTTACTTGACTTCTGAATCCTTTGTCAAGCAGAGCATCCTAGTGCTCCTCCTTATCCCAGGCTGAGATTCAGATAAGCTACTAAATTCCCCAGGGCCTTTAAGCTGAACCACTCCCACAATGGAAGCTGCCACCCTACTTGGCCACTGCCATGCAGTGTTGCTCCCTGCTATTGCCACTATTGCCTGGGACCTGTACTAGGAGGTACCCTGTTCCCTTTTCACCCTGTTGGGAAAGCCCTCTCACTGACCTTTGAAGCTTTTTTTGGCACTTGTGGGTTGAAGGATATGAGATTTTACTGCCTGGGTATTCTGCCCAGGGGGCCTGTTTTGATCCTGTTTCTCCTGGTGTGTGTCCAGGGCTAGGCTCTGTTCTGCTCAGTGTCTCAGGGGATAGACCTTTTCCTGTTGCCCTTCCAGGTTACCTTTGGCTGGAAATCTCTTTCACTCTGTCATTCTGTGATTTCTGCTGCTCTATAATTTGTTGAGAGTCATTTTTTTTACATGTATTTTATGGGCTGTGAGGGCAGAGCTAGAGTATGTGTGTCTTTCTACTGTGCCATCTTGGCTCCGCCCCTTTCAAAATATTTTTTAAAAAAACCTTGAACATTTTTATAAGGAGAGAGGTGCATAGAGGCAGGGACATTCCACCTCTCAAGGTAAATGTATTATCATTCAAATACATATTACTCTTATAGCTGTGGTTGATCCTAGCTTTTTCTTTTTTTGTTGAGTTGGATGGGCCTTATTTCTTTAAAAGAGGCCAAGTTCCCTATTTCCTAATAGGTGTCTTTTTTGATTGGTTATTTTTGTCAAGTATTTGTTAGCAACAATCAGGTAGGTCTATTTACTGCAGATGAGAGCCTCAAAGACCTGAGACCAGTGGTCACTTAAGTGATCTTTGCATGACCTTCAGTACCCAAATAGACTACTCTTTCATCCTGAGCTATGAAAGAATAAGGGAATTAACAGTAGGTAAAGTTTAAAGAATGTTGCAAAGACTTGTCTATAGTGATTTGGCATTTTTCTTTACTCTTTTCCTTCTCTTGTATGATGCAGACTTATCTACTTCAAGAATGTCAATCAAGTTCTCCTGGGGCATATTTATGCATTCTTGAGTCTTGGATTCTCTGTTAAAATTTGTCTTTTGGGAGTCATAACACTGAGAACATGATAAAATAATCAACATGATGATGTAACTTGTAGATTAATTCTCACAGTATTAAATCTGATCCTCCACTACTGAGTTGTCCAGTCGTTGGAAATAATTTTCCATAAGAAGATATCTTCATCAGAGTTCATTATATAATCTACTTGGGAAATCAGAGTCCTATTTTAATTCCCTCATAGTTGCATTAAGGGGTCGGAGTTTAGAGGTCCTGAAGAAGTTTTGTGTTCATAGGGGTCACTTGCAGATCAGAGGTCTTAAATGATATTTTTCTTAGATTCATATTTGAGGCCTAAAACTAAGACCTCACTTTTACTCTGCAGTATTTGGGAATAGAAAAAGGAAAACAACCATTGATAAAAATTCTATATCTAAATATTATACACTTGCTTAGCCCTCTTTGTATCTCATAGTATTTAAAATATTGAGATTGTGTGTGGAGTGAAACATGTTAATTTGTTTTCTTATCAATTTGCTTTTACCTTTCTACCTTATCACCTTTTGAGCTTATCGCCCCTCTCCACTTTTCGTTTTGTTGTTCCTTTCAAGTTCTTATTCTTTAACTTTTTATTTCTTTCAGCTTAGTTGTTCTTAAGCTCAAATTATTTTCATTTAGTTTAACCTCAAGTAATTATCTCAAATTTCTCATCTTCAACTTCAGTTTCTAGACTTATTCACAATGCCCTGTATCTAATGTCCACCACAGATTTTTGTTCAAGGCAAGTTCTTCACTTGTCCTTGGCTCACAACCTTCGCTTACTTATTAACAGTTAAAGCTATCCCAAAAAGAATGTATTGGATCCTGACTGGAAGATTTCCTATTATGAAGTATTCAAGAAGAAATTGGAAGGACACTTGTCAGGGCAATTATAGTAGGAAACCAATTATGGGAATGCATTGGACTAGATTACACACAAACACCTGCCATACATGTATGTGTATATATGTCACGTATCTACACATACATATATACCTACGTATATAATAGCCCATACACATACACACAAACACACACACACATATATATATGTATACATATATATATATATAAAATGGCATATATGTGTATATGCCCACACATATACACCCAATATACAGCAGCATAGCATCGCATGGTCAGATTGAGAGATAACACAAACAAATTATATAAGTAAGCATCCCAAAGGTACTGTTCTGATGACTTGTAGATATTTGTCATGCTTGTTTGATTTTTTTTTTTTACTGTTTATACAGACAGAAAATAGTTATGTATGTATGAAATACAAATCTCTCCTTCTGATAGGATATGGAGGTGAAGGAAATACTTCTCTCTATGTCCACATTTTGTCAGTAAGGATGAAATAGTGCCTGGAAAAACAGAATATAGGACCTAAGAAGAGAATATAAAAAGAAAACAAAAGACTCTTAAGAGGACAAAGAGAGATAAAGCCATGAATATGAGAGTCACAATGTTCACAAATAGAAGAATGCAGCATAAAGGGGGAAGAAAAGCATAAAGACTGTATTTTCAGTGATTTGAAAACCAGTAGTTAAAAAAAAATTAGAGTAGGGTTCCCCTCCCCAATTAATTACAGAAATGCTGGGCATTTTGATTGAATCAATCAGATAATCAAAAGCATAAATTACATCTGAACCAGTTATTTATTAATTCAATAAGAATGAAGTGTTTTGATCATTTGATGAAGACAGATGATAAAACATCTTGTGATTAGTTGGTATAATAATATCAAAATATTATAATATACATATAATATAATAAAAAGAAACATCTTGTGATTAGTTGATATAATAATGCATAGCAGTGATAGTGAGTTCACTGCTGTTTTTCACATATGACATTTCGTCTCCATACTTACTCATGTATTTTCCATCATGCATTTTTCACTGTCTGTCCTCCATAATTAGAATATTCTGTCTCATTTTTATACCCCTTGGATTCCCTGACTTCCTTCAGGTCTCAGCTAAAGTCTCGCCTTTTATAACTTGCTTTTCCTACCGATCCTTAATCTGAGTGTCTCCTTTCTGAGATTTCCTCCAATTTAGAAGATTTATTTCCTTTTTAAATGTAGTTGTTTACATATTCTATCCCCATTATATTGGTAGCCCCTTGAAAGCAGAATCCAATTTTTTCTTTTGCTTCTTTCTTTTTATCCCCTATACTTAGTACAGTGCTTTGCACATAATGAGCACTTAAGTACCTGTTCGCTGTAATTCATGGAGCAGAGAAATCCAATTTACTACTATGTATGCTCTTTAGAAATTATGGTACACTAATAATGTTTACATTCATAAATTCATGCAATCAAACTTTACAGACTATTCAGCAATACAAACATCAACTCCTCTAAGAGTAAATCAGCAAATTGAATCTTAAAGGTCCCAAAAAAGCTTGTCTAGTACAAGTGGTCATAAAAATCATTCCTTCTCTTGCCATCTGTAAGCCATATGTTTTCCTTTAACTTTATACTTTTGTTAAGTTTTGTCAATCAATGCTGTTCTCAAGTAAACATGTGATGCTCAAAATTCCAAGAGCAGGGAAAGCAGGAGTCTGTCTTGGTTGTCACCTGGGAACATACTGATTACTGGGGGCTCCTATGGATTTTTATAGTTCTGGATAAACACATTTACTAACTTACATTTAAGTTCTGATTACTCAGTTATTTTCTTCATTTTTGTTAATAATTGTTTTAAGTTTTCAACAATCATTTCCATAAGTTTTCATTTTTTCTTCCCTTCCCTCCCTCTTCCCTTTGCACAATGACATGCCATCTTATATGAGTTCTACACATACATTTTCACATTAGTCATGTTGCATAGAAGAATTGAAATGCATGGGAGAAACCAATGGAAAACAAAACATAACACAATAGAAAATAGTCTGCTTCATTGTGAGTTTTGATTCTATAGTTCTTTCTTTGGATATGGATTTCATTTTGCATCAATAGTCCTTTGAAAATGTTTTAGGTCCTTGCGTTGCTGTGAAGAGTTAAATCAACAGTCCTTGCACACAGTGGTTGTTACTGTGTATAATGTTCTCCTGCTTCTGCTCATTTCACTCAGAATCAGTTCATGTAAGTCTTTCCAGGTTTTTTTGAAGTCTGACTGTCATTTCTTATAGCACAGTAGTATTCCATTACATTCATATACTACAACTTATTCAACCATACCCCAGTTGATGAGTATCCCTTTGATTTCCATTTCTTGGCCAGCACATCTTAGAGCTGCTGTAAATATTTTTTGAACATGTGGGTTCTTTTACTATTTTTATGATATCTTGGGGATACAGCCCTAGAAGAGGTATTGCTAGGTAAAAGGGCATGCACATTTTTATAAGCCTTTGGGCATAGTTCCAAGTTACTCTCCAAAATTGTTGGATCAGCTCACAGATTCACCAGCAATGAATTAGGGTTACAACTCTCCCACATCTCCAACATTTATCGTCTTCTTGTTTTGTCATGCTAACACTGATAGGTGTGATGTGGTACCTCAGAGTTGTTTTGATTTGTGTCTCTCTAATTAATAGTAATTATTAATTTTTTCAGATGACTATAGACAGCTTTAATTTCTTCCTCTGAAAACTACCTGTTCACATCCTTTGACCAATCAAATCCTTTGATCAATTCAGGAATGTTTTATATTCTTGTAAATTTAACTCAGTTCTCTATATATTTTAGAAATGAAGCCTTTGTCACAGATACTAGTTGTAAAATTTTTTCCCAGTTTTTTCCTTGCCTCCAAATCTTGATTGTATTGACTTTCTTTCTTTCTTTCTTTCTTTCTTTTCTTAAAATCTATTCATTTTAATGTCATCAAAATTATCCATTTTGCATTTCATAATGTTCTCTATCCATTTTGTCATAAATTTCTCCATTTTCAATAAATCTGACAAACTGTTTCTTGTTCTCCTAATTTGTTTATAGTATCAGCTTTTTTAACCAAATTGTGTACCCATTTGGACTTTATTGTGGTATACAGTGTCAGACATTGGTATATGCCCAGTTTCTGCCACACTATTTTCCAGTTTTCCCAGCAGTTTTTGTCAAATAGTGAGTTCTTATCCTAGAAGCTAGGGTTCTGTAGGCTACTGTAATCATTGACTACTGTATCTCATTAACCTAACCTATTCCACTGATCTGCCCATCTATTTCTTAGCCAGTGCCAAGTGGTTTTGATGATTGCTTTTTTATAATACAATTTGAGAACTGGTAAGGCTAGACCACTTTCCTTAGCATTTCTTTTCATTAATACCCTTGATATGCTGAACCTTTTGTTCTTCTAGAAGAATTTTGATATTATTTTCTAGGTCTAGAAATTTTTTTTTTGAATTTTATTGGTATGGCCCTGAATATGTAAATTAATTTATGTAGAATTATCATTTCTGTTATATTAGTTCAGCCTACTGAGAAGCAACTGAGAATTTTACAAATATTTAGAGCTGACTTTACTTGTGTGAAAAGTGTTTTATAATTGTGTTCATGTAGTCCCTGGGTTTGTTTTGGCAGGTAGATTTTCAAATATTTTATAGTGTCTACTGTGACTTTAAATGTAATTTCTCATTCTATCTCTTGCTGTTGAGCTTTTTTAGTAATATATAGAAATATTTTCTAAGCATATAATAAAGGGAAATAATCAAGACTAATGCCATTAGAAACTGTTTCTTAGTTGATTATCATTTTTGGTGACACAGAGACAACATTTTGGTGACTTTGGAGAGCTACATAACTGCTAAACTATACCATCAAGGACTTACTGTATTATAGAAAAATACCATACTTAATAGTCATAAAATGAAGGCTTAGAAAAAAATGGAGTTGTTCACTTTAAGTCAACATAATTATTGCTACATAAAGTTGTTGACTATCTGGTGGACTAGATGATGGACTAACCCAAAATTGACATGTTCCAAGTTCAAACCCCATGATAGAATTGCTCTCTGTGATGGGGATATAGGATGAACAGAGTCTGTCTATATCTCTCTGTCTCTGTCTCTCTCTCTGCTCCAAACACACTACCTCTCTCTCCATTATATTACACAGAGTAAAGGACCACTAAGAAAAAAAGTAGAGATTCAAATATTGAAATTCATAAGACAAACAGATAGTCAGCAGGGAAAGTAGAGGATAAAATATATTATTTCAGATCTTGTCTTTGTGTATGTAAGCATTAGGACTGATTTCCTAAGAAATTCAAAAGGAATGATTGACAACTCGATTTCATATCCAGCCATACTGGCTTTGCTACATGGTGGCCTCTGACAATGCATTCATTTGAAAGCATGATACAATGAGTACAACTATCAATAAATACACTGTTGTATATAGGGAGTTAGCTACCTGATAGAGGAAGTAGTGTTAAGAAGTGTGACTCCTTGTACCAGAGGAGTCACAATCTATGTTGACTATAGATTAAAAATAAACACTTTCTGTAAGTAAGTACTTTGAATTTGCCCTTTGGCCACATGAATTTTCTAGATTTGTCTCCCTGTCCTTTTATTATAAACTTAAACTCATTCTTTCCTTGATTGCTTTAAGAAATTTTGAAAGAATATGCCCCTAGTGTTTTTAGGCAATAATCTTTCTTACTATACAATAGTCTTTTTTTAAAAAAAAATTATTTAAATTCTGGATAATTGATGTTGAAAGAAAAGACACTGGTGGCTACTCACAAGTCAAACATTTAGAAACTCAAGTCCAGTAGTCCAGGCCATCAATGTGAGTATTGATTAGGAAGAAAGTAGTCCAATAGGGTGGAACAAAATATGATAACATTTCTGTATAGATTGGAAGACACTGAATTCAAATCTAACCTGGGACAATTATTTATGATATTAAGTATGGAAAATAACAAGAGAACTAAATTTGGATTTATAGAATGAAAAAGTGAGTACAGGCCTTATTTCTTACTAACTGGGAATTTGGGCAAATCCCTAATTTTCTCTGGGCTTCAGTTCTCTCATTTGTAAAATTGGAGTGGTTATATTAGATCATATCTGAGGTCCTTTACAAAAATGAATTCAATGAAATTTCTAACTTAGAGGGGTTAGATTTTTCTCAAAAGTGATTAGTATCTTATGTTCTGTGGAAAGATAAGGGGATTCACAGATGGTAAAATGAGGTAAGGCATCTGTTACTGTCCAAGAAAAGAGATGTATGATTGGGATGGAGAATTCCCTTGTGGGAGATATAAAGGCAACTATATGTATATAAACCTGTTGTGAATTATATATGTATGTATATATATATGCATATATATGTATACACACATATATATGTATGCATATATTTACACACATATATTTACTCCTGACCCTAGACATATATTCATCCACATAGACTGGAGAGATTGTGTGATTCACTGGTACCTGTGAAACATTAAAGGAACAAAAGGAAGCCCTCATATGATCAAAGACAGACAAGAATTACATATAATGAAAAAGCATGAAGGAGTTGCATTTTGCATCAAAGGAAATGGTTCCCAAATTGGTAATTCATTCCTTAATCAGTGCAAGAAATGTAACTCTGATTGATGGAAAGAATACAAAATATAAATTTAAAATTTGTAATTCATAATATCACATCAAACTCATTAGTTTGTGTCTATTCACTACTAAAAGGAATCAGTGATAGATAAGAGCGTTAAACAAGGTCAAGAATAATGCATGACTTTATGTAGGGAGATCAGTTCATATTATTTCACACTTGATTTTACTCATGAAATCAAAATATGCAATTAAATGTCAAATAGTCTACTTTTGAAAAGTTTGCCAAAAAGTGACAAATGATAGAAGATTCCAGGAGGGATAGTTTGAAGGGAGGTTGACCATAAACCATGTATTTTCAGTGATGCAGCCATGAGATGATGGTATACTCAAATAGTGTCATTATAAAAATGGAAAGGAATTGACATTGAGGTTAAGGCTAGGACTTCTCCTTGCTCAAGGGAGTTTTCAGAGACTTGGCTAGAAAGCTTTCCCTCTCTACCAGGAGGTTTATTAATCCTCAGACTCAAACTAACTTTATGATTATAAACAAGCCCCACACAGTGTGTAACTAAATCCCTCAGCCAATTTGGAAAGACTTCTTGTCATACCTAGTTAGAGTATGGTTCAATCTGAGTGTGTTCTAACCTAACAGATATCATGTCATAATATCTTGTCTGTTCTTTCAAATGGAGTGTGATGTTTTGATCAATTGCCTTGATTAACTGCTAATCTTTACAAAAATATTCTATGAATTAATCAACATGTAACATGCAATAAGTACTCTGTTTGATATTTTCTATGAACCCATGGAAATACTTAAGTTTTTGTAATTTTCTCATTTGGAGGCTTCATATAGTAAGGAAGATCAGAAGTGACCTATGTATATCCCATTTTATCTGTATTCCTCTCCCCTCCCCCCAAGAAAACCCAGGGGATTCATCCAATGTCCTGAGAATGTTCCTTTCTTTGTTTTGACGTTTCAACAGTATCTCTTGAGCATTCTGATGGCTCATCTATCTCCCCTTCTAATCATATAATACCTTGATGGCATCTTTTCTTTTAATTCTTGGTTGCAAGTTCTAACTGGTTATATGTTGCAGTCTACTTGTATCTACCATGCACTCTTTTTATTTTAAATTTATTTATTTTTGAATAAAACAAGAATTTTCATAATATATACAATAAAAAAGATCACATATGAAATTGCAAATTTAATATGTATATCTTATTATGCCTTTTAAATACACCACAAATTTATCAGGTAAGCATTCTTTTTCTTCCCTCCCTCTCTCCTCAGACATAGTTGCTATTAGATACAAATAGGTACACGCACACACACACACACACACAAATAAAATTATTCCATACACACTTTCATTTATCACCTCTTTCTCTGGATGCAGATGGTGTCTTTTTTAATTTAAAAAAATTAATTTACAGTTAATTTGTGTATTTATAACAATCAAAATTACTTATTTACTCAGTCATTTTAAAAATTTTATTGCTGTTACAATATACAATATTCTCTTGGCTCTGCTCAATTCACTCTTGGTTGTTTCATGTAAGTTTTTAAACGTTTTTGTCTGAGATCACTGAGCTCTTGATTTCTTATAGCACAGTAGTATTTTATCACAATTGTATACCAGTTTCTTCACCCATTCCTCAACTGATGGGCATGCCTGAAATTTCCAGTTCTTTACCAACATAAAGAGAACTGCTATAAACATTTTAGAACATATGGATTCTTTTTCTTTTCTCCTAATTATCTTTACTCATACTTGCCATTCACTTTTCCATTTTTACTCTTTGCAAAGGTCTCAAGTAGAAGATGGTATTTGATGAGAATTTTAAAAGAAATAAGATATTTTTAAGGTGGAAGTTGAGGGAGAATGAATGGATTTGAGGGATGAGGAATTATCACTGCAAAGGTAAGGACATTAAAGGTGAAATGTCATATGTGAGAAACACCAAGAATCCAGTGACTGGAACTCAGCAGAGAGACTGGCATTCACCATATAAATCTTGGGGTTATTTTCCAGGACTGTAATTAAAATCAGAGTAAATTGGGAGTGGGACAGTCACAAGGACAAGACACTGTGAGGTGTGATGTAGAGAGCTGCTCAGTACTCCATCAAACCTAAGGGAAAGAGTGCTACATTCATCTGGGGCTAGTTCTGCAAACCCAGATGTCAACTGGGGCAGAGACAGGCTGGTGAAGTGAGAAATTCCCGTTAATGAAGGAGGCTAAGGTACTTTGAGATATAACCTAAGGAAAACATGGTCAGAAAGGGGGAACCAGGAAGTGAGTTGTAACAAAACAAGTAAGGTAGGAAAGTCTTAAAGTAAATAGAGTTTTTAGATCTTGAACATGAACAGATAAATAAACAAGAAAAACAGGATAAGAAAAACACATATGATCTCCATAACTAGCAAACACTATGCAACATTTTTGTTTATCTGTTTGTTTTATTTTTTACTACTACAAAGTGCTGCTACAAGTATTTTGCCATATTTGGGACCTTTCTTTATATTGTTGACCACCTTGGGGTATTTGACTTGAAATGAGACTCTTAAGTTAGAAAAATGGAATTTTAGTCAATTTGCATAATTTCAAATTCCTTTCCAGGAAGATTGGACCAAGTCCCAATTTTCTGAAACAGCATATTTAGTGCATCCATTTGTCCACAACCTCTTGAACCTCATCATTGTCTATTCCCATCTTTGGTCATCATGATCAGTTGGCTAAGTATGTGCTAAAACCCATGAATTGTTTTGATTCAGATTTACATTTTAGATCAATCTTCACATAGTTCTTAAAAATTTGAAATTATTCTTTTGAGAACTGTTTGTTCATATCCTTTGGCCACTTATTGGGAAACTATGCTGAGTCAATCACCTTTTTTTATTGGTAACATATACATATTAGATATAAGATCCTTATCAGATATGTGATATAAAGATATTCCTGTCATCTGTTTCCCTACTTATCTTAGCTGAATTAATTTTATTCACACAATAGTTTTTTAATTTCTTGCAATGAAAATTACATATTTTATTTTTTACAAAGCTATTTTATTTTAAATTAACATTCTTGTCATACATTAGGGTGTATTGTTATATTTAATATTAGGCATTCAAAGTTCATTTGAAATATACATCAAAGTATTTCATATATATACTTACACATATGTGTATATATGTATGCATGGGCTCATGTATGTATGTACATATAGAGTATCTATCTTTCTAACTATATTTTAAAACTAATATTAATAATCTTAAGAAGAAAGAACACTTAAACAACCTTATCTTGGAAAATTGCTACTGAATATTTAAATTAGAAAGAAAGAAAAAAAATGACACTTTGTAAGACAGCTGGGGGAAGGTTGGATGCAGGTATCCAGCAGAGTACAGGTGTATCTAGAATATGAGAGCTGTTGGAAGCCAATTCATGTATAGTTAAATAAATCTTTCTGTCAACAGATAAAAGGATCATGCATTAAAGGGAAAAAAAATGTGTTCTTATCCTATAAGAAGAGATCATTAGAGATGACTTCTAAATAAGATTCACTGTTGGAACAAAATTACTTTGGTTTTGCCATAAAATTTCATACATTTATAGTTATCACAACTACTGCAACTGATTACAATAAGAGGAAAAAATGAAACTGTGAAGCATAATATAAAGTTATATTTTTCCAAATCACATACATATGTATGCTTACGCAACGCTATGCATTTCTTTGCTTTTAACAATATAACTTTTTTCTAAGATTAGCTTCAGTCATTATAGTAAAGTAAAACTAGAATGATTCTTTGATAACAAATCCAAATTATATAGCACTGGCTTCAGGTGAATAGAGAGCTGGCCTCAGAGCCACCAAGATCTGGGTTCAACTGCTTCTGGTATATACCGTCTGTGTGACCATAAGCAATTCATTTAACCTCATAGGGCACTAGGCAACTTTCTAAGACTCTAAGTTGCCTAGAAGGTGACAACTTGAATTATTAATGGGAATTTTTTCCTATGGAAGTTCCCATAACAATGGGAGGTATGTGATGGAGGTAGTACTAATTTTATTTTATATATATATTATCTTAAAATATATTTTTTAAATATATTTTATTTGTATATAATGAAATTAACATACAGAAGGATTAAATAATTTACCCTTTGTCAGAGAAAATGCAATTATCATTTATCATGTATACTGTGTGCAGAACATTCTAGGCATTAGGAGAGATGCAAAGTTTAAATAAAATATGGTCCTTATCCTTAGCCAGCTTACAGTAGATTGAAAAAGTTATATACACAAATAGGTAGAATACACACTATTACTTGGAAAATTCAATAAAGTTAAGAAATGTAGTGCTATGTGAGGTTGAAAGTGGAAAAGCATTTTGGACCAGTGTGATCCGTGATGACTTCTGAGGAAAGATCCCTTGAATTCAAGGTAAATTTTAATAAGTTGATTTGCTCAGTAGGAAAAGAGAGGTGTGAAAGGTGAATAGGCAGCATTAGTATAGAGATGAGCTTGAGTAAAGGCACAGAGGCCTGTGATCACAAAGTGTGTGTGTGTGTGTGTGTGTGTGTGTGTGTGTGTGTGTGTGTGTGTAATGTAATATGACCCAGCATGGTTAGATTATAGAGTTCATGCCCTACAGTAATACAAAATAAAACTGGAAAAATAAAATAAAGCATTGGTTTAGAGCAAAAATTTAACCTCTTACCGACATGTACAAAAATATTTATAGTAACCCTTTTTGTGGTGGGCATGAACTGAAAATTGAGGTGATGTCCATCAATTGGGGAAAGGCTGAACAAGTTGTGGTAATGGAAAACTATTGTGCTGTAGGAAATGATGAACAGATGTTCTTCAGCAAAACCTGGAAATACCTATATGAACTGATACTGAGTGAAGTGAGCAGAAGCAAGAGAACATACAGCCAGAGCCACAGTGTTCAAGGACTGTTTCTGATAGATTTAGCCCTTCATATCAATGCAAAGACCTAAAACATTTCCAGAGGACTCATGATGCAAAATGTCATCAACATCCAGACAAAGAGCTATAGAATTGGAATGCAGAACAAAGCAGACTATTTTCTTTTTTGTTATATTTTGGATTTTCTCATGATTTCTCCCATTTGTTTTAATTCTTCCTTGCAACACAACTAATGTGAAAACGTACTTAATAAAAATGTATGTGTAGAACCCATAAGAGATTGCACGTCATCTTGGGTGGAGAGGAGAGGGAGGGGGAAAAAATTCAAAATTTATGGAAGTGATTGTTGAAAACTGAAAACAAATAAATCAGTTAAAAAAATAATTGTTTTTGAACCATAGACTATTTGAACAGTCTGGTGAAGTCAGCTTTTCAGAACAGTAGCACTTTATGTGTAAAATAAAATGTATGGGATTACAAAGGATATCTTTAATATAAATATATTTTTAATAAATTGCTTTATTATTTAATTTTTAAAATATTTTAGCTCTCTTTGTTCATTTATCAATGGTAGTAGTATTGGTGGTGGTGTTTATGATGGTCTTTGGCCAACCCTTTGTTAGAGATTATTTCAAAGAATTTGCAGTGTTGTTAGGCTTAAGTAGGCTCTCTGAAATGTGTGCACTAACCTCAAGGTATTAGGGAGCAGCTCTAGAAAATTTTGTATGGAGTATTCCAATGAGGCCATGACAGAACCAAAGACAAAACTCAATGACAGAACATTGCTGGATAATATTAAATAGTTCAGTGACTACTTGCAGTTAAACTTCTAAAACTTGATCTTTCAGAATGTGTACCATCCTTATTTAGTGTTTGGTAGTATCTGTCACATATCATGACATTACTTTGTCCCTGTCTATATAGGGGAAATCAAGTTATTGACAATTTTGAACTGAGAGAAGTTGCCAAAAATCTCCCTGGATTGTAAGAGAAGTTAAAACACATTATCCAATAGGTGGCAATTTTCAGTGGGTCCTGTAGTTGGCAACCTTTACCACCTGACTAATCTTGTATGGAGAATCCTAATGATAAAGGTGGTAATGAAGATACTGAATGAAGTCATGGAAGGGCACATGGAGTTAGACTTCAGTGATCAGTGAATGTTTAAGAAAGTTATTCAAATAAAATATGACTGAGGTTGAGGGCAAAGGATTCCACTCCTAGGTGAGTTCTGGGAAAGACCTACCATTTCCAGGGGGTTCAGCAAGATTACATAAAATATGATTACAGACTTTATACTTATATCTAAGAATAAAGATAAAAATATTTTTTTCTCATAACGTAGGCTTGTTGAGGTACAAATAATTTAATGTGTAAAAAGTACTCTATAGAGAATAAAGTGCCCTATATTGTTAAGTATTAATATTATGTAAATATATATCTACAATTTTGAGTGTCTTTCTTTATGGGAATTCCATCAACCCCTAGAGAAAGCAACCATTTATCAGTTAGTAAAGTCCTATGAAGTTGCTAGTTAAATGACTTACTTGCTCAATTATACAACAGTAAATGTCAGAGGCAGACTCTGAACCCAGGTTTTCCCAAATCTCATCCCAGCATTCTTGTTTCTGCCAACATTTTGGATATACAGGTCAAGTTTATGTATTAGATTGCTGTAAACAGTCCTATTTACATATTCTCTGCCTCTGTGTGTGTGTGTGTGTGTGTGTGTGTGTGTGTGTATTTGTCTCTGTGTCTGCCTCTCTGTCTCTACCTCTCTGTTTCTCTCACTCTCTTTTGGTCTCTGTGTCTCTGTGTCTCTGTCTCTGTCTCTGTCTCTGTCTCTGTCTCTCTCTCTCTCTCTCTCTCTCACACACACACACACACACACACACACACAATATAGCACCATAATTCACATAGTACTGAAGGAAAATAAAAGATGACACATACATTTTCAAGTTAGTGAGAAAATACTTTTCCTAAAAACTTGAAAACTGGCAATAAGCACATAAGTGAGTAGCAAGAGTTATTTCAATTGCTGAAGTTAGTTATCAAGAAATTTCTAATAATGACAGTGGACATGCAACATAGAGGAGATGGAACCTGAAAGGAGGTCATTAGGAAAACATTTAGTGCCTAGTAGATGAAAAAGCAGACATTTAGTGCCTAGTAGCAGAAAAAGCAGAAAAAAGGTACCAAATCAATGAGGGAGGTTAGGCAGATTTAGGGGAGATTTTCAAATCAATAATGGATCAAACAAGAAAAAAGTTGTTTTGGTTGCATGAAATTCAGTGTGATTTAAGCAGCTAAATCTTTAATTTTTTTCCTATTGAGCAATGTTACAAAAGCCGTATTGTTAGTGGGCTTGCTATTTATTTTATATCTGAAATAGACTCTGTTGAATAATTGCTTAACCACCACTCCTAAACAAAGGTCTGCCTGCTTTAGCTGAAGTATTAAGTCACATAAATTGCTGGTTGATGTTTTTTATCCCTTTACATTGACCATGAATAAAAATTCTAAATAACAATATCATTTCTAGGAAAATAAATAATAACTTACATTAAATTTTGACATATTGTTACAAACAGAACAGCCACTTAATCCGAACAGCTTCCAAAAGAGTACCTCATGGTCATACATTACACTTATACCTTAAGAAAAGCACTAATAATAAGGACAATTGAAAAGAAACTGCATATTTGTCATCTTTAGGATTATAGCATAGTTATTTAGCTACACTAACACAAAAATAGGGGCTATATTCCCTTAGCTCTGGAAAAGGCAATATCTGAGAGTCAAACGGATGAGCTTAAATAGATAGATTTAATAATAATCTTCCTAAAAGAATTTTTTTTAATTTGGGATTATAACTGATTAATCTCCATCATTATCTCCCTTAGCTGTTGGATCAAATATAGCACTTCTGTGGTTCTCAAAGCCTTACACAACATAGTGCCAATTTATATTTCTAGACTTATTAGATATTACTTCCTTCACATAATCTATGGTCTAATCATTGAGCCTGGATGACTGAGGCTACCTCAAAAAATAACAGGAAAATTAAAAAAGGGGAAAACTTGAGGGGGGCGTGGATATCACAATAGGCTTGGGGGCATGATGAATCTAAAATAGCTACAAAGCATCCAGTTCAAGATGTCTAGTAGGAAGTTGAATATGTGGCACTGGTAGTCAGGATAGAAGTTAGAGATAGTTATAAATTGATCTCGGAATCATCTATAAAGATAACTGAATCCATGGGAACTGATGATATTACCAAGATAGAGACAGAAGAGATAATGACCCAAGATAGAGCCTTGGGTCTCACCTAAAGTCTCAGTGGGTTCAATCTGGATAGAGGCAAATCAAAAGCGGTTGAAACTGTGCAGTCAGACATGTTGTAGGAGGATCTCCAAAACCTAGACAGTTGAAAGGATAAAGGAGATAAGAATCATTAGTACTGTCAAAAGCAGTAGAAAGATCAAGAAGAGAGCTCAAGGTTTTCAGTGAAGTATGAGACAAGGTTCTCCTGTGAGTACAGGGGAAGGAGAAGTCATGCGAAAGTTTAGGAGACATGAAGCATTATAGGAAAGATATGATGGTGAGTGTAATCATAAATACATTAGAGAGGAGTAAAAGAATTGCCTGGTAGCAGGAAAGGCACACTTGATATTATGCAGCCTGACATTATAATGACCAGTCAGTTATTTGTTTTTCCTTTCTTTAATAACTTTCTGGCTTTGTTCACTGGTAAGTAAGTTGGGACAAAGGCAATGAATGGTAGGATTAATGTAAGGCTTGGGCAAGATAAAATTTTGGTAGAACAAAAAGGGGCAAAAGGCTTGAGAAAAAAGGACAGTATAGAGTTAAGTTGGCTCACCAAAGGGTTAACATAGGGAGAAATAACAGTGTAGCCTGTTTGCACATTGTCTAGCAAAGATTAGAATTCATAAAAAGGACTAAGAACAGGGCTAGAGGTATGAGAGACAGATGGAAATGGAATGGCAAGAGATCCAATAAGATGATTTAAAGGTAAAGGCAAACTTGTTAGTGATGACAAGGAAATGACCATCTCTTTCTGTAGCTTACTTGAAGTGGAGTATTAGATAATGAGATATGAATAAATTAAAGAAATGGAGAAACTAGAGCATTTGAGGAAGTGTCCTATGTTTGTGAGAATCTGCCTGTATAAGGACAAGAGTTGTGGAGGAAAGACTGTGAGTCAAATATTGAGAAAAGAATTTCCTGGACATATATAACGGTTAATCCAATCTTGATTTAGGGCAAGTGAGAAAGTAAAGAAAGGAAAAATACCTACCAGAGTTAATATGCGATGCCATTTTGTGGCATAGAATTGGGAAATAGTTCAGCTTACTAGATGCTTGCTCATTGATCCATTGTGGATGAAGTTCAGATTGACCTGACATTCTCACAAGGGATTTTTTGTCACAGGCATATTGCTGAACAATTTGGTTTAGTCATCCTCAGGGATTGAATTCAAACTTTGTGCAATAGAAAGAAAATTCAGTTTGGAATCAGAGAACCTGGACTTGAATTCTGGACCTTCTGATTAATTCCTGTGGAATCTTGAGTTACACTGATACTTATTGGTATTAAAATAATTTATGGCAAGGATATGGTTACCTCTCCCACCCTCAATGATGAAGTAATAGGGAGAAGTTGAGAACTCTTAATCCATGCTTCCATTAAAATACCCACCAATAAGGACTGTTTTGCTTTTACCAGGGTGGTCCCAATTACTTTTAAATACAAGTCTGTATTTAAAAGGACTTGTGATGTTCACTTGGGGATCTTTGATCACTCCAAGAGATCAATGGCTTCAGCTTATTGGTTATTGCAAGCCTGGCAAATAGGAGACAGCTAGGTGGGAGCTAGCTTGCATAAATGGAGAGAGCACTGGACTTGGAATAAGAAAGATTCATTTTCAAATTTAGCTACCCTCAGACGATTAGTCTAGGTGTGTGACCCTGAGTAAGTTAACAAGTTTCTCAGTTCTGTTTGCCTCAGTTCCTTATCTATAAAATGAACTAAAAAAGAAAATGTTGGTGGTGGTGGTGGAGCCAAGGTGGCAGAGTAACAGCACTTACTTTCTAGAATGCTGTTCTTAAGCCCAGCCAAATACCTGTAACAAATGGCTCTAAACAAATTCTGGAGCTGCAGAACCCACAGAATGATAGTGAAACAAATCTCTAACCCAAGAAAATCTGAAATGTCACAGGGAAGTGTCTATTGTGTCATGGTGGAGGAAGAGAGTAGTCTAGTGTGGGACATACCAGCACAGACAGAAACTGAACAGACCTTGAGGAGACTAAATCTCTTGCACCTGTGGCAGTTTTCAGACTTCAGGACTCCAAAACACTGAGACAAATTGGAAGGTCAGTGGAAAAAGCCTGTGGGAACAGTGTGGGAGAATGTAGATGTTTGTCTCCAGCCACAGGGTGGCAGAGGAGGAAGGGGGCAAAGAAATCCACAGTAGCCACGCAACAGCAGAGGCATGAACTGTTTTTGGAGCTCTAGGTCCACAGACTGTGGGGAACTGAACAGCTAACAGTAACCCCCTCCATCTCCACTGGAAGCAGAGATCTACCTTGACAAACCACTCAAAAGTCAAGTAAATGACTGGGAAAATAAGCAAATCCAAAAAAAAGAATCAGACTATAGAATCTTACTTTGGGGACAAGAAAGACCAAAACATGCAAACAGAAGACAACAAAGTCAAAGCTCCTCCACCCAAAGCCTCCAAGAAAAATGTGAATTGGTCTCAGGCCATGGAAGAACTCAAAAAAGATGTTGAAAATCAAGTAAGAGAAGTAGAGCAAAAATTGGGAAGAAAAATGAGAGTGATTCAAGAAAATTATGAAAAATGAGTCAACTACTTGTTAAAGGAGAACCCCCCCAAAAAATGCTGAAGAAAGTAACGTTGTAAAAAACAGACTAACTCAAATGACAAAAGAGATCCCAAAAGTCAATGAAAAGAAGAATGACCTAAAAAGCAGTACTGGCCAGATGGAAAAGGAGGTCTAAAACTCACTGAAGAAAATATTTCTTAAAGATTAGAATGGAGCAGATGGAAGCTAATGACTTTATCAAAAATCAAGAAATTATAAAACAAAACCAAAGGAATGGAAAAATAGCACAAAATGTAAAATATCTTATTGGAAAAGCAACCAACCTGGAAAATAGATGCAGGAGAGACAATTTTACCTGAAAGTCATGATCAAAAAAAGATCCTAGACTTCATCTTTCAATAAATTATCAAGGAAAACTGCCCCTATATTCTAGAACAAGAGGAAAAAATAAATATTGAAAAATTCCACCAATCTCCTCATGAAAGAAATACCAAAAGCAAACCTCCTAGGAATATTGTAGTCAAATTCCAGAGTTCCCAATTCAAGGAGAAAATATTGCAAGTAGCCGGAAAGAAAAAAAAAATTCAAGAACTGTGGAAATACAATCAGGATAACACAAGATCTAGCAACTTCTACATTAAGGGATCAAAGGGCATGGAATATGGTATTCCAGAGGTCAAAGGACATAGGATTAAAACCAAAAATCACCTACCCAGAAAAACTGAGTATTATACTTTAGGGGAAAAATGGCCTTTCAGTGAAATAGAGGACTTTCAAGAATTCTTGATGAAAGACCAGAGCTGAATAGAAAATCAAGAGAAGCATGAAAAGGTAAACAAGAAAGAGAACTCATAAGGGACTTACTAAAGTTGAACTCTACATTCCTACATGGAAAGATAAAATTTATAACTCTTGAGACTTTTCTCTCTAATAGGATAGTTGGAGGGATTATATACATCTAGACAGAGGGCACAGGGTGAGTTGAATAGGAAGGGATGATATCTAAAAAATAAAATTAAGGGGTGAGAGGAGTATATCAGGAGGAGAAAGGGAAAAATAGAATGGGGTAAATTATCTCTTACATAAAAGAGGCAAGAAAAAGCTTTTTTCAATAGAAGGGAAGAGAGGAGAGGTAAAAGGGGAAAAGTGAGCTTTACTCTTATCACATACAACTTAAGGAGGGAATAACATGCATGCGCAATTTGCTCTGAAAATCTATGTTACACTACAGAAAAGTAGTGCAGAAGGGGATAAGCAGGGACTGGGGAGAATGATAGAAGGGAGGGTAATGGGAAGAGGGCATAATTAGAAGTAAATACTTTTGAGGAAGGATAGAGTCAAAAGAGAGAATAGAATAAATGTAGAGTAGGATAGGATCAAGGGAAATATAGTTAGTCTTTCATGATATGACTTTTATGGAAGGCTTTTGCACAACTGCAAATGTATAACTTTTATCGAATTGTTTGCCTTCTCAGTGCTGATGGGTGGGGAGGGAGAAAGGAAGAGAAGTTGCAAGTCAAAATTTTAAAAACTAATGTTAAAAAGTGTTTTTACATGCAATTTGAAAATAAGATATATAGGCAATGGGGTATAGAAATGTATCTTGCCCCACTAGAAAATAGAGAGAATGGGGATAAGAGAAGGGAGGGGTATGATAGAAGGGAAGATAGATTGGGGGAACAGGTAATCAGAATATATGCTCTCTTGGGGTGGGCAGAGGGGAGAGATGCAGAGAAATTTTGGAACTCTAAATCTTGTGGCAATGAATGTTGAAAACCAAAAATAAATAAAGATATTTTTTAATAAAAAAATGTTAAAACACTCCAGTAATTTTACCAAGAAAACTCCTAATAGGGTGATAGTCAGACATGACTGAAAAGGTTCAGCCATAGCTTAGCTAATAAATGATTAATCCTACCTGGAATTCTGTCTCTTGCACAATAGGTAAAGATATATAATTTCTTCATTAATTTTTCTGATGATATATTAACAAAAGAATAACAAATTATGTCATTTTAACTATTTATCTGTTCTGGGGATTCTCAAATCTTGATGTATTGAAAAAATAGCCCTTTGCAATTTTTATGCAGATATTGTAGTACTTCAATTTCAGGAGCTATGTTAAAATGCCTAATCGTAGGCACAATTCAATTCAATAACAAATATTGATGCAGTGGAAAAATAAGAAAGCCATTCCAATGCAATTATACTTAGTTCCACATGACCAATTTCACAATTGAGTTTAAGAATTTTTAATAATAAATTTCCATAGCATTTTAAAATTTGACCATATACGTTAAATATAATTCAGAGGGCTCAACATTGGCTCCAAAATTGTCATGCTACCATGATCATATGATTCAAATATGTATCAAGAAAGGTTTAATTACTCTGATTCAGAAACTTTTATTGAATAATTTTGTCCTGACAGGTAATTGTGGTCAAAAAGGATACCTATTTCAGGGGAAAATATTATTTTTTAAATATATATTTTGAATTTTATGTTAGAAACATGAAATTAAAGTTCTCTTGATCTCACCCCTTGCACCCATCTCCCACTGATGTCTCCACTTCCCCTGATCCACTCTCACATTTTAACATATGAGAGCAGTCCACCTATTGTATACACAATCACTGTTGACAGTTTACACATGAAACTAAATTACTCCCATAAATATTTTAAATGGAAATTTACACATGAAATGAAATTACTAAATTACTTCCATAAATATTTTAAATGGAAAAAATAATATACTATGTACTGATCACATTCATCAATTGTAAGAGAGGTGAATCTAGCTTATGTTAAATTTTCCTCTTCTTAAAGAAGCAAAAAGTATAAGCCTTTTGAGGAAGAAATCACCAAGTATATCTTTTTCTGCATTGCTCTGCTCTTCCAAGAACTGTGTTTCAAAAAATAAATGGGAAAGAATGCAGACAAAATTGTCACATACTAGATATCAAAATACTGTGTATAATATGATTCTGCAATTTTTATAGGGAAAAACAAAAAATCTACTAAGGATTATTTTCAACATTAGTTTCTTGGGGTCTTGTCAATGCAAATGATGTCTGACCATTGTTCAAAGTTCAAATGGTACCTTTTCTCACAGACATTTGAGTTTCTACACTTGAGCATGTTAGTGTAGAAACTGCAACTTTTTACTGATGTTCAAATAGTAAATGTTTGATGGGGGAAAATAATCATAATATTGCTGTGGACATGTGTCAGTTAAATTCAGGTGGTCATATACAGATAGAAATACACACATAGATTCATATATGTATACATCCACACATACACATATATACATGTACAGATACACACACATATATCCATACATATATACGTATATGATTGTTAAGAAATTATTCTGAAAATGAATCAAAATCTGAAAAAAATTTGAGAATCCATGGTGGAACTAAGGAAGGTTTGAATAAATTACAAAATACAGCAAAAATGTAAAGAGTCAGACTACAATAACTTAAAAGAGGGAGTGTTTGTTAAAAGCAGTGCAAAATAAAGGACAAAGTTCTTGCATACTAAATGCAAAACATTCTACTTGCTATATCCTTTTCTGAAGAAGATCAATTGTTCTAAAGTTCTTAAGTTGAGTTCAATTCTTCTTATTAGCTTTCTGTACTTATTTGCTGTCTTGTGCTTAATTGCCTTCTGGAGTGCCATAGAAAAGCTCTATTTCCTCTTCAGCTTGACAATCCACCAAACATTTGAAGACAGTAATCTTATTTAGCCTAAGACTTCATTGTGCCCTTTGACACTACTGCTAGGTTTCTCTTTTTCAATTTATCCATTTCACCCTTGCATATTACTTTATCTACAGTTCAGGAAATTCAGTCCTCAAGAACTTACTGTATACCCAGAAATAGTGAACACACACTGGTACTCTCCACTTGTCCTTACGATAAGGGCCTTTCCAAAGACTTAAGTGTGACATAAGCTCCTTAAGAGTAAGAACTATTTTATTTTTGCCTTTGAATTCATAATGCTCAATAATGTGTCTGGCAATTAGCATATGTTTAATAAATTCTTATTAATTTGATGTGAAGTGAATTGAATATATGAGGGAAAATCTTATATTTGTAAGCTATATGAATTGTCTGTTTTAACTGTTTTTTTTCTTTATCCAGTTAATAGAACAGTCAGTTACTTCCTTGAAAATAGTACTTTTTAAAATATCTTCTCAAGGTCAACACTAGGGAATAAACTAATTCAATGAATAAATATTTTTACCTAATATACCGAAGATTCAGTTTGATCTGTGTCTCTTTTGTGTAATTTTGGGCAGCTAGATGGAATAAGGGATAGAGCACTGGTCAAGTCAGGAAGACCTCTTGCACTTAGTAGGTATATTCTCCAATGAAAAAGAAATCCTAATAGGACCTACCTCAAAGGATTGTTAGAATGAAGTCAGATATCCTATTCTTTGCAAATGATGAAATACCATTCAAATTTCGCTATTCTTATAACATAGAATTGGTGTGTGACATCAGAATGTTACAAACACTTTAAGCATATGCTGCACTCATAATCATACCATTTGTTCTGAAAAGAAGAAAAGCAAACAGTAGACTGACATAGATGGTCAGCCGTACAACAGTAAAGGAAAACTTTATCAGATTCTTTGGAAAATATTAAAAATAAACAAAAACAAATGACAAAGTTTTATATGGAATTTAGACAGAGTTTTTAGGAATGGATTAATGACCTGGAGAGAAGAAATGGTCTAAAGTAGGTTGGAATAAGGTGTACAATTCACATTCCCATCACATGTTGCTAAAATGATTCAACAATGGAAGGTAAACTAGAATGCATTAAATTATCAATGCGTCATTTTGGTACATAAGTTAAATGTTTAGGAAGAGTCAATAAATATGGGAACCAACATATTATCTCACCAATTACAAAGTAGCAAGCAACCATCTGATGAAACATTTTTGTGGTAAAAAATAAAATATAGATGGATATATTTAGTACTATGTATGTATGAGTATGTGTGTGTGTGTATACCAGTATATACTTAAATTCATATGTATATGTGTATTGTGTGTGCATACACAAATATATACATAATAGTTATCAGGGGAGACTTGTAAAAGTATACATTTGAGGTATTCTCTCATTATTTATTCACAATTGTTCAAATGATAATTCTTATAGAAAGAGTTCTGACTCTAGAGTCAGAAGCCTAGGATCAAAGCCTATTTCTGGCACTACTGCTACCACTGCTAATAGCTAGCATTTATATAGCATCTTAAGGTCTGCCTAGTCCTTTACATGGCATCTCATTTAATACTCACAACAGTCTGATGAGGGAAGTATTGTTATTATCCCCATTTTATAGATGAGATACTTGAAGCTGAGATAGATTCTGATCTTTGCCTTCAGTAAGTATGAGATGCAAGATTTAAACTCAATGTTAGGGGCCTAGCTCTGGACTGTGGCCCCCTGGGGGGGGGAAAACTATTGGGCCTGGCTCTGGACCGTGGCCCCCTGGGGGACAATGTTGGGAACCAAGCTCTGGACCGTGGCCCCCTGAGGAGCCTGGAAGACGCCCCGGGTGTGAACCCGCCTTCGGGTGCTGGGACCGCCTATACGGGAGCTGGCTCCGCCCTCAGGGAGGAACATGGGAGGGGCTCTGGCCCAGTACACACCCTCAGGGAGGAACATGGGAGGAGCTCTGGCCAAGTAACCACCCCAGGGAGGAACATGGGAGGAGCTCTGGCTGGGTATATAAGGGGATGCTGGGCAGAGTTGTACAGGACGCCATCAATAAAGTGAAGAGCACAGACATCCTCGAGGCGAGTGTGTAGTCATTGTTCCCTCCGTGGAGGAGGGGATAGGCCTGTCGCGCAAGCTAGGCCATACGGTCGCACGGCAGGGACCGGAGACGTCCGAAGACCTGGAAGAAAGGTTCCCAAGCGAAGTCTGGGGTAAGGGAGTGGGCCCTGTGTAGCGTACCGCCTGGAATATTGGGCGAAGACCCCAGAGAGATTACCGCCTGGAATAGTGGGCGAGGCCACCTGGCTTAGTAGCCAAGTGAAGGCTGGGGATTAGCCCCGAGCAGCCGCCTGGAATAGTGGGCGAGGCCACCTGGTTTAGTAGCCAAGTGAAGGCTGGGGATTAGCCCCGAGCAGCTGGCGCCCAACGTGGGGCAGCAAATTTGAGTACCGCTTGGAAGGACTACACAACCTCGCTGTTGAGCAGCGGGAAGCCGGGACCGGGTCCCGGGATTGTATTATGGGTCAGGGAAGTAGCGTTCCGCTGATCCGGCCCGAGGATAAAGAAGTGCTGGCATGTCACCTGTATAAATTATGCAAAAAAGAAGGAATGCGTCCTCATATTAAGACATGCCGTAGCTTTGTTGAACATATTTGGGAAACCTCCCCTTGGTTAGAGTACAGTGGGATTACGCCCCACGGTTGGGAGGTAGTAGGCCAACAGATGGCCTCTTATGAGGACACCAACCCCAGGGTGCTTCTCGACAGTGATTTTGTTATGTACGGGGTGATAAAAGCAGCCCTTGTGGGTGCCCCGCGCCCGACTCGCTCGGCCGTTACTGCGGTACAAACGGGAGATTCTTTAGCGGGGACTTCCGACGAGGAGTCGGAACCCCTGCCTACAGCTCCCCTTCTTAAGCAATATTCCCCTGGTTACGAGCGTGGGCAGTCGGGCCAGCATAAACAGATAGGGCCCAGGGGAAAGCGGGATGAGGTGCAGCCAGTGACCCAACCAGGGAACATGTCCGGACTTGGCCCAGGGCCAGGATCTGTGGCGCAGCAAAAAATTTGCCCAGGGAACATGTCCGGACTTGGCCCAGGGCCAGGATCTGTGACGCAGCAAACAATTCATCCTGTAGGGGAGGATGTTAGCTCAGTGGAGACCAAGATGGCCGCTATGAAATTAACAGAGAGGCCTTCCTTCCTCTTCGGGGGAGGCCGAAGCCATCTTGGCCCTGGCCTAGTAGCTAAGACCCTTCAGGAGGCTGTTAAGCAGGGTGAATTCTTAGAAGATTGGGAAGGTGCGATGCAAGCTTTCCCTGTAAGGGACGATCAAGCAGGACAGAGAGTCCATGAGCCAGTGCCCTTTAAATTGCTCAAAGAACTAAAAGATGCCGTGATAAAATATGGGCCTGCAGCCCCTTATACTGTTCAGCTTTTCAGGAGTGCCACGTCCACCTGGCCTTGGACTGTTATTGATTGGAAAGATGTGTGTCGCACTGTGCTCTCTCCTGGCCAGTATGTCACCTGGGAGGCCTTAGTCCGGAGAGAAGCTGAGGTGTATATCCAGGAGAAAGATATTACTAATACTGAGGATGCCTTCAAAATGCTTACTGGCACAGGCCCATGGCAGACCCTTCAGGTTCAGCTAACTTACCATCCATTAGTTTTTGCCGGAGTCACGGCCTGTAGTATACGAGCCTTAGAAAAGCTTGAGATGCAGGGAGAAGCGAGGGCTAAACTTACAGCATTAAAACAGAGGCCGAATGAGAACCCCACCGATTTTGTTAGCAGGGTCCAGCAGAACGCTCAGCGTTTGCTGGGCTATGGACCGGGTACTACTGTGGTTGTAACACAGTTGATAAGAGAGGGGCTCAGGGGACCTTATCAGAAAGCCTTAGCGGGCCTGGGACCAAATGCCACTATCGATGAGATAGTTGAGCGCCTTCTTGCCGTGCCTGAAGATGACCCCAAGGTCGCAGCCATGGCTACTGCTATAGCTAGCGGGGTGTCTTCTGGCCTCCAAAAGGGTGGTCAGAGGACCCGGACCTGTTACCGTTGTGGCAAACCAGGTCATTTTCGGAGAGAGTGTAGGGCCCCTCTGCCGTGTTTTTCTTGTGGGAGGACAGGACACTCTGCACGGGATTGCCGTGTTAGAGGTAGGGCCGCTACTGCGGTCCAGGGAAACGAGAGGGGGGGCCCTCCTCGTGGGGGCCCCCGGTTCCGCTCTCCACAGACTTTCCCCATTCACGTGACCACAGAAGGTCCCATGGGGCCCCTCCCCCAGCCGACAGGCCTTGGCGAGCGTTATCGCCAGGAATTAAGCCAACTGAGATATTGACATGTGCCCCGGAGGAAGGACAAGGAGATCAGGACATAGTGATAAAGCCTTGGGACACCCAGTCCCTTCAGGTCCCTCCTGCCTCCTTCCCCCGCCTTGTGGT
The DNA here is from genome assembly GCA_023548195.1 of Bettongia penicillata ogilbyi. Taxonomy (NCBI): domain Eukaryota; kingdom Metazoa; phylum Chordata; class Mammalia; order Diprotodontia; family Potoroidae; genus Bettongia; species Bettongia penicillata. The sequence continues at coordinate 1,221,926 of JAJHZJ010000129.1, read as the reverse complement.
GGGGCCTTCCAGTTATTTTCCTGGCATTGTGCACACTCAGCTGTTGCCGCCAGAGGGCACTACCATTTACATTACTAACCCACATTGCTATCCTATTCACCTCCCTCCTGGGACGGCCATTGGCCGAGGGATATCCCTCCCTTGGGTAGAAGAGCCCCCTAGAGATCCAGAGATCAATTGGTGTCAGGTGGTAGGGAGAGACAGGCCTATGATGACTATAGAAGTCGAGGGCCGCCCCATATTAGGGATGTTGGATACTGGAGCGGACTCCTCCGTTATAGACAGCAGGCAGTGGGCCCCTGTGTGGCCCCTCGAACAGCATCCGCTTACAGTGGCTGGAGTGGGAGGGGGCCAGATTGCCACTAGGGCAGCTAGATATTTGACTTGGAAATATGAAGATACAACTGGATATTTTAAGCCATTAAAGATAAGTGGCCTTACTTCAGCCCTGTGGGGCAGAGATATTCTCCAACAAATGGGGGTCCATGTTGTGACCCCGGAAAACTTCTAGGGGTCACTCGAACGGTGAGGTGCCCACGGATTGACTGGTTGTCTCCTGACCCAGTGTGGGTAGAACAGTGGCCCCTGAGTACAGAGAAACTCACCGCATTAAAGAACATAGTCCAGGAACAATTAGATGCAGGACACCTGGAGCCCACGACTAGTAATTATAATTCCCCTGTGTTTGTCATTAAGAAAAAGGCTGGTTCATGGCGGTTGTTAATCGATCTGCGCGCCATCAACCGAATTATGCGGCCTATGGGCCCCTTGCAAATGGGACTTCCGTCTCCTGCCTTCATCCCGAAGGATTATCATATTTATGTTTTGGACATCAAAGATTGTTTTTATTCTATTCCTCTCCACCCTGAGGATCGTCCAAAGTTTGCCTTTTCCGTCCCTCAGCTGAATTTCCAAGGCCCTGCTGAGAGGTTCCAATGGAAAGTGCTCCCCCAGGGTATGGCTAATAGTCCTACCATGTGTCAAGCCTTTGTGGCTGCTGTCCTACAACCTATTCGGGAAACATACCCACAAGCCATCCTTCTCCATTACATGGATGACATTCTTTTAGCAACCTCCCGAGCCTCTGAATTGCAAAGTTTATTGGAACACACATTGAGCTGTCTTTCTGCCCATGGCCTTCAAGTGGCCCCCCATAAAATTCAGAGTGCTCCCCCGTATACATATTTGGGCCACTCTATAGAGAATGGTTGTGCTACACGACACCCTCCAAAGATTAATATACACAAGATTAAGACCCTTAATGATTTTCAAAAGCTTATTGGCTCTATTCAATGGTTGCGCTCCACTATGCCTATACCGGACCGTATCATGCACCCCTTATATGAGCTTCTTCGGGGGGACAGCCACCTTAATTCCCCTAGACAATGGACTCCTGCTGCTATGGAGGCCTTAACTGAAATACAACGTCTGTTTACCAGTCACATAGTGCAATACGATCCTGGCGCTCCTATTTTAGTTGCTGTGTTGCAGGACGTACCCCCTTTTTCTTGCCTCTATCAATCACATGGAGTTTTAGAATGGCTGTACCCTAAGAGACCGAAGAAAACTCTCCCTGATAAGTATGTTTTGTTGGCACAGTTTTTCCTTCAAATTGCCCGACGGTGCCTCCAAATTTTTGGCCTTTATCCTCAGTTCAATCTTTCCGTAGATGAATCCTTTCTCTGCCTTCAAGCAGAACGTTATGAGGAGTGGGCTATCCTCCTCTCTATGTGTTTCTTTGTTTCCCTTCCTCTACCTCCCTTCCTTCGTGGTTGGGCTGTCTTGCCTCTTGCTCCTCCCCCCCTTGTTGTCTCGTCTGGTCCGGTGGATGGCCCTAATGTGTTCACTGATGCCACCAAGAACTGTCGTGCTGCTGTTTATGCCCCTCACTGTCGCTTACTTAAGGTGTATGAGACCCCTTACTCTTCTGCACAGAAGAATGAGCTGTTTGCCATTCTTCAGGCCTTACGCCTTTTCCCCCTCCTTTCCTTTAATCTTATAACGGACAGCTTGTACTGTGCTACTGCTCTCCGTACTTTACCTATGTCTCAAATCAATGTCCGTCAGTCAACTATAGCCGATCTCCTTGCTTCAGTTCAGCAGTGCTTAGCCTCTCGTGAGAAGCCCATCTATGTTCTCCATGTTCGTTCCCATACTTCCCTTGTAGGTCCTATTTTCCATGGCAATCATATTGTCGATCGGGCTCTCTTATGTCCTATGCACCTTGAGCCCCGTTTGGCCCATGACAAATTTCACCTTTCTGCCAGATCTTTAAGGCACCTGTTTGGCCTTACTAAAGAGGAGGCTCGCGCTATTGTCCGCCGATGCTCTTCTTGTGTCCCATTTCGCCCTCGCCCACCTGACCATGCCGTTAACCCTCGTGGCACCTATCCTAATGAGCTTTGGCAGATGGATGTTACCCATTTCGGTGCCTCCCTCCTCCATGTTACCATAGATACTTGTTCTTCCTATCTCTTCGCCACTTTACAACCCGGCGAAGCTGCCTGCCATGTTACTGCTCATCTTCTCCACTGTTTTGCCCTCGCTGGTACTCCCAGGCTCATTAAGACCGATAATGGCCCGGCCTATTCCTCTCGTGCCTTTGCACGCTTTTGTGCTGAATTTGGTATTACTCATGTCACAGGTATCCCTTATAATCCCCAGGGCCAGGCCATTATTGAACGTGCGAACCGCTCCCTTAAGGCCCTCCTTGTTAAACAAAAAGGGGGAGCGGGTGGCCGGCTGTCCAGAGCGCAATTGTCACAGGCAGTTTTCACATATAATTATTTGATGTTTAGAGATGATTTCCTTAGTCCTGCTATGCGATACTTCGCACAGGCACCAAGCAAGGAGACCCTTGCTGTTCCTTCTTCACGACCTAACTCCTGCTTACCAGGCACTCGGGTCATGTGGAAGTCTCCCTCTGGGAATTGGGAAGGCCCTGGAGTTATAACCATCAGGGGGCAGGGACATGTTTGTATTCTTCCAGATGGAGGGTCGGAGACTGACCAACGGTGGCTCCCCACCCGATGGATACGACAGCTCGAGCCAGAAGAAACAAACACCGATGTCAGAGATCCCGAAGAGACGCCGCCGCCGCCGCCGGGGACGGTCACGCAAAGCCACTGCCCTGACCCGGGCGAGACGGAAGCAGACCCTGAATCTCATGCTTAGCTTTCTTGCTTTGAGTTTAGCACCTACTCCTACGGGAACGTCACATTCACGATGGTACAACCTCACCAAACCAGAACGGCGCCACGCAGATGAGAAGGGAAGCGTATACTGGGCTCTTTTGAAGGATCCCCCTGCGGTGAGGGTACTTGGATGGGGAAGTGGAACAGTGAGATTGTTCGTTCGAGGGAATGCATCAAAGCTTGTTGGAGACAGCCCCTCAGATTTCATTCAAAGAGGGGCGCGACTGGGCGACCCTAACAGTGAGGCCTCTTATGAATTTCGTCGTTCCATGTCCTTTATTGCACACACCCACCCAATATGTCTAGCTACTACTGATCTCACTGCTTCTACTCTTTCGCACTATTGTCCTCAACTCCTCACCTATAACATTACTTCTAATCCACACCTTGCTCCGGATCTCTCTAACCACGCTGCTCGCTTGAATGTGTCCCTCCTAGCTATACCTCATTCCATAAATTGCACCCAGAACCGTACCCAAACGTACCACCAGTATTCCACCTATTTTGTTCACACCCATGCACCTGTGCCCTGCATTGAAGGGGACGCAGATGTGTGGGAGCCTTTTAAAGCTTGCTCCACAGGGGTGTTTGCCTGTGGGCCACGACTTCGCAATGTGACTCTTAATTTTTGGGACCATGTAGCAAAATACAAACGATATCGTCAACTTCCTGCACCAGCGCCTGTGGCGGCACCATATGGAACACTTCACCCTGAACTCTGGAAAATTGGCCTTGCGTTCGCAAAAACAAATGTTTCCATTGAAATATGGCCTTGCTTTCAATCCTCTGCCTCTATGACCCATTGTAGGGATTTCACTTGGACCACCTGGAGTGCGGTGTTTGGCCGCACCAATTCCACATGTCACCACACAAACTTGGGGAGGGACACCCTTTGTTACCAATTTACTGCTGAGATTCGCACACCGCCTGATGTAGCCTTTCTTCTATGCCATCCGGAGAATACCACTATTGTGCCTTTGTCGTTACAAGCTAATTTGCCCCGCTACAACATTACTTGCCTCAATGCGACCCTTACTGATACACTCTCGCATAAGTATTCAGGTCGACTAGTGTTCCTGGTACGGCGTACCCCATATGCTCTTATCCCTGTATGAGCAGAACCCTTTGCTTCAAATCCAACAGATGAGCTATGGCAAAAGATTATGCATAATCCTCCACCTATACCTCTCAAACGTTCCCACCGGGACGCTGCCGGTGTTGTGCTTGGCCTTCTCAATCTTGCAATCGAAGTCTATGAGGAATTCCAAATACAAGAATTACGACAGGAGACTGAGCTCCTTGCGTCCACCCTGCAAACGTTTATGCAGGAGGAGCTTGGAGCGTGGTCTGTGCAAAATCAAATTAACACACACTTCCAACACACCCTAGAAGCCCTTGCTACTACTGTTCTTTGGATTGGGGACAGCCTTCAGTTAACTCAACTTTATATGCAATTGCAATGTCATTATAAATACTTGCCCCTTTGTGTTACTCCTCTTCCTTTCAATACCTCTAATTCTTCTTTTCCTGGGGACTGGACAAAAGTCCGGGAGGCCCTACAGGGGTTGCTCCTAGCCAACAATGCCACTGGGGACATACACCAACTGTCCTTGTTTATTCAGGAGCTCCGTAACACCTCTGCAGAGTTTGAACGACAGCGTGCACGCGAAGCTAATGACTTTGTGGGCTGGTTGCAACACCTTGTGGACTTTCAGTGGCTTTTGTCACTTGCGATTCCCGCTGTAATCTGTTTGTTTCTGTGTCTTCTTATTCCATGTTGTATTAGATGCATATGTACTATTATTCGCAAAGCTATTTTGGATGCTAAGGCAGATGTACACACTCTCCTCTCTTCCCCACACCCTCCTGGTACTTATGATACCACCCCTGTGTAAACAAAAAGGGGGAGATGTTAGGGGCCTAGCTCTGGACTGTGGCCCCCTGGGGGGGGGGAAAACTGTTGGGCCTGGCTCTGGACCGTGGCCCCCTGGGGGACAATGTTGGGAACCAAGCTCTGGACCGTGGCCCCCTGAGGAGCCTGGAAGACGCCCCGGGTGTGAACCCGCCTTCGGGTGCTGGGACCGCCTATACGGGAGCTGGCTCCGCCCTCAGGGAGGAACATGGGAGGGGCTCTGGCCCAGTACACACCCTCAGGGAGGAACATGGGAGGAGCTCTGGCCAAGTAACCACCCCAGGGAGGAACATGGGAGGAGCTCTGGCTGGGTATATAAGGGGATGCTGGGCAGAGTTGTACAGGACGCCATCAATAAAGTGAAGAGCACAGACATCCTCGAGGCGAGTGTGTAGTCATTGTTCCCTCCGTGGAGGAGGGGATAGCCCTGTCGCGCAAGCTAGGCCATACGGTCGCACGGCAGGGACCGGAGACGTCCGAAGACCTGGAAGAAAGGTTCCCAAGCGAAGTCTGGGGTAAGGGAGTGGGCCCTGTGTAGCGTACCGCCTGGAATATTGGGCGAAGACCCCAGAGAGATTACCGCCTGGAATAGTGGGCGAGGCCACCTGGCTTAGTAGCCAAGTGAAGGCTGGGGATTAGCCCCGAGCAGCCGCCTGGAATAGTGGGCGAGGCCACCTGGTTTAGTAGCCAAGTGAAGGCTGGGGATTAGCCCCGAGCAACTCAAGTTTCTTTTTATTCCAGATCCATTCTACCCACTGGACAACCTAGCTAATTAAGTACTTCTGGTAAAATTGTAGACAAATCACCTTACCTCCTTGGGCCTTATGTTCCTCATTTGTAAAATGAGACAGTTAAAATAGATGTCTACTGAGATACATTTTGGCAACGGATCTGTGATCCTGTAATTAGATAAATGTCTCATTTAACCTGTCTGCCACGTTGAATTTAATGAAAAAATATGTGTATATACATACATATATGTAATTTTAATAAATTAAGTTTAATGAATTTCCAAACTTTATAGTAAGGACCTAGTAAGTATAGGGCAGCTCTCAGAATACAAAGACAAAAAAGTAAAGCCAACATCTATTCTTCTGGGAAAAACAGAGAAGCAAATACAAGATTACTTAAGGAGGAAAAGATGATTAACAACTGTGGGGTACAAACGACAGGGGCAGTAAAGTTTCCTCTTGCAGGTTTTTCTTGAGCCAGACTATGAAAGACTTAAATATCTGAAAAGATAAGGGGAGAATGGAGTGAGGGTTAAGTTGGCCTAAGACACTCCTGGAGATGGAAAGCTACCAAATAGTGCAGCTGATATAAACCTCTGGCCCAAACCATTCCATTGAGTTAGACTTAATTCATTATTGATAAAGACAATAATATTCCAACAAAATTTGAAAAAAGAATTTTAATTATTAAATTCAAATATCATGGCTATCCCTGTTGGGTCATGATTATGTTCCTCTAAATATTAAAAATTATGTATATAATCACAGGACCAGGACTCTGTTCTGGAAAAGAAGGTCAAATAATATGATTCAGAGAAGAAAACCCCTCTAAAACCATTACAGCTGGGTTCAAGGCAAATTTGAAATAACTACTTTCCACAGAGATACTATATATAGCTAGTGGCAGACTCAACATTATAACCTAAGTCTCTTGATATTTGTGCTTAACACTATGAGTATCTGATGAACATTAAGATAAGACATGGAATGCCATTACAATTAGAAGAATTTAATCAAAACTAGGAATATGGGACTAACAGAAGACAAAGAATTAGGCTGAATCTGCAGAAAAAGGGAGGAAAATGATGATACACACATTTTCTAAGAACTATAGACTTAGTGACTCCAGCTACAGTACTCTTGCCATCTCGCTATGTACTATTCAATACTGTACCAAAAATGTTACCTCTAGTAATGAGACAAGAAAAAAGACATTGAAAGAAGAAAAATAGTTAATGAGGACAGCAGAGAGGGAACAGCCCCAGGCAGACTGAATCACGAGCAGCAGCGACAACTCTAAAAACTTTCAGCACAGGATGGGAGTGGGGCAGAGCAGGGTGAGAGAGAAGCATGGGTGCCATGGCAGAAGCTACTCCTGGGGCTATCAGCCCACAGAATAATGTCTGAAAGTCACTTACTTGAACTTCTGGGAGTCAAGAAGGTGAAGTAAATTTTAAGTTCTCTCACCTTCCCCTTGTTGACCTTGAAAAACCCAGAGAATATTACCCAAGGAAAAGTCCTGGAATAGTGGAAACAGCAGAAGGGATGCAGCAATCTTTTAGCTTGGGGGTGTGGTGGGGCTGGAGAGATTGACAGGAAGGTTCTCTCTTGCTGCAACTGAAGTGGAAAAGTGCAGGACCTGAGGTATCCCAGCAAGCCCCACCTCAGTAGACCAGCAGCAGTTCCTGAGCCCCAGGGGAATGGAGCCAGTAAGCACCGACACCAAGATCCCAGGTCTGCGTTAGCACAGCCAGGGGAATTGGGCAGACATCAACATGGACAGAGGTTCACCAAGTGGTAAGCCAGCCCATGCTGTAGCACAGCCCTCATGGAGGAGCTCTCCAGTAGCCAGAACACCCCTTCACAACACTTCATGGTAAAAGCTTCACTGTAAACCTGGGGAAACTCGGAAAGACTTCACTTGGCCTTGGCTTTGGTACACACCAGCCAGCTCAGCACCAGGTAAGCTGTAACATTGTATAGCTTCTGGCTGAAAGAACCAGAGACCACAAAACACAAAGCCAGCAACCAGACCCCAAAATCCCAGTACAAAAATGGTGAGACAGAGCTCTTTGTTGCCAGAAGTACAGATCCACTTTAAAAGCCAGGAAAAAAGGCAATCACCATGAACAAGATGCAAATTAGAAAAACAAAGATCATAGAATCATATTGCAGGGACGGGGAAGATTAGAGTATGAATTCAGAAGAGGACTGTATTGACACTATACTCACATCTGAAACCTCAAATGGGTGTATGAACTGGTCTCAAGCCTCAAAAGCATTCTTAGAAGATTTCAAGAAGAATTTTAAAAGCCAAATTAGAGAGGAAGAAGAAAAAGGAACCAATGATTTTAAAAATACCATTGACAAAAAAAAAAATTCACTGAAGAGAACAGCACCTTAAAAAAATAAAATTGGCCAAATGGATGAGGAGGCATAAAATCTAACTGGAGAAAATAACTCCTTAAAAGGAAAAAAAAGGACAAATGACAATCTGAGGAAAACAGTTCCTTAAAAATTAGATTTGGCAAGTAGAAGCTAATACCTCTATAAGGTATCAAGCATCAGTCAAAATCTAAAGAATTAAAAAAAAAAGTAGAAAAAGTAACATATTTTGTTATCAACTGACCTGGAAAATAGTTCTAGGAGATAAAATCTAAGAATTTTTGGTCTACTTGAAAGCTATGATGAAAAAAAGGAGCCTGAATAGTATCTTCTAAGAAATCATCAAGGAAAACTACCCTGAGGTCCTAGATCCAGAGGGCAAAATAGTCATGAAAAGAATCCACCAATTACCTCCTGAAAAAAGATCCCAAATTGAAAATGCCAAGAAATATTGTTGCAAAATTACAGAATTATCAGGTCAAGAAGAAAATGCTGCAACCAGGCATCAAGAAGCAATTCAAATATAGAGGAACTACAGTCAGGATCACATAGGATCTTGCAGCTTCTACATTAACAGATTGGAGGGATTGGAATATGATATTCCAGCTTGGTATGTAGCTCAGACAACAATGCAGGATTAATTAACTAGCAAAATTCAGCATAATCCTTCAGGCAAGGAGATGGGCACTCAATGAAATAAGGAATTTCTAGACCTTCTTAATGAAAAGATCAGAGCTCAATAGAAACTTTTCAGATAATGATGTAATAAAAATTATATGTAATAAAAGACCATAAAAAAAGGACCAAAAAACTAATTGAAAACTAAATAATCTTATCCTAAAGAATGAATGGGTCAAACAACAAATCATAAAAACAATCAATGACTTCAAGAAAATGAGAATAATTAGAGAACCTACCAACAGTTATGGGATGTAGTGAAAGCAGTTCTTAAGGGAAGTTTTATATCTCCAAATGCATACATGAATAAAATAGAGAAAGAGGAGATGAATGAATTGGGCATGCAACTTAAAAAGCCAGAAAAAGAACAAATTGAAAATCTCCAGCTAAATATCAAATTAGAAATACTGAAAACCAAAGGAGATATTAATAAAATTGAAATTAAGAAAACTATTGAAATAAATAAAACTAAGAATTGGTTTTATAAAAAAAAATAATAAAATTGATAAACCTTAAGTCAATCTGATTTTTTTTAATTTAATATAAATTTATTTATTTAACTTTTTGCATTGATTTTCACAAAATTTTGGGTTCCAAATTTTCTCCCCTTTTCTCCCCTCCTCCCACCCCAATACACCGAGCATTCCAATTTCCCCTATCACCAATCTGCCCTCTCTTCTATCATCCCTCCCTTCTCTTGTCCCCATCTTCTCTTTGGTCCTGTAGGGCCAGATGACTTTCTATTCCCCATTACCTGTATTTCTTATTTCCTAGTAGCAAGAACAATACTCAACAGTTGTTCCTAAAACTTTGAATTCCAAATTCTCCCCATCCCTCCCTCCCCACCCATTCCCTTTGGGAAGGCAGGCAATTCAATATAGGCCCTATCTATGTAGTTTTGCAAATGACTTCACTAATAGTTGTGTTGTGTAAGACTAACTGTATTTCCCTCCATCCTATCTTGCCACCTATTGTTTCTATTCTGTCTTTTGACCCTGTCCCTCCCCAAGAGTGTTGACTTCAAATTGCTCCCTTCCATCATCCCCCCACCCTGCTTATCTCCTTCTCCCCCACTTTCCTGTATTGTAAGACAGGTTTTCATACCAAAATGAGTGTGCATTTTATTCCTTCCTTTAGTCGAATGTGAGGAGGGTAAACTTCATGTTTTTTTCTCAGCTCTCCTCTTTTCCCTCCACTAAAAAGTCTCCTCCTTGCCTCTTGAATGAGAAATAATTTACCCCATTCCATTTCATCCTGTCTCCTCCCACTACATTTCTCTCTCACCATTTACCTTAATTTCTTTTAAGATATGGTCCCATCCTATTCAATTCACTCTGTGCTCTCTGTTTCTGTATGTGCGTGCATGTGTGTATGTGTGTGCACATGCGTGTGCCTGTGTGTGTGTATGTGTGTGTGTGGTCCCACCAACTACCCAGATATTGAAAAGTTTTATGAGTTACAAATATTGTCTTTCCATGTAGGAATGTAAACAGTTCACCTTTGGTAAGTCCCTTATGGCTCTTCTTTGCTGTTTACTTTTTCATGCTTCTTCTCATTCTTGTATTTGAAAGTCAAATTTTCTTTTCAGCTCTGGTCTTTTCATCAATAATGCTTGAAAGTCCTCTGTTTCATTGAAGGACCATATTTTCCCCTGAAGTATTATACTCAGTTTAGCTGGGTAGGTGATTCTTGGTTTGAGTCCTAGTTCCTTTGACTTCTGGAATATCCTATTCCACGCCCTTCGATCCCTTAATGTAGAAGCTGCTAGATCTTGTGTTATCCTGATTGTATTTCCACAATACTGGAATTGTATCTTCCTAGCTGCTTGCAATATTTCCTCCTTGACCTGGGAATTCTGGAATTTGGCCACAATGTTCCTAGGAGTTTCTCTTTTTGGATCTCTTTCAGGCGGTGATCGATGGATTCCTTGAATACTTACTTTGCCCTCTGGTTCTAGAATCTCAGGGCAGTTTTCCTTGATAATGTCATGAAAGATGATGTCTAGGCTCTTTTTTTGATCATGACTTTCAGGTAGTCCCATAATTTTTAAATTGTCTCTCCTGGATCTATTTTCCAGGTCAGTTGTTTTTCCAATGAGGTATTTCACATTATCTTCCATTTTTTTTCATTCTTTTGGTTTTGTTTTGTGATTTCTTGGTTTCTCACAGTCATTAGTTTCCATCTGTTCCATCCTAATTTCGAGAGAACTATTTACTTCAGTGAGCTTTTGAACCTCTTTTTCCATTTGGCTAATTCTGCTTTTGAAAGCATTCTTCTCCTCATTGGCTTTTTGAACCTCTTTTGCCAATTGAGTGAGCCTATTTTTCAAGGTGTTATTTTCTTCTGCATTTTTTTGGGTCTCCCTTACCAAGGTATTGACCTGTTTTTCATGCTTTTCTTGCATCTCTCTCATTTCTCTTCCCAGTTTTTCCTCCTCCTGTCTAACTTGCTTTTCACAATCCTTTTTGAGCTCTTCCATAGCCTGAGCCCACCGGACATCCATGTCAGATGTCTGGGATACAGAGGCCCTGACCTCCACACATGTACACGTATGTACCCACATATATACACACATGCACGCACATACAGAGACAGAGAGCACAGAGTGAATTGAATAGGATGGGACCTTGCATGAAAAAAACATGAAGTTTACCCTCATCACATTCGACTAAAGGAAGGAATAAAATGCGCACTCATTTTGGTAGGGAGCAATGATAGAAGAGAGGGCAGATTGGTGATAGGGAATATTAGAATGCTCGGTGTATTGGGGTGGGGGAGGGGAGAAATAGGGAGAAAATTTGGAGCCCAAAATTTTGTGAAAATGAATGTAAAAAGTTAAATAAATAAATTTATATTAAAAAAAAAAGAAATGAAAGGCAGGAACATCTGTCCCCCAAGAAAGTAGCTTTCTATGGTCTTATTTTTCTTCCCCTTTCTGGGCATTTTCCCAGCCAGTTACTTGACTTCTGAGATTCCTCTCCACCCCTGCCTAGATCCGCCCAGCTAGTGCTTGGGATCTGAGATTCAAATGCTGCTCCCCAGCCTCAGGGCTTTCAGGGGTGGGCGTGGCTGCTATTCAATGTGAGCTTAAGTTCTCATGCTCAGGTGGGGCCAGGGCCACCTCCCAGGCTCAGTTCTCTCAGGGGGTTTATGCAGAGACCTTCAGTAATGGCCCTGAGCCCCTGTTTGCTCTAGGAGTCTCTGGCCGCTGCTGCCTCTGCCTCTCCCTCTGCTGCTGCCTCTCGAGGGGGCCCGAGTCACGGAGACACCCCGCTCCCCTCTTGGCCAGCCCAGAAGTCTCTCTCGCTGACCTGGAGCGCTTGTGGGTGGAGGGACCTTCCTGGCCACTGGAGGTTCTGTCCCTGAAGCCTGCTCGGATCTGCTCCTCTGAGGCTGTGCGGCCAGGGCAGCGCAGGGGTGGGCTCTACCCGGAGTGTGACGGACCCCTGGGGACGGCTTTCTATGGCTCTCTGGAATGGAAATCTCTTCCACTGTGTTTCTGCACAGCTTGCACTGCTCCAGAATTTGTGGGGAGTTCTTTTTACAGGAAATTTATGGGCTGTGGGTTCCGGAGCTAGCATAAATGAGTCTTTCTACTCTGCTATCTTGGCTCCTCCCCCAGTCAATCTGATTTTTAAAAAGAAAGAAGAAAACAATATCACCAGTTTTAAAAATGAAAAGAGTGAATACACCTCCAATGAAGAGGAAAATAAAACTATAATTAGAAATTATTTTGCCCAACTTTATGCCCATAAATTTGACAATCAGTGAAATGAATGAATATTTACAAAAATATAAACTGCCCAGATTAGCAAAAGATGAAATAAAATACCTAAATAACCCCATCTCAGAAAAAAAGAATTGAATAAGCCATCAATGAACTCCCTAGGTAGAAGTCTCCAGGGCTAGATGGATTTGAAGCAAATTCTAAAAAACATTTGAAGAGTATAGAGATTTGGGAAAATTGTCAAAAAGGGATTCATACCAAATTCCTTTTATTACACAAATGTTGTGGTGATACATAAACTGAGAAGAGCCAAAACAGAGAAAGAAAATTATAGACCAATTGCGCTGAATGAATGAATAAAAAAGGAAAAATTTTAAATAAGATATTATCAAAAAAAAAAAAACCCAGCAACTTATCATGAGAATAATACACTTTGATCAGATAGGATTTATACCATAAATGCAAAGCTAGTTCAGTATTAAGAAAACCAGCAGCTTAATTGATTATATCAACAACAGAACTAAAAGAAACCATATGATTATCTTAATAAATGCAGAAAAGCTTCTGACAAAATGCAACACCCGTTCCTTTTGAAAATATTGGAGAACATAGGAATAAGTGGAGCCTTCCTTAAAATGATCACTAGCATCTACCTAAAACCATCAGCGATTATTGTATGTAATAGAGATAAGCTAGATGCAGTTCTGATAAAATCAGGGTGAAACAAGGATGTCCATTAGCACCATTGCTATTCAGTATTTTACTCAAAATATTAGTTTTTGCAAGGGGAGAAGAAAAAGAAACTGAAGGAATTAGAATAGGGAAAGAAGAAACTAAGTTTTCACTCCTTGCAGACTATATGATGATATATTTAGAGAATCCTAGAGAATCACATAAAAAGACTTGAAATAACAAGCAACTTTAGTAGTTGCAGTATACAAAATAAACCCACCTAAGTATCTGCATTTGTATGTGTTACTAACAAAGTCCAACAGGAAGAGTTTAAAAGAGAAATTCCATTTAAAATTATGGTAGGCACAATAAAATATTTGGGAATCTACCTGGTAAAACAAATTCAGGGACTATATGAATACAATTACAAAATGCTTTTCACACAAATAAAGTCAGATCTAAATAACTGGGAGAATATCAGATGCTCATGGGTAGGCTGAGCTAATATAATAAAAATGAAAATCTACCTAAATTAATTTACTTATTCAGTGCCATACCAAACTATGAAAAACTATTTTATGAATCCATAAAAAATGATAGCAAAATTAATCTAGAAGGACAAAGGTCCAGAATATCAAGAGAAATAATGAAAAAAAAAAGCCAGGGAAGGTGGTCTAGTCATACCAGATCTCAAATTGTGTTACAAAGCAGCAATCATCAAAACCATTTGGTACTGACTAAGAACTAGAGGGGTAGATCAGTGGAATAGGTTAGGTACACAAGACACAATAATCAATGATTATAGCAGTTTGCTGTTTGATTCACCCAAGGACCCCAGCTTCTGGAATAAGAACTCACTTTGACAAAATCTCCTGGGAGTACTGAAAAACAATGTGACCAAAACTGGGCATATACCAACATCTGACACTGTATACCAGAATAAAGTCCAAATGGGCACACAATTTGGGTATAAATGCTGATACTATAAAAAAAAATTAAGGGAGCAAGGAATAGTTTATTTGTTGGATTTATGGAGAATGGAGGAGTTTATGACTAAACAAGACAGAGAACATTATGAAATGCAAAAATGGATAATTTTGATTACATTAAATTCAAAAATTGTTGCACAAAGCCAAAGCAATCAAGATTTGGAGAAAACTGAGAAAGAATTTTTACATATAGTGTCTGTGATGGAACCCTAATTTCTAAAATATATAAAGAACTCAGTCAAATTACAAGAATACAAGTCATTCCCCAATTGATAAATGGTCAAAGGATATGAACAGTTAGTTTTCAGAGAAAGAAATTAAAAATGTCTATAGTCATATGAAAACATGTTCTAAATCACTATTGATTACAGAGATGCAAATCAAAACAATTCTGAGGTACCACATCAGACCTATGAGATTGGCTAACATGGCAAAACAGGAAAATGATAAATGTTGGAGAAGATGTGAGAGAGTTAGGACACTAATTCATTATTGGTGGATCTATGAGCTGATCCAACCATTTTAGAGAGCAATTTGGAACTATGCTCAAAGGGCTATAAAATGTGTATATCCTTTTACCCAGCAATATCACTTCTAGGGCTTTATCCTACAGAGGTCACAAACATGGGAAAAGGACCCACATGTACATAAATATTTATAGCAGCTCTTTTATGTGGTAACCAAGAACTGGAAATCAAGGGGGTGCCAATCAATTGGGGAATGACCGAACAAGGTATTATATATGAATCTAATGGAATACTATTATACTACAAGAAATGATAAACAGACAGACTTCAGAAAATCCTGGAAAGATTTATATGAACTGATGTTGAGTGAAGTGAACAAAATCAGAAGAACATTATACACAGTAACAGCCATAGTATGGGAAGACTGATTTTGATAGACTTAGCCCTTCTCAGCAATTCAAGGACCTAAAACATTTCCATAGGACTCATGATGCAAAATGCCATCCATATCTAGAGAAAGAACTATAGAGCGGGAGTGCAGAATGAAGCAGTCTGTTTTCTCTTTTGTTTTGGTATGTTTTCTTTTTCTCATGATTTCTCCATTTGTTTTAATTCTATGCAACATGACTAATGAGAACATGGTTTTAATAAGAATGTATGCATAGAGCCCATATAAAATTGCAAGCTATCTTGGGGAGGGAGGGAAGAGATCAGGGAGAGAAAATTTAAAACTTATGGAAGTGATTGTTGAAAACTGAAAACAAATAAATCAATAAGTTTAGGAAAAAACAGGCAATGGGATAATAAAACTATCACTCTTTGCAAATGATATGATGGTATGCTTAAAAATCCTAGAGAATCAACTAAAACTTTAGTTGAAACAATGAATAATTTCAGCAAAGTTCTAGGGCATAAAGTAAAACTCCGTAGAAAAGCAGTATTTCTGTATACTACCAAGAAAACCTAGAAGGAAAAGATAGAAAGAGAAATTCTATTTTAGACAATAGCAAATAATATAATTATTTGGGAGCCTACTTGCCAGGATAAACATAGGAACTTTGTGATTACAATTACAAAACAATTTTCACACAAGTAAAGATAAATCTAAACAACTGGAGAAATATTAACTACTCATGGGTGCACCAAGCAAATACAATAGAAATGACAATTTATCTTAGTTTATTTATTTACCATACAGATGAGAATACCAAAGAATTATTTTTATAATTCTAGAAAAATAAATATTATGAAACACATCTAAAAGAATAAAAGTTCAAGACATCAAGGAAATCAATCAAAAAAAATCTTCAGGAAGACAGCCTAGCAGTTCCAAATTTCAAAATATATTACAAAGAGGACATCATCAAAATAATTTAGTGGTAACTAAGAAAAAGAGTGGTGCCTCAGTGGAACAGGTCAGTTACAAAGAACATAATAAGTGACCATACTAACCTAGTTTTTAATAAACCCCAAAATCCAAAATTTTGCCTCAAGACCTCACCAATTGACCAAACTTTCTGTAAAAACTGAGAAACTTTCTTGCCAAAACTAAGTTTAGATCAACATCTCACACTGTATGCCAAAAATAAGGGCAAAATTAGTAAGTGATTTAGACATAAGTTCATTAGCTGAGCATGGAAAAATATAACTATCAACTGTACAGATAAGAGAAACCTTTAGGTCCAAACAAGAGATAAAGGAGATCTTGGGAAGTAAAAGAGATAATTTTAACTACATGAAATAAACATTTGCACAATGAAAACTAACGCAGCAAAAATTGGAAGGAAAACAGCAAAATAGGGGAAATATTTTGCAGCAAGTTTCTCTAAAATAGGTCTGATTCCATATTTACATATGTATATGTGGAACTGAGATAAAATTTATTAAAATGACAGAATTTCTCCAGTTTATAAATGGTCAGTGGATATGAATAGGCAATTTTTGGAATAAGAAAGCAAAGTTGTCAATAGTCACACAAAATATGTCATAAATCACTACCGAGTAGAGAAATGCAAAGGTCTACAGAGTCGTTGGTGCATGCTTGTGAAACATGGACAATCTAGTGGCACCATGCCAGGAAACTGAATTGCTTCCATTTGAACTGTCTTGAAAGATTGTGAGAATCACCTGGCATGATAAAGTACCAGACACTGAAGTCCTTGTTTGAGTTGAACTGCCAGGCATTCAAATTATGCTTCAGAGAGTACAAGTCTGATAGACTGGCCATGTTGTTCAAAGGCAAAATATATTCTTGCCAAAAAGACTATTTTATGGAGAACTCACATGGGGCTGGCAATCAATCACATTTTAGTCAGATGAAGCTCTACAAGAATACCCTCAAGGTCTCTCACAAGAACTTTGGATTTGATTGTGCAACATGGGAGACACTGGTACAGGACCACTCAGCATGGCATACCCACATCAGAAAGGGTGCTGTGCTCTATGAGCAAAGCAGAATTGAGACAGCACAACATAAAGGTAAGATGCACAAATTTGGAGTATCCACCCCAAATATTCACACAGACAATCTATGCCTAACCTGTACTAGAATATTCTAGCTCCTATTAGTCTGATCAGCCACAGTCAGGCACTCTGAAACTTCACTTTATCATGGTGATGTCATTTTTGTCCTCTGGAAAAGGAAGGACAACAGTCAATCAATCAACCAGAGAAATGCAAAGTAAAAGAAATCCAGTATACCACCTCACATCTATCATATTGACTAATGTGACAGAAAAGGAAAATGACAAATTCTGGAGGGGATACAGAGAAATTGGGTCACCAATGCAGTGTTTGTGGAATTGTGAACCATTCTGGAGAACAATTTGAAGCTATAGCCAAAAGGTTATAAATTTGTGCGTACCCTTTGATCCATCACCACTACTTCTTACTATGTCTGTATACCAAAGAGTTCAAAGAAAAGAGAAAGGTCCTTATTTGTGCAAACATAACTATAAAAGTTCACTTTGTTTTGAGAAAAAAAATTGGAAATTGAGGAGATGTCTATCAATTGAGGAATGACTGACCAAGTTATGGTACATCATTGTGATGAAATACTATTGTGCTATAAGAAATGATGAGAAGAATTCTTTCAGAAAAACCTGGAAAAACTTCTATGAATTGATAATGGTGTGAAGTGAGTAGGACTAGGAGAATATTGTACATAATAGGAGCAATATTTTAAGGATGGTCAACTGTGAAAGATTTAATTGATCTTATCAAGTCAATGAGTGATGCAAGGAAATTCCAAAGGACCCATGATGAAACAGGCCATTTACCTTGACTGATAAACTGACTTCAGATTGAAGCTTACTTTTTAAACTTTCTTCATTTTGATCATTTTATTTTGTTTGTGTTTTCTTTTGCACCATGGCTAATATAGAAATATGCCATGATGTCACATGTATAATTGAAATCAAAGTTTTTCCCTTCTCAAGAAAGAAGGAGGGAGAAAAAGAATTTGGAACTCAAAAAAAAAATAATTGTTAAAAGAAATTTGCATATATTGGGAAATATTTATTAAAATAAATAAAAATAATTAACAAGAAATTGGAAAGAAAAATGGAAGGTATGGATATAAGTTCAGCTGGCAATAACAAATCATAATTCAGCATTTCTCTAACAAAGATAACATATTTCCTCCTTTTCTTTCTGCCTTTACCTGGTGTTTCTTCACTTATTATTGTAATTATGAATTTGTTAATATTTACTTTAATCCTTGAGATAGAGACTCTCATGGGATGAAGTGCT
This sequence comes from Bettongia penicillata ogilbyi, assembly GCA_023548195.1. Taxonomy (NCBI): domain Eukaryota; kingdom Metazoa; phylum Chordata; class Mammalia; order Diprotodontia; family Potoroidae; genus Bettongia; species Bettongia penicillata. The sequence goes on along the minus strand of JAJHZJ010000129.1, from coordinate 1,203,421 downwards.
TAGATGCACTTTATAGATTTTTCCACATTTTCATGATATGTATACCTAAATTTAATGCAGTATAAAAAGATACAATGTGGTGTCATAATCTTCAAATGGGCAGAGAGACCATTAGAAGTTAAGGAGGAACTGGAAGTTTCACATTTTCTTTTATGGATGCTTTTATTTTTACCTCTTTTTTTCTGATGGTAAGTACTATGCATAAACTTATCTGCAGAAAGCAGACTGCTTATTTCAAAATTCCTTCTCACATCCTAGAGCATTTATCTAGCATCAACATGCAGTTATGCAAAAATTAGATCAAATATCATTACATATTATATATGCATTTCTTAACCATCTTCTTCAGGCCATGTGGATGAGAAAAGCATTTTCTTCTCTACTCTGCAAGCGACTATTTTGTTGCTTAGTTTGTGTCAGATAAGTGCTATGAGGGATTAGGCTATTATATACATACATACATACATATGTTTTAATCTCTAGCACATGTGTGTGTATGTCTATGTAAAGCATAATTCTCTCTAAATGGAAGATTTAAAAAAATACTAATCAGAACAGTTGGAGTGGAGACTCAGAGAAATGATCAATTCTTGTGTCTTAAGCAGTTCAATTTGTTGGCCAAAACTCCAGATACAGACAAAAAGAAACAGACAAAGAGCTCAAACAAAAACAACTCCCTCAAAACAAATAAACAAATGAAAGCAGCTTCAGTTTGAGAAGACACTTGTTAGGAAATTCTTTATAGAATTTTGAAAAACTTGGAGAGAGAGCATGCAAAAAAAGCATTTATTTATTAAAGGTCACTTTGTTCCAAGCACCATGTGTCTGTTCCTAGAGGACCATGCCATCAGAGAAATGATGACATGACTTGCACTTGACTTTGTGTTTAGTGAGGGAGGGCTGTGCAGGTCACCAGCCTCACTTCTCCTCCAGAGCCATCTGAATCCAGTGACCAGATATTCATCAGGATGACTAGAGATGATCTGGGATGAGGCAATTGAGGTTAGGTGACTTGCCCAAGGTCACACAGCTAGTGCGTGTCAAGTGTCTGAGGTGAGATTTGAACTCAGGCCCTCCAGATTTGAACTCAGGCCCTCCTGACTCCTGGTGCTCTATCCACTGCACTAGTTACCCCCAAGCACCATGTCAAACATTGGGAATATATATTATATATGTATTATATATTATATATCATATATTATGTAACTATATCATATTTTATTATTTATTATATATTAAACTTTAATATATAATAAATAATATAATATGATATAGTAATATATAATTACATAATATATGATATTTATATATTGAGAATGCTATTCAGAATGCCCCCCCTACAACATTAAAATAATTTACAAGAGATTCACTTTTGAGGAACTGTTATTATTATTTTTCTTCCAAGTAGGTCAAGGGAATGCTAATACTGAATACTTGATTGAAATATCATGGCATTTGGTACCATCTGAAACAAGCATATACAATTATTGCCAATAAATCCTTTTATTATGCTTTTAGTTTAAAATATGAGATATGTTGAAGCATTAATATTCATTCTATGTAAATGTGGTGGGTTGGGGGAGAATTTTTAAAAAAATCAAGTGTGTGTTTATTTTTTTCCTGAACTCCTTACCTCAGTTCTAGACATGATGATTATAGAAGGAAGGTTGTATTTGTGAAAGATAGTTATATTTGCTATGTATTTTTCTTTTGGATTATGTTTGTTTGATGCTTCATGATTAAGATATTTTTAAATTGAATTCTGCAGTTCATAAATGACAATTTCATTTTTTTCAAAAATCTTGAGCCTGATGGACAGCTAAATTTCACATACAACAGAATTATTGCAATAATTCAGGTAATGCAATCATTTTGAAATATTATAAAAATATAATCTACCCTTTCCACTGTGTTTCCAAAATTGAAAGACAAAAACAACGATGAAAAACAAAACACTCATCATAAAAATGCATCTTTCATTAATACTAAATTATCCATGCCTAAAAATGTGTCTCCATCTGCACTTTAAATGTATTACTTCTCTAAAAGCAGGTGACAAATATGTTTCATCCTCTATCCTTAAGGACTCAAACAATGAACATTTATTAAGTGTCTCCTAAGTGCCAGGCACTGTGCAGAGTGCTGGACTCATTAATAACTTTGCTGATTACACATGTAAAGTTTTTCAATTTTTTTATTAAGAATTCATTTGTTTTCAGTTTTCTAAAATCACTTCCATAAGTCTTAGGTTTTCTCCCCTTCCCTCCTCTCTCCCTCCCTGAGACAGTATGCAATCTTATACGGGTTCTATACATACATTCTTATTAAACACATATTCACATTAGTCATTTTGTGTAAAAGATTTAAAATGAATGGGAGAAACCCTGAGAAAAACCCAAACAAAACCAAACCTACCACAAGAGAAAATATTCTGCTTCATTCTATGTTCCATTTTCATAGTTCTTTCTCCGGACATGGATGTATTTTCCCTTACGAGTCCTTTAGGAATGTTTTAGGTTGTTGCATTGCTGTGAAGGGTTAAGTCTATCAGAAAAATTCCTCTCATACTGTGGTTGTTAGTGTGTACAGTGATCTCCTAGCTCTTCTCCTATTACTCAGCATCAGTTCATATAAGTCCTTCCAGGCCTCTCTGAAGTCTTCCTGTTCATCATTTCTTATAGCACAAGAGTATTACCACACCTTGTTCAGGCATTCCCCAATTAATGGACATCCCCTTGATTTCCGGTTCTTGGCCACCACAAAGAGAGCTGCTATACATATTTTTGTACATGTGGGACCCTTTCCCATTTTTATGATTTCTTTGGGTTACAGTCCTACAAGCGATATTGTTGAGTCAAAGGGTATGCACATTTTGTAGCCCTTTGGGCATAGTTTCAGATCACTCTCCAGAATGGTTGGATTAGATTGCAGCTCCACCAACAATGAATTAGTGTTCCAACTCTCTCATATCTTCTTCATCATTTATCATCTTCCAACATTTCATTGTCATTTTAGCCAGTCTGATAGGTGTGATGTGGTACCTCAGAGTTGTTTGGATTTGCATCTCTCTCATCAATGTTTTTCAAAATTTTTACTGATGATGTTGTTTACTTTGTCTAATTTGTTCTAGTTCTGCTCTCATCGCTCTGTATCAGTTTATGGAAACCTTCCAAAATTCCTCTGACCCTGTTAATTTTGTCATCACAATGTCATCACAATATTCTAATGCATTCATATACCATCATTTGTCATTCTTCAGTAGGAAGATGCCTTTAGAGTTTTCAGTTTGAGGTTACTGCAAAAGGGGGTGTTTTAAATATTTCTGCAATTATTTCTCTCTTTCTTAGATCCCTTTGGGACGTAGAACTAGTAGCTGCATAGCAAGGATCAAAGGATATGCAGAGTTTAGCAACTTTGGGACAATAGATTGTATTTGCTTTCCAGAATGAGTATCCTAAATCAAACTCCACCAAGAGGGCACCATTGTTCTGTAATCCCTGTAGTCTATCCAATATTTGTTGTTTTCCTTTTCAGATATCTTTAAGGTTCTGAGAGGTATGAGGAAGAACTTCAAGGTTACTTTAATTTTCCTTTCTCTTATCATTAATGATTATAGAAATTTTCTATGATTGTTGATAGTTTGAGTTTTTCTCCTTTGAAAATTGCCTGCTTATATTATCTAATCATTATCACTTAAAGAAGGCATTCTAAAGAGTTATGAGAGTCATGTTACCAGGAATGGAGAGAAGCAGGGGATTAGGAAATATCCTAAAAGACAAATTAGCAATATTTTTGCATTAGAAGTGAATAAAATGAAGGGTAAGGACCCAGGAAAAAGACAAAAAAAGTACTATGAACAAAAATGAGGTTTCCATTTGAGGATGGGGAGGAATACATGTAGAGTTTAGCATGAGGTTACATAAAATTGATATGACATAAGAATATCAGAAACACAACTGGGAATATAAGACAAGTTTAATGCTAAATGTTAAAATGTATAGAGCAGTGAATCTGGAGTCAGAAAGATCTGAGTTCACATCCTTATTAGCTGTGTGACTTGGGGCAAGTCGCTTAATCTCTTCCTGCCTCAATATCCTCATATATAAAATAAAGATGATAATTGCACCTAACTCACAGGGTTGTAGTAAGGATCAGATGACATGACATGTGAACTCTGTGCAAACATACAGCTCTACAGATGATAGGTATTATTATTAACTTTTAATATTAATGAGGATTTGAAAGTAATGTATGATATTTGAGAGTCATTTTCCTGGAAATGATACTTGGAAAGCTGAGTTCATGCAACCAAAAAAATAAAAAAAGCTTTAGAGAAGAATGGTATATTAGGGGGCTTTAGATGAAAAAGTGAAAGAACAAAACTTAGGAGGCTCATGTAAGCATGAGGAAGGGAGAAGATGATCCATTTAAGGAAACAAGATAAGAAAGTCAAAATAATAGGGAGTAAAATAGTCAGACAAATGGGATTTCAGTAGTAAAGACAGCTGTCTATACAGGTGGTAGATGACCCAGCAACTGTCTATACAGGTGGTAGATGACCCAGCAACCACATATCTACTCTGCCAAAACCTGGAATTTTGCACCAAACTGAATGATGACCAAGATGTCCCATGATAAACTACAGTGACTTCTTCCACCACAAAACTGCATATGTGTTTAGTTAGAAGTACACAGGTAATAATAGGAAGTAAGCCTAATAGCAAAGAAATAGTCTGCATAGGGAAAACAGTCTCTCCATGCTAAAGAAAAGAAAGGAGGAAAAACTTCAAGGTTACTTTAATTTTCCCTTTCTCTTATTAATGATTATAGAAATTTTCTCCTCTAGAGCTCTGTGTATGGTGTTAGCAAGAACAGAAATTACATAAGGAAGTTTTATTCAGAAGGCACTAGGATGGTGAGAAAACTCTCATGTATGTGCTTTAGAGATGAAGGGAAAAGAAAGAGGGCAGGCTCTTCTGATACACCAGAGAAGACCTTGAACCTCCAGGGCCATGAAAATCAGAGATCTTGGGTGGGGGAGGGAGCATAGAGGTTGTTAATGCCAGGATAGGGACTAAACAGGGAAATGCAAAATGCTTCATTGGTATACTTGAAATTTCAACAAATTCCTCCACTATTTTTGGTGGATACTTCGTGGAAGAGTTACAGAATGACATCAGTTAAAATCCCAAAGAATGAAAATCTCCATAGATCATGGAGATTGCATTTAGTGAGATTATCCATTTGAATGTGATCTCAGACCCATCTAAGTATGCGTGCACTGGGATATGGATCAGAGAATGTTGAAGACTTAGTGTATTTGTACTTCAGCATATTATTTGGCCACAATTTTTATGAGAACCTTTTGGACAAAATGCAGAGCTGTGTGCAACAGGCTCTTAAAGTTCAAACTGATGGAATGTCCACACCCAAAGAGTTTTCTATTGATTTAATGTTAATATGAAAAGATTTTTTTTCCTGGTGGAGTGCCAGAGAGTTCTGCTGCTGTCCCTGTTTGCTTCATTTATTTTTTAGAATTGCATTGTCATAGATATTATGCTTATCAAATATGTAGATCAATAAAAGATGAAAAGGCTAATTAATATTTTAGGTATAAGTAAAATGATCTGAAAAAATCCTCATTGCAGTGGGAAGATGGATTGAAATCAAATATATAATTAAATAAGGATAAATATGAAGTCCTACAATTGCCTTAAAAAAATCAACTGTGCAACACCAGATTGGGAGAGGAGGAATAGACAAAGCAATTGTATGAAAAAGACATAAGACTTTTAGTGAATGTCAAGTTTAATATGAGTCAATAGTATGTTATGTCAGAAAAAAAGTTAACATGCTATTAAACTTCACTAATGGAAACATAACACATCCAATGAGGAAGACGGTATCTTTCCTATGTTCTACTCTAATCAGAACATTTAAATAGTAAATAAATTTAGTTAGGTGGTACAGATGAGTTAGGAGGTCCTGCTTTCAAATTTGAATGCAGATTTATTGTGTGACCTTGGGCAAGTCACTTAAACTTGTTTGCCTCAGTTCCTCATCTGTAAAATTAGCTGGAGAAGGAAATGTCAAAACACTCTAGTATTCTTGCCAAGAAAACCTAAATGTAGTGACAGAGAGTTGGACTTGACTGAAATGACTCAGCAACAACATCATATTTTAGGAAGGAAATTAATTGAATGAGAGCATTTAGTCTCAAAGAAGCCATATCTTTAAACAACTGAAAACTTATCATGTGGGTGAAGAATCAGACTTTTTTTTACTTGGCCTAAAAGAGCAATGAACAATAATTGGACATTGCTAAGGCAAAATTCTGTTCATAAGGGAAGAGAGTGAAAAGATTTTAATTGACCTAAGTGGACATTTAGACGAAAGGGAATGTCCTTAACTGGGGTTCTTCAAGACAAGGGGCTAGCTAGGTGACCAGTTGTTTTGAATTTTTGAGAGGACAGTTTTGATGATCTCAGAGGCTAAGTGACTCAATGGCATAGACTTAGTGATTTCTAGGAGATAAATAAGTTGTCATTACCATGAGTTTTAATGACATCACTCACATTTTGCCACACAATACATTGATAGAGATATTCATATTCACTATCCAGCTGTCTCTTATGAGTCTAAATTGAGCCCAGATTGTTGTATACTTCCTGATGAATGAAATTCATTTGAAATATCTCATCCCAAAGCTTCATGCCAACTTGTAACAGAGGCTAAGTAGGGAACAGCTGCAAAAAATACACCAATTCATTCTACAGAAGTTATGGAGCTATTACAGGTGAATTCATTTCTGAACAATGGTCTTTTTTCTTTCCTCATTTTCCTCATTCCTTACTCTTTTCCTCTGCTAATTAGGCTTCTCCAACTCCAATAACTATGTCAACTTTCCCTTCTATTAGAGTTAAACAATTAACCGGATATAAGGGTTTTTTTGAGTGGGATCAAGAGAGAGTGAAACAAAATTATGTTGATCCTATCTGCAACTTCTGTCTCATCACAATTAGTCTACCTACAGTCCTACAAAATGAACACATGTATGTGCATAATGGCAACACATCTACAAATGTGTATGTGACAGTTCACAAACACAGATATACATATATAAGAAATTTGCATTTCATGTGTGCTTTTCTATTTTGTTATTTTATATTGAAGTATTCATGGTGCTAATAAACATTTATTCTTAGTGAAACAAAGACAATGGAACAATAAAAAAGAAATTGACCTATACTGATATTTACTAAATTAAAACAATACGTAGATGGAGTTAGATATACAGATACATACCCATACACATATAAACACACACACACGCACATATACACATTATAATACACTGTTAAGTCCTGAATAAATCAAACTCAAAATAAGTCAAATATATATACATGAAAAGGCACCTTTAATAGGGATATGGTGAGTCACAAGCTTGGGGCACCATCATATATCTGAATATATGAGTTCCAAAGACAAAACTTACGGAAGATTTTTATACCTTCAAGAGGAAAAAGAAGGGGCAGTCATATGAAGAGCTAGACCTGGTTATGAGGTTCTAGATGCTTCTGGCAATTCAAGTAAGAAAACCTATTTCATTCTGGTTGTTTTATCCCTTGTGCTTCAAATTGCCCCAAACCTTAATGAAAGAATTCAGGGATACTTGAGTCATTTCCAGTAGCCCAGACTAGACCAAGTTGTTTTTTGTTTACAGAAAAAACAGATTTTAGATTCCCAGGGTGAAGCCCAGTTCAACCTAATTGGGCAAGGCCTTTAGAGTAAGAATGAAATGATATCCCTAGGATTATCTAGAGGAAGGGACTTTACACTTTGTTTTTACACTTACTTTCAAGATGACCTTTTGACAGAGAAGGCAATATTACATTTGTTATTAAAATTATCTGGGGGCGGAGCCAAGATGGCGGAGTAGAAGGACGCACATTCACGAGCTCCGAGCCCACAACCCATGGAATTGAGGTAAAAGGAGAGCCCCATAAATTCTGAATCTCTGCAGGGGGTGCACAAACATAGGGGAAGAGATTTCCGTTCCACTGAACCCTGGAGAGCCGTCCCCGGGGTCCATCGCAGCCAGGAAAGCGGACCCCACCCCCACCCCTGGCCGCGACCCAGAGAAGCTGACCTGAGCAGACTTCAGAGAGGAAAGCTCCGGGAGAATCTCCGGCAGCCGGGAAAGTCCCTCTGCCCACAGAAGCTAAAGGTCAGTTAAAAAGAAGCCTGCGCTAGGGGAGGGGAGCGGGCCCCCTCGGGAGGAAGCGGCAGCGGCAGAGACGGGGGCAGGAAGCGGCGGAGGCAGAGGCGTGGGCGGGCGGCTGAGGCGACAACGGCCCGGGACTCAGGAATCCCCCAGCAGCAGGTAGGATCTTCAATACTGAAGGTCTTTCCAACCTGAGGGAGCCGAGCAGGGGAGACGGCCCTGCCCCCACCCTGCTCTACTGCTGAATGCCTCTGAATAAAACCCTCAAGGGAGCTGAGCACAGCAGGCAGGGTCCCCCACCCCGCCCCCATCAGCTCTGTTCCTGAAAGTCTCTTCAGAAAGCCCCTGAGGGCCCAAGCTAGGAAGCGGCCCTGCCCCCACCCTGCGCCAGAACTAAAGCTTGCCGCGGGAAAGCGCATTTGAATCTCAGAGGTCAAGTACTAGCTGGGCGGATCCAGGCGGAGGTGGAAAGGAATCTCAGAAGTCAAGTAACTGGCTGGGAAAATGCCTAGAAAGGGAAAGAAAAATAAGACTTTAGAGAGTTTTTTCCAACAAATGCAAATGATCCCGACATTCGGATCTGATGGGGAGGACGAGGACGTATTTTTCCCATCAGGGAAAGATGTGGAGGGCGGGGGCCTCAGTACCCCAGACACCCCAGGGGGGTGTTGGGTGGGCTCAGGCCTTGGAAGAGCTTAAAAAGGATTTTGAAAAGCAAGTTAGACAGGTGGAGGAAAGACTGGGAAGAGAAATGACAAAGATGCAAGAAGAGTATGAAAAAAAGGTCAATATCTTGGTAAAGGAGTCCCAAAAAAATGCTGAGGAAATTAACACCTTGAAAAATAGGCTCACTCAATTGGCAAAAGAGGTTCAAAAAGCCAATGAGGAGAAGAATGCATTCAAAAGCAGAATGAGCCAAATGGAAAAAGAGGCTCAAAAGCTCACTGAATTTAATAGTTCTCTCAAAATTAGAATGGAACAGATGGAGTCTAATGACTTTATGAGAAACCAAGAAATCACCAAACAAAACCAAAAGAACGATAAAATGGAAGAGAATGTGAAATATCTCATGGGAAAAACAACTGACCTGGAAAATAGATCAAGGAGAGACAACTTAAAAATTATGGGACTACCTGAAAGCCATGATCAAAAAAAGAGCCTAGACATCGTCTTGCATGAAATTATCAAGGAAAACTGCCCTGACATTCTAGGACCAGAGGGCAAAATAAGTATTGAAAGAATCCATCGATCACCACCTGAAAGAGATCCAAAAAGAGAAACTCCTAGGAACATTGTGGCCAAATTCCAGAACTCCCAGCTCAAGGAAAAAATCTTGCAAGCAGCCAGAAACAAACAATTCCAGTACTGTGGAAATACAATCAGGATAACCCAAGATCTAGCAGCTTCTACATTAAGGGATCGAAGGGCGTGGAATAGGATATTCCAGAAGGCAAAGGAACTAGGACTCAAACCAAGAATCACCTACCCAGCTAAACTGAGTATAATACTGCAAGGGAAAATATGGTCTTTCAATGAAACAGAGGACTTTCAATCATTCTTAATGAAAAGACCAGAGCTGAAAAGAAAATTTGACTTTCAAACACAAGAATGAGAGGAAACATGCAAAAGTAAACAGCAAGGAGAAGTATTAAGGGACTTACCAGAAATGAACTGTTTGCATTCATACAGGGAAGGACAATATTTCTAACTCTTAAAACTTTTCAGTATCTGGGTGGTTGGTGGGATCACACATACACATGTACACGCATGCACACACATACACACATGCATTCACATGCAGAGACAGAGAGCACAGATTGAACTGAATAGGATGGGACCATACCTTAAAAGAAATTAAGGTAAATGGTGAGAGAGAAATGTAGTGAGAGGAAAGAGGGGGAAATGGAAGGGGGTAACTATATGTCATTTAAGAGGCAAGTAGGAGATGTTTTTAGTGGAGGGAAAAAGAGGAGAGCTGAGGGAAAAAAAACAAACAAACAAACAAACAAAAGTTTACCCTCATCACATTTGACTAAACGAAGGAGTGAAATGCACACTCATTTTGGTATGAAAACCTATCTTACAGTATAAGAAAGCGGGGGAGAAGGAGATATTGGGGGGGGGATGATGGAAGGGAGGGCAAAGGGAGGAAGGAGTAATTGAAAGTCAACACTTGGGGAGGGACAGGATCAAAGGACAGAAGAGAAACAATGAGGGGCAGGTTAAGAGGGATGGCAATTCAGTTAGTCTTACACAACACGACTATCAGGAAGGTCACTTGCAAAGCTACACAGATATGGCCTATAATGAATTGCCTGCCGTACCAAAGGGAATGGATGGGGAGGGAGGGATGGGGAGAATTTGGAACTCAAAGTTTCAGGAACAATTGTTTAGTATTGTTGTTGCAACTAGGAAAGAAGACATACAGTTAATGAGGAATAGAAAGTCATCTGGCCCTACAGGAGAAAAGAGAAGATAGAGACAAGGGAAGGGAGGGATGACAGAAGAGAGGACAGATTGAAGATAGGGAAAATTAGATTGCTTGGGGTATTGGGGTGGGGGGAGGGGAGAAAAGGGGAGAAAATTTGGAACCCAAAAATTTGTGAAAATGAAAGTAAAAAGCTAAATAAATAAATTAATAAAAAAAAATTATCTGTTAACTTTTAAAATAAAAATGTATATATGTGCTACTACCTATCTAAATGTTTATATATACATATATACAAGTATATTAATATATACTACACACATATACATATTTATATAGGTCTTAAATCTGCATATAGGTTATTTTCTTTTCAATTGTTGAATTTCCTTTTATAAAGAATAAATATATGCTTTAACAACATGAATATTTCAATATAAAGTAACAAAATAGAGCATCATATATGAAACTGTGAATTTATTTTATGTAAAATTTTAAGTATATATTAAGTAATAATAGTGCTAAAAGAGCCCTGTTCAGTTGCTTCCTCTTCAGAACTTTTTTAAACAGTTACCAATTATGACTTTGCTGGTTTATGTACAAATTTTATAATGACATGATGAATAGCTCATATTTAAAGAACATTATAAGTAATATGTTGCATATATTATTCTTACGTTAAAGTTGATAATATTAAACATTATGACCTATATAGGTCAGATAAAAGAAAGTGGCAAAGGCACACCTCAGATTTGGGTCTACTGATACTAAGTAAAGTAATCTTTCTATTGTAGATGTGACTGGACTTTTATAGGGTGATATTTGGGTAAGTCCTTTTCTTAATTATTCCCATTAAGAACAATTTTGACCATTAAAAAAGTTTATTTTCTTTTATTTTCTCACAGGTGATGTTAACAACTTTTAGAAAAAGAAGATGATGAAAATTTTCTGTGAATCTCTTCCTATGTAGAGTTCTAGGAATAAATAAATTCACGGGTAGATTCCCCTTCAATACTCTGTCATGTATATAAGCATCCACCAGTGAGCTGCTCCATTGTATAAAAAGGACAGCTGATAACTTCTCTGTACTTTTGAAGTAAAAGAGGGAATGTGTTTTGAGTTCTAAGTTGAAAACAAACTACAGTATTAAATTCTAAAAACACATATAAGTTTGAAATAAATGGTTTCCTCCTATTCTGTCTTTATTTTTTCCCTTTAAAACAAAAACACACAGTACTTAATAACCTAAGATGAATGAATATGTGTATGTACATAGATATATGCATAAATGTATACATCTACATAATACACATAAATACACATGACTGTGCAAGGTGTGTATACATATATCCATGCATACATATACACGCATATATCTTCCAGCCATTTTATTAACATTAACATTTTCAGCTGTTACCTAAGAGGCCTCCGATGTCTGCCTCAGCTCTCTGTGTGAGATTATTCTTGCATGGCATTTGTAATTGTTTCTGTCAGGAAAATGGAAAGCTTGCAGATATTTACTAATGTGCCTTGGAGAGAGTATAACCTTGGAAATATGTATAATATATCTTTGGAAAGTGGAAATTTTGTAGATACTTCATGAAATAGCTGGTGTTTTTGTTTGTTTGTGTTTTCTCAACACTCTCTTGATGGCTAAATTCTTTCCAAATGTAATACTTGCTCGTGGCCAAATCATTTGTTGTTATTGTATCAATATAAAGAGAGCAAAGAAACATTCAACATTGTATTGGTATGTTTAATAGAAAACTTTATGCAGATCACGAAGGCCAGATTGGCATGTATAACTGTCCTTTACAAGTGTTTAAAAAAGTAACAAAATTGAACTCTATATTTGTCCTTTCACATCTATCATTCTTCTATGACAATATAATTTGGGACAATTTCTTTACATTATAAAGCTGACAATCTAAACTTTTTTATTTCATGTCTTTTATATAAATGGGAAATGCTTTTAAAAAGGTATAAAGTGTTTCTAAATTCTCATTTTATATCCATGTCTTTATTCATAATTACTCCTGAAAAACGTTTTAACATCATCAATGAAGTTTTCAAATTAAAAAAATTCAGTGTTTTTGTGGAAAGTGGGAAGTTGGAGAGGAAGGTAGAAACTATGGCAGTATATAAAACAAATGTTTTTTTTTTTTTGAAGATTTCAAAGTTCTCAAATTTTAGTACTTTAAAAAAATAAAATAATGTAGCTATAATTTCTTTAAATGAGATCTGTAGCTCCCAAGGAATTACAAATGTTTGCTCTCATAGCAAATATTAGAGCACTCCAGTTAAGTAAGTAGGGTGTATTATACCCATTGTAGCTTTATGAAAACTAGAATATAGAAATCATGCGTTTAATGCTCACAGAAGCATAAATATCTAGCGTTGAAAGGGACATTTGGGTTTATGCAAAGCATAATGATTCCATTAGGGATGCTCAAGTCTTTGCAAGTTAGTGAGTAAGATAGAAATGTTCAATTTGTGTGTATGCTTCCTAAAATTGTATTTCATAAAATTATAAAGGTAAAGAGGGAAAAATCAATTAGAGAAATGAATGTAATTACCCAATTTGGTTTTGGAACGTTTCTTAGGTTGTCATATTGACTAGTAGTGAATGAATTAATTAAAAAAATGCATTCCATAAGCATTTACTATATGCCAACATGGTAGCTAGTGCAGTGAACATCATGCTGGGCCTGAAATCAGGAAGACTCATCTTTGTGAGTTCAAATCCAGCTTCAGACACTTTACAGCTGTGTGTCCCTGGGCAAGTCATTTACCTTTATTTGCCTCAGTCTCCTTATCTGCAAAATTTACTGGAGAAGGGGGGGGGCAAAACCATTCCAGTATTTTTGCCAAAAGCAAATAAATCACTTGCACCCCCCTACACAAATGTAGTTACAAAGTCAGACATGACTGAATAATTACAAGGACAATTTGCCAATCTCTGTTCTAAGCAAACACTAGGTAGTGGAAGAGGAAAATAACTAGATAGTAGGCAAAAGGGTTTTACTGATGATTTAAAAAAAGATATAAAAAAATCAAATTACATTATCAAAAATGAAAAGAGTGAATTAACTACCCACAAAAAAGACATTATGAGCCATTTCACCCAACTGTATGCTAAAAAATTTGACAATCTTAGAAAAATGGATGAATGTTTATAAAAATATAAATTGCCCACATTAACAGAAGAGGGAATAAAATACTTAAATAATCCCATTTCAGAAAAAGAAATAAAATAAGCCATCAATGAACTTCCTAAGAAAAAATCTCCAGGCCCACGTTGACATACCATCAAATATTTAAAGAATATTTATGCAAATACTGTGTAAACTATTTGGGAAAATAGGTGAAGTAGTAGTATCAAATTCTTTTTGTGATACAAATATGGTACTGATTTCTCAACAAGGAAGAGTTAAAACAGAGAAATAACATTGTAGACCAATTTCTTTAATGAATATAGATGCAAAAAATTTAAATAAAATATGATCAAAAAGATTACAGCAACTTAACACAAGAAAGCACACTATGACCAGATAGAATTTGTACCAGGAATGCAAGGCTGGTTCAATATTAGGAAAACTATCAGCATAATTGATCATACCAACAACAAAAATAACAGAAATCATATGCAGAAAAGAAAATACACATTTCTATTAAAAACATTAGAGACAAAAGGAATAAATTGAATCTTCCTTAAAATGATAGGTAGAATTTATCTAAAACCATCAGCAAGCATTATATGTAATGGGGATAAGCTAGAAGCATTTTCGATAAGATCAGGGGTGAAACAAGGATGGCCATTTTCACTAATATTATTCGATATCATCATAGAAACATTAGCTTTGGCAAGAATAGGGGAAGAAAAAGGAAATAATGCTAACTTACATTATTTATATACTGCTTTAAGATATATATATATATATACACACACACACACATGTTCTCTTATCTAAAAAATCACAGTCTATTGGAAGAGACAACATGTAAATAGTTACATGTAAAAGCTGAATACCATTTAGATTCAAGGTTATGTTGTGCGTTTGTCCTTCGTTCTCTAAGAGGACCATGACATCAAGATGATGGCATGACTTGCAGTTGACTTTGATTTGAGTGAGGGAGGGCTGTGCAAGGTCACTAACCTCACTTTCTTCTCCAGTGCTATTTAGGTCCAGTGGCCTGATATTCATTAGAACAACTGGAGACGGTCCAGGAGGCAGTGGGAGACCCTGGACCATTGATAAGGTCTTATCACATTCTCACTTTGAGTGAGATGCACCCATTCAATAGGCTTCTTTAAGTAGTTACACAAGAGATGGCCCCTTTAATCAAAAAAAAAAAAGAATCAAACTGGTAGGGGAAGACTCTCAGGGCTCCTGGGTAAATGGAAACAATTACTATTTATTAATTACATTCATTCTGTGCTAAGTGGATGGGGACCTGTTTTTCAGTCTATAAGCTCCAGAGTAAATTTGGTTGAAGGCTTGGTTGTGGTGCAAAATATCTAGCCAGTAAACCCAAAAGAAAAAAAAAAGGGAATTTTTGTTCATGGAAGTGTACCTTACCCTGGGTAGAACAGGAGTGGAAAGAAGAGGAGAGGAGAGGAACTGCTACTCACTCACAGGTTGTATTTGTTCTTTGTTGTGCAAGAGGATCATAACATGAAGATGTTATCAGGACAACTGGAGATGGCCCAAGATGCAATGTGAGATCCTGACCCTTTCAGGCTAAGGTCTTTTCAGGATCTCATTTCAATTTAATCTCTGAGGGAAGGGACTTTTCTCAATGAAATTGGGAAAGACCTCTGGCATAATGTGGAATTTTTACTGAATCTGGAAGATCAGAGAATCCAGGAATCTGAAGGAAGGAGGGAGAATATTCCAGGTATGGGGCCTGCTAGTTCATATGTATAAAGTACAGAAATGAAATGCAATATATAAGGACAAGCAAGCAAGTCAGTATATATGGATCACAGATAAAGTAGAGAGAATAAAGTGTAAGAAGAATTAAGAAAAAAGTAGGAAGGAGCCAGGTGGTAAAGGGATTTAATGTCCACAGAGGATTTTATAAATCATTTGAATGGTAATAGGGAGACCCTGAAGTTTATTAAATAGGGAGTTTACATTGTCCAACTAACATAGGTCCCCAAGTGAGGGCTATTGCCCCCTGGGGGGAATCTGGAACCATAGGGTGGCTATAGTAGCCTCAAGTGCAATTCTGGGGTGTTGAATAAAAATAATGGGTGATAGAAGCATAGGGAAAGAAGAGGATTTTGAAAAACCATTTGTACATATTTCATCTGTTATGTATGTAATAGAGTTAAAGTAGTAGTGATTACGTTATTTTTCTAAATTATATAATTTCACAAATTATAACCGATAAGTGGTCAAGTCTGCTGACAAGTCCTTATAAGCAAGTGTTGACAGACAAGCGTGTCAGGAAGTGTAGCATTCATTTAGAGTGATATGTCTGTGTAATGACTTCTTTGCAATATGATACCATATAGTTACATGATGCAATATTGCATCATCAAAATTTCAATTGTAAAAGGATTAAAGAAAATAGATTTTCAGGGGATGCTGAGTATTTTTTTGAAAAGGGGATAGTAGGCCAAACGATTAGGGAGCTGAGTGAAAGACAAATTCGAGTTAGAAGATGCTTGAGGGAGTAAGACTCAGCAGAAGGACACTTGAGTGCTCCAGGTGGGAAGTGATGTGGACCTATACTCAGGACATGGGTATGGGAGACGATACGAAGGTAAAATGTCAATATTTTACAACTTGGATATGTGGGATGAAAGGAATTAAAGAATAAAGGTAACAATGAAGTTGTGAACCTAGGACACTTGGGAGGATTATAGTGACTTTGATAGGAATAGGGAAGTTGGGAAGAAATTAGCATTTGGAGGAAAAGATGAATTCTATTTTAGACATATTGGGTTCAAGATGCCTATAGGACATCAAATTTGAGATAGCTAAAAGACAACTGAGATTTTAGAACTGAGGCCCAGCAGAGAAGATAGGTCCACATATATTGATATGGAAATTACTGGTTTAGACATAAATTGAAGTTTCTGAAATCATCAAGTGTGATAATTTTAAGAGAAAAGAGAAGAGGGCTTAGTAAAGAGCATTGGAGCCTTGGAGAACACCCAAAGTTAGTAGCAATGGACTGCATGAAAATTCAGAAAAGGAGACTGAGAATTAAAAATATCAAAGGTAGAAGAACTGAAAGAAAGAAGTGTCACAGAAACCTATAAAGGAGAGACTAAGAGGATATGGTGATTGACAGTGTCAAGACTTCAGAAATGTCAAGAAGACTGAAGGTTGAGGTCATTAGAGTTGAGGGCATTCAATTTTGCAATTAAGAGATGATTAGTAATGTAGATATTATACACACACACATATTAATTTAAAAAAAGAATTCCATTGGAGAAATAACCTTCTCAAACTAGCCTGCTCATGCGAGAAGACCTCAGAATGCACACAGGTTAATGTCCTGAACTTTCATCTTCCATACATTCCAAAGCAAACACTTTTATTTTTACCAGAACAAGGTATCTGCCACCTCCTGCTGCCAGCTCACCTTTCAAACTGGGATGTGGAAAATCTCTAGTGCAAAGAGCAACCCTCCTTTTGACTTTATACCTCCCATCTGCTGCTTTTTGTTTGAGGGCATAAGAGTGATGAACATTCTCACACCTGGTCATATCTGGCCCATCCTGGTGACTCTAAGCTCCTGTAGACCATCATCCAGACTCCCATCCTGGACAATTCCATATTCCCATTCTGCTCAATCTTCCCAACCCATTGTTTCATTCTCGTTCCAACCAGCCTGTCCACAATATACCCTTTGTAACATCTTTCCCATAAACAGCAAACTTCCTTTTTTTCTTTAATCTATTACTCTCTAATTCTTTCCAAATACTAAATCTTACTAAAATATGACTATTTCATGATGACCCAGGCTCCCTATTTCTCTTTCAGGTATTTGCTGCACTTTCTGCACTTTCACCCATTCTACTTGACTCATTGGTCAATTGAGAGGAGTTAAAAAAGTTTCTCACTATTGCCACTTTCAGATTCTCCTCCTTTAATTGCACATTTAATTCCTTTGAGATTCATGTTATCTGTATTTACTGCTATATCTATATTATGGAACCTGTTTTCTACAGACCCCAAGGTCATTTCCCTTTCTTCCTCCATGAGTTTGATAGATAGGTTTCAATTTTTCTCTCCTCCTCAACTCCTATTCTCACACTAATAGAAATTAAAAATACTGATTCTCTCTCAAATATCAAATGCTCAGTTCCTCCAGTGAAGAACCTCTCATCAGCTACTCCTCCAGCCTATCTCAGCCACCCATAAATAAAGATGATCATACCTTTCATCTTACCATCACCCAAAAATACATCATCTTAATGTTCAAGAATTTTGAAATCCCCTTATATGACCATAATTTATTGACTTTTCACTTTGTCCTGCCTTAAGTAAGCCTACTCTTCATCCTCACCATGACCTCCAAAATCTTGAACTCTCAATTCTCTCTGAGGACACCTCCCTTGCACTAGGCACTCTCTCCCCATCTTGACTCCTTGGTGAAGCAATTCAACTTAATATTGTCCTCCTCTCTTGAATCTCTAGCCCTCTTATTTTATTGCTAACAATGCCCAGTCAAGTCTCATCCTTGGAGCAATCACTCCCAGTATTCATCACCTTTGCTATGATATATATGCTATTGAATGAAGGTGGAGAAAATCATGCAACAGTTCTGACTGGGTCCACTACAAATTTATGTTGAATAACCCCAACTGGGCCCTTCCAGATGTTAGGCAGTTCTATTATGCGTTCATTGTCAACTTTCTATCCCCCTTTCTACGGTGTCTCTTCTGAACCTTTTCATCTCTCTTCAAACTTGCAATGGTTATCCCTCCCTTTGTTCTCTCAGTTGAGATGCTCATCTTATATTTTCCCCGTGAACTCCCTTTCTGCTCTCCTCAACTCCTATCACTCAGGTATGTTCTGCTATTCTCTCCTCCTTTACTGCAGACTAATATAAAGAAGCATTCTTACTTTCTACTAAAGTTAACCCTTGTTCAAGCAATCCTATTCCATCCCATCTCCTTTAACAGATTGTCTGCTACCATCCTTAGTCTGCCATGTTTTTTCTTTTAAATATTTTATTTTGCCCAGTAGAAACAATTTTAGCATTCATGTTTTTAAAAAAAATGAGTTCTTTTCTTACCTCATCTCCTCTATCATTGAATAGACAAGCAATCTGATATAGGTTTACTTGTGCAGCCATGAAAAACATATTTCCATATTAGTCATGTTGTGAAAAAAAATCACAGGGAAAAAAAGCACGAAAAACAACAGATGCTTTGATCTGTTTCAAACTCCATCAATTCTTTCTGTCAAGATGGATAGTATTTTTTTATGATGTCTTTCAGAAATTGTCTTAGATCATTGTACTACTGAGTAGAGTTAAGTCATTTACTAATGATAATTATGCAATATTGCTGTTATTGTATACACTGTTCTTTGGATCTGCTCACTTCACTTTGCATCTCTTCATATAAATCTTCCCAAGTTTTTCTGAAAGCATCCTGCTTATTATTTCTTATACCGCACCAGTATTTCATCATAATCATATACCAGAAGTTGCTCAGTCATTCCCCAAATGTTGGACATTCCCTTAATTTCCAATTCATTGCCAGCACTAAAAAGAGTGGCTATAAGTTTTTTTGTTCTTTTTTTTTTAACATTTAGATCCTTTTTCTTTTTTTTTAATCTCTTTTCCATAGACCTAGTAGTGGTATTGCTAGGTCAAAGTGCATGCATTGTTTCATATCCCTTAGGGCACAGTTCCAAATTACTCTCCAGAATTGTTAGATCAGTTCACAACTCCACCAACAGTGCCTTTGCCCCATTTTTCCACATCCCCTCCAACATTTGCCATTTTTTTTTGTTATATTAGCCAATCTGATAGATATGAGGTAGTATCTCAGACTTGTTCTAATTTACATTAATCTACTCAATAGTGATTTAGAGCATTTTTTTCATGAGTGTAGATAGCTTTTATTGTTTCTAAAAACTGCTCATTTCCTTTTCCCATGTGCCAATTGGAAAATTACTTGAACTGCTATAAATTTGATTCAGTTCTCTACATACATGGAAAATGAGGCCTTAGAGAAGCTTTCTCTACTTTTTTACAGTTATGATTACTGTCTAGTTCCCCCATCCTATTTTATTCTGTCCATCCTTCTCTCCTTTCACTTTGTCACTACTCAAAGTGTCTTACTTCTTACCACTGCCCCACTTCCCCCCTTTTGAATTCTTCCTCCTTTCCTTATTCCCTGTATGATAAGGTAGATTTCTTTACCCAACTGTATGTGCCTGTTATTTCCTCTTTGAACCAATTCTAATGAGAGTAAAGCATTACCCACTACCTCTCTACCTTTCCTTCCATTCCACTTTTTAAAAAGTGAGATAATTGCCCCATTCTATCTCTCCCTTCCGCTTTCTTCAAGTGCCTCACTTTTTATTCACATCTCTTTCACTTTATTTCATTCTCATCCTGTCTACCGGCTCATTTAATACTGTCTGTTTTCTGTCCTATCCTGAAAAAACCCTTGCTTTATCCCTGCTAACTATCATCTTATGTCTCTTTTGCCCTTTACAGTTAAACTCCTCAAAATGTCATCGAAAATAAGAGTCTCCACTTCCCTATCACTCTCTTCTTAATCCTTTACAATATGACTTCTGACCTTGTCATTCCACTGAAACTGTTTTCTCCAAGGTTTCTAATTATCTCTTTTTTGTGGGCTTTTCCCAATCCTCACTCTTCTTCACCTCTCGGCAGCTTTTGATAGTGTTGATCACTTTCTCCTTGATATTCACTTCTCTCTAGGTTTGCAGGATACCACTCTCTCCTGGATTACCTCTTACCCATCTGACTGCTCCTTCTCCGTCTCCTTTGCTAGATCTTCCTCCTGATCATGCCTTCTAATGCTAGGCGTCCCTCAGGATTCTGCCTTAGGCTTTCTTCTCTTCTCTCTCTACACATTTTCCACTTTGTGATCTCATCAGTTCCCATGTATTTAATCGTGATCTCTGTGATGATAATTCTCAAATCTTTTCCCTTTCTGGTCTCTGTTAGCAACCAAACGCATCTCCAGGTGCCTTTCAAACATCTCAAACTGGGTATATAGTAGTCATCTTAAATTCAGAGTGTCCAAAACAAAATTGTTATCTTATTCTTTTCTTTGATTACCTCCCCTATTACCATAGGGGACAACAGCATCCTCCCAGTCCCTGAGGCTCACAACTTAGGGGTCATCCTCACTCTCTCTCACTTCCCGTGTCCAAAATGTTGCCAAGGTCCGTCAATTTCATCTTTGCAACATCTTTTGAATACTCTCTTTTCTGATGCTGCCGCCCATCTAACGCAGGATCTCATCATCTCACAACTTGATTATTGAAATAGCCTAAAATGTCTGCTTGGTCAATCACCCCCCACCTCCCCACACTCACTCCAATCTATCCTCCATTTAGCCAATAAAATGATTTTTTTCCTAAAATACAAATCCAATCATGACACTAGCCCCCCTCATCACTTCACATTCAATAAACTTCAGGAGCTTCCTATTGGTTCCAGGAACAAGTACAAAATACTTTATTTGCATTCGAAATCCTTCCTAATGTAGCCCCCTCCTATTTTTCCAGTCCCTTAGTACTTTAGTCCCTTATATGTTCTCTTTGATCCAGTGATACTGGTGTTTTGCTGTTTAATGAACAAGACATTCCATCTTTCAACTCCAAGAATTCTCTTTGACTGTCTTCCATGGCTGGAATGTTTTCCATTATTATCTCTCCCTACTGCCTTCTTTGGATTCCTTTAAGGCCCAACTAAAATTCTACCTGCTACAGAAATCCTTCTCCAACCCCTTTTAATTTAATGCCTTCCCTCTGTTATATATATTTTTATTCATCCTTTATATAGGTTGCCTAGTATGTATTTGTTGGTATGTTGTCTTACCCTTTAGGCTGTAACCTTTGAGAGGGAAGGGATGTCTTTTCTTTTTCTTTTGTGTATATCAGGTCTTAGGATAGTGCATGACACGTAGTAGGCTCTTAATAAATCCTGATTGATTGATGTGGAAATATCACTTATGAAGCCCCATAGTTCTTGAAAATGCTTGAGAAATAAAAAATTCCCATCATTTCCCTCAATACATCTTCCTTCTTATTTCAAATGCTAGAGAAATATCATACACCAAGCAATGATCCCAGTCTGACAAGGAGGGGAAATAAAATATTCTTCATTTTATAAGGTTTCAAGAGAATGTAACCCTAGAACAATACGCAAAATGTCTCATTTCTATGTTTAAAATAGGAAAAAAACAGAAACGCTTTAAAAAATAGTTGTGAACATTTTAACAGTTAAAACTGATGCAAATATGGTAACTATATGTGGAGTCCTTCTACTCCAAAATGTGACCATATAAAGGAGATCAGGGATGGCAAGCTAATACAAGGTTCAGTTGTCTTTAGAGGTTGTTTGTTTTAATCATCTAGCATCTTGGCATGTGGCCTATTTCCTTGTTATATCAAAGCTGTGCTGCCTGAACAGCCACATCTACTTAAATATCCCAGCAGGTATCCTCTTTGGCAGTAATCAGCCCCTGATCCCAAAGCTTACATCCCCAGGACAGCTCTTCCAGGGCCACTTAGAATTATCTGATAACCAGGCACACACAAACAACATCCTGCTGCATCTTCCCTCAGCCATTTGCAGTGTATAAGTAAATAATGTATTGATATTATGTACTTTTGGTTTTTTACTGAAAGAATGGTTTTATAAAACGCTTGACTTTTTACTTAATTTGGGTTCTAGATGGGTTGAAATGGAAAGCAAAGGAATTTTGGAGTGTCTTCATATTTATTTATTTTAGGAAATGAATAATTAACATACATCATTCAGGAAGAAAGCCAAGGTATAACCTAGTTCAAATAAAAAAGTCATTTGCATATCATTTGAATTACCATTAAAAGAAATTCAAAGTACACATATTTCTTCACATATATGGTAATAGTCTACTATTTCTCATTTATACCTTCTATCTTTTATTTAAAATTAAAGCAAAAAGTCCATAGTTTTTCAGTAAGGATTATAGGAATCTTCCTTGAAATGAGTAGCAGTGGCAATTAAAACCATCACTAAAACCTTCCCTAATGCCTAATCATGTCACAGAGGTGATCATGGGTTTCTCCCCATTATGCTGGCACAGTGTAATGTCTTGCATAGTTTATCAAGTTGCAAAGTTTGTGAATAGAAGTGCAATAAGATCTCCTGTCTGCTGTGGCTCATCCCCAGCCAGGCCATAGATTAAGAAATATTTGAGGATAGCTATCTGTCAATACTGACAAAATTACATACCTTATATAGATATAAGAACACACACATATATGCATATGTGTATCTATATATGTATGTATGTTTATATGTGTGTATATATGTCCTAAAATTCAATCCTCCAATAAGTTACACGCACACACACACATATATACATGTACATATATATGTACATATACACACATACACAGAGAAAACTGACAGAGGCAAAATTTAAATTTGTAGACTCACTTAATGACTCTTGTGGTGGCTGTTTTCTCCTGTAGTCTTAAGCACACAGTTGATCACTGAATTGACTAAATGTTTCAAGTATGCTGATTATTGGCTTCTTAAAAGCAGAGATTGTCTTTTACCTTAGGTCTTAGCAAAGTGTTTGGCACATAGCAGGGCACTTAATAAATGCAAGTTGACTGACTAGACAACATTCAAGGTTCAGAAAGAGATTTTATTTGATGACCTTTAATTTCCTTATCAATGCTTAAATTAAATTGTTTTATGCCCCAAACCCAAGATTAAAAACTTTCACTTACAATTACAAAGAATACAGCCTACCTAAAATCAGAAGCAAAGATTTATAGTGTTCTCTGATGCATTTTAAATAAAAAGTTTAGTATTTAAATAAAAATGGCATATATGACCGAAACATAAAATGTGTTTAATTTGACATGTTATGTTTTATTTTTTCTCATTTTAATGGAGAATAATCTTAACTTTGTACTCCAGAATAAAGAAAGTCATTATAATTTTGACCAATTTGTACTTTTGAGGAGGAAAACGCTTATCTTGCAGAAATCTGGGCTATTTTATCTTAATGATCATTTACCTTTTTTTCCTGTACTCTAGATATGGGTATAAATAAAGCTATTAAGTAGTGTTTAGGGGCAACTTACAAGAAACTATTCAAGAAATTATCATTATGGCAGCCAAGCCTCATAGTTAAAATTACTTGAAATAATTTGTAGAATGTAAAACCTAGAATGGATTTTAGAGCTCACTTATTCCCACCCAGATGAGACCCTTACGTGTTGAGATTGTTACTTTTGTTCTCTCTCTCTCTCTCTCTCTCTCTCTCTCTCTCTCTCTCTCTCTCTCTCTCTCTCTCTCTCTCTCCCCGTCATTCTCTCTCTGTTTCTGTCTCTGTCTCTTCTGCCTCTCTGTCTCTCTCTGTGTCTCTGTCTTTGTCATTGTCTCTGTCTCTCTGTTTCAGTCTCTGTCTCTCTCTGTGTCTCTGTCTTTGTCATTGGCCCTGTCTCTCTGTTTCAGTCTTGTCTTTCTTTCTCTATCATTGTCTCTATTTCTGTCTGTCTCTTCTCGCTGGCTCTGTCTCTTTCATTTCATAGAATCAAGCCTTAATAATTGGAATGGTACTTAGAGACAATTTAGTCTAACCCCTTCGTGTTAGTTATAGAAAATGTCAAGGTCAGGGATGTTAAAATCACATGAGTAAAATGAAAAAAAGCAAGTTACAATTCCTTGATGGGCACCCAAGTTCTCTACTGGTATTTTCAGCTATAACACACCCACCTCTTAGTGACCATTCTTAAATTAAATTGTTACTTAACCTCTTTAAGATTCAATTTCCTTGGAGATAAAGTAGAGATAGCCATATGTCCACTGGACAATTTATAGAGTTACACTAAGGACAATACTTGGTGAATGCTAAAGTGCTATATAAAGTGAGTTATTATTCTTTATACAGACAAATCCATAACCCCAGTTTCCTGGAGGTTTCTCATACAGCTATAGTGCTGTCCCGTACTAATTCAGTAAAGTGGTCCATACTCTTTTTCATGTCTTCATGAAGATCAAGTATCAGCATAAAATAACACCTAGTGAAATATGTTTTCCAGGAAACTATATGCATCATCCAGTATATATCAAAAAAAAAAAGAATGTTGTCCTGGATGAACTTTTGATCTGACCCTGTATGACATTTCTTATGCCCTATTATAAATAGATTTAATAAAATTAAACCTATTATATAATTGAATTGATAATGGGAAGTTAGTTTTCACATTCACGAACAAGCTACTAATTAACCATGACTGTGTTTAATATGCCAGATCTCTGTAAATCTTGAGCCACTGGTACCTTATTTTGCCAACTACATATTAAGCATGCAAAGAATCATATTTTCCTTTTAACATCAGTGCCATCTTCATAAGAACATGGCATGTGGTCAATGTATCTCTTTTACCCAGGAACCCTGAGGGTCTTCCCCTGCCAGTTTGATTTTATTTTTTTAAAGGGCCATCCCTTGAGTAACTATGTAAAGAAGGCTATTCACTGAATGGGTGTATCTCACTCAAAGTGAGAATCTGATGAGATCTTAGCCTATAATGGCCAGAGTCTCATATTGCGTCCTGGGCCATTTCCAGTCATCCTGATGAATATCTGGCTACTGGTCCCAGATGACTGGAGGAGAAAGTGAAGCTGGTGACCTTGCACAGCCCTCTTTCACTCAGATCAAAGTCAATCGCAAGTCACGTCATCAGCTTGATGTCATGGTCCTATTTGAAAATGAAGAACAACCACAGCATGGCATGTAGAATTCAATAATTATTTTCCACATATTGTGATATTGACTTACTTATCGGGCATATCAAAAGAAAAATCCACTATTGGAAATAACCTGGGTATGAACCAAGGAAAATTAGCTTTACATTTTCTAGTTTTTCCCACAAACTAATCACCAATACTTTTTGAGTGCCTCTATAGTAATTCAGAGATCTTATCAGCATTGGAACATTTGGCATGAACCTTATTTGTTTTTAAGAGAAACAGGTTTCCTGTGTTCTTATTCCTCCTAAAGATCAGAGGATTATTGTATGAAAAAACACTTGACCAGAACAAAGCTTATTATCTTTAGTTGTCTTACAACAAAACTTTAAATCATCTCTTCAGCCAAAATAATTGCTCTGACTTCCTGTTTCATTGCTGAATGAGGCAGGTGCTCTTGCTGTTTGCATGTAGTATTTAGAATGTGCTTATGTACAAATTTTCCTTTTCAGTAATCTTAACCAGAATGGTGCATACAAAGAAACAGAAGGAAGGAGTCATGGAAATAAGTATACTTGTAGGGCAAAATAGAACAAATGAGCTACTCAGTTCTGCTTTGTTCATAGAGGACAGTACATTCTCTGATGAGGGAACCTTATGCTAGATGGTCCTGTACAGTGTCCCATGTCACAAAATCAGTTCCAAAGTTCTTTTTTATTTCTTTTTATTTTTAATTTTTAACACAGTTCATATTGCATAAAACAATTCCAACTTTTGGTCAGGTGATACTTCTTTTGAAGCATTTACAGTATAGAACACAAACTAATTTTTTTGACATTAACCAACTGAGACACAAATAATAATTTTGTATGCTAACTTTACAAGCCCTTTACCTAATAAGTCTCCACGTTATTATTAAGAATTAAAGGATTCTAACTTATCACTCATCTGTAAGGTCTACTTATAGGAAAAAAGTCTTTTGGAGCAAATATTCAAGTTTATTCTTTATTTCTCCAAAATGATCCTTTTTGCAACATAACTCAATAAATAGACATGAGACACTATAATAATATCTCCAAGAAGTTTGCCAAATACTTGCAATAAAGTTCTGCTTCTTACTGAGATTTTCTTGCCATAGTGGGAATTCAAATTTTGAATAAACTTTACTTGTATGCATGCATGTATGTATATATGTACACAGGCATATATAGTTAATAGAGGCCATTTGGCGTTGTGCAGATAGAATAAGCTTTGCTGCCAAAAGTATATGTTGCGTTAATTCTGGGCAAATCACTTAAACTCACTGGACCCTAGCCAGCTACTTAAAAATAAGTTTCAGAGAAGTTGGTCCTGTACCATTCTACAAGGGCAGGAAATATTCCTCAACTGGGAATTCCCTATACCAGTGAAATTACAGTTCTCATCCCTGTTCCAAATAGATTTACAAGGACTAGACCTGTTATTTCATTGCAATATAAGTAGGCAAACTCTCCGTCTCTCTGTCTCTGTCTCTGTCCCTCTCTCTCTTTCTGTCTCTCTTCATATATATGTATATACCCATTTACATGTATCTGTGCATGATATATATAGCTATTGAAATAGCTGATATATATGAAAACTACATATATGTACATGTACACACGTATAGTATTCAAGTAAACATGGATTTTTAAAGCACCTACTACATCACAGGAAGCAGTGGAGATAGAAAGAGAAAAAAACAGTCGGTGTCCTTTAGAAATTCACAGTCCAAGGGAAGGATAACATATAAATAACTGTATGCAAATGTGATATATACAGGATAAAATGGAGATTACCAGCAGGTGCAAAATGCCAGCAGACAAGGAGGCATGTCTTCCTATGTCTCCTTGAAGGATACATTTTCCATCAGTTTAGGCAGGAAAGAATTCAATAATTAACAGGGTATTTTTGTAGACTATTTTCATACAAATCCATAATTAAGATTTAAAAAAAAAATTATAGGACAACTACCAGAAATTACTCTTTGGGCAAGTAGCAGGAAAAATACCCTCGGTTGAGAGAGTGGAGAGTAGTTTGGTTAAAGGGAGGTGGAGGAGGAGTTAACAGCATACCATTTGAGAGCTTCCTTTTTGAGCTAATTAGCCATTCAAAATGCAGAGAAAAAGGCACTTGACTTATTCAGGTCCTGACTTTATCTCTTATCTGTGGACACTTCTGCTACTTGACTTCAAGTTCTTTATCTACAAAATGAGGAGTTTGGACTACTGCTACTGTTGCTTCTGTTTGCCCTTCATTCTCTAAGAGGACCTTGACATCAGGGAGGTGATGCCATGACAGGAGGGTAAATTTGATTTAAGTGAGGCAGGACTGTGCAGTCACCAGCCACACATTCTCCTCCAGAACCATCTGGGTCTAGTGGCTAGATATAGGTGAGGACAAATGGAGACGGTTCAGCATATACTAGGTGGCCTTGATGTTTTCAAGTTAAGGTTTTTAATTGTTCTCCATCTGACAGAGGCAATAACCATTCAGTGATTAGGGTTTAATAAAAAATGATCTGGGAGGTTCTTAGGGTTTCTGGCCAAAACAGAAACAATTGCTATTTACATTTATTCTGAGCCAATCAGGATCCGAACTAAGACCAAGTAAGACTTGGCCTAGGACCTATTTTTGGTCAATCAATGAGAGCCAGAGTGATTTGGGGTTAAGGTTGGTCTTTAAAATAAACATTTCAGAGATTAAAATTGACATTCCCTTTGGGCAGAGCACTCAAAAGTAAGGATGTGATACCCTAACTGACCTGTAAGATCCCTTATAGTTCCAAATAGTGGATCATGTAGACTATTTTTGCCAACTAGGTTCTAAACCCTTTAATTTCCTATATTAATTTACTGAACCATTGTTAGCCTCCTTGAAATCAAGAACTCTTGGTTCAAAGTCCTATTGTTCTATGCTAAATATGACTGTGTATTTGTAATAAATACACATTAAATGTTCAGTATATAAAATTAAACATTATGTGTAATAATTAATGTAAAATTAAACATAATGTGTAATAAATACACATTAAACGTTCAGTATATAAAATCGCCAGATTTTGAAGTCAATCCTCTTAGAGGAAAACAAAAATTGTCCTGCTTTGTCATAAGAGCTGATCTTTCTTTTACACAACATTTTATTATTTATAACATAATGCAATATAGCCAGGCACTGAAATTAGCAATGTCATATATGACATAGAATGCTAGAAAGTACAGAGAAAGAAAATTAGGAAATTGCAGGCTGTGAGACAATAAATACAAATCTGTTCTATAATCTCAATTAGAAAATGTGTATATTACGCCAGTGAAACCACTTGAATAAATCTGCCTTATTGTTTTGATGGTAACTACTTTGCACTGTTTTACTTCTCAAATAAGATTAGTGTGGGCAATTACTGAGTATTGTAGAGGAAGTGGTAATACATTCTTTCCATGAGAAATACATCATCAGAAGAGATGGTTTTGAATAGTAACTAATATTTATGTAGCATTCTAAAGTTTGCAAAGCACTATGTACATCTTCTCATTTAGTCTTTATATCTGCCCTGTTAGGTAAGTAATAGAGATATGTTTTTCAATTCTGTATGCCTATTTTAGAGATGAGTAAATGAAGTGTCAGAAAATTTAAGTGATTTACCCATGTTCACCCAGATAAAGTGTGAGATTTTATCGTTATCTCCCAGTATTCCTGACTTTGTGACAAAAATATTGGAGTTGTTTGCCATTTCCTTCTCCAGCTTTTTTACAGATGAAGACCTGAAGCAATCAGAATCATAGAGCTAGAAAATATCTGAAACTAGATTTGAACTCAGGAGTTGGGACTTCCTGACTTCAGATCCAGCACTCTATCCACTATGCTACCTAGCTTTTCCTTAATATGTCAGAAGGGGGATTAAAATTAGTCCTTTATTGACTCCAGGGCTGTGAATCTACCTTTTGAAAAGGTCCACTTGTTCAACAGCATAATTGTGCTTTTGAGGGAACTGAGGCCTAAAAAGGCTTAAATGACTTGCCCAGTGTCACATAAGCAGTAAGAGGATCTGACCTGAGGCCATCTTCCTCTAAATCCAATGCCCTTTCCACTATATTACACAGCCTGAACTTTCACAATTTTCTCCTGGCTCTCACCTTTATAACAAGGAAGACATGTTAAATTATTGAACTGAAAATAAGCTATATTTGATAAAGAATTAGCAGAATTGCATTTATCTCTCCACTGAGATATTCATCACTGAAGGATATGATTGTCTCTCCCTAATACAGACTATTAAGGACAGCTTCCAATATTGAAGTTTCAAGGTAATACTAGTCCATATTCTATACATGTAACACCAGGAGGAGGTTAGACAAAAGTATAAGTTGTCATTAGCACCACTCTTCTCTTCTCCCTGCTGTGTTAATGTGCAATACGAGGTAAATGGTAAGGTAACCTTAACCTACCTTATAATACTGTGTCATTTCTATTTGTCAGATCATTTACTTGGAGATTATATGAGTGATTAAGTTGAAATTCTGCCAGATGTATTTCAAATTTTTTCCTTATACCTTGTATTAAAGCACAGAATTTCCCTTTTAAAGTTACTTCTCAAAAATCAATATATATGCTTAATGACCTGCTAAACATTTTGATGGCAAAGTATTTATAAACCTCCATCTCTATGGGAAATTGACAAAGGAAGCCTATATTTTATTACCACAAAAAAGTCACATTTCAGCAGGAAGAAAACTTCAAAAGCCTGTCATCATGTACTTCATTATCATGATAATACATAATTTTAAGAATAATTGTATTGAAAAAGAGCAAGAATACCTATATAAGATTAAATATTTGGAATTTGATTTAATCCAACACTACTGCTATGTCAGAAGGAGATACTAAGTTTAGATAAAGATTGTCCTTTTCTGTTATCTGTGGTAGGCTCACCATTCATGTCCTTCCCTTTTTGGTGGGGAGAGAGGGAATATCTCAGGGCTTTGTTTTGGATCCCTTATACTACTCTCTCTACACCCTCTTTCCCGATGAGTTTATAACCTTCCATGAATTCAGCTGTGACCCCAGCATAGACAGGAGGGCCTGCTGTAAAGGTTTTTAGATCTGCTTTTCTAAAAGGAAAACAACTTTCGAGGGGTCAACAATCTACTTTAATCAAGAACATAAATCATTGACTTAGTTCAGGGAGAAAAGTTAGCACCCTGAACTTCAGAGAAAAGAAAAACAGAAAGTTCAAGCAGAAATTACAAACAGAAAGACCAACAGACAGGGCTTCCAACTGTCTGACCATAGACAATAGACACATCACTACCAGAGAAACAAACACCAACATCTGCGTTTTCACACCTGGGGGACTCCTTAGAAGCTATGAAGAGTCTCATGTGGCACACCAACTTTCTTCCAAAAAATAAGTTCCAAAGCAAAACCTTAGCTCAGAAGATACATACATACATACATTATATATATATATGTATATATATATATACTCATATATATACATATATATACATACATATATACACATACATACATTATATATATACTCATATATATGCATATCTATATGCCCTCCAACTCTGAAAAGATATATATATCTTTTCAGAGTTGGAGGGCATGACCTCTCTTGACCTAGTGCTTCATCAGCAATGAGCAAAAGGTGTGGGCCCCCATGCAAAACAAGCTTCCCTCAATCAAACCTTCCTCAATAGCACCATCTGAGGCCTATCACTGGGTAGGAAAGATTTTAAACTCCCATTACACATTGCTACTTCAAAAACAAAACTCCCAGATCTACATATCTGGACCTAATGTCTCTTCTGAGCTCCATTCCCACATCTCCAACTGCTCCAGTGGCTCAACTTTCACATCCATGTGATCCACAGATGTTTTAACTCTACATAAAACAAAACTCACAAACTGACTCTTCATTCCTCATAATTTATTTATTTCTGTCAGTTTGAGGGGTATTTTGAGTTGCAACTAAGCAAATCTTCATTATTAAGTGCTTGTCCCTCTTCCTTTGCCATGTCCAATGAGTTGTCAAGTCTTGTTCACCTCATCTCCTCAGTATCTCTTTGATTTATTCCTGTCTCTTTACGCACACTATATCCACCCTAATTCAGAATGTCATCAACTCACTCAGACTATTGTTGTGCCCTCCGAACTGATATCATTACAACTATGTCCTCTCCTTTCTCTCCCAGAGATTGAATTGAACAAGTATACTTATGCTACTTTTCTGTTCAAGAATACATAAAAAAATTCTTTTAAAGTCCTTCATAGTATGTCAAGAAGCCCCATTCTCCATCCCCCAACACATTCCAAGTTTCAGTCAAACTGACCTCCCTTCTGTTTCAAGAGGATGACGTTCCTTCCCTATCCTATGAACCTTAGCAAAGACTCTTTCCCTTGCCTAGACTGTTCTCCTTCCTCATATCCCAGGGCAGGCTCAAGTGTTACCCTCTTCATGAGGTCTTTCCTGATAGCCACAGTTATTTCCCTCCCATTCCATTCAAATCACCATGTATTTACTAACCTGTGAGCATATTGTGTCTCCTTTTACAATATAAGATTGTTGAAGGCAGGAACAGTCTTAGAATATTTTTTTTTTGTATATTACAATACCTGGCGTATAATGGTTATTCAACAAATGTTTGGTCACTTGTTGAGTGATGTAATCTATATTCTTCTGAAATTTAGAGAGAATTAGACAAATAATACCAAAAAGTACATAAGAAAGATACAGACTAAATGCTATGTAAAAACTTAGAAAAGAAAAACTATTTATCGACTAGAAAGATAATGAATAGCCTCATAGAAGACACCTGAATTAAGTTTTTTTTAAAAAGATATTGAACAGACACTATTTATTATGATGAATATTATTTGTTCTAGACCTTATATTATCATGATAATGAGCTACATGAAACAGATTTTTGACTGAATATATTTTCTTCCTTCTCAAGCCTCACTTTTTTGTGGTAATTAAATGTAGGGTTTTTTTTGTCAATTTCCCATAGAGATGGAGGATTATGAATGCTTTGTTGTCATCAAAATGTTTAGGAAGTGATTAAGCACATTTATTAATAAAAGCAAAATGAACTTAAATGAAATTATTTCACTCCAGTCCTACTTCCAAATCTCCTTTCTCCAATTTCCTCACCTTTCCAGCTCCTTTATAGATGTTGTTTTTTCCTATTAGAAAAAAAGCTACTGTTTTTCCTGTTCTTTTTATTTGTGTTCTTAGTACTAGCACAATACCTGGGGCAGATAGATGGCACAGTGGATAGAATACTAGACCTGGAGTCAACAAGACCTGAGTTCAAATTTGACCTCAGACACTTAATAAATGTGTGACCCTATGTAAGTCATTTAACCTCCGATTACCTCAGTTTCTTCTTCTGTCAAATAGGGATAATAATAGCATACAACTCCCAGTGTTGTTGTGAAGAACAACGGACATGATAATTGTAAAGCATTTAGCATAGTGCCTGGCACATAGCAGGCATAGTAAAAATGTTAACTCTTGCTATCATTATAATTGTTGGAGTAAGCCCTTAATAAATACTTGTTGGATACAATTTCAGTTATTCTGTGTGTGTTCATCCTTCGATGCCGAAAAAGACCATGCCACCAGAGAAATGATGGCATGACTTGTATTTGATTTTGTTTTGAGCAGAAATTCCAGTTGTAATGTCCATGCAGAAAGACAAGGAAGAATTCACGTTATGCAGGAGAAAGAACACCTTTGTGGAGTCAGAGAACCTGGGTTTACATTTTTCTTCTGATATTTATTACTTTGTGGAAATTTATTTAACTTAACTTCGTCTCAGTTTCTTCACCAGTAAGATGAGGAGCCTGACTGCATGACCTTTAAAGCACTTTTTATTTTTCAATTTATGATCCTTTCAAAAGCAGCACAAGTAAAAGACAAGAAGTGTGAACAGTAGAATCCTACTCTCATATCCCTATGTTTGTAGGGATCATTTGGTAGGGACCAAATCATCATGCTCAGTTCCTTTGTTATGACATCAAACTTCAATGTTCATCTATATCCCAATGTGTGACCCTCATTGGGCTATTCATTGATGCTGTGAATAAAGTGGTACATTTTTTGTTAACTTTTGCTGATTACCGTACAAAAATCTGAATCCCTGTTCTCCTTTCAGGTTATCTTAGTCATAGAGCATGGCTCTTAAACAGTGCTTAGGTCACTTAGAGTCATTTGAAGCTCTGAAATGTCCGTGTCATTGTGTATATTCCAGAGTTTAGGTGTTCTGAGACCTTGGGGAGATTGGCAGGGTTGAAATATGTTCATATATGTATTCTTTGTCAATAAATATCTAATGATCTGTTAAAAAATAAAATAACAATTTTAAGAGAACTAAGGGGAATGTAAATTACAAGTGTATTTTAACCTCTTAATTATTTCCTTTCATTTTGAGAAATGAAGTCTATAGGTCCTTTGGAGACAGAGATACACCTCTGAAGGTATAACGATACTGTGGCAATCACTTATTTTGTCGTATAATGTAAAACTGCATTTGACCTCATTTTGAAAGAAGGTATTTTTATCTTGTACACAAAGGTTAACATTATTTTCTCTCTCCTCTTTCCTACAGATATCCAGTGGAGTGTCTTTCCTGATACATACTAGGCTTAAATCTCCTATTAATAACATTGGTGCTTTGATACTCTTGAACTTCCCTGTAGCAGTCAGCCATAGCTCCTAACATCTCTTCAGTCTTTTATTTCTACTTGTTTTTTATCATCAGTCTATTAATATGCCCCAAGTCCTAGCACCTGAAAGATGTGAGAACCTCAAAACACCTTCCATACGTTATCTAATCATTATCCAGTTCTTTCTCAATATCAGCTTCTTGAAAAGGTAATCTATTCTTCCCCACTTTTTCTCACCTACTTTCTGTCAAAGGGTTTTATAATCTGGTTTACATGCTCAATACTTAATTGAACCTGTTAACAACACCAGAAGCTACTAATAGCCATTTTATTGCCAAACATGTCATATTTTTCTATCTTTATCATTTTAAACTTATTTGCAGCACTTAATTCTATTTACATTATTGAATTTTAAAGATTTTTTCATAATTAAAAATTTGTTAATCATTATAAAATTGTGCTTCAGATCTCTGTACATTCATTATTTTCTGAAATTGAATGCTTTGAATGCTTTCTTTCCTTTTAGAGAAAGAGTTCTCTGTATATGAGTGATTCTTTTGTGTGTGTATGTGTGTGTGTGTATCTATGAAAATCATACATAGGAGTTGTCAAGCTATACTACTTCTTAATATCAAGAACTTTGATATACTGCAATAAGATGAATCTGTACAAATAACTTCTCTGTCTTCCCAGGTCTATATCTAGCAAAGGATAACTGAGCTGAATATAAAGTTGAAGTAGCAAGCTAACAAATGACTCTCCCTCACTCTCTTACAGATGATAGCTCAAGTGAGTTCCCACTAGCTGCTTCAGTGTCACAGGCTCTCCCCCTTGTTTCACACATATGTTTTAGTGTATATTCTTCTGAGTTCCTTTGTTGTTTATGCCACATTTGCTTTAAATAACTGATTTGTATATATCATCAAATTTTTTAAGTAGTTTCTCTTATTGAAAGGGAGATAGAATTGAGAGAATTCCAAATGGATATGTCATGTAGGCATTGTCTAAAACATGAACTATTACTTTGGAGGACAATTGAGCCATATAGAGTAGGATATCCCCAGCTTTTGCTGGAGCATTCTAATGGCTTGCAAGTTAAAGGATTTGCATTTTGGATAAAGTGATGAACTTGGGGTCAGAATACTTAATTTTGAATTCTCCCTCAGATTCTCACCTGTGTAACCCTTGGAAAAATCAATTGTTCTCAGTTTCCTTATTTGTAAAATGATGATCATATTATCTCATATGATTATTTGGAGATCACATTGGTTAATGAATAGAAAGCACTTTACAAAACTTACAATGTTATATAAATGCTAGATATTTTTGTTATTGTTACTATTTTCAGTGTTATGGTGTTTTTTCATACTTCTGTATTAATTTTATTTAATATAATTTGCAGAAAACTTTTCCAATAAAATAATTCTTTTAAATGGATAAGGTTTAAAGAATATTTCACATTTTTTTAAAGCTGAAGTAGGTAGGTGGTTTTCATCCAAAGGTAAATAGAAATGATCAAATTAAAAACAACTTTAAAAATGAAATATTTCTGCTTATACTTTATTTCTGAAAGAAATAGAAATACTTGTTCTGTTATATAGCTTTATTTCATATGCCTTCCAAACAAAAACAGAAACAATTTTGTCAAGCAATAGACTATTTTTAGCCCTGGCCTATTCATGATTCTGTTTGGAGTTTTCTTGCCAAAAATACTGCAGAGGTTGGACATTTCCTTTTCCAGCTCAAATGACAGATGAGGAAACTGAGACAAATAGGGTTAAATGATTTGCTGGGGTGATGCAGTTAGTAAGTATCTGAGGCCAGATTTGAACTAATAATTAAAAAAAAAACAGAACACCGACAGAATAAATTTTAAATAAAAACTTCAGAAAAAAGATTCATCCTCTTCACATATACAAACAAAAACATTGGTCACACATTTGGATTACACACTTAGGTCACATTTTTTGTATACAACCTAATTTACTCAATCAATTCTTGCTTTGGGATAAAGTAAAATTGTTCCACTCTTTTGCTGCTTTCAGGATTAATGACACACTGACAATAAGAATGACAATTTGCTACATTTTAAGAGAAACTTTTTTATCTCTTGTTGTTCAAGTAGCAAAGCATTTATCTTACAAGTTCACAGTGGATGTGTACATAGGAAGCAACCTCATTACCAAAAATGAATATTGCTGATTATGAGGAAGAGTTACTCTCCAAAATAAACAAAACAATTCTAATTATCTGTCTTTAGTGTGAAAATTAATCTGTCAAAATTGCTGCTTTTTTGTTTTGTTTTTCTAGTCTCCTGTTCTTGTATCTGGTTGAGGCAGGTATTTATAATTACATGCAATAGTGCACAGTGTCCTCCTTTCTCCCTGATAGCAAGCTTTAATGAATTTCATTATTCCTTTTTAATTTACATACTCTTGCAGAATAAAGATCCCCAAATCATTAACTAATTTGATAAGTCTGAAATACCAATTCAATTGTCTGGTCCCTTGAGATGTTCAAATATCTTGTTCAAACACCTCTTAACTCAGTTTCTTAATTAGATACACCTTGACGGGTAGAGTTTTGTATCACAGTCTCAAAGGGGCAAGGAATCAGCCTAATTGTTAAGACAATTTAGGAAGCTTAGATTAAAAGATTTTAAAACAATCAAATAACTGCCATTTCAAGGAGACACATAACCATGAAGGAAGGAAAAGAAATCATATATGATATAGCATGTTGAATAATAAGGATAATTGATTAATTTAAGACATGTTAATGAAATGTAAACATTGACAAGTAATATGAGTAAGTGTAGGAAGCAAGTAGGTGATCAGTGGATGGAGTTCTGGGCTTGGAGACAGAAAAACCAAAGTTTAGGTATGGCTTTTGACATTTGCTAGCTGTGTGATCCTGGGTAAGTCTCTTAATTTCTGTTTGCCTTAATTCACTAGAGAAGGAAATGGTAATGTGCTCTAGCATCTTTGCTAAAACAAAACAAAACAAAGAAACATGCAAAAAATCAAACCAAACCAAACAAACAAAATAAAACCATTCAGAGTACAATTCACAGGGTCTTGAAGAGTCAGTCACAACTGAACAATGCCAACAATTTATATGAAATATATTTTCCTTGGTTTAAAAAAGCACATTTTAAAATTAACAAGATTTAAAGGCAAATATGTTAAAGTATCTTTGATTGAAAGGTGATGAGATGGAAGTCAAGTCATCAACATTTATAAAATGCCTCCTTTGTACCATACACTGTGGTAAGTTGTTACAGGCCCTCCTTTTAACTGATCAATTGATATGCATTTATTAATCACCTACTGTGTCCCAGGAACTGTGTTAAGCACTGGGAATATAAAAAAGAGGCGAACAATAGCTCTTGTCCTCAAGGAACTTACAAGTAATGATCAAACTCAGTATAATAGGGGAAACAATATGGAAACAACTCTCTCTCTTTCTCTATGTCTGTGTACACACACACACACACACATACGCACACGCACGCACACAATGAAAATAATCTCTGAGGAAAAGCGTAGACGGTGGAAGACAAGGAATGGTTTCTTGCAGAAGATAGAATTTTGACTAATATTTGAAGGAAGCCAGGGCAACCAGAAGGCAAAGATAAGTAGGGAGAGAATTCCAAGAAACAAGGACAATAATTGAAAATACATGGACACAGGAGACAGAATATCTTATATTAGTAACAGCAAGGAAGGGATGATCATTAGATAGTAGAAAAAATGGAGGGGAGTAAATTTTAAGATTTTAAGGTGAAAAGGGGCCAGATTAAGAAGGTGCTAGGTAAAATTACATTGTCACTTAAAATAGCAATCTGTAAATTGAGGTAATATTCCAAAGTTCTTTACATACATTATTTCAACTTATATTCACAATTTCTCTATAAGAAAGAATAGTTTGTTATTTGCTTCATTTTGCAGATTACAAAAATGAGATCAAGAGAGACTATGATTCTTCAAGTTCACATGACAAGACTCAGTTGTTAGTGCTTCCATTCCAAATCCAGCACTCTTTGGAGAAACCCATGCAATCCATTTAGAATTTTAAGTAGATACCTAAGATGGATTGAGACAAAAATAAGAAAATATATCATCTTATTTGGTCCTCTTACCAAACATGTGAGGAAGGTATTTCAGGGATGTTATATCCTATTGAGGAATGAAGTTCTAAAATAAACACATAACATGACCATTGTCTACAGTCATAATTACACTAAATCAGCCATTATGTGTGGTGCATACTTAATATCATTTAGCCAGGGAATTATTAGGATCTCTTTAAAATAACTCATGTTGTATGAGACAGCAGAGATGATCATGATGGAATAAGCTGAATGAGTATTTTGTTCTTTATATGACCAACAGAGGTATTATTTAGAAGGACTAAGATTGGAACTAATACGTCTCAAATAGATAAAGACAACAGCAAGGAAAGTTCCTGGCAGGAAAAAATCAGATGATTAGGAGAAAAATATTTGAAAAGTCTTTACATAACAAAGGTAACTCAGTATAGATCTGCTCTAGAGGATCAAAAATTCCAGGCAGATAAACAAACTGTTCTTTTTTTCATCCATAATACTCCAAATAGACTGTCTGGGAAAATGATAAAGATGAGATTCTAAAGTCATACCCAAAAAGTAGAGGTATCCAACATGCTAGACCTATGATTCATATATGCATTATGTCAATGAATGGTATATAACTGTATAATGACCAGATAAACACTCATATATATATGCATAATAAACATATTCATATATGTTATATATACACATTATATATATGTATATTTGTGTATGTATGTAGGTATGTGTGTATGTACATATACATACACACATACATACATTATATGAAGAAATACACTGGTGGTGATTGTTTTATGGTGGTGAGAAAGTGGAAAAGTTCTTCAAGGAACCATACAGTTTTATCTGATTGCCAATGATGTTTTCACAAACTTCTAGTATACAGTTTTCCTCATCAGGATACAGATAAAACAATTTTAAAAGTTTAGGGACTGCTACATGCCAATCTGTTAAATGGTGAAAAATTAGTAAAATAATAATATCAAGTTATAGGAAACCTTAAATAATTCCTTAAAGCAAATTCTATGGTAAAAAAGGCATGGAAAATGATTACCTTGAAAAATTCCCACCCCCCAAAAATGAAATATGTGCGAATCTTCTTCCCTCCATCAGTGTCCATACAGTATATTGGGCCTAAATATCTAAATGCAATTGAGAGACCAGTGGATTTCTATCTTTCTAGTCAAGAAAATTAGCACAAAATTTAAAATAATTATTCTTTATGGGAAGAAAATTATCTAAAGGCATATTGGAATCCCATTGAATGGATTTTGAACTACTTTCAGAACCAAGAAAATATCTTTCTTTACTGCAAGAATGTAGGACATGGAATAGAAGGCAGAGGTATGGTTCCATGGAAAGCAAGAAACGTGCTTGATTATTGAATTAGATTTATTTTTCATGCCTGCAGTTATTAAGAGAAAATAGCAAAATGCAATCATTTCACTATCAAAAAGTTGAACCAGAATTACTCCTCTACTTATCTCTTTACAAAGTAATCAGCTTTATGAGTGTAGAAGTTTTTATTGAATATTCATTGATAAAGCTAAGTGGGATAACATATTATGATCAATGAATTCACATTTCCTAAAATACAGATAAAAATGCTTCCACTATGAAATATAGCACACTTTAATGTATGTTTGTGTGTATCTGTAGTGTACAATTTTTAACACAAAGTAGTATTCAAAATTCAATTCCACAAACGTACAGAAGGGGTAAGGAATGAAGCAGGGCACTGGCTTTTAAAGAAGAAAAAAAGCCTGGAGTGTATCTGACAAAATGGTGGAGACAACGGGAATCTGAATAGGAATAATTAGAAGAGGTGAGTAGAATGTACTGCCTTAGAGCTTCTTCTTTTGAGGTCTTCAAGCAGAAATTTGGCAATTGTTTATCTGTTGTGTTATAGTGGGGATTTCTTTTATGTGTGTGTTGGACTAGATGGACACTGAAGTTTGTTTTATCCCCTGAAATTCTGTAATTTTGTAAGCAACAGAGGAAAATTTGCTATAAGCCAATTTACTGGCAGCTTCCTCTACTTGCAATTAGGATGCTTGTAAGGATTTTTTTGTTGCCAGTTTTTTCATACCTGGGCACCAGACAAGTAGGATAGCATAGGGAAAGGCAATTTTGGCATCTTTAAAATGCGTTTATGGGGAATGGGGCTAAAGAAAGTGGGCAATGAATCTGAGATTAAGTAGAGAACACATGCGAGAGCCATTTTCTTGTGACAACAAAAGGGGTCAGTGCAATTTTAACACATAGGAAAGGGAAGGAAACTATTGTACAATCTTAGGCAGATCGTGTAATCTTTTGCTTTTCCTGCTAATTCAAATTGATGTTTGTATACTCTCAGTGTAAAACCAGCTCCCTGCTGGAAAAAAATGAAGATAAAGACAGTAGGAACATGAGTAACTGGAATGCTGGTGGTGTTCTCAACAACCATAACAAAAGAGTACACTGAATGAAACAGAGGTTTAGGGGAGATGATAATGAGTTCTATTGAGATATAAGGTCACAAGATCCTGGAAAGAAAGCTGAAATTCATCTTCCTCAATTGATGCATAAGGAAACTGAGGCTTACAGTGGTTAAGTGACCTTTCTGAGGTCACATAGACAGTATCAGAGATGAGATATGAATCAAGGACCTCCATCGTATGCCAAAGAAATGGATTTTTCTCTAGTAAGATGTCCATATGGAAATATAGAACATGATATAGTTGTTAAGTGGGGCCTGGTACTCAGGAGAGACAATACAGTTGAATATATAAACCTGAAATCCTTTTGTATGGAGACAATTGAACACGTGAAGCTGATGAGCTCACTACGAAAGGAAAGTACAAAGTTAAAACAAGGCCTAGGAGAAAGCCATAGAAGCAGGTGATAGATGATGATCCAAAAAAGGAGACTGAGCGATTGTCAGAGGGATGTGAAAAACAAAGAAAGGACAGTATAAGGAAAGCGGAGGAGAAAGAGCTTTAACAATGATGAAGACCCTCCCTACCTTTAGATCTGTGCTGCTTACCAGGGGTTTATTCATCAAGGCTCAGCTAAGACGAAATTGTCATGATAAGTATGGCTACCTTTGCTAAATCAATTAAACAGGTATGCCATTGACTGAATTCTATTGGTTTCTCTACTTGTTTGGCTTGTGTTATTGATTAGCTGTTTATTTACATGGTTAGTTAAAATATTTAATAAATCTTTACTCTATGCCACAGGGACAGTATACTTCCGTATAGGATGACTTCGGAAGAAGCATGGATAGGATAATAAATATGGCCTACCATGGGGTTAGTTAAATAAAATAGGTTAGGCAAAGCTTGCATCCATTCTGTTACTGATCAAGTTGGCTCATTCTCAGTGGAGGAGTTCTAAAACACAACAAATTAACTTCCCTAGAGATAAAGATGAGTATGGAATCCAAATGGCATAGGGCATAGGGCAGCAGAGGCAGGGGAGATATTAAGATAGCCTAAGGGATATGGCTGGATACATAACATGAAGCATAGCCTATCTGGGCCCATCTAGATACTGTGTTCTAGGAGTAGTCAATCAGGATGCCTCGGTCCCAGAGAGGCAGTGGAACAAATGAATAGATTAACTGGGGTGTAGATCCTAGTGGGCTTATGGGGAGGGTGCTAATTCCACTTTTTTTGCCAATAGAACCAGTTTTCGCTACCTTTTTGTCTATAAAATATTGCATTTGTAAAAGTTCCCTCAAAGTCCTCAAATGATGCCAAATGATAGTGAATTATTAATCAAATTTGGTCTTTTGTGTATATGAATATAAAGAAAAATTTCAATATATAGTTTACTTTTCTGTCGTAATAATGTTAACTGTATTTTTCAGGAAATTTTGCCATTTAGGCAACAGTTTTAAGTAGGGGGAAAATAGCTAAATAGATGGAATATTCTTACATTCTTCAATATTTCCTTTAGAAAGATTTTTCTTTTTACTTTTGTTTTTTGGGGTAGAGAGTGAATTTGTTTGCTCTTTCTTGAAGGATTAGGATTCAAAGTCTGAAAAAAGATTCAAGTAAAGAAACATTTGTTGTTCATATATCCCTCAGAAGCAATAAAATTGTAAGTGTTGTTCTCCAACTGCATGTGTCTTCACTTTAATATAATTTGTAAATTCTATTTGATTATAAGATCCTTCAGGGCAACGACTCTGTTATTTATCTATCTCTTTAGATATCTTAATTTATTTCATTTTAAGAAAACTCAATATACAAAAATCTGAACTTGCCAGAGGATATTAAGAAATGACGAATAGTTCACATTTTAAAAGTTTTGACCATATTGTTCCTCTAAATATCAAACTCCAGAAAAATAATTGAATCTATTATTTACATAAATTTGATTTGCATACTTTCCATGAACACAGCTGTTGTGGAAAATGAGTTATATAGAATTCCTTATGGCCCAAGTTTTATCTAATTCAAATCTTTTCCTGAAATTTATTTATTTCAATATGTCTTTCCTTGTTTATGTGTTACCTGAGGCTAAATAAATGTAGGTAATCTCCATTATGGACCTTCATAGGCATAGATAAATTTATATCAATTATTTTGATAGTGGAACATTTTGATAGAGAATTATATATTTTACTTTTTTCATTTGAGTCAATTACATTTCTCTAAAAAAAATTAAAAATTATCATCCAAGCAACAAAGAGAGGTGATCATATAAAATAAAACAGACTATTTGTATATATAATACTAAAGGTCTTTGCACAAAACCAGTCAGTGGACCTAAAATAAAATGAACTGCCTGATATAGGTGTATGTGTGTGTGTGTGTATGTGTGTATTTTCCTTCAAATATCTTCAAAATGTCTAAAATCCAAGGTACATAGGGCATTAGAACAAATATATAAAATCAAAAGTTATTCCCAAATATGAGCTAAAGTTATAAGCATTGTTTTTGTTTGTTTGGTTTTGGATTTTAAACTCTTAACAATCACATAAAAACATGTCCCAAAACATGTAATAAGAGAAATGAAAATTAAAACAACTGTATAGTTTCACCCAACACCCAGAAACACATACATACAAATTTAAAAAGATGATATAAAAAGGAAAGCAATAAGTTCTGGAGTAACTGTGAGAAGATAGGAACATTAAATATATTACTGGAGAATCTATGAACTGGTACAATCTTCCTGGAAAACAAGTTAGAAAGATGCAAGAAAAGTCATTAAACTATGCATACTTAATTATCTCAGTGGACATATGCTCCATGGTGGTAAAATCAGAATAAAAAGTTCAATCATAGAAAATAATCACAAAACACATTTATATCAGATATAGATCTTCCCTCTATAGAAATCTAACAAAATTAGAAATGAAGCAATATGGGTATAAGAAAAAAGATTAATATGAGAGGGTCAGATAACCATTAGATTTTATGAATGGATGCAAAGTGAGGCAAGCAGAATTATGAGAACAATATCCATGATGTCTAAAATAATGACAGCATCAGGGACACTGAAATGAAGCTAAAATGCAAGTGCATGTGTGTGTATGTGAGTATGTGTGTGGAGAGAGAAAGAAAGAGAAATAAATAAAGGAAAGAACAAAGGACAGAAAGAAGGAAGAAATTACTGTAATTAAGTAAACAAATGTCAATACAGTTTTGAAAACTTTAAAAAAAAAATCAATTACTGATATTGTTCTACTGAAGCCAGAGTAGCTGCGATATATGTACTTTGAATGCAATACATCATGTGTTTCACATCCTTTCCCACAAACAGAAGAGCATAATAGTTATTTACTGAGGACTGAGTAAACTGCATCAAAAGTGTAGCTCCATTTAATTCACTAACACCTAAGTAAACTACTTATTTTTGGAAGCCAGAACTAGAATTTATTATCCATTTAAGCACCAGGAGGATGTTAACGCTATGATAGAGTGTCTCACCCTTCTGTAAGCATGGAGCAACCAAATCGCTGCATACTGGTCAACAAGCTGATAAATCCATTCAAGACTGTCAACACTATGATTTTAGGTAGAGAAAAATCCAAAAGTTGGAGAAAAAAAAGATGCCTTTCCATTTTAAAAGAAGATGAACTAGAATTTTGTAGATGTCATTAACTTAAATAATTATTAATCACTCTAAACTGTTGAAAGCCAAAATGAATAGTGGTAGACAACAGAGACAAGAGGAAGACAAAGAAAGAACATAGCCACAATTCATTTACATATGACTGTGTTCAGTGGGTTACATGGGAAACTGAGA
This sequence comes from Bettongia penicillata ogilbyi, assembly GCA_023548195.1. NCBI lineage: Eukaryota > Metazoa > Chordata > Mammalia > Diprotodontia > Potoroidae > Bettongia > Bettongia penicillata. The sequence goes on along the minus strand of JAJHZJ010000129.1, from coordinate 1,158,796 downwards.
CCACTCAAGCATCCAAGCATAGCACAAAATCTGTTTTCTTTCCTGATATTTAATTGGCAAAGGCAAAATTAAAAAAAAAGGAAGTAGAAAATGACAAGCTTAGTACAGAATACTACCTGGAAGGAAAATAAGAAGACTTATTAGATAAATTCGAGTTTTTGCAACCTTTTTTTTGCCCTCCTGACTTCCCAGAGAAATAAAAAGGTGGAGGCATTCTTTTGGTAGAAGACTATGACCTATGGGTAGTTTATGCTATGGATAAAGCATGGAAGAAAATGACTCTTTTCAAAATAGCTGAAAATAACCAAGTTATGGATATTAGGGTGGCAGAGGAGCGACTAAGAAAATAGACTCTCTTTTCTCTATGTGGATTGAGTAGCAAGAGCTTTAAAAATACGAGAGTTTTTCTTGCTTTTCTTAGATGAACCTTACATAGACATTTAGTTGAGAACAATGAAATTTGCCATGGGAAAAACATTAATATGCTTGGATGCTATTTCATTTCAAATTTTTCCAATATTCCTGTGTTCATCAGGTTGTCAACAAAGCACAAAACTAAAATATCTTTGTTTCAATACATTTTTATGATGAAGAAACACACGCATCCCTGCAAGTGTTCCTATACATATATATTTACAATAACTGTGAAAAAAAAAACCCATAGAAAAATGATTCACTCTGCCTCAAGCTTACATAAGCAGCAGCACAACATATTTGGAAAGAGCATTATACATTCTAGCCCCAAGCAAGATAGCATAAAGAATGAAAAACAATATAATGAGGTACAACCTCTACACAAAGGATATAATTATGGATTTTGACTTTCCCATTTTCAAATGAAAAAAACCTCTGAGAAACCCAGTACAATGGAGACAGGCAGGAAAGATATAACATATGATTATTATCTGGAGAAGTATAAAGACCTCTACCATTTCTTTAGTTTAGGCCTTAAACAGTATTAGAATCAAATCATGAAATTCAACTGAAAAATAATGTAGTTACTTGGTTCAGTTGATAAAATTCAGAGTAATACATGCAGCCTATTGGCTATCATACAGAAGGCTTTATCAGATAAGTCAGTGTTAGGAGAATGAAGGAAGAATAACTTACATTATCCATGTGCAAAGAAATAACCTAATAGAAGGAATTTGAATGGAAAAATAGCTTGTGTGCATTTATTTTTTGTAACAAGAAAGTTAGATGAAAAATATATATATGTATATACCAAACATGATACGGTGGGGCAATCTATTTTTTTTAATGAATTGTCTACTTTACACAACAATTTGAAGTAATGACATTTTTGCTTGGGAAAACAAGCACAACATGAATTGAATAGTTTTAAAGGGGTGCATTCTTAGGTTTTATTTAAAAAAAGATGTAAGAAACAGTCAGAAATTTTATCTTGGATAGTGGATGTTCAATTTAAAATCAAAATCCTTTGGCTCAGATGCTGGTTGATGTGCTGAATGGTTATGACCTCATCAAATTCTATTGGTATGATTACTATATCTATTCAGATGCCCCAAAGATCTATAGATTAATCTATAATGTGGAGCCCCAATCATACTTCCCTGACTAAAATCCTTATTAAACCTTTTAAGTTGGGTGAGCTTAGGCATTGAAAAATCAGCATATTCAAAACATATTTTCCTCACCTAATCCATCCTTCTTCCAAAATTCCCTATTTCTGTCCAACATATTGTCAACATTTTTTTTTGTCACACAGTCTCTCCAACTCAAAATTAGCCTTAATTCCTCATTCTTATTCCACATATCAAATTTGCTTCTAAACCTTATCATTTCACACTGTGGCATCTATTATTTTCTCTGGGTTCTGAAGACTATCCCAAATTCAATCCATTACTGAACAATTATCTGACCAATTTAAGTACCTTCATAATTCCACACCCCTCACTCCCCCCACTAAGTACTCATTTGCCAAAATAATATTCCAAAAGAAGAGTCCTATGTTATTCACTTTGTCAATAATTTCAAAGGTTTGTATGACAGCTAGGATCAAATACAAATCACTTTGTTTCGTTTATACACCCATCATAACATTACGTCAATCCATGTAAAACAAATATCAGTTATGTAAAACAAAGGTCCATCCTATCTGATCTTAACCTTCATGAGCAAGTTTCCGTAAATATCACAAGAACTTTCATCACTTAAATAACGTTGAGTGTCAATAAAAAAAAAAATCCAATCTTGGATAACCAAGAAACCTAAAATGGGTAGCTCTTGAGGAGAATGGTAATAAAAATAATATAGTTGTTTTTTAATCATGCAAAATATCACCCAAAAAAGTAAAGTCCAAGCAGTAGTGTTATTATCAGAAAGAGTGTGGGGAAAACAGACAGTGATGACTATGAGCAGAAACAGCGGTAAAGTTATCTATAGTCACATAAAAGATGCTTTAAATTACTTTGGATTGGAGAAATGCAATGAAAACAATTCTGAGGTACCACCTTGCACCGATAAGATTAGCTAATATGACAAAAAAAGTAAAATGATAAATGCTGAAGAAGATGTGGGACATTTGGAACACTAATAAATTGTTGGAGTTGTGAACTGATCCAACCATTCTGAAGAGCAATTTGGGACTATGCCCAAAGGGCTATAAATCTCTGCATACCCTTTAATCCAGGAATACTATGTATCCCAAAGAGATCATGAAATGGGAAAAGGACCTGCGGGTACCAAAATATTTATGATAGCTTTTTTGTGGTGGCAAAGATTTAGAAATTGAGGGGATGTCCATCATTTGGGGAAATGGCTGAACAAGTTTTGGTACACGCATGTAATGGAATATTACTCTGCTATAAGAAATGATGAACAGGCAGATTTCAGAAAAAACTTGGAAAGACTTACATGAACTGATGCTGAGTGAAGTGAGCAGAATCGGGAATACATTGTATACAGTAACAGCAACATTGTGCAATGAGCAACTTTGATAGACTTAGATCTTCTCAGCAATGCAATAATACAAGACATTTCAAAAAGACTCATGATGGAAAATAACCTCCACAGAGAGAAAGAACTATGGAGTCTGAATGTACATTGAAGCACATTCTTTTCTCTTTTTTTCTTTCTTGTGGTTTTTTTTTGTTTTGATTCTTCTTTCACAACATGACTATTGTGGAAATGTTTAATACGATTGCAAAAATGACTTTGAATGAAAAAATTAAAAAAATAGATAATCTACAGTCAGTCATCTAAGATATTATAAACTCTTAGATGGAACCTGTCCTGAGAATACTGTGAATACTGTGAATACTGAAATTCGCAGACAGAATTTCACTCAGTGCTCCCCACTCTACTAGTGAAAATTTTCTCCTCCTTTGGAGGAGGATACCAAATCCTTGCCACTTTAGAGGTTTCCACTAGTGGTTTATGCTACCCCCTTTTTAAAATGGGGTCTGAATAAGAAACTACCTTAACTTCATACAGGGGACCAAGATTGTTACCAAGGCATTTAAAATATTGTTTTTTCTGGCAAAGTGAATTCCTATTTCCAATAACTATGTAGAAAGTGTTCTATCTACCATTTTATTTGAAAGCAAAGCACTTTGCAACAAGTCCATCCATGTTGTTTCTGGGAAGTCCCATCCTAATGGGAAAGAAATTTGCCAGTTTAGAAGGGCCAGGGTGTATCATACCCTTGGAGGAGTTGAAAACCTCAAATTTCCGGTGACCCTCTACAGGGGTAGCCTAAGGAGAGGCTATTAGATTTTAGCTGAGATTATATCTAAAGGAGTCCATCCCTCTTAGGTAAATCTTCCTGGCCCTCTGACTTCCTGGAGTAGCACTGATTCGTTACATATACACCTTCTTGAAAGTAAGGCACCCAATCCAAATAATCAGGTTATAATGATGAAGCTTCTGCTTTAAGATTCTTTTCTCAGCAGTGCTAGATACTTAAGAATGATATGAGAAATTGAAAATGCTGTAAAAGTGACAGTTGTGGGCCCAGCACCAGACCTCTATTGCAATAAAATGGGTGTACTGATTGGAAACAATGGTGCTTAAGAACTGAGGTTATTTTTCTGTTAGATATGATGGTGACTGCTTCAGTGGCATACTTAATTGGAACTACAATGCTATAGCCTCTGTAAATGTCAACTGTAATAAGAGTAAATATTTCCCTTGAGATAAAGAAGAGGGCCAATATATAATCAATTGTTCAGTCACAGGCAGGTGGAAAGTAATCTGAGATCATATCATTTTGATCTATCAAAGGTAAACAATCTGATTTTATGAGGAGCATCACAGAATAGAAGAAACTCTCTCTCTTGTCTTTAATAAAGGGAATCATATGGTCTCATGGCTCCTACAATACACCATCATGTCTCATCTGTGGACAAGTTATATGTCCCTTGCAGGGAAAAAAAAAATCAGAATCTTTTCCAGGGGAGGATTCTCTCTCCATCAATAAAAGCCATAAACTTATATGTTACTGTCTCTTTTTGTAAGTGTATAGGAAATGCAACATGACAATGGATAGAGGGCAGTTTACATTGTTGTGAAAGATTAATTGGGGAAAAGCCCTGAATCTGTAAGTTAATCTCCCAGTGCCCTCAAGAAACTCTCTAATATTTTAAGTTACAGTGTAATTGCCAATTTGTATCAATGGAGGTCAATCCACACAGGAAATTCTAAAACCACATGCGCACACACACACAATGCGTATCTATATATGTAGGCAGGTAAAACAAAATTCTAATACAGACATGTATGTCTATTAAAATTTTGTTTTACTCTTTATAACTTTCTATGTAAAGAAGCTATACTAAAGAGACACTGAAATATCACTAGCTCAGAATTGACTGAGGAAGTAAATTATTCTTCATTGGCATCTTCAGACAGAAAGTAGTTCAACTGTTTTAAAAATTATTTAATTATTTTGTAATTACTCATTTGTTTTCAGTTTTCTATAATCAGTTTTTTACTATCAGAGATTTTCTTCCCCTTCTTCTCCCCTTCTCTCCTCCCCCCACCCTCAGCAAGACAGCATGTAATCTTATATGGGTTCTACACATACATTCTTATTAACCACATTTTCACATTAGTCATATTGCATAGAAGAATTAAGATGAATGGGAGAAACTGTGAGAAAAACCAAAAAAAAATCATTACACAAGATAAAATATTCTACTTCATTCTGCATTCCAATTCCATAGTTCTTTCTTTGGATATAGGCGGCATTTCGCCTCGAGTCCTTTGGGAATGTTTTAGGTCCTTACATTGCTGTGAAGGGCTAGGTCTACCAGAAACAGTTCTCACACACTGTGACTGTTACTGTGTACAATGTTCTACTGGTTCTGCTCATTGCACACAGCATCAGTTCATATAAGTCCTTCCAGGCCTCTCTGAAGTCCTCCCGTTCATCATTTCTTACAGTACAATAGTATTCTATGCCATTCCATTCACATACCACATCTTGTTCAGCCATTCCCCAATAGTTAAACTATTTTTGAGGAATGGCATGAAAAGTATTTATGCTTTGGATATATGTTGGGCTAGATGACTTCTTAAATTCTTTCCAACATATTCTGATATTAACTGGATAGGTCAATCTTATTTAAATTATGAATTACAGAATATTTTAAAAGAAAACATTTCACTGCTTTCCTAAATATGGAGACACAAGTGAATCATAATAATTACAATGTTACCTAATGAAGTAGTAAAATATAATTAATAACTGCTATTTGTACCTATTGATTGTGTCCTAATGGATTGCTAAAGTAACTTTAAAATTGCATTAATGAGTTTTAAGTAAGCATCATTTAAATATTATGTACGCTTTGATAGATTTAACAGGTATTTGATTCCACAAAAGAATTTGCATATCATCTAGTCAATTCTTCTCATATCATAGATGAGAAATTGAAGTCCAGTGATGTAAAATTAATTACATGGGATCACACAGAAAATAAATAATAATGTTTAGTCTAAAGGTTAAATTTATTTACTCCTGTCTTACTGCTCATTCCAGTATTCTATAGTACTTTAAATCTGAACAAGATTTTTTTCAGAGATAGTGAATGTTTTTTTAGATTCAAATCATTATGAATTTCTGATTAAAAACATTTAGACTGAAATTCTTACCCCAAATTTCCTACTTCATAGATGAGGACATACAGATCCAGGGAGATTAAATAGCTTCCTTACAGTTGCACAGGTAAATAGTCAGTCTGAGTCAAACCATATGATGTCCCCCAAATGTGATTCTACTGTAGCATTTTGCTTCAGGTCTATAATAATTTTGGTGACAGGCAGAACCATTTCAATAAAATATTGGACTCATTAAATGAACAAAGGATGGCTATACATTACTTCACAATTCGAAGATTGCACATGAACAAAAATTGCCCTTTCAATTAAACCCTCAAACTAAATGTTTTCTTTGATTCGGAAATTTGCTAATTGTTAACAACAAAAGTCAAGAATTACACAACAAATTCCTATTCTTTATCATAATGAAAAATGTTTTTCTTATTAAAAACTTATTATAATCATGCTTCAGTATCCTGAAGAAAAATTGAATTCTAGTTCAATAGGACTGAAAGACAGATTAGCTAGCTAATGATTAGAACCTAGAAAGAGCTAGAATATTGCCATAAAGAAATTATACTGAAAAATAGGAAGATGCCTTTAAGAATAGAATTTCACAGCTGAAGGAATGAAAAATAAAGTTTTCAGTATTTTCTAGTAAGTCATTGAATATCCTCATTTTGGTATCTTTGGAATGGTAGCCAGACTTATTCCAATGCAATAGCAATAGAGAAATGAAGAAAGAGTCCCTGAAGATACACAATGAGCATACAAAGTACAAAGAAAACATGACCCTGGTTCTATGGGTCAGAAAATTACACACACACGAATTTGTATAAGTGGAAAAAAAGACTGTTACCTGAGTTTTATTGAAGTAGAAAAATTAGAAACATGAATCTGGCATTTCATGACATGTTAAGGTAATCATTCCAAATGTTTGGCTTTATTTATGCGGCATGAATGTTAAAAAAGAGAAATACCATAACTAGTTCTGTTCCTACAAATTCAGAGATGTTAAGATGTAGTAGAAAGAGAACTGCTCTTGAATTTGGGAGAAGGGTTTAAATTACTTTTCAAAAATGTATTGATCCTTTTTTTTGGTTTGTTTTTATAGCCTCTTCATTTCCCAGGCATACCTTTCTCCTATTATAATAAGAGAACCATTCCTTTCAACATCCCTTAATAATTCCTAGGTTTAAATCTTCCCTTTTTCATATCTTGATTTAGTAACCTTGGGTAAGTACTTCCCCTCTTTGAGCCTCAGTTTCCTCATCTGTAAAATGAGCAGGCTGAATGAAATGATTTTTGCTTTTGATACAGGAAACCTCGGAATTTTCTGTAAAATTATAATAAATGTTTCTAATACTGAGAAAAAATATTTACATTTTTGAGGAAACTCAGAAAACCTAAAATTTTAATTAAAAGAATTTTTGTTTTGGTCAAGGGTTGTGCTTCCATTGGGGCAAGATGTTTTTTTTTTTCCTTTTTAAAATTCTTTCCCCCAATTTGGATCTGTATCTGCTTTCTAATTTATAGTCTCAGAGAACTGACTAGGGCACTGAGAGGGTAAATGATTTTCCTAAGGTCACACACAACCAGCATGTGACAGTCAGGACCCGAACCCAAGCTCTCTAATTCCAAAGTCAATGAGCTCTCTCTACTACAAGAAATCATCTCTCAGAATAAATGTGTTCATCATATAACAATGTGTTGTCAACTGTCAAATTCAAGCCATGGCAATAGAAGACTAAAAGGATTCTGACTATAAAGAATTACACGGGCTGCTCTGTAGTCCACCTCCTGTCTTTCTGCTTTGTCCTCATATTGGGCTCATTAAAAAGTTTCAAGGATGCTGTCTGAAACCAATGCGCAAAATTGATTCTTTTTATTCCACGGTATAACTTTTTCTGCCTCAGCTTTCTGGATTGGGTTCTCATTTTTCTTTCACTGACACTCATAAAATGAACTCAAACATTTACAAAGGAGCAGGTGGAATTTAACAAGATTCAGTCTGAACATGGAACTTTCCATCAGACAAGTCAGGGAAAAGAAAGACTCCACTGGGTACTAACATAGGGGCTGGGGCCTCTAATATAATAAGCATGATCATAGGCCTAATTCACCCACAGCGTACTCCCCTTAAGACTAATTTGCTCATTATTTAGGGCATTTAATTGCATCTTTGGATAACTGTGTCACCTGAGACTTCATCATAAGCTTAGGAAAGCAAATCTAATGAGATGGGGGGGAAGGTTTCTCTTCTTTTTCTCATGAGTTATATTTGTAAGCTCACATGTAAGATATAGGTAGTTTTAAGTCTTTTCGTTAAATTACAGTTTGATTACTCTAAACAAATATGTATATAAAACTCATCATTTCTATTTTTTCATCTTGCTTTACTATAATGATAATGAAATCAAGATAAAGAGTACATATAACATATTTAATAAGAACTATAACAATTACATAGACCTTTAATGTTCAACACATAATTACACATTGTATTTCAGTAATATAAGTGTTATTGTTATTCCTGTGTTTACAGATGAGGAAAATGGTGTTTAGAAACACTAAACTACTTGTTTATTACAGAATTTTTCTGATAATGCCTCCATTGCCTTTAGTTTATAGCTTCCCATTCATCTGACAATATAGGATTCAATCTTTAAGCATTTCCTTCCTTCCTTCCTTCCTTCCTTCCTTCCTTCCTTCCTTCCTTCCTTCCTTCCTTCCTTCCTTCCTTCCTTCCTTCCTTCCTTCTTTCTTTCTTTCCTTCCATCTTTCCTTCTATTTTTTTCTTCTTTCCTCCCTTTAATTTTACAGCCCATTTACCATTCATCATAATCACTATGTAACTATTTACTTTGAATCAAAGTAGGAAAATATAGTTTTTAGAATAAACTATTACTAGGGAGAAAAATGTTACATAGGATAACTTTAGGAATTTGTTTTTGCCTGTAAATAATAGTTGCTATGTATTTTCTTTGAAAATTATCAACACATATTGAAACTAAGCATCTTCTTTGTTTCAGGATTTGTTTTTGAAAACAATTTTCCTTCAAACATTCATTTAATATTCTTTGAAAAGACAGCAATTTGTATACACAAGAGGCTAGTTCTATATAATTTCCAAAGACTTTAGAAACATATATCACAAAATTCTAGCTTTTTCAGGTTAAGTTTTTTATATGTCAACATGAGGAAAACTTCCAATATCTAACATTTAATGATTTGTTTTTGGTATTGTTGATTTTCATTAAATTGGGCAAAAAGATTTATTTTAATCATTTTGAAGGAACATTCTATCATATAAAATACCTTGCTCTTCATTTAAAAAAAAATTCTCACATAAGTTTTCAACCTTGCATCAATTTAGTCTGTAGCATTATAAAATGCATCTGAATTCCTGTTTTCTTTATTTATTGAATATTAATTATAACTCAAAACATAAAATGATACAGAAACAATATCACAATCCTTGCTAACTTAATATTTTTCTTTAGTTTACAAAAGCTAGAAAGTGAAAACCAAATACCAGCACCATCAGTTTTTAGGAATATTTTCTTTTATCTCTTTCAACTTCCATTACTGAATGTCAGTGGTGGTAAAACATTTTATGTTCAAGCTCCTTCAGGATCTCATTCATCCTCATTTCCCCTACTGTGATTTTTTGCAAATAAATAAATGAATGAAGGAGCCCTAATTTTCCCATTTTCATCTCTCTAAAAGTTGTGTTGGTGTGTTTCATGGTGCCAAAAGATAATGTCTTCACAGTTAATATGGGGTGGTGGTTGGAGAAAGGGGGGGGATTTTTTAAAATTTCATTTGAATGAGTGATTTTCACCTTGTCTATGTTTCTTCTTTGGTCAGGCAACAAATAAATAGATAAATCAATATCCTCCAGAGCTATGTACCAAATGTTCTATTTGAAAAGCACTTCTCTGTTTTGTTGTGATTATAGCCCACCAGCACCATAGAATAATTGAAGAGGCAGAAATACATCATCAAAAGAGTGCTTAACAAAATGAGGAAAATCAGTGGCTTTTGTTCAATCTGTAAAGAGAAGTCTTCTCAGAAATCAATTACGTGTTACATACATATTTGTAATCAACGCTTCTCCACCTCCAGAAATCCTGGTAATGAATTATAAGAAGTTTGTTACCTGGGGATGTAATCAATGCATTACGTGACAGGAGGAATGTAGTAAAAGGAAACCACTGTGCTTTTTGATATTTTATTATGAGACACTCCTGATATTTCCTTTTGACAAAAGCTTTACTTCAGATATAAGCATTTAAAAATTGATTATTTGAGAAAATATATATGCTAATATATTCTAAAAAACATTTAATGCATTAGTAATAAACACATAGTACATTTGAGCACAGAGAAAAAAATTAGATTCACATCATTGTTATTTAACTAACAAAACTGTTTATCTAGAAATACCATCATATTCAATTTGAAAATCTGTTGATAATGGGATTTTAATTTGTAGACATTAAAATAGCATATAATATAGCATCTGATTCAAAATGAGAAGAGACCTCTATCCAGAAATAATTAGAAAGGAAACTGTTAAAAATGAAAGAGAAAAGTAGCTACAGTTCAACACCAAATGTGAAATTAATGAGTTGACAATATGACTTTTAGTTCAATTGTTGGTCTATTTAATTAGACTTGCTGGATTGAGGCTGGTGAGAGGGGTATAAACATGTACCTGACAAAGAGGCTTCTGGAAAAATCTAAGCTCAAGATCTTAATTAACACAGAGATGATACAAATGAAAAGGAAAGTTGCAAACTCATGATCTTTCATTAGCATCTTTCAGCTCACTATCGTACTGCTATCATTTAAAGGTAAACATTTGTGGTTGATTTTATTTTAATAAAAATACTGTTGCCACATGTAGATCAGAGAAAACTGACATTAGACCATCCTTTCATAAAAGAAAAGGATAAGGAGTTTTAAAGAGAAATGACATATTCATTTTTTCTGTTTAACTATCAAATAGCATCATTTTGGCAATGAAAACCGTTGTGACAACAATGGAAGTTGCTTCCATTTTTATCAAACTCAACTTAGCATCCAAAACATCACCTATACTTTCTAACTTTTCTTTGACTATGTTCTTGTACTACGGGTACTTAAAATATAACTGAATGAATTCCTTAATGCTTTCATGTTTGCAAAGCACTTTGAAAACTTTAGCCTATTTAATATTCACAATAATTCCAGCAGATAGTTGCTATTGATATAACCACTTTACAAATGAGGACATTTAAGAAAATGGGTTGTGACTTGCCCATGGTCATATGGGTAGAAAGTGCTTCAAGTCACATTGAACTCAGGTCATCCCAACTCCTGGTCCAGTAGTCTGTCCACTGCCAATGAAAGCACCACGTAGTTGCTTCCAATACAATCAAGGCAGTCTCCTAGGATATCTTTTTTTTTTTTTGGAACTTTAAACTGAATTGGAAAATTTTCACATTTTATTTCACCAGTTCTTGGTACCAATATAAAAGAACAAAAATACATCATTGACTTTATGATTTTTTTTCATTGCCTGAGGCAGGGACATGAAACCTGTGATATCACAAGCAATTCTTTCTGGCCCTCCATCTGTGTCCCCTTTCCTTTCCCTTACCTTGAACTTGTCCTTTAAATTTCCATTTTTGTCTAAGTACAAACTCTCTGATTCTGTACCTGTGAAGTTTATTCTTTAACCAAAGTGTATGCATTTATAGTTCCATGCACTTATACATACACATATACATTATATATATATATACACATATACACATGCATGCACATCTATCTGTCTGCACATATACAAATGTGGGGGAGAGAGATAGAGACAAGCAGAAAAACAGAAAGAAACAGGCAGAGACATAGAGGAGGGGGAAGACACAGACAAACAAGGACACACGCATGCACAAAAATACATAGAGAAAACTGGGGGTGGAGGGAGAGAGAGAGAGAGAGAGAGAGAGAGAGAGAGAGAGAGAGAGAGAGAGAGAGAGAGAGAGAGAGAGAGAGAGAGAGAGAAAGACGGGGGAGGAGGGTTCATTTTGAATTATACTACCATGTCAAAATTTTCTCCCATTTTTCAATCTTTTCCTTTTTGATATCATTGTAAAATTTACCATCAACATTTTCAAAGTCATGTTGTCCTCACCATGTATTTCTTTGTGTACTTACTCTGATCCAAATGCCTTCTCCAATTATGTTGAAAAATTCAATTTTTACCTCTTCATAGCCCATTAGGGAGGTTCACCTTTAAAATCATGGCATTCATATAAGTCTTAAAATAATTTTATTCTTGAAGCTAGTTTTAGAGATGGGGAGACTGAGGAAGAACATCAGTGTTTTCTTACCCAAGACCATGCAAACTAGCACAAAACAGAGATGATATCTGAACCTGGATCTTCTGACACTGAATTTAGTCCCCCTTCCAGATAACGGCTTAGTCCTGCCCTGTTGTCTCCAATCATTATGGAACAAGGTCACTCAAAGTAGCACTGTAGGATTTAGAGGTGCAAGTGTGCATAAAGGCAGTTTTCTCCAATAACTTTGTTACAGAGATAAGGAAAATGAAGGTCTGAGAGGATAATGACTTACCTAAGGTCACAAAGGTAGCAAGAGACAGAGCTAAGATTTGGACCCAAGTCCTTGAACTCCAAATTGTGTGTGTGTGTGTGTGTGTATGTGTATGTGTATGTTTCCCCAATATCCCACACAGAGCTATACTAGCAAAGAATGTTTTCCTTCCCTGGACAGTATAGCATGTAACATGTTCTGGGCTTCCTTTTACTGGTTTAAGAACTTTCCTCTCTCACTCTGTCCTAGATTCTCTCTATTGTCCTCATCCTGAATCTCAGATGAACTCTTTATGAGTGCTTGGCAGAATTAGTTTTTAATCTACTATTAGATAACTTTTGGCTTTGCTATTGCTCCTGTGAACAAATTTCAGGAAGGTGACATTTTAATAAGTGTTAATGAAATTATTCAGTCAATTTTGAGAGTTGAACTACCTTCAATATTTAAAGAGTCATTGGTTTCATTTGTGTATATCCTGAAGCAGGACAGATCAGAACCTATTTATTCCACTCATCATTAACAATTCCTGTTCAACCCTTCCCCCACTCTTTCATTGTGGGGAAGGGAAAATAGAGGCCCATCCAGCATTCTAAGACACACACCCATCATATACCTATAAAACCCCCTTGATGCATGTTTATATACACACAGATACACAGAAAGATATATAGGCATATATGTGATTATATATAATATGTTTCATATATGAATCATCCGTGTGTATGTGTGTGTAAAATCTCAGAGACACAGAGCAGATCTATAGCCTGCATGATGAGCTTTTAATTTCATACAGCTACACACACACACATATATATGAAAACATATACAGAAATACATATACACACATTCATAATAGTACTACCATATCATATACAGTCCCTTCATTTTCCTCTCTGTTTCTTTCTGTGGCTCTGTCTATCTGTGTCTCATTATATGACTATCTCCTAGCCTACCTACATTTATAGACATATGTATCTTTGATGATTTTTTTGTTATTTCTTCTAGATATAAAAGGGTTGAGGTATCCTTAACCAACATTTTATCTGGAGAAAAGAAATCGGTAGTTTTAGTAGACTTGAAGCACAATAAAATTTAATGGCATGATAGCCCTGAAAAGCTAATATGAACTTGGTCTTCATTAAGAGAGGCATTATTTCCAGAAATAAAGTGAGAATCCTCCTATACAGTGCCTTGTCCAGAATACAAACATACTTACACACACATACACACATACATATGAATATTCATGTATGTATGTATGTATATGAAATATGATGGCTCGATTGTGGAGTGAACCATACCATACTGTGGAATACCACAGTTTAGGCAAGGAAATTCAGAAATTTTTATAATTTCCAGAGGAAAGGAAACCAGAATGATAGAGGGCCTTGAGTTTATTGTATTTGAAAAGCAGTTGAAAAAAAGTGAATATTTAGACTTGGGAACAAAAGGTAAGGTGGAAGCAGAAGTCCATTGTAGGGAAGATAATTGTCACAGAATAAGGGGAAACATTATATAGAGCAGGTATCATCCTTCTCCCTAGCCCTCCTGGACAAAGCTAGGATCAAGGTTGGCAGTTAGAAAAAGACAAATTTAGATGACCCCAGGAAAACTTCCTAACAATTAGATCTATCCCCAACTGGAACATCTACCTCAATAGAGACAGCAATGTTGGAAATATTCAAGCAAATGCCAAATCTTGACTTTCTAGGTTTGCTTACTAGTAATTTACTTCATGATAGAGATTGTACTACATGGCCATTGAGGGGCCTTTCAACTTTAAACTTCTGAGATTCCATAATATTCTTAAATCTATGTATGTTCACCAAATATTTCTTCATTATTCTTGGGTAATGTCGATTGTTCATAGATCATGGTATTGGGTAACAATCAACTTCCATCAGAAATCTGAGTCAACCTGATACACAGTAAAATATTTATAGCAGTATGTTTTTTTGGCAGAAGAAGCAAAGTGGGAACCCAGTGGGAAATTGTTAAGCAAATTGTGGTAGGCAGATTTAATGGGATATTACTCTAATTTACTTAGTGATGAATTTTCAGAATACAATGAAATATAGGACAATGCAAAATGAAGCAAGTAGAACCAGGAAAATATACACAATGATTATAACAATGTAAATGAAACGTTTAATAACAAAAACAAAACCAAATACTGTATAATTAAAATGACCAAATTTGGCTACAAAGAAGAGGAAAGAAAATATATGTCTCAGTCCTATACAGAGGTAGGGGCTTGGAGTTTCTAACATATTTTTAGACTCAGTCTATGAAAAGAAATATTTCTTCTCCATCTTCCATTTTAATTCTTTATAATGATGGATAATTTTTTGGAATGGGGGAGATATACTTAGAAATGAAGGAAATGTAAAAAAAGATGTCAAATTTTAATTGAATGAAGAAAAGAAGTAGAAAAATGCTGTGCTCAAAACTAGGAGATCTAACAGGCCTTTTTACTCTTTTTAATTTCATATTTCTAGGAGCAAAATTATGTAAATTAAAATTGAGCATTTTTTTTCCTTCAGCTGGATAGGGAAAGAAGTAAGGTTTGAGACAGAAATATCTAACCCTTTAAAGTAAACTTACTGGGTTGGATTTTCTGAATTTTTCTTTTTGGGATCCTGATCTAAATTGTAACACTGAGATGGCCTCTTCAAGTGTCTTCAAGGGAAATGTTTTTGAAAAATCATAATTCCTATGTACTGGTAAGCTTTGGACTAACTGGCCTTTGAGGTCCCTACAAACTCTGTGATCCTGTGCACCTGATTATAGGTACACCCACATTTGACCAGTGATTCTTTGAAAGAAAAGAAACAAGTATTCTGAAACTGAAAGGAAAAGTTCACACATTATATTATTTGTACCACATTGAAATGTTTTGTTGTCAAACATGAAAGATTCAGATTGTCTGTATCCTTTACAGGTTGGTGCCTCTCTCTGATCGAAAAGACTCTATGTATATTACTTCTTTGAACTATTCAGTATCCAAATCTGTGTTTCCAGATAGCTTCTAAACAAATTTCAGATGCAAAGCAAGGTACTGGCCTTGAAAGATACCCTTTGACCAGCTAAAATCATTTTTATAACTTTCTTCATGCCCAAAGTTTGCCAAGATAAAACATTTCTTAGAATTCAACTCTCACATATGAGTTGGATTTTCTCTGAGAGTATCTTTTAAAAAAGAGTTGAAGTTACTTTACAAAAAAAAAGAAAAACCTACTTTCAACTCTTTTGATTTATGCCCAAAGCAACAAAGGTAAGAGTTCAGAACATAATTAACTTAAAATATACCCTGGAACCTATCTAGCTCATCATGTTTTAATGAGTCTCTCTAAGTAGATGATCTCGGCAAAAAATAAAACAGAATACTGATTACCAAGGTCTTAGCTTTTACCTAGGCAGTGAAATCTTATGGGATGCATCTTTGGAAGCACAATTACAATGTCACTGAATAAAACCTTAAAAAAATGTGGAAAATGGATTTCCTTGGAGACTTAACCTTTGAAAGTGTTAGCAAAGTAGATGAAATTTGTCTAAGGAAACTCCAGGTATTTTCAGATCCTCATACAAATGAAGGCTATATTAACAGAAGGAGATTCAGTGGTATATGAGGATAATGGATAAGATATCTTATTCCAGAGCTGGTATCCTGTGAACGGAAAACAATGAGTAAAGTATAAAATAAACCCTGTGCCTAGGATGTACCCTGTCCTCACTTCTGCCTCTGCCAGAGAAACACAGAATTTCAGAGTTTGAAGGAACTTTATGAACTGATGACTCAAAACCACACCTAAAAGTAATCTCTAGACCTCCTCATAACATGATAGGTTGTTATCCAGTGTCTGCTAGGATATATTTAAGTAGGAGTTATTTGCTTTCTTTCAAAGGAATCAATTTTACATTTGGACAGCTCTCCTCATTTAAAAGGTTTTGTTTTGTTTTTTTAAACATCAGACCTATTATTGCCTTGTTTTAACTTCTACGTGTTACTCCTGGTTCTTCACACTAGGGTCAAATAAAATAGGCTTAATTCCTCTTATACTTGATGATGTTTTAACTACTCAAGACATTTACCATTCCTCTTTCCCCTCCTATTGTATGTTCAATTCTATAGTGTAGGCTATAGTTCTGTAATTCTTTTGGTCAGTCCTCAAATGATATGTATCCAAAATCCTTCCTATCCTGCTTGCTTTACTATTGACATGAATGAAAGCAACCCCTAGCAGAATTAAAAATACTGATGGATTGTTACTGTTGGTTGTTATTAGTGTTTGAAGTTTTTGTTCTGTGAGATTCTGGATCAAAGAATTTTGGGGTGGGAGATGATGAGAACATTGTATATTGACCATTTATTTCATTTCTGATTTTTTAAAAACTTCTCTACCAAAGAAAGAAAGGAATCATTAACAAATCAGATCAGCCTGACCTAAAGCAAAGAAGCTAAGGGAATAGAAGGTAAACAGCAAACAAGACAATCTGCTTACAGAAGCAGAGTCGTCAGAAGCCAGAAGAAAGAAAACAAAATATAGAATATTGAATGCTGAAAGTGATTGAGCTGAGAAGCCAGTAGGAGCATAGTCCAGCAAAGCAGGTTAGAGACAGGAGAGTCAGTAATTTCAAAGTGAGGGAAACAGCTTGCAAGCAAGAACACATATGCCAGAGCGTTGGCCCTAGTGAAGCGGGTAGCTGAACTTTAATGCACAGAGCTCTCAGTACTTACACCAGTGGCTCCATAGTGAGGTATAGCAACTGACAATGAGTTTTAACAGCAACAGTGAGACAAGGTTGATGCAAAGCAAAGCTCCATGACCAGAAACAATTCTGGGATTTTGCTGGGGAGGAGATCATTGAGAGGAGGTGCACAAATATTTATTATGCCAAGATGAGGGCACAGCTTGCTTGCTAGACCTTAGCTCTGGAAAGCAGGGCATTTCCTAATATCTGGACATATCCCTTTTTTGATCAAAGAGAGGGGTTCTGAAAGAACCCTTCCCCTTCCGGCCAACAAGGGAGAGACAGTTATAAGCCAAGATCCCATGAGAGGCCAGTTGGGCCAGGATGAGATGTTACCAAGTAGGGCAGTTCCTTGGGGGACCTATGAGGAAAGTATGCCCCAGATAGCATTACTAGTCATTGTTGACTTGTAAGCAGAAAGAGGGGGGAAAGAATGTCAAAGGAAAACATGCCAATGCACTTAAGTCAAAGCCTTTGTGGTCAAGCTTATAATAAAAGGGAAGAGGAAAAAAAAACTAGGACAGTATACTCATCCCTAGTCTGTAATCTTGGGACAAATCTTGAGGTCCACTCAGAAGCAGGACTTTTCTTCGGATGATCCAGGAGTACATACCCACAAGCTTGACAGCTGTGTGGGAGTAGTCAGAAAGACCTGGCAGGGACCCTTAGAAAAAACTCTTTGCATCAATCTTTGAATCTGAGTTTCTTGTCAGCATAACAGGTCCTTGGTCTGAATCTCTGAACAACACATAGAGAAGATTCAGTTTCCCAACCACAAAGGGCAATTAAATGTTTCTTACAGTTCCTACAACTAAATCAGATACAGATGAAACTACTTAGAGATCTCACAATGGACTAGTTCTGAGAAGGGAGACTTACATGTCACCAAGGTAATCAAGAAAACTTAAACATCTTAAAACAAAAAGCCAAGGCAATATGAGGGTTGTCACTGATATTAGCCATCATTAAGTCTCCTTTTATCCTAGTAACCTCATCCATTTAACCAGCACCTTTTGAGTCTCAGATGTCTTTTCTTGAACAATATGCTTATTTTCATGACAGCTCTAAAAGGGGTTCTGATTCTCTGGTTCCAAATCTACAAGTCTCTAGATAATTTTGCTAATAATATTGTTTACTAAAATTTCAGAGAATTTCAGTTTTATACCAAATATATTATTTGCTATTTCTATCCTTACCTAAATTCTGTACCTGATACAAGAATCTTAAAAAAAAATTATGAGCTACTTTTCTATTTTTTAGCCAGCACCAGATAATTTTGATAATTTCTGCCTTATTACTCATTTCTGCCTTAGTTTAAGGTCAGATACTGATAAACTGCCTTCCTTGACATTTTTTATTAGTTCCTTTAATACTCCTGATTTTTTGTTTTTTTATTTTTATTATATTGGACTTGTCTACCAATGAATAATTTCTATTTCTCCAATTATTTAAATCATCTATGGTTCCTGGATTTGTTTTCACAGATGTATTTCCAGGTATCTTATACTGTCTAGAGCTATTTTAAATGGGGTAGCTCTTATTATATCTTCTATCAGGGCTTTGTTTGTGATATACCTAAAATTACTAATTGTATCAACTAGAGGTAGGGCTCCAGCATATGTGCCCTTTTCGTGCAAGCTGTTTCCCTCACTTTGAAATTAAGCTTCTGTTTGATAACTGACTCTCCTGTCTCTAACCTACTTTGTTCAGCTCCAGTCACAGACAGGTTAGAGACTGGTTTCATTCGGGTGACAAAACAGATGTGTCTTATAGTACTATGGGAAACTGATGCATTTGAAGGAGAGCTCCGGTACTGAGGTCTGATTAGAGAAAGCAGAATCTGCTGTTTGAAGCGTTGATTGGGAAAAAGCTGCCTGCTCTCATTTGTCATCTAAAGCTTTAGCAGTCTCTTTCACATATTTTTTAGCACTCTTTTCCAGAATGCCTATTTGCAACTCCTAGTGTGGATGTCATGAACTGAACCTGTTAGAGGCATGAATTTATCCTTCCCCTGCTTACCTCATTTTTACCCCCTTAGAGAAATGGCCTAAGAGTATCTATGTCTGTCCTGCATTATTTGTTCTCAGTTTTAACTGTGGGTGGTGATCTCCATAGGACTAGGAGGTACAGCTATGGCAACCTTGGAACCAGGATTACAGATGAGGTGGTGGAGCCAGTCAGTCAGCATGGATATCCTGAGAAAGTAGGGTGACTGAACTTAAACCCAGGCTCCAAATGACCTAAACTTAGAACCAAATGCTGTTCTTCTCCCCAGGGACTCAGATTTAAGGGAGGAAGGGGATTATGCCTCTATGTCTTGAGTGGAGTAAGTGGATATTGTGATTATACCTCCTGAAGTAAATATTCCTTTTTAAAAGGTGGCTGTGCTACATATGATAAAAGCCATGTATTGTAGGGGACAGAGAGAAGGTTAGGTCTACCTCTGACATACACTAGCTGTGTGCTAAGTCATTTAACCTTTAAGTGTTCAAAACAAACTTCAGATTATCACTTACTGATCTCTATTGATTGAGAAAACATCCTTACTGAGAGTTCCTTAGACAAATGAAATGACAAATTTGGACCCTTTTGCTCTCCTCAATAGTATAAATAGGGAGGGCTACCTTTTTAACAAAAATATTGTGTCTTTGCTGTAAATTGTGTGTGTGTGTGTGTGTGTGTGTGTATTTCCTCTGGAATGGGAACTTAGGAAGTGCCCATCAGTTGAAAATGACTGAACAAGTCATGATATATAAATGTGATGGATTACTACTGTGCTGTAAGAAATGATGGAGAGGAATGTTTTAAGGTCACCTGGGAAGACTTGTATCAACTAATCCACATCAAGGTGAATAAAACCAGAAGGACAAATTATACAATAATAATATTGTAAAGGCAAGCAAATTTTAGAGACTTAGGAACTCTGATTAACAAAGAAGTCAACCCCTTTTCCAGAAGAATAATGATGAAATATATTAGCCACTAATTTAAAAAGAAGTATAAGACGATAAGCACATCATATTGTGCAAAATGACACACACACAATAAACACATACAAACCTACATAGATATATATGAATATATAAAAATAAATATATGCATAGGCATAAAGTTACATATATACATACATATAAATTATATGTACACACACACTTGGCACAGCTAGAGAGTACGGTGCATAGAGAACTGTGCTTGGAATCAGAAAGAACTCATCGACATGGATTCAAATCCAGCCTCAGACACTAATTAGCTGTGTTATCCTGGGCAAGCAACTTAATCCTGTTTGTCTTAGTTCTTCATCTATAAAAATGAGTTGGAGAAGGAAATTGCAAATTACTCTAGTATCTTTCCCAAGAAAAGCCCAAATGGAGACACAGAGTCAGACACGACTGAAACACCTGAGCAACACATCACACACACACATACATATATATGTGTGTGTGTATATATATATATACACACTTTTCCATATACATATGTATGCCTATTGGCATATGACATATGTACATAATATATGGGTGTGTATTGTGTATACATACATGAATATATAAAATATACACATACATATACACATATGTGTGTGTGTGTATTCCCTTTAGGACATGATCAGTGTAGAAATTTTGTTGACCTTGAATCAACATGTTTGAAGCAATGGTCTTGGTTTTGTTTCATTTTTAATTGAGGTGAGGGACAGGAGAAAGATCAAATTTTTATTGAACAATTATTTTGTTTTTATTTTTATTTAAATAATTTTTAATGCTTAATACGAGAAATAAAAAAAAAAAACTTTAGCAAGGGAAACTTCAGCAACTTGCCTGCATTGCCTTTTACTTCCCTCTATGACTCTCTTTCCTCAAAGAAAAGGAGCTGAGCTGAATGACTTTTCAGAGTCTAAGCTTAAGGGAAATAGATCTATCTAGATAGCTATAGATATCCAAATATTTTTGTATATGCATATATAGGTAATTTTATTTATAAGTATACACACTTATTACATATACATAAGCAATTTTATAGTGTCCGTACATAACATAGGAAAGGACAATGTATTGAATATTCATGAAGTTATGTATTCTTTGAGTTGTTGGATATTTAAAATGGATACAAATAGAAATGCTGAACAATATTAAAAGTTAGTATTTTATGCAGTGTTAAAAATTTGTGAAGCCTTCACAAATATTTATCTCATTTGATCCTCATAACAAAGCTTGAAGTTGATAGTAACAGTGATTAAAAATAATGGTGAGGATAAGTATGAAAAAGATGATGAAGATGAGAATGATGATGATGAGGATGTAATGCCTACAATGTGCCAGGCACTGTGCTAAGAGATTAATGAATATAACGAACATTATCTCATTTGGTCCTCACAACCTTGGGAGGTAGTTGCTATCATCATTTTCATTTAAAGTTGAGGAAACTAAAGTTGAGACTTACCAGAGGTACACAGATAATAATTTTCTGATGCCAAATTTGAACCAGGTCTTTCTGACTTTAATTCTATTACTCTATGGACTATGTCATCTGTGTGTTCGTCCTTTGTTGCCAAAGAAGACCATGCCATCAGAGAAATGATGACATGACTTGTACTTAACTGTGTTTTTTCTTTTTTTTTTTTTGGTTTTGGTTTTTTTGAGTGAGGGAGGGCTGTGCAGGTCACCAACCTCACTTCTCCTCCAGAGCCATCTGAATCCAGTGACCAGATATTCATCAGGATGACTGGAGATGACCCAGAATGAGGTAACTGGGGTTAAGTGACTCACCCAAGGTCACACAACTAGTGAATGTCAAGTGTCTGAGGTGAGATTTGAACTCAGATCCTCCTGACTCTTGCACTGGTGCTCCATCCACTGCATCACCTAGCTGCCACCTTACCAGCTGAGTCAGGATGGCCAAATGGTCTAAGGTGCTGTCTTCAGGTCAGAGTCTCCCCTGGAAGTGTGGGTTTAAATCTCACTCCTGACTATGTCATCTAGATGATAGTCTAATAGTAATCTCATTGAAGAATTTATAATTCCAAATTTCGAAAACAAAGAAATCACTAACAAGATACCAAAGATATTTCAATAGCTAAAATACATGTTGAACTATAGTCTAAAATAGAATTTAGAAAAGTTGAGTTTTGTTTTGTTATACCTGTTTATTCTGTTCCAGAATATCCTTATAAGAATAACCTAGGAGTTTTGAGTTTTTTACCCCAACCTCCCAACATTTTGGGAAATAGCAAAAAAAAAAAAAAAGCAAAATGGAGGAGACAGCCATTTGTTCAATTCTAATAAAAGTTAAAAATAAAAATATGTGAAAAAGGAATATATTTTCTCTGTAGACATTGCTTATCCATTTATTCCATTTGAATCAAGATAACATATTAATATCAATTTTGACTTTTAAAGCAAAAAGTATATTTTTGGACTGGGGAAAGCAAGAAGCAAAAGCAAAGGGGATGGTTAAGGAGAGCATAGACATATCAACTCTATGACAATTATTAATTCTATAACGCTGCTAAAATTCTTCCAGGAATACTTCGAAGTAAATTCTGGCTCAGTAGTTAAGAATGGGACCCAAGAGGGAAGTTAGTGAAATGTGGCATCACCAGGCTTTGTAAAGCATCTGTTAATGCACAGTGAAACTGATGTTCTCTATCTAGAAAGGGAAAAGAAAAGAAAGATAAACTCTTTAGTTTGAGACTTAGGGGAGAGTAATTAGAAGACTGATGTCTTTCATGTTATCCTGTCCCATGGAAGTAAAGCAGAAAGATTTTTATGTAAATTGGAAGTTTTCTATAGTCTCTAATGTAGGACTTCATAAACAATATGTGATACATTATTCTTCCCATTCAGTAAGGTGTTTTTAAAGAAATAGATCAGAATACAATGTGAAGTAATACGGAATCAGGGTGGAGTGAGGGGAGCATTTCTGTTTGCTGGAAGCAAGTCTACAGAGCAACTTGTGGGCAACAATCATGAAAAGAGGTGTTGACTATCTCACTTAGGTCATATCTACACAAGAACAAACATTTTTAACAAAGAATTTGCTGATGCCAACAGCTGCAAACACTTTCTCTTAATAACAGATCTAGATTGATTAGAGCAGATATCTCTAAAAAGCTTTCTTTGAACCATTTTTTCTCTAATATATGGAAGAGAGTTTCAGGCCAAAATGTTAGTCTCTTTGTTATCATATCTATCTCTTTATAACCTGTTCAAATTCCACTTTAATATTTAACATAGGGCCTGCTTTTTCTATGTAATCTCTTCCTGAATAAATCTTGCCCGTATTTTTCTCCTTCTTTCTGAATCCCTTTTCCACTTACAGTCTGAGCAATGAGCTTAATATTTAATAACAGAAATTCTTCTACTATTTTCTGTTTGCATTTAGGTGTTGTCTTCTTAACACTATCACAGCTGTTTTAATGCTGGCCTTTCTCCCTTGTTCTATACTTCACAGAATTCAGGATGACATATCAGTCCATTTACAAGTATTTATTAGCAGTAGGTCCTGTGCTAGGCTCTGAAAATACACGTACAAAGAACCAAATAACTCCACAGAAAGTAGCATACATTTTAATGGTGGAAAATCTAAATACACAGAAAAAATGATATAGCAAAAATATAAAATAAATAAATGAACATTATTTATGTAGAACTCTGCGCGTGCACACGTGCAAATGCGTGACCAATCAATCTATCTAAAGAGAGATGAAATAGAAGGTGATTTAGGATTCAAAGCACTAGTCACTGGAACATGAGAAAAGTCTTCACATAAAAGATAATGATTTCACTAAAACAGAGCAAGAGAGGAAGTCTGTGAGGCAAATTTAAGAAAGAAATGCATTCCAGGCATGGAGGATGGCATTGTTAATGGACAGTAGGACTCAGAATCAGGATAGCTGATATAGCAACTGACACAGCATCTGTATGGCCAACCAAATCAGTTTTCTTCTCAGTTCCCTAGGAAACTCTCAAAGACTATAATTTGAAAGAAAATGTTGAACTACTCTGAAAGAGGAACTTTGCTAATTAGAATTAAACCATGGGTCTATTCCTTATTCCTTTCCTGGATGCATTGTAGACGACCAATGGATTGTTGTTTGGTGTGATGTAGGCATGGTCCGTGTAAGATTAATAGATCCACATGATAAATTTAATCTTATTAGAAAGACACCTTAATCAGCTGAAGAGATACAGACAAAAAGACAGAAAATAACAGCAGGAATGACCCCATAGTACTAACATAAATGTAGTATGTAAATAGGCATGAAAAAAGGGCAAAAAAAGAACAAAAATGGGGAAAGGACCTATGTAGTAAAGAAGTGAAAAAGAGAGTTTGTGTGATATTCAGATAAAAGGAGTAAATTCTTGGAAAATAGTATGTTACATCATTGACACTGAAATGAAAAATGGCCAGTTGCCTATATGAATTATAGACAATCTCTTGAAAGGACATCGTTCAACCTTTTCCCATTACTTCATCAGTGGAAACCTCAGGGTATTGAAAAAGTCCACCATTGTAACTTTATATAATTAGGACTTTGGGATACTGAAAATTCAAAGATTACTTTTTTCCCTAGTCATTTTACATTGATACTAAGTCTTACTTGAGGGACCTGAAGACATATTGAAAGGAGGCAATTTATAGTACTGCTGTGTATAATCTTAGCCCTGAGTATTGCTGAAAGGGAACTATTTAATTAAGCCTGTAGATCAATTGATAGGTCCACAGAGAATATTGGCCCCCAAACCATTTTATGATCTGTCATTGTCATTCCTTGTTCTGGAAATGCTCTCTGGGGTAAAATGTAGCATTTTGTCTCATAAAGGAATTGCTCAGAATTAACTTTACATGGAATTCTTTGTGAAGGGGAAAAAAGTCATTCTCATAAATTATACAGGAATATAATATGCAGCTTGTCATATTTACTATCAGTCAACTTATTGTCTTTGTATTTACTTTCAAATAAGATATTTTGTTTATTTCACTTTTAAGCGTAATGAAATGTGAGGTTAGATATAGCTAGACAATATCCAAAAAAATATTTTAATATTTTAAACACAGTATATGTCCTGCAGTCAAAGACAATAGTAATTATTTGAATCACTTGATATTTGATATAAAGCCACATATATAAGAATCATCACCACAAGATTGTAGAATTTGAGTTAACATGAGCACTATAATGGACCACTATCAGCACATCCATTGTAAAATGTCCATAGGCTAAATTTTGAGGAATTTTGCCCATGATTCCCTCCCATCTCTCCTTTCAGCATATATTCTGAAGTTATGAGCCATATACTACTTTATATTAACTTACCTTCCTATTTCAACTATAATATTCATTTTCTACTTATCATTTAAGCAATTTTATGATAAATCTATCCACAAACATTTATGAAATACTTTATTCGTAATAGGCACTATGCAAAGTTCTAAAGACACAAGTACAAAGACTGAAACTATCCGTATTCCCAAGAAGATTACATTCTAATGAGGAAGACCACAAGTATGACTATGTACAGTATACATAGAAAGTTGATCAATACACAGTGTACAAAGAAGTTTACTTCAAGGTAGGAGTAATATAATATAATATGATATTATATAATTTAATATAATGTAGTATTATGTAATGCATCATAATGCAATATATCATAACAACATAATATGATATGATATAATTTAATGGAATACAATGTAGTGTAGTGTAATACAGTGTAATGCGATATAACATAACATAATGTATGACGTAATGTAATGACATGTAGTATAGTATGGCATGGTATGGTATGGCATGTCACATCATGTCATGATATGATATATTGTAATGTAATTAATATAATATATCATATATCACATCATATCATATCACTAGTTAAGAGAATCAGGAAATACTTCATGCTGAAGAGAGTCCTTGAGTTGTTCTTGAAAGAAGAAAGGAGCCAAGAAATAACACTTCTAGAACTATATCCCAAAGAGATCATACAAATGGGAAAAAGACCCACATGTTCAAAAATATTTATATCAGCTCTTTTTGTGGTTGAAAAAATCGGAAATTGAGGGGATGCCCAGCAATTGGGGAATGATTGAACAAGTTGAATGTAATGGAATATGAATGCAATGGAAAACTATTGTAGTACAAGAAATGATGAGCAGAAAAAGCTGGAAAGACTTGTATAAACGGCTGCTGAGTAAGGGGAGCAGAAAGAGGAGAACGTTGTAAACAATTAAAGCCATATTGTACAATGGCTAACTTTGATAGACTTGGCTCTGTTCAGCAATGCAAGGTTCTAAGACAACTCCAAAAGTCTCATGATGGGAAATGTTTTCCACATGCAGAGAAATAATTATTGAGTTTGAATACAGATCGAAGCATACTATTTGCTCTCTCTTTTGTTTTGTTTCTTCTTTCTCATACCTCATTCCATTAGTTCTAATTCTTCTTTCCAATATGACTTAATGGGAAAATATGTTTAATATGAATGTATATGTAGAGCCTATATCAGATTGCATGCCATCTTGGGGAAGGGAGGAGGTATGAAAAGAGGGAGGAGAGGAAAATTTGAAACTCAAAAGCTTGTGGACTAAATGTTGTAAACTAAAAATAAATGAAATTTATTTTTCAAAAGGGAAAAAAAGGAAGATAGGAGCACTATGGTACAAAGAAAAGAAAGGAGTACATTCTATGCACAGGACATGACCAGTACAAAAGCACAGAACAGAAGACAGAATGTTGTGTGTAAGTCACAGAGAAAAAGCCTGTTTGATTGTATCACAAAATACAGAAAGAGAAGTAATAGACAATGATGATAGAAAGTTGAGTTGGGGCCAGATTTTGGAGGACTTTAAAAGTTAAAGGGGGGGGTGTTCATATTTATCACAGAGCTGAATGGAAGCCACTGGAGTTAATTAGGACAGTAACATGATGACCAGATTTGTACTTCAAGAAAATTACTTTAACTTTTGTGTTTAGGATTGCCTGGAATGATAAAAGACTGGAGACAGTGAGATAAACTGGGAGGTAATTGTAATAATCTATACAGGCTTCATTTCAGAGCAAGTAGCTGTGGGAGTGGAAAGAAATCAAATGCATGAGGTGTTATGGGATTAAAATGGCAAGATCTTGTAACTGATCGGATATGTGGGATGAGGAAGAGTGAGTTGTTGAGGATAACTCCAAGTTGTAGAATTGAATGTCTAGAAAGGGAGAAAGAGAAGTTTGGAAGAGACGAGCATTTATGTGGAAAGATAAAACAGTTCAGTTTTGGACATTTTGAACGTGAAATATATCTAGAATATGCAGTTTGGTGTGTTTAATATGTACTTGATTTGGGATATAGACATGAGAGAGAAAAATTCATAAAAATGATGATTAAATTCATTAGTAATGAAATTACTAAAAGAGAATAGAAAAAGAGAAGAGACACCAGGAAGGGCCACTACTGGTTTGCATGATATGGATAATGAACCAGACAAGAAACTGTAAAGAAATGGACAGTCAGGTGGGAGAGCTGGAGAAGAATATTTTTGCACAGGCACAGGCACTGGAGCACTCACAGGCACACATATATGTGCAATGGAAAGAAAAAACAAACAAGCAAACCAAATAAAAAGGAGACAAATCAAAAAGGAGAAAGAGATCAACAGTATAAATTAGAGAAGAGAAAAAGAAATCATTGTAAGAAATACGTGTAGTTAAGTAAAATATATTCTCTTAATAACTGTATGCAAAAACATGCATTTCTCATTTCACACAGAATCTATCCCTGTTAGGAGGGTTCATAATATGTTTCAACAGTCTTCAGGAATCATATATCTATCGTAGGTGTTCCAACTTTCAAAGCTGTAATCTTGTAGTTGTATTTTTTTTTTTTCCTGGTTCTGGCCATTTCATTTTTGTTCAGTTTGTAAAAACCTTCGACACTGTACTCATAATATTGAGGTTATTGGATATTTAAAAGTATTGCAATGAATATTTTAGTATATGCATAATTACCTTCCACTTTTTTACCTTTTGGGGGTACATGCCTACAAGTGGATCTCTGGGTCAAAGAAAATGGACATTTTTGTGACTTTTAAAAAATAATTTAAAATATTTTACGTTTGTCTAAGAATTAAATCTATAGGAATAGAATATTAGTAGAATGGCTATTTGTTAATGGAATCTTCTAACTTTGACTCCATTGTTTTCATCTTTGCAAAATGCAAGCCTTAGAGTTGTTTTAATATGCATTTCTTTTATTAATAGTAATTGTTTCGATATTTGATATAATTTGTTAGATTTTGTAATTATTTTAAGAACTTTTCTTTCCTATCATTTGTCTACCACTTAGAGTGAAGAGGGAAATAGCAATGACTTGTTGATATATTGCTGCCACAAGTATATTGAGTAAATGATCCTGATCAAAGATATTTTATGAAAGAATATTTTTCTACTTGGTAGTTTCCATTCTATGTATTGATATCCTAACTACACTGACAGCTTTTTTAGTGCAAAATCTATTAATTTTCATATCAGTAAAATGGTCTTTGTTAGGTTATTTCTTTCTTGTTTGACTAATAATTTTCCTCATAATCATAACTGTGAAAGATTCCTCCATTCATTTTGCTCTATTAAGAAAATATTTGATGTGATCTCATATATAGGTCAAATCAATTTGGATCTTAATCTGGAATACATTATCAGATTATATTCTAAATAACTAATTTTTCCCCTTAGAAGCTCTTGATATTTATGGAGTTCTTTCTTATGTAATATACAGTATTGGGTTTCAAAATTACTAGATGACTTTTTTCAATTTCTCATTCCTGCTTGCCTAGTTTTTCAACTGACCTCTATTTTCTATCTTTTAAAAAGCACCAAATAATTTTCATAATTATATAAAGGGAGCTAAATGGAAGAGTAGACAGAATGTGTTGAGCTAAGAAAATCTATGAGGAAAAACTAAGTTTAAATATAGCATCAGTTCTTTCCTATGTAAATGACCCTGAATAAGTCACTTAACCTCTTTCCCTCAGTTTCTCATCTGTAAAAAAGGGAAAAATAACAGCACCTCCTTCGCAAGGTTGTGATGAAGATCAGATGAGATAATATTTGTAAAATGCTTAACACGGTGCCCAGCATTTATGTGTGTATTCCCTTCTTCTCACCACTGATAATGCTTTAAATTATAGTTTTAGTTCTGAAAGTGCTCATCCCTGTGCATTCCTACATTTCCTGTTGTTATTAATGAATTGCTAATATTTTATTCTATAAATTATTGGAAATTAAAGCCTTGAGCTTAACTTGCAAATTCATTTCTTTAGCATCAGCATCATTATTTTGGCATTGTCCAATGGGAGCAAATAATATTGCTTCAATAATTTAGAAATTCATTTATTACTACAAAGAATAATTTACAATTATATTTTAGATTTGAGTTGTTCAATTTATATTTCATGAAATCATGTCTTTCATTTTTCTTTTTATTGAAATAATATACATTTGGTGGATTCATTTTTATACTGCTTGTTTTCTAGAGCAGACTTGGAAATGTGTAGTATTAATTGATTATTTGTGACTTTCTAAGTAAATCCTGTCATCTATAAATAAGGATCATTTTTCTACACTTTTCTAAAATTGAAGAAATTCATATTGTCTTTTTGTTAAGACTAGTATTTCAATAATTATTTTAATTAATAGTATAAAAAAGGGTATCATCTTATCATTGCATTTGGAAAACTTTTATTGCTTCTTTACTGCTAATAATTCTGAATTTGGTACTATTGTATAATTTTAATTCATGTTAAATGCTTGACTTTTAATGCCTGTGTTTTTCTAGGGTGTTTTATACGTATCAATAAATGTTGGATTTTGTCAAAAGCTTTTTCTGTACATATTGATAAAATTATATAGTTTGTTTCCCCCCCCATAATTGATGATAATAATATTGTGTTATATTCCACTTTAGATGGTGTCTTTTACTATCCTTCACTCCTAGGAATATCAGTTGATGAGAAGGGAAAAAATGTTTCATAGTTTGAAATAATCCAAGGTCCATAACAAGTCTTATCTTGAAGTTTCATCTGAAGCCTTATTTCCTGCTACCTGGCTTTCCTCAATTGGTTAATCACCATTCCTAGTGGAAGTATATGCATCCTCTGGTTTTACTTGCTTAATACATGTTTATTGACTGATTAAGTGGCTGTGTCTCCTCTTTACCCACTATAGGGACTTGCTGCAATTATAGAATGAAGTTTTTAATTTACTGAAGTGTGATACAGTCCTGAGAAGCACAAATTTAGAGGGAGTCATTGATCGTATTGTGTGCACTCCCTTTGAAAAATTACTTAATAGTCCTCCTGTCTTTCATCACAATCATATACAGATTTAAAAATTATTTAATAAGATCCTTTCATTTTCTATTCCATGAGAAACACATTCCACTTCCTCCCTTTATCTTGCCAACTTAATTCCATTATTTCTAAACTATTATCTCATAATTTTTCTAAGTCAAAGTAATTCATAGTATCCATTATATGCTCATTTCTAGACTGAGTGTGTGTATAGGGGGTAATTTCCACAACTTCTGTGTCCATTTCTTTTCTTCACCTTGTTTTAGCAACTCCCAATGCTGCTTTACAACCTGACCCCTCAAATTACAAAATATATTCATTATTTTAAGTGAAAGTATTTGATTTAATTCATGCAATAGTAATTGATTTTCCTTCTTTTCCATTTCTTAGATAATTTTAAAGTTTTGCTTTGATTTTTATATTCAGATAATTTTTTGTCACTTAATAACCCCTCTTTATACTTTTTTAAAAAATTTTACTTTATTTATCCCTGGACAGACTTTAAAAAATAGCCTACAATATGAGAATATCAATTTCATTGCTTAGAATTTTCTTAAGGATTTTATCAAATATATTTGCTATGTTTTGTCTTCAATATGGTAATCTATATGTATATATACATACATATAAATATGATTATATATGAATATAGTGTGTGTATATGTACATAAAATGAATACATATACACATACACATGTGAGCAAAAGTCATTCACAAATAGATAAGTAGTAAAATGAGCTGAAGAAGAGTTCTCCCAAGAATTGTAAATCAATTAAAGTCATTAGAAAGAATGTTACAAATCACAAATAATAATAGAAATGCAAATCCAAACAACCCAGAAGTTTCATAACTCATCCAACAATTGGCAAAGATGAAGAAAAAGACAGGAATAGTCAATGTTAGAACAAATGTGGGAAGATAGACACATTATTAGTTTCTCTGTGAGTCAATATAATCATTGTGGAAAGGCTATTTGGAATTATCTACAAAAGTGACTTAAATGTTTATATCTTTTGATGCAAGAATGGTATCAAAAAAGAAATCACCATGTACAATATATAGCACTATTTTTTGTCAAAGCAAAAATTTGAACACAAAGTACTTGCACATAAATTTGGAATGAATAAATAAATTATGGTAAATGAAATGAGTAAAATAATATTGTCTTGCCAAAAATGTCAAATATGATCAATATAACAAAACACAAAAATATTTAAATTCCCTAAGAAGTTTGAACTTACCAGTGCCAAGAAAACAGTATGCACAATGGATTGAACAGGTAAATTACAGAAAACCTACAGAATAATAAAAAAGAGATTTTGCAAAGTTACAAACAGCAAACAAGACTCCAAGGAAGAATGAGAAGGTATCCTCCAAATGCTGTGCCCCTTCTGAAGGGAGAGGTTCAAATGTATCATATATTGAATACATTCTCAGACTTTTTTAAATGAATAGATTGCTTTTGTTGAAATTTCTTCCTTTCTTTCCTATTTAATCCTTCCTTCCTTCCTTCCTTCCTTCCTTCCTTCCTTCCTTCCTTCCTTCCTTCCTTCCTTCCTTCCTTCCTTCCTTCCTTCCTTCCCTCCTTCCCTCCTTCCTTCCCTCCTTCCTTCCTTCCTTCCTTCCTTCCCTCCTTCCCTCCTTCCTTCCTTCCTTCCTTCCTTCCTTCCTTCCTTCCTTCCTTCCTTCCTTCCTTCCTTCCTTCTCTCCTTCCTTCCTTCCTTCCTTCCTTCCTTCCTTCCTTCCTTCCTTCCTTCCTTCCTTCCTTCCTTCCTTCCTTCCTTCCTTCCTCTGTATTCTTTGAAAGTATGATTTGATATGGGATGACTCTTAAGATGAGGAAGGGGAGAAATTAAATTTGGAGATATGCTAGTGTTGTAAAAAGTAAAAGATATAAATAAATTACTTTTAAACTGCCATGGACTTTCTTGTGGTTGTTTTTTAATATTTTCTTGTCTGTAAACGGTGTTGCGGCTCACTTACTTTCTTGGTATAATATTTAATCAATCTTTTTTTTTTGTTTTGTTTTGTTTTTTGATCCTGTAACTGACTATTGGCATATCTGGTTAGTTATTAGAATTATACCCAGGCTTTCTCTCATACTTAATCTTTCAATCTTTTTCTTGAATTACTAATATTTTGTCTCTGATCTTCCTTCTCACTTCTTAGCCCTTCACACTTCCATTTTTGTGACTATGGCTTTTCCTCCTTAGTAAAGTGCTAAGCCTGGACACCTTTAGCCTATTTAACTTAGGGTATGGAGTTGTTTCTTGGCCTTGGGTTTCTGTGCAATTTTTTTTCAATAGAAATAAAATGATCCTAGATTAGTTTGGAGCTCCCTTTACCTTGGTCAGAGAGGCCCAAGCACCACTAGGCACCTCTTTGCTACAAAATCCCCCTATCCTGCTACAATGGTTATATTTTTTACCTTCTTGTGGCTAGGCAGAATTAATGTCTTCTGCCTCCATAGGGCGTGTGTTGGCTCATTGTAGGAGAAAAAGGAAGATGTCCCATAGCTGATCCTTAAAATATAAGCCAATGAAGTTTCTTGTATTCATTGAACACAATGTATTGGGTAGGATGGGACTGGTGATGTCGAATGGTTTCTTTAAGAATTGGAATTCAATAATGTTATTTAATACTACATCACACCTATCAGATTGACTAACATGACAAAACAGGAAGATGATAAATGTTGGAGAAGATGTGGGAGAGTTGAAACATTAATTGATTGTTGGTGGATCTGCAAGCTAATCCAACCATTCTGGAGAACAATTTGAAACTATGCCCAAAGAGCTACAAAAATGTGGATATTCTTTGACCCAGCAATATTGCTTCTAGGACTGTATTCCTAAAGAGATCATAAAAATGGAAAAGGATCCCACATGTACAAAAATATTTATATCAGCTCTCTTTGTGGTGGCCAAGAACTGGAAGTTGAGGGGATGCCCATCAATTGGGGAATGACTGAACAAGCTGTAGTCTATGAATGCAATGGAATACTATTGTGCTATAAGAAATGATGAGCAGGAAGACTTCAGAGAGGCCTGGAAGGACTTGTAGGAACTGATTCTCAGTGAAAGGATCAGAACCAGGAAAACTTTATACACAGCAACAATCACAGCATATGAGGCATTTTTCTAGTAGACTTAGCCCTTTGCAGTGTAATATTCCCAAAGGACTTTTGAGGCAAAATGCCATCC
This sequence comes from Bettongia penicillata ogilbyi, assembly GCA_023548195.1. Classification (NCBI taxonomy): domain Eukaryota; kingdom Metazoa; phylum Chordata; class Mammalia; order Diprotodontia; family Potoroidae; genus Bettongia; species Bettongia penicillata. The sequence goes on along the minus strand of JAJHZJ010000129.1, from coordinate 1,124,846 downwards.
ACATCCAAAGAAAAAAGTATGGAACTGGAATGAAGAATAAAGTAGAATATTTTCTCTTGTATTATATTTCGTTTTGTTTGAGTTTTTCTCATGGTTTCTCTCATTCATTTTAAATCTTCAATTCAATATGAATAATGTGAAAATGTGTTTAATAAGAATGTATGTGAAGAACCCATATAAGAGTGCATGCTGTGTGAGGGAGAGGGGGAGAAAAATCTAACACTCATGGAAGTGATTGTAGAAAATTGAAAACAAATTAGTAAAAAAATGTCAATTTGCAATATCCAAAATAATGACATTTTTATTTTGCTTAGTGTTTTAGTCTTATTGTAGACTTGGTACATATTTTCTTCTTCAATAATTTTTTGAACTGACATTGTGGAAAGAGCAATTTCTGATATCTTGTAGTGATGACTTTTTTGGGGTGGCAGGGCTTTTCTTGAAGTGGGTTAAGAATTTGATTTGTTACGTTTGAATATAGTCAAAACTTTTCCAAATGATTGCTACAAGGAACACTTAGGAAGCAATAAAAGAAAACACAATTAGTTTCCCTTCTAGCAAAGGCTCAGGAAAAATAACAACAGGTAATACCATCTCATTTCTCAGATGAAGTAGTTCAATTAATTAAGCATTTATTAAGAACCAACTTTGAGGTATTTAGGTTGCTCAATGAATAGAGCACTGGGTCTGTAATAGGCTGAATTCAAATCCAGCTTCAGACACTTACTAGGTCAGTGACTCTGGGCAAGTCACTCTCTTTAAGTCAACCTCTGTTTGCCTTAATCTGTTAGAGAAGGAAATGGCCATACTTCACTATGATTGCTAAGAAAACTCCATGGACAGCACTGTGCTCTGTGGTCCGCAGGCTTAGAAACTGTCAAACATGACTAATCTACCCAATAACAAATTGTCAGTTACTATAACAGGTGGTGAACTAACAAGAACACTTGTCCTCAGAAGTGACTGTAGTCTGACAGATGCATGCATGTTGCGCACACACATATATCGTGTGTATTTATATGTTTATGTACATGTGTGATTATACGTACAATTTATCCTTTATCTTGTTTGTACATAATTGTTCGTATATTGTCTTCCTTTCTAGACTATATGTTCCTTGAAAGCAGGGGCTGTGTTTTGTATTTCTTTCTACTGACCGTATCCTGCCATTGCCCCATAATTAACAGTGCCTGGTACATAGTAAGTGCTTAATAAATTCTTGTAGACTGATTGATATTTATGCTTTTACTTAAGTAAAGGGAAGATTGGCATCCTGATTGATAAGAAAGGAGATGGGTGAGGAAGGAGGAAGTGTTTTAAGTGTTTGTACAAAGTCTGTAAACTTCTTTCCTCTAGAACCTTCTCCTGTGCTTGAAATGATTTTCTTCCAATTAATCTCCTCTTGATTCACTGCAAATTTGAATCTCTGTTGAATTCTTAAGACTAGTAATATCATGTATCCCAAGACAGCACAAGACAGTGTACTAGAAAAAACTCTTCATATTTGTGAATGTTAAAAATCTGAGAATCTGATATGATGTTATATTAATGTCCTCTGAAATTTCATTAAGGAAACAAGCCCTAAATTCAATTTCAGAAGATGTGGGCTCTTCTGGTTGTGAAAGTGTTATATGTGTAAAGTGGGAAAAAATTCTCTTAGAGGGTTATTTTACATATCTATTCAATATGTACATTTGATATATACATATGTTACACACATATACAAGCATTTATGTATGCACGTATACATATGAAAGTTCTCTGAAAAGTAAAACATGATATTTTAACATATCTTGTGGCTGACATGATTCAGTATAAAAATCTTCTCTTATGGGAAAGTTAAAAGACTATTTCTATTTTCAGAGTTCAAAAAGATAATGTAGACTTTATGATAATCCTGTAAAAATTCAAGTTACTATCATTTCTAGAGAAGTGATGGAGTGCTGTAAAATAAAGAACACAAAATGAAGGATTAGGAGATCATACTTCTAACTAGAATTTCTAATCTCAGATATGTCATTTTTGTCTACAATTACAGCAGTGCTATTTGCTGGACATTCATACTTCTCTTAGAATCAATTTCCTTATATTCAAAGGAGTAATAACATTATATGTTCTACCTTCTAATAGGTTTGTTGTCAGAAACTTGTTTGTCTTTGGGGAGACTTTAGACAGAAGCCAAATCTAAGCTTTAAGTGATTTTCCCAATCCCCTCTGCTCCCAACTGATTTAATAAAGAATTAAAGAATACTAGCCTGAGTCTTTTCTTTGCTGCCAGACTAACAACACAACCCAGTCTGCATGAATCCAGATCTCCAGCACTCCTATGAGAAAGGAATATTCAGGACCACTTCTAGGATGGTATTTGATGTCTAATGTACAACAAAAATGAAAATATTATTCATTTTCTTCATTACAAAAGAAATGGTGAAAACACACTCTCAAGTGCATATAGATGAAGATTTAAAACATTCACAAAGAAATGTGTAATTATGTGTAATTCTCAAAGAAAGTAAAGGGAGTCTGGTACTTGATCAGAACACTTAAGATGGTGCCATCAACTTGGAAGATACCAGAGAGTTGCTTTAGGGAGATTGGAGGATTAGGACAACTGTAGAATTCTATGGTGGTTTTCCATGTGCTTAGCAGCAGCTTCATAGACAAAAGGATTAATGTCCTCAAAGGGCTTGAGTCAATGCTAGCAATAGCTTTTTGTGGCATCTGCTCAATGAGCAACAGTAGGTGGTTAGGGGCAGCTAGGTGGCACAGTAGATAGTGCAAGCTTGGAGTCAGGAAGATCTGAGTTCAAAATCTACCCTCAGATTTCATTAGCTTATGACCCTGGGCAAGTCATTTAACCCTGTTTCCCTCAGTTCATCATCTATGGAGTGAGCTGGAGAAGGAAATACCACTTTAGTATCTCAGTAAGAAAATCCCAAATGGGGTTATAAGGAGTTGGACATGACGACACCGATAATCACAAGGTGAGACCATGTGGTAAGGGGAAAGAGCCTCAGGATCTCCTTCTTCTTCCCTTATCTTTATGGATATCAAGAATAAAGATCTAGGTTTTAAGTCTTTTGATAGTTTTTTCTTTTTATTCTAATTGCCGGGGGAGAGTTTCTGGTCTGAGCCCCGAATGTGAGTTGAAGTATATGGAATGTCCAACCAGCCCAGCAGTGAGATTTCTAGGAGCACAGAGAAATCAAATAGAGTGACCTTCCGGAGTAAAGCTCGTTAGAAGTTGGCAGTGAACTTGCCTTTGAATTTCAGCTTGGTGACACCAACATTATGTAGGAACGGAGATAAATTCCGTGTGATTCCAGATTTATAGCCTCTTTATGTGAGAAACTAAGTCCTTACACCTCCTAAAAGACTAAGGCAGCATGGGGGTGGGAGATTGTACACATCACTTGTTAAAAATCTGTGTTTGCTGTTCCTGCTATATTTTTGAATGCATATCCTTTTGTAAAAATTAGCTCAATGCTAAATAATTAACTGAAAATGGGATAGTAGTCAGGTATACTAGTCAGAGCTATAAAACAAAAGGAGCCCAAGCTGATAGAAAGGAACTTATTTTTTGCTCTTTTATCTCCAACAGTTAGAATACTGCATTGCAAAAGGTAAGTGCTTAATAAATGTTTGTCAGTTTAAACATGATGATAGGTAAGGATAAGGTATTTTTTTTTTTGAGGAGGGAAGGCAGGGCAATTGGGGTTTAGTGACTTGCCCAAGGTCACACAGCTACTAAGCATGAAGTGTATGAGGTTGGATTTGAACTCAAATCCTCCTGACTCCAGGGCCAGTGCTCCATTCACTGTACCACCTAACTGCCTCTGGGTGAAGTAGTCTTAATCCTTATTCCATTAAAAGTAATTGGTAAGATGCCCAAACAATCTTATAAGCCTTAGGTTAAATGTGGAAACATGCTTTGAATCATAGTGATGTTATTATACATGCATTATGTTTACATAGGCTAAGGAAACTTTGGCCCCAGGGATCGATTGTAAATTATCCAGAAAGTTGAGAATGGATTGATTTTAAGAGGTCAGATCTATGGCAGCCATTCCAACACATCCCTGAGGAACAAAGATAGAACTGAGTTATGGCACAGAAAAGGGATTATGTAAGAAGTCAATGATTTTATAGATATCTTGGAGCAGAAGACCTGAGCTGAGCAAAGAATGGAAAAAAAAAAAAAGCTTAGCTCTTCCCCCAGTTTGTGCTCCTGGTGCCCATTTATCAGTAAATATCATGATATAATTTTCTATTTCCTTGCTAAAACTAAATTTTACCACAGTCAAGAAGAGGCCAGGGGTTCACTCAACACAGATAAAACATAAAGTTAAGAGTTCAGACTGATTAAAAGTTAGAAATTTAACTAGGTGGTTGAAGCTCAGAGCAATTGTGAATGAACTCAAAATTTTCATCTAAAATAAGCTTCCTAAAGCTGAAGAGAGAAGGGAACCAATTACACCTTAGGGGACATTGTATCACTTTCTACGCTTAAAAGGAGCTAATTATTGTAAAAAGACTTTTCATTTACATAATGATTTAAGTTTAACTGAGGACTTTCTTCCCCACAATCTTATCCTGCAAAGAGTTATTGGCTTTTTTACATACGAAGAAACTAAAGAGAAGTTGAGTGATTTGCCAATGGTCATGCAGCTGGCGAGTGCTGGGAAGAGGATTTAAACTTATGACATTATTCAGAGTGTGCCAGACTACACTATTTTGAACTGTGCTTTGATCAAATGCAATAAACCTATTTAAATGAACCAGGATAATTATTTTTGCTCTGCACTACTGCTATTTATTGAAAGAACTACCTGTATCTAAGGAAGAAGTGGGAAACCTGGGGCCTGAATGCCACATGTGGCCCCGTAGGTCCTTGAGTGTGGCCCTTTTACTGAATCCAAATCAAGGGTGACTCTTCCACTTAGTCAAATTGGATTTATTAATATAACATCTACTATGGGTCAGGTACTCTATTAAGTGGTTTTGTTTGTACAATTGGTTTAGAATGAATGGAAATAGCAATTATTTCTATTTTGGACACAAACCCTGAGAGTCTTCCCCTTCCAGATGTTATTCCCCCCCCCCTTTTTTTTTTTAAAGAAGTCATTCTTTGCCTCATTTCTTATTAAGCCTTAAAGGGCAGCTAGGTGGCGCAGTGGATAGAGCACCAGTGCAGGAGTCAGGAGGATCTGAGTTCAAATCTCACTTCAGACACTTGACACTCACAAGCTGTGTGACCTTGGGCAAGTCATTTAACCCCAATTGCTTCATCCTGGGTCATCTCCAGTCATCCTGATGAATATCTGGTCACTGGATTCAGGTGGCTCTGGAGGAGAAGTGAGACTGATGACCTGCACAGCCCTCCCTCACTTAAAACAAAGTTAAGTGTAAGTCATGTCATTATTTCTCTGATGGCATGGTCCTCTTCAGCAATGAAGGACGAACACACATTAAGCCTTAATCACTGAATGGGCATTGCCTCAGTCAAGCAAAGCTGTTAAAGATCCTAGTTTAGCCAAGGTCCCCCACTACATCCTGGGCCATGTCCAGTTGTCATACTTTATACTTGGCCACTGGATTCTGATGGATCCTGCTGGAAAGTGAGGCTGATGACTTTGCACTGCCTTCCTTCCCTTAAATCCAACTTCCTAGTTTGTCAAGGCATCACCTCCTTGATGTCATAGTCCTTGTTTAGAGTGAAAGACAAACGATAGTAATAAATATCACATTATTTATTTTCGCAATAACCATGGGAGGTAAATGCTATAATTATCCCCGTTTTAGAGTTAAGGAAACTTGAGGCAGACAGAGGTTAAGGTACTTGCCCAGGATTACATAGTTATTAAGTGTTTGAGGATGGATCTCAATTCAAGTCATCCTGACACCAGGCAGAGAACCCTACACCCACTAGTAACAATAACGTGACTATTAAGCTTTCCTGAAATAAGGGAAAGCCCACAGACTACACATTTTAGGATAGCTCCTGTTGTTCAGTTTTATGTTTTATTTTTGGGGGGTTTATTTATATTCATTTGCTTTTGTTCTTTTCAGGATGCTTACTTTTCCCTCTTTCAAATTTTAACTTTTACTCTTGCTTCTGAACTCTAGGGCTAGGGTAAAAAAGTCTTCACTCACAAGATAGGCCTTTAAATATTCAAAGATTTTCATTCATTTTTTAATTCGTTTTGCAGTCCAAATATCACCTAATCCCTTCATCTACCCATTACAAAATATGTCCTTCACAGTCTTCACTAGCCTTAGCTGGTTTTCTATATATGCTTTCGAGATGATCATGTCCTACTTAGCATATCTTTTACCCAGAACTGGTCATCATATTCTAGATTTAGTATGTCCAGAGCACAGCAAAAATTGAACTTGTCCTTTTCTAGTCATAGGAGCTAGGCATCTCTTAATGCAACTATGTTTTTTTGTTTCTTTTTCTTTGAATCTTTGGCTCTTTTATAAAAATTTATTTTCAGTTTTCAACATTCACTTCCACAAAATTTTGAATTTCAAATTTTCTCCCCATCTTTCCTCTAACCCACCCCAGGACATCATGCATTCTGATTGCCCTTTCCTCCAATCTACCCTCCCTTTTATGACCTTCACCCCTTATCCCATTCCCTTCTATTTTCCTCTAAGGTAAGATGGATTTCTGTACTCTGTTGCTTATATATATTATTTCCTATTTGCACATAAAAACAACCTCTAACATTCATTTTTAAAGCTTTGAGTTCCATAGTCTCTCCCTTCCCCCTTCCTTTTCCACTCTCATTGAGAAGGCAAGAAATTTGATAAAGGTTATACATATGTGGTCATGCAAAACACTTCCATAATAGTCATGTTGTGAAAGACTATATTTCCCCGCTCTGGTTTCCTGTAGGGTATGATAAACTTCCATACACAAATGAGTGAGTGTATGTCTTATTCCTTCCTGAAGCCAGATCTGGTGAAAGAAAGGCTCACTTATTCCCTCTCACCTTCCCTTTCTTTACCTCCATTATAAAAGCTTTTTCTTGCCTCTTTTTACGTGAAATGATTTACTACATTTTACCTCTCCATTTCTCTTTCTCCTAGTACATTCCTCCCAACACTTAATTTTCTTTTTAAGGTATCATCCCTTCATATTCAGCTCATCTTGTACTCTCTCTCTCTCTCTCTCTCTCTCTCTCTCTCTCTGTCTCTCTCTCTCTTTCCGTCTTTCACTCTCTCCACACACATACACACACACACGCATGCATATACACACATGCACACACTTGAACCCTGGTTTTAATCCTTTAATTCTCCTTTGACTCCAGAATACCATATTCCAAATCCTCTGATCCCCTAGTGTAGAAGATGCTAAATCCTATGTTATCCTGATTGAGTTTCTACAATATTTGAATTGTTTCTTTCTGGCTGCTTGTAATATTTTCTCTTTGACCTGGGAACTTTGGCAAATAGGAGTTCCTAGGAGTTTTCTTTCTGGGATCTCTTTCAGGAGGTGATTTGGGGATTCTTTCCATTTCTATTTTACCCTCTGGTTCTAGAATTTCAGGGCAGTTTTCCTTGAGAATTTTTTGGCAGATGATGTTTAGACTCTTTTATTTAAATCATGGTTTTCACGTAGTCCGATAATTTTTAAATTATTTCTTCTGGTTCCATTTTCCAGGTCAGTTGATTTTTCAGTGAGATAATTCATATTGTCTTCTATTTTTTCATTCTTTTGGTTTGTTTCTAATTTCTTGATTTCTCATAAAGTCATGAACTTCAATTTACTCTATTATAATTTTTAAAGTATTATTTTCTTGAGTGAGTTCTTGGACCATTTTTTTTTTCCATTTGACCCATTTTGCTTTTTAAGGCATTCTTCTCATTGGCTATTTGGACCTCTTTTACCATCTAGGTTGTTCTAATCTTAAAGTTGTTATTTTTTTCAGTATTTTTTGGATTTCCTTTAACAAACTGTTGACTCATTTTTCATGATTTTCTTGCATCACTATCACTCTTCCCTAGTTTTCCTCTACTTACCTTACTTGACTTTCAAAATCCTTTCTGAGCTCCTCCATGGCCTGAGACCATTGCATATTTCTCTTAGAGGCCTTAGATACCTGTATTCTCTTCTTCTGCCTACATGTTTTGATCTTCCTCATCACCATTGACATAAAAGAATACCTCTTCACCGAGAAAGTAAGAATCTATACTCTGTTTCTTTTTCCAGTTTGCTCATTTTCCTAACCAATTACTTGACTTTCATGCATTGTTAAGTGGAGGGCTGCAGGAGCAGACACTTCTTCAGCAGTGGCTGCAGCCACCTTGGGACTGGGGCAGGGGCTGGGGTTGAGGTTGGGACCTGGCCAGGGAGGGGTGAGAGTTGGGGCCAGGACAACACATGGATCCCTCTAAGCCAGGTAAGAGACCTTTCTCACTGGTGTTTGAAGCTATCTTTATCATTCATGGGTTGAGAAGTCTGGAATCCTTAGCAACTGCTGGCAATTCCATCCCCTAAACCCTGCTCTGCTCAGTCAGGGCTGGGTGTGACCCATGCTATACAGCACTCAGCTCCCACCCTAGTGCAATAGACCCTTCTGTCAACCTTCCAGATTGTCTTGGGCTAGAAATTTGCTTCAGTCTGTCATTTTGTGGCTTCTTCTGCTCCAAAAATTATTGAGTCATTTTTACAGGTTTTTTGAGGGATTTTGGGGGAGAACAGTAGCAGATCCCTGCTTTTACTTCATTGTCTTGATTCTGCCCACATGCAAGTTTTTATTGTATTCTCCTTTTCAGCTGTCACTGTGTATACTCAATGTAGGTCACTCAAACTTCATGACTTGTAAAAATTTGTAATTAAATTACTGTCTAGCCTTGCTTTATTTATCACACTTTAAAGTTCTTTTTTAAATGAAGAACTTAAAGCTATCCAAAAGGGAAATGGATAACTTTCTGAGATGGTAAGTTGTCCCATCACTAGAACTCTTTAAACAGAGATGGGATATCTATTTAAAAGGATGTTACATTGTTTGGGCTTGCTGAAATATTATAAATAATATCTTATAATTCTTAGATTTTATGATTTTCATAGTAAAATCTAATTAATTTTTTTAGTTTTCCAAGGGTAGTTTGAAAATATATTTTAACTGTTTGCATGTTTTTTGATTAATGTTGTTCAATTTAATTTTAAGAAACTTCTGCAAACTAATTGAAAAATATTGCCACAATTCATTGAAATAATATTTGGCCTGTAATTTTAGGGTAATCTTTGTGCTCTAAATAAATTTGAGCTCTTTTTTGAAAAAGTAAGTGCAATTTTATTAGCATCTGAGATGTAGACAGTAGGTACAATGACCTAGAGGCCTTAAAAACTATACCTTTCAAAATCATCAATTTCCATTTTAAGGGAAAAAGGCAATATTTAATAAGTGATCTGCCTATAATCCATGAAATGGCAGAGATTTTTCAGTCTAGAAGTAAAAATAGCTTTTCTTGCCAACACAGCTACATAGAAGACTGAGCAAGCATTAATGATTTCTTGGACAAATGCAATGTCAGCAACTATAGGCTTTGAATATTAGCAGTTTCTTTTGCTTAATGAGGTGATGTAACCTGTTAATATTTCAGGTCACTACATTGAGAGCTTTCAGTACTTAAGCAATTTAGACTCACAGCAAATGAGCAGAAAGAGAGAACAAATAGATCAATATGTGATTACTGAGACAATGACAAATTGGCAGCATTTCACTTTTGTATATGAGATCTACAGGAAAGACAAATGCACTGGAAAAATGGGAATAACTCTAGAGAAAGTAACTTGGCATATAAACTGGTTCATTTTGACTATAATAAATAGCTGGTCTGATATGCTGTGAGCAAGGTGTTTTGTGATGCTAATCATTTAGAAAGTACAAGTAAGTATAAATGGAATATTATTATTAAATTATTTCATGAAGCATCTTAAGTTTTATAAAACACTTGTTTTACACAATCTCACTTAAAACTCACTATTACAATTAGCTACTAAAGATATTTAACCCTTTTTCTGTAAAAAAAAAAAAAACTAAGGCAGAAAGTTTAAGTGATTTCACTGTCATTACGTCTTATATGTTATGAGGGCAGAATTGAAACCCCAGGTTTTTGTTCCCATTATTCCCAGTATTTTCTCCTTTACTATCATGCTTCAGATGTCCTTACACAGCAACCTTGGTATAATGGAAGAAGATACTCTAGCAACCACTCCCAACTAGTGAATAAATGTTTTGCACCGTACAACACATTTGGGAAAACAAATGCAGTCAAGCCATAGACTTAAAACCAGAGAAGAACTCCTAGTCCACATAAGCCTTCCTGACATACTGAGGTTCAGGCACCATTTTTTTTTTTTGGTCTATTGTTAGATATGTGTGAGTGGGAGAGGATCTTTTCTATCAGAAATGCTGATCTATACTTTTTTTTCTTCTTATTGATTCTTTCTAGCTTATACATGAAAGTCATGCTTATATAATATAATGGTAAGAATTCTTTTTTACTTTGGTAAAACATTTGTGTAATATTTGAATTATTTTTAAAAATTTAATGAGATTCACTTGTGAATCTATTTGGTCCAAGAATTTTGTGTTTCTTTGTGAGTTCATTTATGATTTGTTTGATTTTTTTTCTAAAATGGGTTTAATTTTTTGTTTATTGTTCTGTTAATCTAGTTATTTTATGTTATTAGAATTAATCATTGTTTTAAGTGGTAAGCTTTATATGCATATAATTAAAGAAAATCATTCCCAAAAATGTTTATTATTTTATATACATTATTTGTACATTTCTATATTCCTGCCCTGCAAAAAAGAATTGACTAATGTTATGGTATTTTTTTCTGTTTTGTTAATTTCTTCATTGAATTTAGGTATTTCTTTGTTTGATTTGCTATACTCTAATTTGCTGCTTATCTCTTATTTCTGTGATTTTTTTCTTTGATCTGAGGATTTGATTTTTAATCCTTTCTTATTGGCACTTTAATGAATATAATTTTTATTAAATTATAGTCATGAAAGTTTCTGTGTAACATTATTGCTTTTCTATGTTTGTGAGGTTGTTTTCCTAATTGATAGATGACTTCTTTTTTTGTAAAGGTGACATGCAGAGCTGAGAATTATGTATCCCATCAGTAATTGCCATAATTATATCTAACTTTGAATTCCTTCTTTCATGTTATTTTTTGTTAGATATGTCTAGGTCTATAAAAAAGCATACTGAGATCCCCTACCTTTTTGTTTTACTATCCATCTCTCATTGCAACTCATTTAGCATTTTCTGTATGCTATAGTATTTGGTGAATATCTGTTAATAACTAAAATGATGTCAATGTTCATGGTACCTCTTGCCTCGACTGAAATCCTACTTGCATCTCTCTCTCTTTTACTTCGGATGAAACACAATTATTTTTTCTCCACTCTTATTTTAACTCTATTTAATCCTCTATGTTTTAACATATTTCTTGTACATATAAAATATATCACTGCTTTCTGCTCTGTGATCCATTTTGCTATCTACTGTTTTATAGATGAGTTCATTTCTTTTACATTCAGAGAAAGGATCATTGTTTTTTTTTTCCTCCCTCCTACATTCCTTTACTTGCTTTTCCTTCTCCTTTTCCTCATCCATTTAAAAAAAGCTAACCTCACTTTCTCTTTCTTTTAAAGTATCTTTTTCACAATTTACCTACTTCAAGTTTAGCGTTCTATTTCAATGAATATATTCTTTACCCTACCTGTTAAAACTCTGTTTCTTTTCTCCCTGTCTTGTTTGTTTCCCTTTTGAGACTGATCAAGGTCCTACTACAATACCTAGACATCTCCTCCAGGGAGCAAAATTGGAATGACAGAATTGTCTAAATAAATTTAAGGTCCTATTTGGCTTTACGCTTTATAATCTTATGAACTGACAAAGCTCAAATAACTAGACTGCAAATTAGAATAAAATAAGTCCATTGGAAAGTGAAATGGTTGAAGTCAGGGAAGTCTTCTTGATATGAAGTCAAATGAAACTTTGAGCACATTCATTATAATTTCAAAATATCATTCAATAAAAAACTGATTTCATAAGTATTCCATGTAGGACAGTTTGGCATATAAATACAAAAAGGACCTAATTTAAAGGCAATTTCATCAAAAAGACAGCCAGTATAGTTCATAAAGTTTGAATATAGTGAAGTTCCAAAATATTTTCTTTCAGTTTTATTTGTCAAGAATAAAGATTCATAAGAGACTCATTATTTCAAGGGTAGATCCACAAATATGCTTCAAAGGAAAACCAGGTTAATTTGTTTTCTAATGGTGACATTATGGATATTTTCTCATTACTTTTACTGGCTAATTTTATGGGGCGGGGAACAGAAGAGAGAGTAGAAAAAATCTAACAAATTATGGGCTAAATTCCTTGGTCAATTTTTACTTAGGTTAACATACATTTTTTTTTTTAGACAATCATGTCACTAGAAATAATGATATTATTAGAATGTTGAAATTAAAAACAAAACTACTTCTGCAATAATGCTAAAGATTATAATGTTAATGTACATGTCTAAATATGTGGCTATAGAGGCTCATATGTGATCAGGATTATTTTCCATGTTCTAAATTCAGGTACACCACCTTTTATTTTTTTTAGCTGCAGTAATGTCTGAATGGGAACAGCTGCTGGATGACATTTTCTAAATTAGTCACCAGTTTCTCTGTGATGGAATGGATTAGATGGCAGGATCCAAATTCTAAATATATTAGTGAATTGAGGTGGTGGTAGGGAAGGGCATGAATTGATCTGTCTGAGATTATGTAGATACTTAGTAGCGCAGTTGGAATTTTAATACACATCCTCTGACTATTCCAAATTCACCATTTTCCACTGTATCTTTTTGCCCCTGAGTAAATATCTCTAACTAATATTTTCTAAAAACATGAGAAGTTAGTATGTATTTAATGAATGATGTTATTTTAATCAGATACATTGTAACATTATTGAAGTAAAAGCTATTTGTGGTTTGGCAGCATCATGGATAGAGCACTGGGTCAAGAATCAGGAAGTTAAAGGATCAAATTTGACCTCTGATACTTATTAGCTATGTGACTCTGACCATGTCAATTAACTTCTGTCTGCCTTAGCTTCTCAACTATAAAATGGGGGTAATAATAGCATCTGTGTCACAAGATTGTTGTAAGAATCAAAGAAAACAATATTTGTAAAGCTTCTGTCATATTTTCTGGCTCCTGGTAGATATTGAATAAATGCTTGTCCTCTTTCCCCTTTCTCCTCTGTTACTTTCAACATACTTTTGTAACCTTAGTCTCAAGTTAGCAACAAATGACTAAAGCCAAAGTTAATATTTCAAATGGTTTCTAATTCATTTGTTGTTAAAATTTCCTACACCCAAGTATTTTGTTCTCTTTTTAATTTTAGGTTTTAGTTTTTAAGGATGTGCCCTAATATAATTCATAAAGCTATACACACAGTCTTTGAGATAGAAAATCAGGGTTGAAGTTGGTACCTTCTTGTAATATGACTAACCTCTCAGGTCTCTAGGAAATTCTACAAAATTATATAGTGGAGAAAAAGTATACTGGCAATTTCCTCATCAATAAACTCCTTAATCCAATGAAATCACAGGTTCAATTTCCATCACTAGTTTAGTTTAAAAAAAAAGATTCTGAGAAAAAAACCAACAATCTGATTTTCATTTAAAGCTCTATTTTTTCAAAAGCTTTCAATTAAAAAAAATGGAAATATCTTTTAAAAAAGAATGAATCTAAAAAGGAAATCATCATGGAAAATGGAAGATTTATTTTTTAACTATATCAACACTGAGCACAAATGATATTGGGGCTTTACAGAGAATATATATTAAACTTGTTGCAATGGTAGTCTAGCAACAAGCATAGCAGCAGTCCTCAAGGAGAGCAAAGGATACTATGACAAAGTAAAGAAACCTTTCTGGCAACTATTTGCAGGCAAAGAAAATGGAAAAATAAAACTATTTATCTGGAATGCTCTCATTTCTAACATCCTCCTTAGGACTTCTTAAGCTCAGCACTCTCAGATTTATAAACTGCATTGACTGAATTGTGCCAGGCACTCCTATTAAGCTAGAAATAAGTCCTTGCAGGAAACCATTATTGATGGGAAGTGCTAGGGTGGTTAGAATATCTAGTAGCTTTGGGGAAGGAAAACCACAAAATACCATAAAAAACAGGGCAGCTGATATTATTTAAACCATTTTATATTTCAAATTTATTCCAGATGTTTTAAGTTTGAGACTAAAATATTTTGTATAGCTCTATATGCAAAAGAGTACGTTTTTAATAATAGTATTTTTTTTTACCAATTGCACATTAAAACAATGTTTAGCATTCATTTTTAGAAGATTTTGAGTTCCAAATTTTTCTGCCTAACTCCTTTTCCATCCATATTCTGAAAATGATAGGCAGTTTGACAAAGGTTATATGGGTACTATCATGTAAAGTATATTTCATATTAGTCAGAGTTATGAAAGAAGAAACTAATTAAAAGAAAAAAAATAAGACTAAAGTAAGTGAAAAAAATATGCTTTGATTTGCATTCAGAGTCCATGAGTTCTTTATCTGGATGTGAATAGGATTTTTCTTCATGAGCCCTTTGTATTTGTCTTGCATCACTGTGTTGCTAAGAAGAGCTGAGTCATTCATAGTTGATCATCACACAATGTTGGTGAGAGTGCACACAAAGTTTTCCTGGTTCTGTTCATTTCCCTTTGCATCAGTTCATACAATTCTTTCCAAGTTTTCTAAAATCTATTGCTGATAATGTCTTATTGCACAATAGTATTCCACTACATCCACATACCCCAACTTATTCAGTGATTCTTCAACTGAAGGACATCAATATTTTTCAATATTTTGCCAGCATGAAAAGGGGTGCTATAAATATTTTACACATGTAGGTTATATCTCCTTTTTTATGATCTCTGTGGGATACAGATCTATTAGTGGTGTTACTGTATCAAAGGGTATGCAGAGTTTGGTTGCTCTTTGGGCATAGCTCTCAATTGCTCTCCAGAACAGTGGGATCAGTTCACAGCTCCACCAAAAGTGTATTAGTGTCTCAATTTTCCTACATCCTCTTCAACATTTATCATTTTCCTTTTTGTCATCATATTTGTCAATCTGATTTGTATGAGGTGGTATTTCAGAGTTGTTTTACTTTGCATTTCTCTAATCAAAAGTGATTTGAAGCATTTCTTCCCATGCTTATAGACAAACTTTTTCGTAAAAAACGCTCCCTGTTCATATCATTTAACCATTTATCAGTTGGGGAATGTCTTGTTTTTCTATAAATTTGAGTGAGTTCTCTATATATATGAGACATGAGGCCTTTATCAGAGACACACAGCACCTGGCTTGGACTTAGGAAGAAGACTCTTCTGTGTGAGTTCAAGTCCAGCCTCAGACACTTACACGCTATGTGACCTTAGGCAAGTCATTTAACCTTGTCTGCCTCAATTTCCTCATCTGTAAAATATACTGGAGAAGGAAATGACAAGCTATAAAAAATTATTTCCCAGCTTCCTACTCTCCTTTTAATATTTTCATTTCTGATGCTGGATATTTGGTTTTCTTTCTTTCATTAAAAACCATATTAGTCAATAGCTTATTTATCTTATTGTTGTTTTTCCCTCATAATATCAGCTCTTGGATTTATTTAACTCACTAATTTTTATTTCTTTTAGTTTTCACTTTCAATCGTCTTAATCCTCACCTTTAATTTTCAGGATTTTCAATTTGGTGCTTAATAAGGGATTTTTAATTTATTCTTTTCCTGGTTTTTTTTAGTTGCATGTTCATTTTCCATTGTGTTTATGTAAGAATTTAGAGAAATAAATTTTCCCCTGAGACCTGCTTTGTCTGCATTCCAATTATTTTTGTTATAAGGCCAAGCAAAGTAGGATCTTTTGCCGTTTTGTTTTAGTATAATCAAGAAGTTTAATACCTTTATTTGAATGTGGGTAAAGAAGATCTTTCCCACTCTTTGATGGGCATGCCCACTGAGGGAAGCTTGACTATCTGAGTTGTTTTTAGGAGGGTCCCAAGTACCTTTTGTTTTTTTCTATTGATGCACTGTGTAAAAGGTCGTGTCCCCTGGCTCTGAAAAGTGTGTAAATACTCTGAGGGTGAAGTTTTACTTTGGGGCCTAGTTTTTGGAAGGTTTGTGTGCCAGATGAGACTCTGGGAAGCTGCTAAACAGCCCCTGGCTTTGAAAACCCAGATATTGGGGCTTCTCTCTCTGGGAAAGATGCATGTATGTTAATGCTCAGGCAGTCTGAAAGCACTGCCTGTTGATTTTTAATTTCTCTGAAATTTTGATTTTGACTTTCTCTGATACCTATGCTTGACTAAAGTGATTGCTAACCCCTCAAAAATTGCCTTTCTTTTTAGAGAAGCAGACCAAAGAACCTGTGTTAGCAGCCCCCTAAACCCTTGTGTATGTTGGAATACTTACTGATATATTTGTCTCATTCTTTTCATTCTCTTTAATGAATTTATTGGTTCTGTGATTTTTTCTTTGACTCACTTACTCTTTAGGATTAGATTGTTTTGTTTCCAATTAATTTCAAATTTATATTCCTCTATTAAATGTAATATTTATTGCATTATGATCCAAAAAGTACCTATAAAATTTCTGCCTTTTTACATTACATTATGAGATTTTTATGCCATATTATGTGGCCCATTGTTGTGTAGGTGCCATGTACTACTTGAAAAAAGTTGTATTTCCTTTCTGCTCCCATGCAGTTTTCTCTGAAGGTCTGTCATATATAACTTCTCTAATATTCTATTTACCTTCTATTCTATTCATTTTATTCTATTTAATTCCTTATTTATTTATTTTTTGTTAGATTTTCAAGTTCTGAGAAGGGGCATTTGAGGTCCTCCACTAATGTAGTTTTACTCTCTATTTATTCCTGTAACTCACTTAACTTCTTGAAGAATTTGGATGCTATACCACTTAATGTATACATGTTTAGTATTGATATTGCTTCATTGTCTATGGTACATTTTAGCAAGATGTAGTTTCCTTCCTTATCACTTTTAATTGGGCCTGTTTTTGCTTTTACTTTGTCTGAGATCAGGATTTCCACATCTGTTTTTATTTTCCTTAACTAAAGCATAATAGATTTTGTTCCAGAATATTATGTTTACTCTGTGTATGTCACTCTGTTTCAAGTGTGTCTCTTATGAATAACATATTGCAGGGTTCTGATTTTTAATTCTCTCTGCTATCCATTTTCATTTTTTCATCCCATTTCCATTTGCAGTTATAATGACTACCTGCATATTTCCCTCCATCCTATTCTTCCTCCTGTTTGTCCTGTCCTTTCACATTTTCCCTCCACACTAGTGTTTTGCCTCTGTGTACCTCCTCTGATCTGTCCTCTCTTCTGTCAGTCCCAACCCCCATGCCCTTTACTTGATATTCTCCTCTCCTACTTTCCTATTGGGTAAGATAGATTTCTATGTTTAACTGATTGTGCATGCTATTCCCTCTTTGAGCTAATGCAGATGAGAGTAAGTTACAAGAAATTTCCATTACCAGTCTTCCTATCTATTCCTTCAAAGTAAGAGTTCTTTCATACCTCTTCATATGATGCAATTTACCCAATGCTATCTTTCCCTCCCTTCTATATTCAGTGTACTACTCTTACTCATACTTCATTCATTTGTTCATTCAGTCGTTTGTTTGCTTCTATTTTTCTGAATCACCATTTTTCCCATGATGCATTATGCTTAATTTTTCCAGGTAAGTGATTTTAGGTTGTAGTTCTAGCTCCTTTCCCCTCCAGAATATCATGTTCCATAATCTTCAACTTTTTAATGTTGCAACTCCCAAGTCTGTGTTATCTTGATTGTGGTTCCCCAATATTTGAATTGTTATTTTCTGACCACTTTTAGTAATTTTTTCTGGATGTAATAGGTCTGAAATTTGTCTACACTGTTCCATGGAGTTTTAATTTTGGAATCTCTTTCCTGAGGTGACTGGGGGATCCTTTCAATGCCTGTTTACCCTCTTGTTCCAGGACATCAGGGCAGTTTTGCTTGATAATTTCTTGAAAATGGTGTCCAGATTCTCTTTTTGATTATGATTTAGTCCAACAATTCTGATATTGTCTCTCCTGGATCTATTCCCCAGGACAGTTGTTTTTCCTATGAGGTCTTTTACATTTTTTTCTATTTTTTCATTCTTTCAAGTTTATTTGATTACTTCTTGATCTTGCAAAGAGTGATTAGTCTCCAGTTGCCCAATTCTAACTTCCCCGGAATTGTTTTCCTTAATTAGTTTTCATATCTTCTTTTCAATTTGGTCAATTTTACTTTTTAAGGAGTTATTGTCTTCAGGGGATTTTTGTGTTTTCTTTTCCATTTGGTCAATTCTACTTCTTAAGCAGTTGTTTTCTTTTTCCAAGCTATTGATTCTTTTTTTCTTAATTCTCTCATATAACTCTCATTTCTCACCCCCTAGTAGTTCTTCTACTTCTCGTATATGATTTTAAAGCTCCTGTTTGAATGTTTTCATGAAATTTGGGGGGTCTTGAGACAAATTCTCATTTTTTATTTGGGATTTTGCTCATAGGTGTTTTAAAATTGTTGCCTTTGGTAGAGACAAGATGGTGGAGTAAAAGCAAGGATTTGCTCTAATTCTCCCCCCATAGCCCTTAAAATATCTGTAAAAATGACTCTAAACAAATTCTAGAGGAGCAGAAGCCACAAAATGATGGAGTGAAATAGATTTCCAGCCCAAGGCTGCCTGGAAGGCTTGCAGGAAAAGTCCATCACACCAGGTTTGGAGAGGAAGGCAGCCCAACATGGGCCATGCAGCATGAACAGGACTGGAGTCAGGCTTCAGGGAATGGAATCTCAGGTAGCTGCTATGGCTTCCAGATTTCTCAAACCACAAACACCAAATACAGCTTCAAAGTTCAGTGAGAAAGTTATTTCATCTGGGTGAGAGGGAAGTGCAGTTAGGCCCCAACCCTGGTGTCAGAGTGGTGGAAGCCACTACAATAGCAATTTCCACTTCTGGAGTTCTCAGCCTACAGACTATGGGGGACTTGAGCAGCTGATCTGGGTCTCAGTCCTGAATGGTGGTCCTGGGGTCAGGAGAAGAGTTGACTTGGCAGAATCAGTGGCAGCTGTGGAGAAGAAATCTTACCCTCAGTTTCGGGGCAGAAAAGGTACTTTTGGTTGCTCATGGATCAGAGTGCAGACTAGGAGAGGAGTAGACACCTCTGCCTTGGCTATGCCACTTTGGAGGAACTGAAAACTTTACAGGTCCATAGATATATCTCAGAGAACAGCTGCAAAAAACCGTTGAAGCCTAGGGTAGTATACACTCCACTTGCAAAGGACTCAAAAGTCAAGTAACTGGCTGGAAAAAATGCCCCAAAAGGGAAAGAATAAGAAGATAGAAGATTACTTTCATGGTAAAAAGGTATTTTCTTCCATTCTTTCAGATGAGGAAGAGCAAAGTATGCGATCAGAGAAAGACAGTAAGGTCAAGGCTCCGACATCCAACACCTCCAAAAAAAATATGCAATTGCCTCAGACCTTGGAGGAGCTCAAAAAAGATTGTGAAAATCAATTAAGAGAGAGAGAGGAAGAGAAATGAGGGCAATGCAAGAAAATCATGAAAACGGAGTTAATAGTTTGGTAAAGGAGCCCCCAAAATGCTGAAGAAAACGACACTGTTAAAAATAGACTAACCCAAATGGCAGAAGAGGTCTAAAAAGCCAATGAGGAGAAGAATGCTTTAAAAAGCAGAACAGACCAAATGGAAAAGCAGGTCCAAAGGTTCATTGGACAAAATAGTTCTTTAAAAATTAGAATGGAGCAGATGGAAGCTAAAGACTTTCTAAGAAATTATAAAACAAAACCAAAGAATGAAAAAAATAGGAGACAATGTAACATATCTCATTGGATAAACATATGACCTGGAAACTAGGTCCAGGAGAAATAATTTTAAAATTATTGGACTATCTGAAAACCATGATCAAACAAAAATAATTCCAAGTAATTATCAAGGAAAACTGCCCTGACATTCTAGAACCTGAGGGTAAAATAGAAATGGAAAGAATCCTTTGATCATCTCCTGAAAGAGATCCAAAAAGAAAAAACTCCTAGGAATATTGCAGCCAAATTCCAGAGTTCCTAGGTCAAGGAGAAAATATTGCAAGTAGCCAGAAAGAAACAATTCAAGTAATGTGGAAACACAACAGGATAACACAAAATCTAGCAGCTTCTACATTAAGGGATATGAAGGGATAGGAGGGCTTGGAATATAATATTCCAGAAGTCAAAGGAGAAAGGATTAAAACCAAAAATCACCTACCCAGCAAAACTGGATATAATACTTCAGGGGAATAAATGGTCATTCAATGAAATAGAGGACTTTCAAGCATTCTCTATGAAACCACCAGAGATGAAGAGAAAATTTGACTTTCAAACACAAGAATCTAACATGCAAAATAATTTTTAATATATATTTTTTAAATTTCTAGTTCCAAATTCTTTCTTGGTTTCCCTCCCTTGGATCTCATTGAGAAAGCAAGCAATTTAAGAGAGGTTATACATGTGCAGCCATTATCAACTTATTTCTTAGTCATCAGTATTATTCATATTCATATTCGATACTAGTCATGTTGTAAAAGAAAACACAGTGTGAAGAAAAGTAAATACTTTCTCAATATTGTGGAGAGAGCAAGCATCACAGGTGGAATTTGAATCCATGTCTTTCTGTTTCCATATAAGGTAGTCACATTTCTTATTGTACATTTGCGCAAACATTTTTCCCATGGACCTAATTGCTTCCCTGTACTGTTTCCTATAAATAGTTCTTTGAAATCTATTAACTTTATTAGGCAGAGGTAGAACGTATATACACCTATACATACACATATGTATGTGGAGTCAAAATTCCTGTGTTATAGTTGTGCTTCTCCCACATGCTAATTGAACTTAATCTCACAGTTCAATTTGTCAGAATTCTAAAATTGCTTGTGATATTCCTTAAATGAGGGTAACAGCATCTTGCAGGGTGTGTTGTAGGTTATACACATGTACATTCATCAATATATGTATATATGCATACATATAACATATATGTGTGCATGTTACTTTATTTATTTTGTCCCCTTTTTACCTACCAAACATGCTACAAGATAACTGTATCCTCATTCCAAATCATGTTGAGAAATTAAAACCAATTAGCATGTGAGTGAACCAGAACTTTAATGCAGACTTTAGGACTCCAAGTAAAATATTCTTACAACTGTGTCTTGATGTCTTTTGGTTTTCTTTGGCAAACACTTTACTGAAACATGGAGTGACCAAGTTTTTCTGTTATGCCAAGACACATATATCTGCCAAAGTTGAAAATATCTTGGGAGAAAGAGAAGGCAAATAGAGGATTGTCTCTTTATTCCTGATCACTTTATAGTAAAGTTTTATTTAGATAAACATTTTGCAATTACATTACTCTTTTAACATATCAAATTCAATATTTATATCATGCAAGATTGTTTTTTATAGGAAAAGGGGTAAATATATCATAATATGGTTGAAAGTTTTTTTAAAACATGGTTATAATCACTGAAGGAAATCATAGTTGTACCAGGATATTTTCAGTATCCTTAATGCCAAGCTGACCTCAATACACATCTATTTTTATTGATATCTCTTCCAGGCATTCTTTGTAATTTAACTGGGAAAAGGATACTTCACTAGTGCCAGGGCTGTCAAACTGCTTGTAAATACTTTATGTTGTATAAGGATTTTTTCAAAGAAATAATGTGTTTATTCTTTTATTTTGAGGTAATCATTGAAGCAAATTCTTTGGTTCTGGACAAATTTCTTTTGAGGCATGGAAAATATTTATAATGTAACGTGTCATCACATGTATATTTCTTGATCTTCTTGTGACTTTAGAAGATTGCTCTACAGAAAGAAATACCTTCTTTTCTTATCTTCTAATAGCCAGATGTTCTCTTCATTAAATCATACGATTTAGAATAGAAGAAAACCTACATGGCATTTAAACTTATCCTTTATTTTGCAAATAAGCAAACTGAGGTTCAGAGTGATCAATTGATTGGACCAGAGTCATCCGTGATGAATTTATCAAGTCTAAATTTGAATTCATATTTTCTGACACTAAATTCATGTCCTATAATTGGACAGTAAAATTTATAACTGACAACATTACATTCCTGAATTTTGACTTTCAGTAGGGGAATTAATCTGAGACCTCAAAATCTTTAGCTAGTGTTGTTTTCTGAGAATTAACCATGTCTCTTTAGAAGTCATCATTGCCTCCAGATTCACATGATGTTCCATCAGTTATCAATTGACTTAGTAGTTTTCCTTAAACATTAGATGAAACATGGTATGAAGATAGTCAGTGGTGTAACAAAGCATTTTTAAAAAGCTACTATTTTCAAAAGAATGACAGTTTTAGAAAACCTAGTCTTGTAATGGGTTGAGAAGGCAGAATAGAATTTGGATAGAATGTAAAAAGGGACAGGTCAATCTATCCTATACTTCTGGAGACTATAGAGACAATAATTGGTGTTTATTCTAGAATAACATATTTCTAGAGCTAATCAGGGCAGATTAAAGCCCTGCTCTGATACCTTTCGGCAGTATGGAATGACTAAGTTTCTCTGTTATGCCACAGAAGTATAGATTTGTCAAAGCTGGAATGTTTGGGATATGTCTAAAGCAATTGACTTCTTTTTGAAGTCTCTCAAAGCAAAGGGAAAAGATATTTACCAAATGCTGTAAAGGAGGCAAGGGAATTTTTTAAAAAAGGTTTTAGATTTACCATAAGGCATTAACTCAGATATTTATACTTTAAATGTTGGAGCTGTATACAATAAATTAGAAGGTGTAACAGTGTAGAAATGGACTCATAAAAATTTTGACACTTTCACTGCAAATTTAAAAAAAGAAATTGAAAGGTGTGGTTAAGTAGAAGAATAGTACAGATTTTCCTTGAAGGAACAAATAAAGGAGTTAACAGAATTGATGAGAATTGATGTTCTTTTTTTTCTTGCACTGAAGACAAGAAAAACAATTTGTAGGACATTTGGTTATTTCCTATGGCAGTGCTTGTGATAAGTATTTAAACATACACACACACACACACACACACACACACACACACACCCCAAAGAAATAATTCCAATATACTTATCAAAAACTAGTTCAAAATATAAGCAGTTAGAGAACAATGACTATTACACTTTGGAAATATATGTCATATATTAATATACAACATTGTACATATAAACACATATGCATGCATATTTACATATACACATATGTAAAATATTGATTAGGAGTAAAAAATGGAAAATATGCAATGCCTATAGTATCCTATTTTAAGGAATAAGAAATGATTGGTCACTGATGTAGGAAAAATGCACCTGGGGCTTACATATCATGGTGAGCAAGAAAGAATGACATTTCCTCATCCTCAAGAACTTGTATTCTATTGGAAGCAGACAAATACTTGTGTTCATATGAGTTTGTGTGTACAGGTCTTAATATACACATATAAGATGGAAGTATCCTATATCCTGTGATTTCCTATCATTTGGGCATGTGTAGCCTCCTATGAATGCCTGTATAGCCAGAACAGTCTGCATATTTAAAAGTCACCAGACTGAGATAGTCTATTTTTCTGCATATTTGTTCCTTCTGCAGACAATCAGCTCAACAAAGAAGACCAGAAAAATCAGGGTGCTTAGTGTGTATGTGTGGGAGCAAAAATTAGGTCTCTGTTTCATTGCAGGCATGTGTTTATATCTATACATGATTATACCTTTTTAAGTAAATATTTGTTTCTAAAATCTAATTCTGTTGTTATGGATAAAATGAAATAGGAAGCACCTCTACAATAAAAAAGAGCAGTATCATTGGTGGCTGGAGCCATTTCCTCACCCCCCCCCCCCTTAAGTATGCTGTAGATTGTTAGTGGAGGGATGATATGTACCAAATGACCTTCAGACAGTTGGGGCTAAAGTAAATGTTGTAATTCATGCATGTATAAATATATATACACAATGCATGCATGCACTTTGGTGAATGTACATATGATATATATATATATATTTGAGTATATATATGAATATATGACTATATATACATATATGTATATACATATTCATACAAATGCATATACATAAACATATAAAGACAATTAATGAATGGATGTAATGTAAAATATTTGGTTGGAAAGCACTAAGCATTCGGTGGTAGGAATCAGGAATGACTTGATATGGGAGGTCAATCTTGAACTGATTTCTTAAGAAAAAAAAATGATTCTCAGAGATGGAAGTGAGGTGAGAGTATAATCCTACCATTCCTACCATACATTTAGTATGAAGTCAGAGACAGGAGACCGAATGCTGAATGTAAGAAACAACAAAGAAGTCAGTTTGACTCTTCCATTCAGTATAGGAAGGAAACACATTTATCAAGCAAGCACTTACTATGTAATAGGCAGTGTGCTATGTACAAATATCTAATTTTGTCCTCAAAACAACTTGGCAAGGTAGGTGCTGTCATTATCCTCATTTTACAGTTCAGAAACCTGAGGAAAACAAAAGTTGAGTAACTTGCCCAAGGTCATACAACTAGTAAATTTCAGAGGCCAGAATTGAACTGAGGTCTTCCTGACAAATGATTTTATCCACTGAGCTATCTAGTTAGTTGGAAAAGTAGGTTAAAGTCAGCATTTAAATGTTTATTTTTTACATTGTCAGCATTGTTTGACTATTTGGGTCAACATCGTTCCATCCGAGGAAGAAAAGTTTGGAAAAGAGAAAAGCTAATACTTTCTAGGTCTAAAATTGAATGATTTCATAATTATAGGAAATGTGGAAAGACAGAAATTTGTGTAAGTAGAGACAAAAGCAAGTGTAGCACTTTGCATCAGTGATACTATGTTCAATTTCATGGTGATTTGCCTTAAATTTATTTTAATTATAAGGAGAAAATATTAAATAACCTGTAAAACCTGTTGCTTGATCAGCACTGAAAATAGTGGGATGTAGGATAATAATAATAAGAAAATTAATCAATGATCAATGATTTCTTGGTGCGTGCTTTTTCCATTAACTAGTCTATAATCCATCAATTACTTAGGAGCTGGGTTTTCCAGACAAGCAGTAGAGAGTCAATTGAGACACAGAAATGTTGCATTGCCCAAAATCACGCTGATAATAAGCAAAGAACAGAAATGAGATTTAACCACAGATCTTCCTGATTCTAAGCCCAATATTCTATAGACTAAGCTATACTGTCTCTAAGATATTATTAATAGTACTAATGGGTTATATTTATAGATATTCTTAAGTTTTATAAAGCATTTAAAACATGATGGTCAATAATCAAAGACTAGATACATTAAGAGAATTTTGGCAATATGTAATGGGGACCCAACATGGGACCTTAGTTCAACAAAATTGTGCTTGAATACTTTGTTTTGACAACTGTCCAATTATTTTACCAAGATAACAACTTTTAGGACTCACACCAATTGCCTGAGTCCATGAATTGCCCTGTTGGAATTAGTTTTGGTCCTGATTTGATTTCATATTTAGTCATAGGCAAGTCAGTGTTTTACTAACATTCCTTATATCCTTTTCTCTTTGTCATGTGTGTCAAATTTACTTGTTTTTATCAACACATTGCTTTGTCCATAACAATTTTGATATTAGATTTTATCTTCTTAAATTTATAATAAATTAAAATTGGAAAAAGAGGGTTAAAAGAAAAAAAAATGAAAGTAATAAATTAACAGAGTTCCTAAAGAAACATTTTGCTTCTTAGAATGACAGACCATTGCCTTTCCTGAGATTATTTTGTTGTGGGATTGTTAATGCTACAAAGACTCATTCCTGTCAATGTAATTGAATTAAACTTGATGTTCCAAGAGTACAGTCAGACAGACAACAAACTGGGATAACCCAAGGTTGTCTATTGACTTCTCAGAAACTAGATCATTTTTGGGATAGGAGGTAATTTATACCATTGATTTTTGAAATACATCTATAGTTAGCAAATTTCACTTAGGAAGATGGTGTGATACATAAAAATTAGCAAAACATTTTCTATATTAGCCTATCATTACATATCTATTTGTGTGTGTATGACGATTACACTAGTGATACATTTATCTAGAGAAAATGATTTGTGGTTGGACTGGTTAACTTTGAGACAATTGGATTTTCTTTATGACATTAAACTTTCTATCTGATGGACAGATAGACAGACAGATAGACAGATAGATGGATGAATGAATGGATAGATACGTAGATAGATAGATAGATAGATAGATAGATAGATAGATAGATAGATAGATAGATAGATAGACTCTCAAGAACTTTGGATTTTTTCTGTGCAACATGGGAGACCCTGGCACAGGACCAATCAGCATGGCACGCCCACATCAGAAAGGGTGCTGTGCTCTTTGAGCAAAGCCAAATTGAGACAGCATAAAGTAAACATAGGAGGTGCAAATTTGGGGCATCCACCTCAAATATTCACATGGACTATCTTTTTCCCACCTGTGGTAGGGCATTCTGAGTTTCTATTGGTCTGATCAGCCACAGTCAGACCCAATGAAATTCACTTTATCATGGTGATGTCATTTTGGTCCTCTTCAAGAGCAATGGACAACAACCAACCAAACCGACAGATAGATAATATTGTTCAGACCAATAATTGATATAGGCAACACTCTATTAATGAAGAAAATTTATATTGATGAAGACCTGCAGCTGCTCTGCAGTTTACAATCTGAGAAGTAGCAACTTTAAAAGGATATATTATTTGTCCAAAGTCACACAGTTATCATTTATCAGGAGCAGGGATAGAACCCAGCCATTAGTGACTTTGAGTTCAGTACTCCATTCACTATATTTTATTCCCTCTTATTTGTTTACATTAACACTATTTGATGACTTAACTAATTGTAAAAAAGAATCTATTGTTTGAGAAAGAATTTTAAATGCTTCTTCTCAACTTCATTGTATCTGTGAATGGGTACCCTTCTAAGTACGCAGGATCAGTATCTCCATGGCATCCTTGACTACACTTTCTGGCTTACCCCACAACTCTTTGGACCCAGTACCTCAGAAAAAACAAAACAAAACAAAACAAAAGGTATTTGGGACCCTTCTAGAAAACAACTCCCTTAATCAAGCTTCCCACAATGGGCAAGCCCATCAAGGGTAGGAAAGATCTTTAATCACATTAAAATAATTAACAATGCAAATACATACACTGTTTCTAGTTAAAGAAACTCTGGTTTCTGTACTTTACTCCTTGTAAAGACTCTTGATTGATAAAGATAAGATCCTTCAGAGGCACTTGAATATACTAAAATAAAAACAGCAAAAGATCTTATTTTGATTGCCATCACACATGTACTCAGAACAAAATATCTGAACTGATGATCATCCAACCCTCTCTTAAAGAGACTTATTGACAGGAAAATACCAATATACCTAAGAAGGCATTTTCTTTTTTGTTCAACTCTAAATGTCACAAAACTCTTACTTATATTCTTCCTAAGATCGCCTTACTCTAAATTCTAATTATTACTCCTACTACAGTCCTTAGGCCCCCCCAAAAATAAATCTAACCTTTCCCTACAATATAACCCTTAAAGTATTTCAGACAATTATACATTTAGTGCTGAAAGGAATTTCAACAATATCTATTTCAATTCTCTCATCATACAGATGAGAAATTGAAGCCTAGAGGGGTTAAAATGATTTGCCCAAGGTCCCACAGACATACAAAAGAGATGAGATTCAGACCCAGACACTCCAACTCAAAATACAATGATCTCTCCAATGCAGTATTCTGTCTCACAAGATTCCAAGAAAGCTATCATAGCTAAACCTCACTGAACTAAATATTCCCAGTTCCTTCAATATATAGTGATGAAGAGAGAATTTTTTTTAGAAAAAGAATCATTTCAACTCATTTTAAAAAGAACCACATTTCATTTTTAATCCTATTTATTGGTAAAGGATTCTTATGAAAGGAACTGAATTCCCTTTGGACTATGCCTCTGAAAGTAGGTCAACTTGTCATGCCTTCTTTTGAAAAGTTCCTTTTCTTGTCCATGTGTTATACTTCCATGAATGCAACCTGAGATTAAATTTGCCTTTTTTTAGCAATAACATTATACTTCTTATTCTTTTTGAGAGTTAGTGCCATGGAAAATTAGACTGTTATGTGTTTAACAGTATCCTCTTCTTTGTAAGTTGTTGATTTCCCTGAAATTTAAGATACAAAAAAGTGTTATCATTGCTTAGGTTGATTTGTTTCTCCCTATCCCCCTCCTCCATGTTTCCCTCTTTTTCTCCCCTGAATATTTGGCAAATACATAAAGTATTATTAAAGTCCGATTTCAAAATGTGGAACCTGAAAATTGATGTCATTATCATTGAAACTAAGAATCCGGATATCTTTCACCTGAATTCAACAGAAATGTATCGTGTCTGCTATGTATAAGGCAGTTTAGATTGGTAGATAGAACAACTTTAAAACCAGGAAACTTGCGTTTTGATTTGGCTTTTGATATGTATTGGTTGCGACTCAATGCAAAACAATTGATCTCTGAGGCAATTCTATAAGTTGCAGAGATATGTGATATATATGTATATATGTAAAACATATTTAATCACCTGGAACTTCCCTAATCTTAATGACATCAAAGATCTAATTCTTCTTCTTATTCATACTCTTAACCTTTGCTAATAAAAAGAAAAGAACCATAAGAATCATAAAAAGAAAAAATTCATAAACTCATACTGACAGAAATTACAAATTTGAAATATTAGAATCACCTGGGCATTAAGTTCCAAATGAGTTTCATTTCTGTGAAAGCTGAGTGCTACTTATAAATAAGAATATCTTATATTTCTGGCACACTTCATTTTCTCATCACATGCATAATGGTTCAAAGGAGAGTGCTCAGTTCATAACAGACATCAACTGACCAGCAATATTTTCCTAAGAATTTCAGAAGCAATGTAGCATACAGTGGAGAGGTCATTATACTTAAAATCAGGAGAGTCTTATGTTCAAATTCTACCTCAGATACTCATTACCAATGTGATCATGGGTGAGTCATTTTAATTTTCTGTACCTTTTTTTTCTCATCTTTAAAATGAAATTTAAATTTATTTAATTAAAATTAAAAATTAAAAATAAATTAATTAATTTAAAATTACACTTTGTCACTTTGAAGGTGCAATCTTGCACTCTTCATATCATATTTTCGTAGTGTGGTATATTAATATGTATTTTGGCAAGCTGTTTTTACAAAGTAATTCATTTTTAAAATTGAAATTTGAAAATTAAAATTAAAGTGTGAATTTAAAATGGAAATATTAGTCCTAACACTTTACACTTAAGTTGAGAAATTTTCTCATAATTTTTATAATCTCTAAAAAAATTGAGGGGGCACCCTTAGAAATTCTGCAGTAATTTGGAAAAATAGCAGTCTATAGAATTTCTGAGCATGTGAATACATTTGCATTTGTGAATTAGGACCTATTTTATAAATCTTTGAGTTTAGCATAAATGGACATAATGGGTCATCTAATTCAGGCTATATCTAGTTCAGCAATATGTTTGTCATACTAGAAGTGGGAGGAAGAACATCAATGGAAATTCTATCACCCACCTGTCTTACAGTCAAACCTTTGCTTTGTGGCCCACAAACACTATAGAGCACAGTAGTATAAGTCCCTAATCAGGCTCTTAAGCTGCACTAAATTCATCTTTCTCCACTTAGCTTGATCAGTTGGCTCTGAGAAACTTTAACACAGAAAAAGAAACTCCAGATGCAACACTTTTAGTTAAAAAATATAGCCAACTGCTAGAAGTCTGGAGGCTAAAGTTTCCCCTAAAGTTACTTTCCCCCACTCTGGCATTTCCTTTTTTTTTCCAACCAAAAAGCAATCCCTAATTACACAATGACAAATGATATTGGTCTTTCATGCTATCAAGTTAGGGCACAATGAACTAATTACTTCCATAGCTAGATAGCCTGAGATCAGCCTACCATGCACTGAATTCTATAGCCTGGAGACAATTACAGGTGTGAAATTCCGGGGGGGGGGGGTGCAGAATGGAAGAACACCCCTTCACAATGTGTCTTTTTAATGTAATTACTGTCATTTAGTCCACTAGGTCTGGCATTTAGAGCATAAGAGACATATAATCCTTCTGACTCACCTAGACAAAGTCCAGTGGCTTTGTGGAATGCCAGCTTATTTTCTATAACTATAAAGATTTCTTTTACCTCCTATTCTGATATGATGGTTAATGACTATCCCCCGTGTAATCTCATTAATTGCTCAATTTAACTCTTAAAAAAAGGACTGCAGTTAATTTATGTGACACAGGACAGCACTGAATTTGCACCATTTTCCTAACTTCCACTATGACTAAATATTATTTCTTTATAGCTGGAAAACATTAGAAATTTAGGAGCAGGTTTAAATATTAAAAAAAAAATCTCCCCTTTTTCCATTTCAGTTTCCTCTTATATGATAATGAACTGATTGAAGAAGCAGCTGAATGGTATGGTGGATAGAGCAATGCGACTGTTCTTAGGAACTCCTCAGGCATTTAGTAGTTGTGTGACCTTGGGTATATCATTTAACCTCTGCCTTTCTCAATTTCTTTAACTATAAAATGGAGATAATCATAGCAACATTTTTTCCTAGGATTGTGGTGAGGATCAAATGAGATAGTATTTGTAAAGTTCTTAGCACAGTACATGACATATAACAGCTCTTAATAATTAAATAAAAGCTTCCTGATCTTTTCTCATGCTGTAGATCTTGGAATATTAGTGATTTCTATATTGTACTGATAGCAAGAAACTCCCTTTACTAATACATTTAGTTCTTTCTTTGCAATGAATTGGATGTTGCTTGTATTGAACGGATTGGCTGAACTGAGATGTTATGACTTCCTCAGAGTCACATAGGCATATTTATCAGAGGTAGGTATCAGAGATAGATGTTGCTGACTCCTTGGCCAGCTCTCTCTACACCCAATTGCTGCATCTCTAATGATTCAATATTACATATTAAGGCTAAATCTGGATCTAGGACCTCGCCCCTTCTCAGAATGAGTAATTTTGCCTAAAAAACAGGACATCTCAAATTATATGTTAAAAGACTAAAAGAATAGAAAATTATTTTACCTATCTCCTATCTATAACTATCTACTCTAACCTAAGTGAGTCTAGCGTTAATGAAAATTCATTCTCCTATATTGTTTCAATTAAAAATATTTACTTTCAAATTTTAAAGTCCAAATTTTCTTTCCTTTCTACCCCTGTCACCACTGAAAAGAGAAACAATATGATATCAATTATAAAAGCAAAGTCATGAAAATATTTCCATATTAACCATGCTATAAAACACCACCAATAAAAAAAAGCAAGAAACAAAAAGAAAATGAAAAAAATATTTCAACCTGCACTCAGATTTCATAAGTTCTTTCTCTCTAAAAGTAGACAACATTTTTTATCTTGAGTCCTTTGGAATTGTCTTGGATCATTTTATAGATCAGAGTGACTAATTCTTCCACAGTTTATCATCCTTATAATAATGCTTTTACTTTGTATAATGTTCTGTTTCTGCTCACTCCACTTTGCATGGATTCATAAAAGTCTTCCAAGGTTTTTCTGAAACTATTGTGCTCATCATTTCTTATAGCTCAATAGCATTCCAACAAAATCATATACCAGCATTTGTTTAGTCATTCCCAATTGTAGATTGAAAAATATTTTGCATCATCTACAATTATTTTATGATCTAATATATGGCAAATTTTTGTGAAGGTGCCATATACAGCTGAGAAAATATACACTCCTTTCTATTCTCATTCAGATTCTTTTCCCAGAAGTCTATCATATTTAAATTTTCTAGGATTTGATTCATCTCTTTAACTTATTTATTTTTATGGTTAGATTTATCTAGTTTTGAGAGGGAAGAGTTGAGGTTCTTCACTTGTAGAGTTTTGCTTTCTAGTTCCTCTTGTAATTCATTTAACTTTTGCTCTAAGAAATTGGGTGCTATGCCATTTGATACACATGTATTTAATATTTATATTACTTTGTTTTCTATGGTGCCTTTTAGAAAGACATAGTTTTCCTTCTTGCTTATTTTAATTAGAGCTATCTTTTCTTTTACTTTATCTGAAATAATGATTGCTACCCATGTCTTTCTTACTTCAGCTGAAGCATATCAGGTTATATTCTAGCCCACTCTTTACCTCTGTGTGTTATCTCTCTCTTTCAATTGTCTTTCTTGTAAACAATATACAATTGGATTTTGTTTCCTAATCCATTTTGCTTTATGCTTCCATTTATTAGGTGATTTCATCCCATTCACACCTATAGTTATGATTACTAACTGTGCTTTTCCCTCCATCCTATTTTTTTATCTTCTTTTTCTTTTTATCTTGTTTCTTCTCTGCAGTATGTTTTGCTTCTGAACAGTGCCTTCTTTTATCTGTGTAGTACCAATGTAATATTCACAGTGCCTATGGAGACAATGAATATCCTGGCACAATTTTGAATCATGAAATACCACAGACCCTCTACATGGAAGACAGAACCAAAACATTTATTCAGACACCAGAAAGCCAAATCCAATATAGTATCAAAAGTCTGTACGCAATAACGTTGCAGAGAACAACACCAGCTTCAAGCCTTCCTCCTGCTATGCTTCCCACAAACCAACCCCATTAAACAAATCACAAGTAGGATCCCTTAAAAACAAAATTACAAACGCATCCTTTCAGTCACACTAGCCAGCGGCCTACATCCTTCCTAGGTCTGACTAGACTCTGATCAATTTCCTCTCAGCTCTGATTCTCCTCTTCCTACTCCACCTCTTCCTACTCTGTGTGACTTAGACTCATGTGACTCAGGCTTCCTTGTGACTTAACCAGGTTACTCGGACCTATTAATGGATGAGAAAAATCTTCTTATTAAGAAGCAACATTATGCTAAGAATAAGCAAAAATGCAATATCAGTACAATCTGCCCTCCTTTCATTACCCACCATTTCTCTTATCTCCTTACCCTCCTACTTTCCTGTTTAGGCAAGATATAGATATATTTTTATTAATAAAGGAGTATGTGCTCATGCGAATGCACAGATGTATATGTATGTATGTGTATTCCCTCTGAACCAATTTAGATGTGATTGAGGTTCAAGTATTTCCTATTTCCTTTTTCTCCTCCACTGTAAAAACTTTGTTGCACAATTTTTATATGAAATAATTTCCCCAATTATTTTTGTCCTCCTATCTACTCCCAGGGAATACCTCTTTCTTTCTATAACAGTAAGCACGTCAACATACACAGGAGGGCCAACTATCTCAGGTTCCTGGATCTGCTTTTGTGAAATGAAACTTTTGAGAGGTCATCAATCACTTTAATCAAGCACAAGTATCATTCATTTAGTTCAGGGGCAAGAGTTAGCAACCTGAACTTCAGAGAAAATACAGAGAAATCAAAATAAACAAACATGCTTCCAATTGTCTGACATAAGCAATCCATATATATCATAGATCAACAGACAGATACAACTGTCTAAACCATCATATACATACAGAGTTACTAGAGAGGGAAGCAAGAACATCTGGGTTTTCAAAGCTGATGGGTTGCTCAGCGACTTCCCACTGTCTCATCTGGCACACAAAATTTCTTCCAAAAATTAAGCCCCAAAGAAAAACCTCACCTCATAGTCTCTATATGCTTTTTTTTATAGAACCAGAGGGCATTATAACCCTTCAGAACCAGTGCCTCATTAGAAACTTAACAAAAGGACCTTCCTGCAAATCTTCCCAGGCTCATTAATGAGTGGGGAAGATTTTTTTGTAATCACATTTTTCAATCAGAGGCACTTGATTATACTAAAACAAAAAATGCATTATGAATGCACTGGTCCCCAGGATCTTTCACAGCTATTATATGGGCAACTTGTATCTGAATAGGCATTAACACATCTTTAGTAAATACAACACAGTTCAAAGAAGGCCTACACCTTTGTAAGTTTCTAATGGTTCTCAAGGGTTGATGATCTCTGGCTCTAAAAGAACTGTATAAGGTGAGGGTGAGACTTTATTTTGGGACATTCTGACTGGAAGTGTTTTGGTTGGCCCAATGAGACTCTGGGTAGCTGCTAAGGAGCCCCTCAGGTTTGAAAACCCAGATGTTGGTGCTTCCCTCTCTGGTAACTATATATGTATGGTCAGAGAGTTATCTGTTGATCTGTGATATATGTCAGACTGTTTTGAAGTGCTCTCTCTTGATTTTGATTTCTCTGTATTTTCTTTGAGGTTCAGGGTGCTGATTTTTTCCCTAAACTAAATAAATGACACATGTGCTTAATTAAAGTGATTGTTGATCCTTCAAAATTTTAGAAATGAAGAGCTAAGAACCTGTGAAAGAAGGCCCTCCTCTGTATGTCAGGGTACTTACTGCTACATTTTCCTATTCATTTTTTTACAACATTACAAAAATAACTGACTCACTTCCGAAATCTCTATCAAGAATCCTTCTAACTGCCCCATTCATGGTAAAGGTCTTGGAAGTTGCATGAATTACATTCATACAGAAAAGTACAGAGTATAATTTTTGAGTCCCTTATTCTTTCTCTTTCATGTTTACTTTTTTACCCTTCTCTTGAGTTTTATATGTGGGACTCAAATTTTCTATTAAGCTTTGGGTTTTTCATCAGCAATGCTTGAAAGTCCTTTATTTCATTAAATATCTATTTTTTCCCTTGTTGAATTATATGCTCATTGGATAAGTTATACTTAGTTATAATCTCAGACCTTTTGCCTTCTGTAATACCATGTTCCTAGTCTTCCACTCTTTTAACATGGCAGCTGCTAAACCTTATTTGGACCAGGTTATGGCTCTATAATATTTAATGGTTTCTTTCTGGTTGCTTCAAGTATTTTCTTTTGACATTGAGAGCTCTGGAATTTTGCTCTAATATTCCTGGGAGTTTCCATTTTGAGATCCCATTCAGATGGTGGGCTTTGTTTTTTTTTTGGATTTTTTCAATTTCCAATTTACCATCTGTTTCTAGGATATTGAAGTCGTTTTCTTGATAATTTCTTGAAATATTATTGTGAGAAGTAAGAAAGTTCTGTTGTTCACATTCCTAGGAGACAAGGATTGTGACCTAGAGAAACTAATGCCCAGGCCCAAAGAGCTGTGTGAGGAAGGACCTATCAGAAAGGAGAACATTGAGTCACATGGTCAGGGAATGGTATGCTGGGAGATCCGAAATTTGGAAAACAGTGTATGTGGAAGCCCCATCTTCCTGCATGTGTTGTAGTCTTCCTGTAACCTTACTGAGGAGGCTACTCATCCATTCAGGGGGAATGGATATAAAGATTAATAAAGGCTTTGCTGATTGATTCACAACAGGCATTGTTATTTATTTAAGGTGAACATGTTTCTCACCATTGGGGGCTTGTTAAACGGACTCACTTTTAACATTATGTCTAGATTCTTTTTTGATCATGACTTTTAGGTAGTCCAATATTTCTTCAATTACATATCCTTGTTCTATTTTGTAGGTCAGCTCTTTTTCCAATGAGATATTTTATCCTTTCTTCTACTTTTCATTCTTCTAAATTTATTTCTTTATGATACATAGAGTCATTAGTTTCTATTTACCCAATTATAATTTTTAAAGAATGAGTTTCTTCAGTGAACGATTCCATTTCTTTTTCCATTTAGACAATTCTAATTTTAAAGTAGTTATTTTCATTATGCAAATTTTGTTGCTTTTTCCATTTGACAAAATCTCTTATTTAAAGTTTTATTTTCTTCAGTATTTTTGTGTCTCTTTTATCAAGCTATTATTTTTCTTTCCATAATTTTCATACTTTGTTCTACTACTTTGCTTTGAAAAAAAAAATCATTTTTACATCTTCCAGAAATTCTTATTAGAGTTGTATCCAGTTCACTTTTTCCCTTCTTGGCCTTGCTTATGGCTATTTCAATTTCATTGTTTTCTTCTGAGATTGTGTCTTCATCTTGCCTGGTATCAGGTAGTGTTTTATGTTCAAGTTATTTTTGTTGTCATTTGCTCATTTCTCCAGTCTATTTCATGACTTAGAACACTATGTCATAGTTTGTCTCTGCTCATCTTGGGTTGTGGTAGAGAGGTCTGTGATTTTTTCACCCTGTTGTTTTCATAGCTAACTCTAGGCTTCTTTAAGTTTTCAGTGCTTCCAAGGTGGTATAATCTGGGAACAAGTACAAGTAGGGATCTTAGTCTCTTGCAGACTCAAACGTTAGCCCTCCTCTCTGCCATGGGACTGTGTCTAGAGCCCAATGTCTTGCAATTGTAAGTACTTCCTAAAATTCTAAAATTCTGAGAAGTGCTCCTTTCCCTTTTTGAGTACCAGTGCTCTGCTCTGGCCTGGAATTGTGACCCAGAAATGTGTATGAGCAATAGAATTATGAGACAGGCTCCATCCTACATCCTGTGCTGGCACAGAATTTTCTGTTACTTCTTTTCAACCACTTGTCTAATACCTTTACTATCTCTGAACTGAGAACTCTCAAAACTTCAACTGTTACTGTCACAGTCACCTCCATGGTCTACTGCTGGTGTTATGACCATGTACACTTTGAGCCAGGTTCTACCCCAATGTCACAGACCTCTCATTCAGTCCTCTAAGTCGTCTTGAGCTGGAAAACATTTCACTCCAACTATTCGTGACTTATACCACTCTAGAACTATATTTGATCCAGTTTTAAAAAAAAAATTGTTTAGAAGGGAATTCAGGGAGGGTTTGACAGCAATACTCTCTCTGCTCTACCATCTTGGCTACTCCTATGGAGTTTCTTCTATTTAGGGCAATCTTTGGAATACTGAATCCTACTTCCAGAATCTACTGCCTCTTCTTGCTAATTATTTTCCTTGACATCTTTGATTACTCTGTGGTTCTACTGAACATCCTTGCAACTCAAAAGACCAAAACACCATTTTTTGTCTATCAAGTCTCTCCTTAGAAAATCACCTCCTTGAGGGCAGGAATTATTGCAGTTTTAAAAATTGTATCTTTACTACTTAACATTATTTTGGGCATATGTAAGGGTGTTTACATATGAAATCCTCTGTAGACAGTGGCAAAGACTTTTGCAGAGCATACACCTTCCTGTTTTATGGCAAATGGAAGCGAATTCTAACATTCATATATATTTTATTATCAAAGCTCATATGATTTGAAAACATCTGTGGGAGAAATTTCATTGGAGTGGCTTCAATTAAAAGGTCTTAAGAGAGTAGTTTACTTTACTAAATCACATGCTTTCAAAAATAATTAATAGTAGACAAGCACCAACATAGCAACCTTCATATATTCTCTATATCTAGTAAATTGTGTGAGTGGAAAGATATCTTCCACTTAGAACTGTTAGCCTTTATCGAG
Source organism: Bettongia penicillata ogilbyi (assembly GCA_023548195.1). NCBI lineage: Eukaryota > Metazoa > Chordata > Mammalia > Diprotodontia > Potoroidae > Bettongia > Bettongia penicillata. The sequence continues at coordinate 1,087,266 of JAJHZJ010000129.1, read as the reverse complement.
CTAGAATTTGCTATTTTGACTGTGTGCCTATGTGTGTATATGTGTGGCTATATATGAGAGAGATATTCAGGATGAATCAATATTTTTCATGATGGTTTTAATCAACACTATGCCTCATGAAGTTAATTAGTGATCATCTTTCAAAAAAGTGTCAACAGGATGTTGATTTGTGAACTTGTTAATCACTTCTCTCTGCTACAAACAACCTCTCTAAATTTTTCATTATTCATTTTCAAGTGTTGAAAGATGTCACTAATGATGTTGATCGTTGTCTGTGTGAGCAAACATGACTGAAAAGAAAAAAAAATGACAACTTGTCTTTCATATGTGTACATTTATACATATTTTAAAAAGAAGCATCTTTGGATAGTGTCTGAAGATATGATTTTCAAAATTTATTGCCATTGCTCATGATAGGTGGGACACTTGAACTTTAAACAAAGGATTTAGATTATTAATTGTAATCTGATTTTTCCCCCAAATTGCCTATGTCATTTTATCTCTATGTATATTAATGATCTTATTCAAATTTGTTTAATTGTTTTTTAAATTCACTGAGCAATATTTTAGATTTCATAATTCATTAAAATGGTAAAAACAAACTATTTTCAATTATATATATTAACATTATGAATGAGAACAGAGAATCCCTATCAAATTAATGAGGTCCATTACCACTTAATAGAAAATACCTTAACAATGCTACAAGGAAAGACTGAATTGCTTACATTAGGTTTTAATAGAGTTCATTTTTGACAATGCATTTGAGAAGTATAATCTCTTTCAAGCTCATTATAACAAAAGTAAATCAATGTTTCAGTAATGTTCTATGACAGAAAAATTAGTAAATATTAAATATAATTTGCATTTTGTGCTATAAGCATATGCTCAGTTTGCCCTTTCAGTTTCAAAGCTGAAGTTGTCTGCCAAGTATTAGAGGTCATGATGTGGCAGAATGGGAGCTTCCAGACATTTAATGCATTCAAACAATATGAGCTCATTCATGTTTCACTATCTAAAGAACTTGTTCACATTTTTCTCCAATCATCTTGGCAGAGGGACAACTTAAATTGTCTTTCTGAAGTCTTGGTCATGAAAAAAAGGGGAGAAAGATTTCTGATGTTCAACAAAGGCCTCCATCATTGCATTTTGAGCATATCATGTAATATGTCAATGCTTCTTCATGTGCCAAGCACATGGTCTTATCTTACAATTGATATACATTTTAAATTGTCTAGCTTGCCTGTAGCTATTGACTGAGACATAAATCCAATCAGATATGACAAATCACAGGGAAATTGCATCTGTCAAAACTGGCAGCACTGACTTTTTCCTGCAATAACTTTGCTCATTCTGTATAACTACTGAGATATAACAGGGGTGTAGTGAGGTGGGGGTGGGGCATTGCTTTGCATTAAACATTTTCAATGACATGAGATAGTCAAGAGTATTACTAAAACTTCCTTCTTTAGACCCCATAAATTAAGGTTCGGATACTCCTTATATATCATAGAACAAAAAAAACAATAGTACTTGAACCTCAACCCACAAATGCCATTAAATGATGGGACAAAACTATCAATAAAGCAGTTAAATATTAAGATGAAACAGGTTTAATAACCTGATCATTTCATACCAACTCTTCATGGCAACTATGAAAAAATACATAATTTTTCATGTGAAAATGTACAACAAAAATTATTTATCATATTTTAATAACCCTATTTCCTCTATACAACCTATTTTGAGTGCTATTTTTAAATGTTTTATCTGTGTAATAAAACAACAGTGATATAAATTTATAATAGCTGGGGAATTACTTTAAAAAAACTAGAATTAGCCTTAAAGGCATGATTAAAAATTGAACAGATGCAACATTTCACATTTTTCAATAAAGTCCTACTATAGAAACCAGTGTTATAAAGATGAAATATCTAAAATCAGTGAGCATAAGTTGCCTCAAGCTATACATCACTATATTACAATGGACCAATTCTCTTCCTTTCTTTTACTAATATTTTCCCAGATTTTTCCCCTCAGTAAATGACTATCTAGATTCTATATCTTTTGACTATAATGTTCATGTTTATGTTAAAAATAAATGTAGTTTGGATTTGTGTGTGTGTATGTGTATTCTACTCTCTTAACCTCACCTGCAAAAGGATTATTCTCCTCTTTTATTCCTCACTCCTAGAATTTTTCAAATATACTATCAAATTGTAAAATAAAATGGAGAATTGCATTATATTTCATTTTTTCATTCTGATTGTTCTCTGATATTTTATAGAAAAGAGTGATATGTATATGTGTGTGTTTGTGCAGGTATCATTAATAGTATATACATGAGTATAGCTATTGATGAGGGGGGCAGGTAGCACATTGGATAGAATGCTGGGCTTGGAGCCAAGGACAATCGAGTTAAAATTTAGCCTCAGATATTTACTAACTGGGTGACCCTGGGCAAGTCACTCAATCTTGTTTGCCTCAGTTTCCTCATCTGTAAAATGAACTGGAGAAGAATATGGCAAACTATTCTAGTATCTTTGTCAAGAAAACCCCAAATGGAGCCACAAAGTTTGATTGATCAACAGTAATAGCAAAATACATCATTTATCTATGATTTAATACATTAAAACTTGTATAATACTAGAAAATCCTGTTTGTGTATATAATATGTATGTGTATATATGGATGCATATTATATACATGCATACATGCATGTGCGTGTGTGTGTGTGAGTGTATAAGAGCTAGGTGACTCAGTGGACAGAGCACTGGGCTTGGAGTCAGGAATACTTAGATTCCTGAATTCATATCTGGCTTCAGAAATTTACTAGCTATGTGCCCTGGGCAAGTCACTATTAACCCTGTTTGCCTTAGCTCCTCATTCACAAAATGAGCTGGAGAAGAAAATGGCAAACAATTCAAATATATTTGCCAAAAAAAAAACCCGAAAAAACTCCCCAAAAACTAACTCAAATAGGATCACAAAGAGTAGACACAACTGAAATATGTGTACACACATATAAACATATATATACACACATATACACACATTCACATACATGTATACATAAACATATATGTATTTGTTGTTCAGTTATGTAAAGAAAAAACCGAATTCTTCTCTCTCTCTCTCTCTCTCTCTCTCTCTCTCTCTCTCTCTCTCTCTCTCTCTCTCTCTCTCTGTCTTTCTTTCATTGTTGTGTACAACTCTTTGTGACCCCATTTGAAATGTTCTCAGCATAGATAATGGAATGTTTTAGCATTTACTTCTGCAACTTATTTTGCAGATGAGGAAATGGGGCAAACAGAGTTAATAGTGTTCACTCAGAATCATCTAGCTAGTAAATATCAGAGGTTAGATTTGAGTTCAGGAATCTGAGTCTTCTTAATTCTAGGCCCAGCACTTTATCCAATACATGATCCTAACACACTGTCTCTATCTTTGTCTCTCTGTCTCTGCCTCTTTGTCACTCTCTCTATACTTCTACATATACATACATATAAACATATATACATATGATATATACATATGCAAGATGTGCACATGTATATGTGTGTGTATGAGCGTGTACATATATGTATCTATATATGTATATATGTAGGTATGTGGTATGTGTATTTGTCTATCTATCTGTCTGTCTATCTGACTGTCTATCTATCTATCTATCTGTCTGTCTAAACATTTATGGCCTGCTATGTGCCAGGAAAGGAGGAATGGATCTAAAGACTTTACTGCTATTACTATGACTGCAACAACAACTTCTCCTAATACCACCACCACCACCACCACTACCACCGCCACCACCACTACTACTGTTACTACTACTACTACTACTACTACTACTACTACTAAACATTTATATAATGCTTGCTAAGTGCTAGGAATTGTCCTAGTTATTTTAAAATTATCATTTTATTTAATTGTTACTTTCAACCCTGGAAGGTATATGCTATTATTTTCACCATTTTACATATGTGGAAACTGAGACAAAAAAAAAGTTAAATGACTTGCCCAAGGTCACACAGTAAATATCTAATTTGACCAGAGTTCTTTCTGACAACAAACCCAGTGCTCTATGCTTGTTGCCACCTAGCTGACCCTCCCCTCACATAAGATTCTGTATATTTATGTTTATGTGTGCTGGTGTGACACACACAAAAACATTCACATTAATCCTAATGCAACCTTCTTTGTATTTTTAGTACCTGCATTTTTGCTGCAGATTTTATGTCTTTTTAGTGGTACTTATTTATCTTTTACTTATCTTGTGATCAAATTAAATTAATATAAAAATTTTAGGACTTTTTAAGGAAATCCCTAAACAGATCAGAATGGAACATAGATACTTGACTCAGATAATGTAGTTTTCTAGTATAGACCTCAGTCTCATATTCGTTGCACCAAAACTGCACTGAGGTTGTTCTGCTATGCAATCCTACTAAATTTAAGCTATACTATGTGGTTTCTCCTAGCTTTCTTTCTGACCATACATTAAAACCAGTGACAGGTTTGTTTGTAGTTATTTATAGTTTCTTGTTGCCATTATTTTTTTTAGTTGCACAGAACTACAACCTATTAGTTCCAAAATCTAATAACATGACTGATTATCATATCATTATCAGAGAATGATTTATTTATAATTATGATAAGTATAACAGTAGTGATCAGAAGAATACTATGTTATATGGGTTTGAATACTTCCTATGGAGCCAGGCATGTACTTGACCCCTTGCTAAAAGACATTCATGCTACATAAACTCTTGGTTGGCTCTTTTTTTTTTTTCCTATGACTGGGCAGTGATTAATTATTGAGACTCAAAGAACTGCCCATATGATAGACTATAAGATCTATAAAGAAGCAGCATTAGCCCTTCTTTCTTTCCCATTCTCACTCCAATGGCCATGGCAACTATAATAACATAGCAGTTATAAAATATCCTTCACTAGATAAGCTTGCAAAGCTACATTTCAAGTCTCTGGCTTTGTTTTATGGATTATTATTCTTTTACTGAGTTCAGGAAACTGATAAGGAATCCTGCGTAGAAGCTTTCGGCTTTGGCTGCTACCTCTACATTTTGATAGCTTAGAATTACTAACATGGTACTAAGGAGTTGTTTTTAACAATTGCATTATTTCTAGAAAAAAAGATGCCAACAAATCAGGGAATGATAAAGCTAAAAAAGATTAGGAATGCTCAACCCATAATCTAGTTGTCAGAAAATGAAGAATTTGTGATTTTTTGTGATATTTAGATAATGAGGATCCAAAGTATAAGTGAAATGTTTGTTTAGCAGTTCTACAAATTTGACAACTACCCTTGGGAGAGTTATAAATAAGTATGATGGATTTATTAAAAAATAAATTTTATTTTATTTTTAATTTATTAAATAAAATAGTCATTCTGATAACATAGTAGAATAAAAACAAAAGATTGCAAAGGAAACTGTAAATCTATTTTATACAACTTGCTGTTCCTCTAAATATAATAAATTAATCATGTAAATATCTTCTTTTCCCTTTTTTCTCCCCTTGGCCTAGAGATGGCTACCAACACTCACATGCACACGCACAAGCACACACACACACACACACACACACGCACACACATATGCGCGCGCGCGCGCACACACAGACACACTTGTAAAATGATTCTATAGGTACTTCAATTTAAAAGTCCCTTCTTTGGATAAAGACAACATCTTCCTTCATTTGTCCTTTGTAGTTAATTTGGAAATTTATAATATTCAAAATGACTTATTTGCTCAAAGTTATTCTAAAACAACATTGCCATTACCAGATAGAATGTTAGCTTACTTCTGTTTTGTTTTTAATTTCATCTTAATCATACTTATGAGTCTTTTATTTTTTAAGTATTTTCTTTGTGATCAAGAAAATATAGAGTTTGATCTATACCTGACACCTACATTTTATATCAATGAATTTTACTATTAGAAATGAAATTATTCTATTTAATGGGAGACCCTAGATATGAGTCATGTAGCAGCTCTTAGAGATTTTTCCTGGATTTTCCACCCTTCACAGGCATAATGAGCCAGACTGGTTCTAACCCCTTCTCTCTCTCTCTACCTTCCTTCCTTGAAACGAGGCTCCTTCAGGACTGAACCTAGTCAATGTATGTAATGAGCTGGAGCCTATTTGGGGAGGGAATCATGGGTAACATCATGGCTAACGCAGGCAATAATGCTGCCTTATGAAGTAGATTTTTAATTTTATCTCTGCCTCCTGCTTCCATATTTTCCAAACTATTGTCCTTATAGCTAGTGGTGATATTCCTAAAGTATACTTGCAATCATATCAATCCTCTTGTCCTACAAAGCTCCAAAGACTTATTTTCTCTATTATAAAGTGTAAACTCTTCTGTTTAAAGCCCTTCACAATCTATTACCAGCTCACCTTTCCAGATTTACTGCGTTACTTTTTTCCTTAAGAGCTCTCGATTCCAGACATATTAGCCTCCTTGTCATTCTCTTATTTCCACATCTTTGTACAGATTTTCTCCCATGCCTAGAATGTAGGCATGGGAGAAAATCCTCCTTACTTCTGCCTCTTACATTTTATTTTCTTCAAACCTCATTTTAAGTACCATAAAGTATCTGAAGTCTTTCCTAATTTATGCAACTATTACTGCTTATCACCATAACTCTCACCAATATAATGTGCATACATACAGGCATACTTATAAACATATAAGTAAACTACATGCACATCCATATCCATATGTGTTTGTATATATAGCATGTATGATTATTTTTATAGCTATAGTTTATACAGTATAGACATATCTATGTCCAAAGCTAATATATATGTATAGTATAAACATAACTATGTATCTATAGTTGATAGATAATTTGCGCAAGATGCTTCCATTGATTGAATGCATTGTGTAGGCAATGCTTGTGTTTGTTTTTGAATTTCACTGACTCGCAATGTACCTAGGTTATAGATAGAGCTGATTAATAAAAGTTAATTGATTGCTTTGATGGACTGAAGCTAGTTTATATGGACTTAAGGAGTGCACCCATGGTCAAGAATTGAAGCAGCAAATGTAGATTATTCTTTCTAAAATTTAGAAGTGAATGGTAAGCAGGACAAAGGGGAAACCTAAAGATCTTTAAAGGCTAAAGGGGTAGGGCCTAGAAGTCAAGATTAAAAGTTTATGAGAGAAAGGATACTTGATAGAACAAAGTCTCAGAGAAGATAGAAGGCGAAAGCATCAAAGGTACAAACAGCAACTTTTAGGATCAAAGTTTAACAAAGATCCTACATTGAAACTTGTGGATTCTTGATGACAGTCATGAAACATTTCATGTACTTATGCTTAAATATTGTATGTATGGAGTTTGGGAAGACCTGAATTCAAAATCTGTTTTACCTTTCCTGACACAAGTATTGAACTTAGATTTGTTTAATCTTTCAGTCCCTCAGGCAATTGTCTAAAACTACTTAGAGTAGGTACTGGGTTGCATTAATAGAGGGGATTTCTTTCTTAAGGAAAGGAGGAAGCTTTCTTTCTTAATGAAATAATAGATCTTTCCTCCCACTCACACCCCCAAAATTACAAACTTAATGCTAAGTTTCAATGAGCAGAGCACAAGATATTTTTTAAAACTGACCACTAAATAGAATGCAAGAACCAGCAACATTTATGTATTTATTTCATACCATCTCTGATCTCTGACAGTATTTCTTGGTGCCTTTTTGCAAAGTACAATTCCTTGTTATCGTTTAGGTTTTATTTTGATGTATCTTTGTCTTTAAACATCAACCCACAGAACAATCTCTGTCCTTTTTAATGATGTTTGAGATAATTACGTGTTATGCTTCAATTGAACTTGCTATTTAATGATCTTTTGATTACTGATCCATCATTGTATCATCTATCAAATTACTTTGACCTGTTGTTCATTAACACAGTGTCTTATTTACTCAGATTAATCTGAATACAGTCAGGTGAAAGGAAATGAAGCATATTTCATAGATGAGGATTAGGATTTTCAGGAAATTGACTGCTGGCAGGCTACTTGCACCAGAGCTTTTAGGAGAGGAGGGAATTTGACTTTTATATGTCTAGTGCCACTGACAATTCCAGTGGTACATTTGGGTCACAGCAACCTAGGCATGCACCCGATCTGTATTTCTTCCTTTCAAAACATTGCTATTTTCTTAAAATTGTAGAGGAAGCGCGACCACCTAAACCAGTGGATATAAATGTCTCTCATTTTGTTCCCTTTACGCAATATTCCATCTCCTATCTTCATGTTTTGTAGAAGATGGTTCTCCATAGTTGGAATTTACTCTGTCCTTATTTCTGCCACTTTGACTTCTTACCTTTCTTCAATGTCCATCTCAAGCACTACCTCCTACATAAGGCCTTTACTGATACACTCATGAGTCTCTAACAACCCCATACTTCCCTTCTCTCCCTCTATCTGCGTATATGGTATCATATATTTACCTGTGGGCTCTTTGTCCAAAGGAATATAAATTTTGGTCACAAATCTCACACGATATCTTGGGATTCAGAGACTAGATTTCTTTCTTAAAGACCATGCCTTAAACACAAATCATTCTGGCTCTCATTGACTGGCCAATAAGTCCTAGCCCAAGTCTCACTTGGTCATTGTTTGGGCCATGATGGCTAAGAGTGGATGTAAATAGCAATTATTTCTGTTTTGGCCAGAAACCCTGAGCATCTTCTCCCAGACTGATTTATTTTTGATGAGGTGAAAGGCCATTTTTTGGCCTCATTTCTTAAGTAACCTTAATTACTCAATGAGTATTGTTTCAGTCAAACTGAGACCTGGGAAAGACCTTAACTTAAAGTCATGGCCGCCCATTGCACCCTGAGCCATCTCCAGTCATCCTGATCTATATCTTGCCACTGTATCCAGGTGGCTCTAGAGGACAGTGAGGCTGGTGACTTTGGACAGCTCTCCCTCACTTAAATACAGTTCACCGGCAAGTCCTGGCACCATCTTCCTCATGTAATGATCCTCTTCATGAGTGAAGGACAAACAACATCTTCCAATTTATTTGGTACAGTTTTCATTTTTAATTGTCTTAATACATAAATCCCCTCAATAGGTTATTTGTTTTTTATCTTTATGTTTCCAGTGCCTAAAACAATTTCAGGAATATGACAGGGGCTTAACAAATGCTTATTAATTGTTTGGTGTGAGTGCTCTGTCTAGGGGCTTATCAACAAACTGGCTGACTCTTCCCAGTAGGCTGGTTCTGAGACCTTGACCTAGTTTGAACCTGCCCATTTTAGTCATGACAGCCACTCAGCAAACAATTAGTAAGTGCCAGGAATTAGTCTGATGTGGTTATGGTTCATTCTCTGCTTATTCTGAACGTAGGTTTTACTTTAGGCTAGATTATTACCATGGTTAAAACAACATGAAAAAGAGGGTTTTATAACTTCATATGTTGGCATCAAGAGTTTGTGTAGGGCCACAACCACACCCTCACTAGAATTCTAAAAATCAGGGATTAAAAAGAGAGAGAGAGAGAGAGAGAGAGAGAGAGAGAGAGAGAGAGAGAGAGAGAGAGAGAGAGGGAGGGAGGGAGGGAGAGAGAGAGGGAGGGAGGGAGAGAGAGAGAAAGGGAGAGAGAGAGAGAGAGAGAGAATTTCTGAATAGAAGGGAGGCAAAGGCAGAGCATCAAATACAATTATTCAAGAGAAGAACAGATCATGAGATGGGTCAGAGAAAAACAAATTTGGCCAGCTTATGGGAGTGGCATAAGGAATTCAAGTATTGGGAAGGAAGGAGGGACTAGGAAAGAAAAGTCAAGCAAATGGGATTAGAGATATAAAAAGACACTCTCTTACATTTATTGACATTAGATGTGATGACCCATCACATGCTGTGACTACAGCATTACAAATTAAAACATTCTTTTAGCAGTTCATTCCTTCTATTCTATTAAATCAAGTTGTAGAAAATATATCATTACAGACCTGGGAACTTATATGTTCTGTCCCCTGTAAAAGAATTGTAATGGGGTTCCATTTAATTTAAAAATGTCCAATAAGAGGAATAACTAAACTTCATGGGGATAGAGACTGGACTTGTGATTTCTTTAGTATAGGAAATTTCAATAAATGAAATCCATTCTATTAATGTTTGTCTCCACAACCACTAATTACAAAGAGGTGCCAAGACCAGAGCCCTGAGAGATTTAATGGCTTATCCAGAGACACATGTCTAAACACTATGCCCCTACCTGACATATGTTATATATTAAGGTTTGCAAAGTGCTTTATATTAAAAACAAAAACAAAAACTCTTCAGAGACTCACAAAAAGTCTGTGAGGTAACTATGAGAGTTACTATCCTCATTTAATGGATGAAAAAAATGAGGTTTAATAAGTTTTAGATATTTGCCCATGGTTATGTAGCTATTAAATAACAGATGCTGGTTTCAAATCCAGTTTTTAGATGGCATAGTGTATAGAATACTAAACCTGGAAATAGTAAGAGTTGAGTTCAAATCCTGCCTCAAACACATAACTAGCTTTGAGATCCTAGGCAAGTCACTTAATCTCTCTCAGTCAGAGTTTCATCATTATAAAATGAAGGTAATAACACCATGTAGCTCATAAGATTGAATGTAACAACATATAAAGCACTTTGTGAAGCTTAAAGCTCTATAAATGCTAGCTATCATATTATTTTTTACTTCAAGTCCAGCATTTTGTCATATATTCTCTGCTGCTTCTTATACATCTGATGGTTGTACTGTCATTACTTCTATAGAAAAATATGTATTCTCTGGATAGTATTCTGGAGGAAAGAAATACAGAGAAATTTTTAATGATAAAATGTAACCTTTATTCTGAATTTATATACATATATGTGTATATGTGTATATATCTATATCATTTTGCATGAATACGTGCATTTTTATGTATATATACTTATATATACATATATATACACACACATGAAATTTGATCAGTCTTTCAATAATGTCAGAGTAAATTACTAAATTACTACTCAGGAATAACTGAAAAGTAAAAAAAAAATGTATATATTCTTGAGCACTCGAAGGAAGCCAATCGGTATACAAAACAGTGTCATTCTAAGATACAAATATTTCAGTTTAAAGTCAAGAAAAGCCTGCTCTTTAGGAAGGAAGCAAGTCATAAAAAAGGATTTGAGATCATGAGATGCATCCTTAGGCAAGCTGGCTATTCATAAATAATGCCACCTTTTAACATGCCCAGATGTACCTTGAAAAAATACTTAAAGGATAAGAGAATTCAGCACATTTTCTTCCCAATTATTTTTGAAGGGATTTTGACAAATGTTTTTCTTTGGGAGAAATGGCAGACTGTCTATTTTATTTTATTTTTATGGGACTTTTATTTTTATCTTTTCATGGGAGGCAAATGGCAGTCTTATGATAAGGGTATGTTGTATAACACAATTTCAATTTATGCAGTTTTTGATGGAGTTCTCTTTAATCTGTCAGGAGTTGTACATTTCTTTTTCAAAAAAGATGAATTTAGGGTTACATATTGAATAAATTCTATTTGGACAGTCTTTAAAAAAATTGATGTCATTGGTTTATGGAAGAACTTGAAACAGAAAACAGCCATGAACATGAAATTCTTAAAAGGTTTTCTCAAACATGATGCATCTATAGAAGCAATATGCTACAGAATAAAGCATGTAGGATTCATAATAGGGAAGACATAAGCCCAAATTTTGCCTCTCAAATTAATTGTTGAGGGACTATGGGGAGGTAACAATTTGTTTCTTTCATTTTTTATCACCTATAAATTGGGGTTAGTGTTATCCACAGTACTTAAATCACCATGTTTTGTAAATTTCAAATGATATATATATATAAATTCTTCTCCAACTTTTAAAAAATATATATATCATATTTTTTTCTTTGTTTTCTTTCTTATCCAGTGTTTCTTTGGTAAATTAGTGAATGTTTACTAAAACTTTTAGATACATTGCTTTTTCAATTGCATGCAAAAGGATATTTAAAATTCATTTTTAAAATTATGAATTTCAATACTAAAACATTTACAAAATCAACTGCCACTGGAAATGAGTGTCTTTGGTTTATTGATGCTGAGGTAGGGAACAGCCTCTTGAAGATTTCATATATATGACTTGGGGTGATAATCCCTCACAATTGAAATACATTGACTTTATTTTGATTCCTAGTGATTTCTATAACAGCTTCCTAAAGGAGCACCATCGGTTAAGGTAATTATCTCACTTTTATGTAAGAATTTGACTGGTTTTCATAAAGACTTACATGTGAAAATGAAGAAAATGGCCTCTAAGAAGCAGGTGTCTCTGATCAAGAAGTCATGATCTTCCAAAGATCCCAGCTTTTGGGATAATGTCTCACTACTTGACAAAAACTGCTGGGAAAACTCAAAAACAATGGGATACAAACTAGGTATCAACCAGCATCTTACACCTTATACCAGCTTAAAGTCAAAATGGATGCATTATTTAGACATAAAAGGTGACACTATAAGCAAATTAGGAGAGCAAGAAATAGTCTACCTATAGTATCTAGTGAAGGGAAGTATTCATGACCAAACAAAAGATAGAGAGCATTACAAAATGTAAAATAGATAGTTTTGATTATATTAAATTTTAAACAATCTTTTGTATGAACAAAACCCATGCAGCAAACATTGGTTCAGCTTTCCTTTTTTTTTTAATATAAATTTATTTATTTAACTTTTTACATTAATTTTTACAAAATTTTGGGTTCCAAGTTTTCTCCCCATTTGTCCCCTCCCCCCACCCCAAAACACTGAGCATTCTAATTTTCCCTATCACCAATCTGCCCTCTCTTCAACCATCCCTCCCTTCTCTTGTCCCCATCTTCTCTTTTGTCCTGTAGAGCCAGATGACTTTCTATTCCCCAACTGTATTTCTTATTTCCTAGTAGCAAGAACAATACTAAACAGTTGTTCCTAAAACTTTGAGTTCCAAATTCTCCCCATCCCTCCCTCCTCATCCATTCCCTTTGAGAAGGCAGGCAATTCAATATAGGCCATATCTGTGTAGTTTTGCAAATGACTTCGATAATAGTTGTGTTGTGTAAGACTAACTCTATTTCCCTCCATCCTATCCTGCCCCCCATTGTTTCTATTCTGTCTTTTGATCCTCCCCGAGTGCTGACTTCAAATTGCTCCCTCCTCCCATTGCCCTCCCTTCCATCATCCCCCCCCACCCTGCTTATCTCCTTCTCCCCCACTTTTCTGTATTGTAAGATAGGTTTTCATACCAAAATGAGTGTGCATTTTATTCCTTCCTTTAGTCGAATGTGATGAGGGTAAACCATGTTTTTTTCTCATCTCTCCTTTTTCCCTCCACTAAAAATCTCCTGCTTGCCTCTTGAATGAGAAATAATTTACCCTATTCCATTTCACCCTCTCTCATCCCACTACATTTCTCTCTCACCATTTACCTTAATTTCTTTTAAGAAATGGTCCCATCCTATTCAATTTACTCTTTGCTCTCTGTCTCTGTATGCGCGTGCATGTGTGTACGTGTGTGTTTGTGTGGGTGTGTGCATGTGTGTGTGTGTATGTGTGTGTGGTCCCACCAACTACCCATATACTGAAAAGTTTTAGGAGTTACAAATATTGTCTTTCCATGTAGGAATGTAAACAATTCACCTTTGGTAAGTCCCTTTTGACTTCTCTTTGCTGTTTACTTTTTCCTGCTTCTTCTCATTCTTGTGTTTGAAAGTCAAATTTTCTTTTCAGCTCTGGTCTTTTCATCAAGAATGCTTGAAAGTCCTCTGTTTCAGTGAAAAGCCATATTTTCCCCTGAAGTATTATACTCAGTTTTGCTGGGTAGGTGATTCTTGGTTTGAGTCCTAGTTCCTTTGACTTCTGGAATATCCTATTTCACGCCCTTCGATCCCTTAATGTAGAAGCTGCTAGATCTTGAGTTATCCTGATTGTATTTCCATAATACTAGAATTGTTTCTTTCTAGCTGCTTGCAAGATTTTCTCCTTGAGATGGGAATTCTGGAATTTGGCCACAATGTTCCTAGGAGTTTCTCTTTTTGGATCTCTTTCAGGTGGTGATCGATGGATTCCTTCAATACTTATTTTGCCTCTGGTTCTAGAATCTTAGGGCAGTTTTCCTTGATAATTTCATGAAAGATGATGTCTAGGCTCTTTTTCTGACCATGGCTTTCAGGTAGTCCCATAATTTTTAAATTGTCTCTTCTGGATCTATTTTCCAGGTCAGTTGTTTTTCCCATGAGATAGTTCACATTCTCTTCCATTTTTTCATTCTTTTGGTTTTGTTTTGTGATTTCTTGGTTTCTCAGAAAGTCATTAGCCTCCATCTGTTCCATTCTAATCTTGAGAGAACTATTTTCTTCAGTGAGCTTTTGAACCTCTTTTTCCATTTGGCTCATTCTGCTTTTGAAAGCATTCTTCTCCACATTGACTTTTTGAACCTCTTTTGCCAATTGAGTGAGCCTATTTTTCAAGGTGTTATTTTCTTCAGCATTTTTTTGGGTCTCCTTTACCAAGGTATTGACCCGTTTTTCATGTTTTTCTTGCATCTCTCTCATTTCTCTTCCCAGTTTTTCCTCCACCTGTCTAAGTTGATTTTCAAAATCCTTTTTGAGCTCTTCCATGACCTGAGCCCACCGGACATCTACCTTGGATGTCTGGGATACAGAGGCCCCGACCTCCACATCTTTCCCTGATGGTAAGAATTGTTCCTTGTCATCAGAAATGAAAGGCAGGAACATCTCTCCCCCAAGAAAGTAGCTTTCTATGGTCTTATTTTTCTTCCCTTTTCTGGGCATTTCCCTAGCCAGTCACTTGAGTTCTGAGATTCCCCTGCACCCCTGCCTAGATCAGCCCAGCTAGTGGTTGGGGTCTGAGATTCAAATGTTGCTCCACAGCATCAGGGCTTTCAGTGGTGGGTGCAACTGCTATTCAATGTGCCCTTAAGTTCTGGTGCTCAGGTAGGGGCAAGGCCACCTCCCAGGCTTATTTACCTCAAGGGGTTTATGCAGAGACTTTCAGTAATGGAGTGGAGCTCCTGTCTGCTTGGGAAATCTGGGTCTGCTGCTGTTTCTGCCTCTGTTCCTGCCTCCCGAGGGGGCCCGAGCCACAGAGACACCCTGCTCCCCTCTTGGCCAGCCCAGAAGTCTCTCTCACTGACCTGTAGTGCCTGTGGGTGAAGGGATCTTCCCTGCTGCTGGAGATTCCGTCCCTGAAGCCTGCTCGGATCTGCTCCTCTGGGACTGCGTGGCCAGGGCAGTGCAGGGGTGGGCTCTGCTGTCCAGAGTGCAACGGACCCCTGGGGATGGCTTTCCAGGGCTCTCTGGAACGGAAATCTCTTCCACTGTGTTTCTGCGCAGCTTGTACTGCTCCAGAATTTGCGGGGAGTTCTTTTTACAGGAAATTTATGGGTTGTGGGTTCAGAGCTAGCTTACGTGAGTCTTTCTGCTCCACCATCTTGGCTCCTCCCAGCTTTCCTTTTTGAAGGAAAGCTGAAAACTGGGAAGTAGCCTTTGCATCAAGAGTCTCTGATAAAGGTCATTTCTCAAATATATAGAGAACTGATTCAAATTTATAAGAAAACAAACCATTCTCCAATTGATCAATGGTCAAAACAGGCAATTTTCAGATGAAGAAATCAAATCTATCTATGGACATATGAAAATGTGCTCTAAATCACTTTTGATTAGAGAAATGCAAATTACAACAACTCTGAGATACTACTTCACGTTAGTAATGACTGGAAAATTTGACAAAAAAAGGAAAATGATAAATGTTGGAGAAGATACAGGAAAATTAGTACAATAATGCACTGTTGATAGAATTGTGAACAGATTTAAATATTTTGGAGATCAATTTGGGTTTAAGTCCAAAGGATAGCCAAATTATGCATGCCCTTTGATCCAGCAATACCAGTGCTAGATCTGTATCCCAAAGGGATCATTAAAAAGGGAAAAATGAACTGCATGTGCAAAAAATGCTTATAGCAGCCCTTTTTGTGGTGGAAAAACATTGACACTGAGGGGATGCCCATGAATTGGAGAATGACTGAACAAGTTATGGTATATGAATGTAATGGAACACTATTATGCAATAAGAAATGAAGAACAGGCAAATTTCAGAAAAAAAAATACCTTTGAAAATATTGTATGAACTGATGCAAAGTACAATGAGTAGAACCAGGAAAATATTACACATAGTATCAGTAACATTGTGATGATCAATTATGAATGACTCAACTCTTCTCAGCAACACAATGATTCATGAGAAATACAAGGGATTCAGGGAAGAAAATGGTAGCCACATTCCGATAAAGAACCAACAGACTCTGAATGCAGATTGAGGCATACTTTTTTTCAGGAATTTTTTTTTCTTTTTTGTGGTTTTTATCCTTTTGATCTTTTTCTTTCACAACTGTGACTAATATGAAATGTTTGACATGACAACACATGTATAACCTACATAAAATTTCCTACCGTTTTCAGAATAGGGGAAGAGAGGAGGGATTTAAAAAGATAAATTTGGAACTCAAAATATTGTAAAAAAGGAATGACATAAATTGCCTTGACATGTTTGGGAAGAAAAATAAAATACTACTTGAAAAAAAGTCATACCCCCTCCATTTGTCCGGAAGGAGAAGAGAATAAAGGGAAAAATGGCTTGTAAATAATAAGAGCTAATCATCAAATAATAGGCTCTTCCTGAAGGGAGTGGAAATTATCCTTGTGAAGAGGAAATAGTCATCCTAGAAGGAGTTCTATCTACAAACCATTCCAGAAAATATAATATGATCACAGATTTAGAGATATAAGGGGACTTGAAATATACATTATTTACTATCCTCAAGGTTATTTAACTTATAATCAGATGCCCTATGCAAAAAAAATGCAGGATAAGGGGAGTATTCATGATTAGTGTTACCCTGGTAAAGGAATTTTGAGGCTATTATTTTTTTTTTTACTTTACCACCACCACCACCACCACTACTACTACTATTACTACTACTACTACTACTACTACTACTACTACTACTACTACTACTACTACTACTACTACTACTATTTTATATTAGTAAAAGAGATGGAGATATAGTGAGAAGAAAGGGGAACAAGATATAGCACTAGGCATATTTTCTGCTCCCCATGAGCTCTCAAAACTCCATAATATAAGAATTATACAAAAGAAGTAAAGCAATTGCTGCTCTCTATGAAAGCCAAGGTAACAAGAAGTTTACTGAGGTAATGAACTAATGAATTAATAGCAGAGATAGAGAATTTTCAATCCATAATCAGTGTTGGATGGAAATCTTGCTAAAGGTAAAAAGAGATATAGTTCATAATTAGAAATAGGGACTTTAAATGTGAGTGTAAACTGCAGAGTGTAATATTTAGAAAGATGATTACTTCAGAGACAGGGCTGTGCCTCCATAAATAACAGATCATTTCAGGACAAGGAGAATAAGAATTTCTGTGGGCAATTGACAACCAGATATGTAGTGGGCCATGGATCTTGCAAGATTTCATGGAAAAAAATGGAAAGAAAAGGATCATGGGTAGGGAAGGGGGATAGAATGAATCACAATAAGGACAAAATTGTCTTTTTTAAAACTTATTTATTTATTTTTCAGTTTTCAACATTCGTTTCCACAAGATTTTGAGTTTCAAATTTTCAACTCATCTCTCCTCTCCTCCCACCCCAAGATACCATGGATTCTGATTACTCCTTCCTCCAATCTGCCTTCCCTTCTATCACATACCTCCCTTCCCTCATCCCCATCTTCTCTCTTTCCATGTAGGGCAAGATAGATTTCTGTACCCCATTACCTATATTTCTTATTTCCCAGTTGCATGAAAAAAATTTTCTTAACATTTGTTCCTAAAACTGAGTTCCAATTTCTCTCCCTCCTCACCCACCACCATTAAGAAGTCAAACAATTCAATATCAGGTAAATATGCATAGTTATGCAAAAGACTTTCATAATAATCATGTAGGAAAAGACTAACTATATTTCCCTCTATCCTATTCTGCACCCCATTTATTTTATTCTGTCTTTTGACCTTGTACCTCTCTGAAAGTATTTGCTTCTAATTACTCCCTCCTCCCATTTGCCCTCCCCTCTATCATTCCCCCCACAGATCAATTCTCCTCTTCTCCCCCACTTTTCTGTAGTGTAAGATAGATTTTTGTACCAAATTGAGTGTGCATGTTATTCCCTCCTTAAATGAAATGCGATGAGAGTAAGTTTTACTTTTTCCCCCTCCATTGAAAAAGCTTTTTTTGCCTTTTATGAGACATAATTTGCCCCATTCCATTTCTCCCTTTCTCCTCACATTATATTTATCACTCACCCTTAATTTTATTTTTTTAGATATCATTCCTTCTTATTCAGCTCACTCTGTGTCCTCTGTCTACATGTATATAATCACTTTCACTACTCAAATACTGAGAAAAATCTCAAGAGTTACAAGTATTGTCTTTCCATGTAGGAATGTAAACAGTTCAACTTTAGAAAGTCCCTTGTGATTTCTCTTTCCTGTTTACTTTTTCATTCTTCTCTTGACTCTTGCATTTGAAAGTCAAATTTTCTATTCAACTCTGTTCTTTTCATCAATAATGCTTGAAAGTTCTCTATTTCATTGAATGAGCAGTTTTTCTCCTGAAGTATTATACTCAGTTTTGCTGGGTAGGTGATTCTTGGTTTAAATCCTAGTTCCTTTAACTTCTGGAATATCATATTTCAAGCCTTGCAATTCCTTAATGTAGAAGCTGCTATATCGTGTGTTATCCTGATTGTGTTTCCACAATACTGGAATTGTTTCTTTCTGGCTGCTTGCAATATTTTCTCCTTGACCTGGAACCTTTGGAATTTGGCTATAATATTCCTAGGAGTTTATCTTTTCATATCTCTTTCAAGAGGTGATCAGTGGAGCTTTCAATATTTATTTTGCCCTCTGGATCGAGAATATCAGGTCAGTTTTCTTTGATAATTTCATGAAACATGATGTCTAATCTCTTTTTTTGATCTTGACTTTAAGGTAGTCTCATAGTTTTTAAATTATCTCTTCTGGATCTATTTTCAAGGTCAGTTTGTTTTTTCATTGAGATATTTCACATTGTCTTCAATTTTTTTCATTCTTTTGGTTTTGTTTTGTAATTTCTTAGTTTCTCATAAGGTCATTAACTTCTATCTGCTCCATTCTAATTTTTAAAGAACTATTTTCTTCAGTGAGCTTTTGAATCTCCTTTTCCATTTCGCTAATTCTGCTTTTTTAAACCATTCTTCTCCTCATTGGCTTTTTGGACTTCTTTGGCTATTTGGGCTAGTATATTTTTAAAAGTGTTATATTCTTCAGCATTTTTTTGAGTCTCCTTGCTTTTCATGATGTTCTTGCATCATTCTCATTTCTCTTCCCAATTTTTCCTCCACCTTGTTTACTTGATTTTCAAAATCTTTTTTGAGGTCTTCCATTCCCTGAGATCACTGCACTTTTTAGGAGATGGTAGATGTAGAACTCTTGATTTTTATATTTTTCTCTGATGGTATGTTTTGTTCTCCCTCATCTGAAAGGATGGAAGAAAATGTATTTTTGCCAAGAAAATAACTTTTTGTAGTCACTTTTTTCCCTTTTTGGGACATTTTCACATCCAGTTATTTGACTTTTGAGTCCTTTGTCAGGTGAAGAGTATACTCTAGGGATATGTAAGTTCTCAGTTCCTCCAAGGTGGCACAACCAAGGGAAAGGAGTTTACTCCTCTCCTGGCCTGTACTCCAGTCTGGGAGAAAACACAAGTTATTCTGCCCATGATCTCCTAGTAGGAATCCCTCTCCACAGTCACCACCAACTCCACCAACTCAGCACTCCTCTTTATCCAGGACCACCACTCTGAATTGTGATTCATTTCAGCTACACAATTCCCCCAGGGTCTTTAGGCAGAGGGCTCCAAAAACGGGTGCTAGCACAGCAGTGGCTGCTGCTGCCTTGGAGCCAGAGCTAGAGATGGACCCTGTTCCCTTCTCGCCCAGGTGAAAGAGCTTTCTCACTGACTTGAATCTCTTTGGTGTTTGCAGGTTCAGAAATCTGGAAACCACAGCTGTTACCCACGATTCGGCATTGTGCTGCCATGTGGACAAGGCTAGGCTGTTCTCTGCTCCAAGCCAGGTGTGATAGACCTTACCTGTCAGCCTTCCAGGCTATCTAGGACTAGAAATCTCTTTCACATTGTCATTTTGTGACTTCTGCTACTCTAGAATTTGTTTAGAGTCATTTTTATATGTGTTTTATAGGCTATATTGGTAGAACTAGAGTATGTCCTTCCTTCTACTCTACCATCTTGACTCCACCTCCAGGACAAAATTTCTTAAGGTATAAGGTTGTCAAACATTGGGAGTGCATCTATCCATGTTTGGAAAGCACTAGGTTGGAAAATCCTTCTATTCATTAATGTTAAAGCTGCCTACCTTTTACTGACACTGCTAACACATTTAACTTATTTCAGTTGCAATTATTTTGGTTATTATGCCTATGTAGCAATTTTTTTACTCCTTTTCTGTTTGGGTGATAAAAACATTAAAAGGAACCTAGAAGTACAGTCCTTGAGGAAAATTTCTGGACAAATTTCCTATGATATATATATAAAATTAAATCTAAATTAACATTGAAATAAAGTATTTATATAAAAAGTTACTTAATAAATAATTTCTCCTTATACTTAAGAAACTATGTTAGTAATTAAGTCATGAGAAGAAATAGTGGGCACAATTTCTTATAAAAAATTCAATAGCATTGTAGATATTGGTGATGCCAAGTTCCCTCAGGTAATACCAAGGAAAATTCCCAGTGCCATTCATGATTAAATGATAGCATTATTGAATTTAAAGCAGTGTCTGCTAATCAGGCATGTGTGAATTCCTTCAGGACATTCATTTAACCTTACAAACAAAATACTATTTTGCCCATCTGATAGTCATTCATCTAAATGAACCACTCTTTAGGAAAAATGATGGTACTCATTCTTAAGTTCTGTAATTTAGAAAAGTTACAAAACATGTTTTCCTTCTCCACATTGGAAACTCAAAAAAATCTATCTGAAAAAGATTTGTCAGTCAAAATTTGCCCCAGTTTTCAAAAGCAGAGAAAGGGTAAACTTTGGAAAATTACAAACTGAGAAACCAGACAATAAACAATGAAAATATTTCACATGTTAAAATAATGAGGCATGAGCAATTAGTAATGAATTCAACTCTGTCACAAAATCTTACTAGAAGATCCTATCCATAGAATTCCTCAGCTATAGTGTGTTTTGAATTTAAGAAATATCCCATGACATCACTCCAGCTAAGATGAGAAAGCACTAGTTAACTATATGGTTATACCATCATAGCTGATTAAAGAATCATATTCAGAATGTGACACTGACACCAAACTGAAGGAGAGAATCAAATACATGAAATACTATTGCTAATACAAGTTAAATGAAAATACAAATATTCCATGAATCACGTTACTACATTTGAAACTGACTAAAATTATTATGAATGTGTCAGAATCATTCATTTTAAAGATCATTTAAACATAAAGAGGTGTATTGATAATGCATTTTTTTTTTGTTTTAGTATAAGTTTCTCTGATTGAACAGTGGGATTAAAGAAGATCTTCCCCATCCATTAATAGGCCTGGGAAGATTTGAAGGAAGGCCCACACCTTTTGTTAATGAGGGACTGGTTCTCAAGGGTGTTGATGGCCTCTGGCTCTAAAAGGTGTTTCAATCCTCTGAGGATGAGGTTTGACTTTGGAGCTTAGCTTTTGGAAGAAGCTTTGTGTGCCAGATGAGAAGTTGTGAAGTCACTAAACAGTGCCCCCAATCCCCAGTTTCAAAAACCCAGATTGATGATTCTCTCTCTGGTAACTATGTATATATGGCCAGGCAATTGTATCTATGTGTTGATTAGTGATGTATGTATTGCTTACTGTTAGACAGTTTGGAAGCACTGTCTATTGACTTAGATTTCTCTGTATTTTTTCTGAAGTTCACAGTGCTGACTTTTCCCCCTGAACTAACTGACTGATACATGTGCTTGATTATAGTCATTGCTGACCCCTCAAAAGTTGCTTTCCTTTTAGAAATACAGATCTAAGAATCTGTGATATTAGGCTCCCCCTGAGTGCTTACTGATACAAGAGGTAGTATGGCCAGTTGAAACACATCAAGAAGATCTGGTTTCATATCTTTCTTCAGATACATACTAATTATATGACCTTGAGCAAGACCCTTAACATTCTCTGACTTTCTTTTCCCATGGAAAATAAGGAGTTGGACTTGACCTCTATGGTCCCTTATAATTTTAAATCTATGATTCAGCTACAATTATGTAGTAGTATGATATAATGAAGGATCTACATTAACAATTCAATTAGCTTCCTCTAAACTCATTTGGAAAGTGAATTTCCTTGGTAAAATAATCTTTCAGGTGAAGCTGCAGTCTTATGACAATTATATTTACAATTACTTCCCTTCTATTATAAAAGGATAAGATCTAAAAGTTAATCAACCAGAAATATCCATTGTGTTATTTAAATGCTTCATTCCTAATGATCATCTTTGAGCTATTACAAAATACTCAACTGTTCTGAACCACCAAAGACACATTGGTAATGTGATCTTGTCAGGGAGGGATGTTGAGAGGTATAGCTTCCTTACATGATAATAGGACAGTCCTACTATTCCCCACAGTAACCTTAATGCATCTTATGTGAAGGACATCGGAGTATTCACAGGAGGGCAATCAGGATAATGAAAGTTTATGCCAGATGTGGGTTCATTAAAACCATTTTGTTAGAGGAGATGTGTTATTGAGGGGGTTCTTTGTTATGTATAGATTTGATTTTACTTTTGAGATCCCTTTTTAACACAGAAATTGTGTAATTTCCTTGCTTGATTAAATAGAAGACACCAGTCCCAAATCCTGCTGGACAACAAGTATAGATAGAAGTCACTCTGACTTCTTTGCAAATCGATTAATTAATTAATCAGTCAATGATAGTAACTAGCCATAAACAAGGTCTACGTATCTCTATTGAATCAATCATTTAATTATGCCATTTTAATTAAAATAACTCCCTTAACCAGGTGACAATACTATGGAATCACTCAATCAAGACTAAACCAGAGAAGTCCTAGAATGTTAATGGATAAGAAATGCATTTAGATTGTTTATTCAAACTTGGACACATACCCAGTGGAATTTGTATAAAAAAAAACTAAAGCATTTTGAATTACAGTGTGTGATTGAAGCAGTTCCATTCAAAGTCTTTAGAGAAAATTGTCTGGGGACAATGGATAGTTATAGTTGAAGTGGAACGTCCCTGTCTCCTACCTACCACCAAGATCAGACTATACCTTTATGATCTTTAGATGAGCAGATGATTTGAATGGTTCATCAGCACCTGAGCTGCATCCCTTGGGATAGCAGTAACCAGTGGTTGTCTGAAACGAGAGCTGAGTACAAACTAGGTATGGTGAGGAATGGCAACTTCTGGACTCTACAAAGATCCCAGAATACAACTGCACAATATCTAAAGATCTAAGGCGAACATTTTTAAAGACTTCTCAAGATGACATCTAAGAACTTTAAATGAGTTGATTTTCTCTTAGATGCCAGATGTGCTTGTGGGAGAGTATGTGACATACTTTGAAGGAAACATTTCATACCAATCATTCATACTACATTACCTCAATAAAGTTTCCTTTTTTAAAAGTTAATTAAGTACAGATAACAAATTTATATGACCTGTGAGGAAAAGCATACCGTACTGGCTGCAAATACCACCCCCAAACCTTCAGACTCCCTTAGAATCCTGAAGGAAGAAGTAGCCCCTGAGATACTGAGATCTGAACTATAAGTACAAGTAGGGATTAGTAGAGTTTCAGAGCATCTGTTATGCTGCTCTTGACTTTTTTAAAAATATGTATTCAGAACCTATTGCCCTATTGACACTAGAAGCTTGGGACAGATTATATCCCCAAAATATGTTAATGTATGAAGAAGAAAATAAGAACCTAATGATCAGCCTTCCATACACCAAATATCTTCTAATGGATCCTATTTATCTGAATTTATATCTTTACCTTCTGATACAGAGATGACAACCTCTTGAAGGGGAAAACACAATTCTCTAGTAATATAGGGGTTAAGAAGATGGGGTTATGAAGACAAAAGCTAAAAGAAAGTCTTTGGATACTATCAAAACAACTGTATTGTGTCGGACTGAATTATTTTTTCCCTCTATATTCTTGTCTTCTCTATTCACTTTGAACTGTGCTCACTGATTTTTTACTTTATAACTAGCCATTTTAACATACTATCCTAGGTCCTTCCTGCCTAACTCTGGGGCAAGTTTCTTTTCCCAGTGTGTATCACCCTCCTTTCATCCTTAATTAAAACTTGTGTCAGCATGCTAAATCTACTACGTACCTACTTTGCCCTGGACCAATATTCTGGAACACTTTCTAGGGTTCTGATGCCATACTGAATTATATGAGTACTTAGGTCACTTTTCTAATTTTCCTATATTTCCATTTGTCAAAAACGAAAATAGCACATATCTGAAAGCTTTAATAATGGATTGAGGAAACCACCTTTAAATCCTTTAAACACAATTCATTAAATGAAAAGCTTAAGTCAACCATAAAATCTCATGCTTTTGATTTGGTAATCTCCCACAATCCTAAAGCTTTTCTCTGTGGAGGAAAATCAAGACAATTGGGTAAATTCTGAGTTTAGTAGAGTAACTCAATATCTATGAAAAAAACCCAAAAGTATGGGCAGTACAAAAGACACGATGTTTATGTATTATTTTTATGTTTTAAATTAAATATACTATGTACTGGTTGCTGTCCTTTGCTCTTCCAGAGTACCAAAATTACATCACTATCTTGGGGTCAAGGTACAGTGTGTCCAATTGTGGCTGATAAAACTAAATTGAACTTGGAAGACAAATCAGGCACAAATTTGTGCATCTCACACTGTATACTATTGTGCTATTGTGTGCCACTTATATCCTCAAAATACTCTGCATATTTCTGTACACTTTGCAGCCTAGTTTTAATAACCTTCACATTTCTATTAATGGTTGTATCCTTCTCAAATAAGGTATGTACATATCACATACATATATTTTTATTAATCAATTTTTATTTTTAATAAATCAATTTTTAATTAATCAATTTTTATTCTCGAGTAATGTCTGATTCTTTGTAACTACAGTTGAGGTTTTCTTGTCAAATATACATGAATAGTTTGCCATTCCTTCTACAACTCATTTTACAGATGAGAAAAAGAGGCAAACAGGGTTAAATGACTTATCTAGAGTTATACAGCTAGTAATGCCTGGAGGAAGGTTTGAACTCAGAAAGAGGCCTCTTCCTGACTCCAGCCAGACCTAGCTCTCTATTCATTGTGGCCCTTGTGTGATGTTTCCTTCCTTCTTGAAGAGGACCATGTTATCAGGGAGATGATGACATGACTTGCAATTGACTTTGATTTGAGTCAGGGAGGGAGGGCTGTGCAAAGTCACCAGCATCATTTTCTCCTCCACAGTCACCTGAGTGCAATGGCCTCATAATTATCAGCATAACTGCAGGCTAGCTCAGAGCAAGAAATAAAAAGAGAAGAGATGGGAAGGGTACTTTTATGCTGCCAGGGTAGAAATAGTCAAGGTGAAGACAAGGACCTAAAGGGATTAAAGGATTAGAAAATAAATATATTTAGTGTAAATCAGACACAATGACATTCATCTATGTCTATTTCCCTCACAGAAACTTGTAGGTCCAGATAGCAACAACCTGATCAAATGGGGAGATTCTCACCAGGTATGAAGGGTAAGGAACTCTCTCCCTCTAACTGTATTTTTTCACCGAATTCTGGATATCATGTAAATCTACAGGTAACCTGGACAATCGACAAAGCATCATTGATATAATTAGAGGTATTTGGCTTTACACTATGTGAACATCACCTTCCTGTGTTGGTATTTGAGGTTTTTTCCCCCCCATGTACATTAGAGGTAAATTTCTTTAATCAAATTCTTTGTTAAAAACTGCAATCTGGTGGTGATCCCAGGAATACTTGGTCAAATACTACTACTTATATGTTTTTCCTCATTCTGAATCCAGGGCTTTTTCTATTATACAAGATTGATAAAATGATCTTGATGAGTGATAAAAATAGGCTCACACCAAAAAAGGAGAGATTTAGTGAGTATAACTGTTAAAATTTACATTTTATATTGAAGTGAACAGTCATCCAAGTAATTGAATGGAAAAGCCATGACTGAACAGCATTCTATATGAGAAAGACCTAGGAATTATACATGCCTGCACATTCAAAATGAGTCAATAATGGGCAATTATTGTTATTTAAAAAATCAAAATGATTTCAGACTTTGAGATCATAACTTTCAGTTCTGGGTGATATGTTTTAAGAGCAATATACAAAAATTCCGTAATATAAGCTGTGAGATCTCTGTCATGTGACTTTCAAGGAATTGAGAGTTGTATTGTTCTATATAAAAATGATAGGTAACATTTACATGTTGCATTAAGATTTTCAAAGCACTTAAATTAAAACAACTGAGATACCATGTCACACCTATCAGATTTGGCTAATATGACAGAAAAATAAAGTAACAAATGTTGGAGGGTATAGGGGAACACTAGTATTATGATGCATTGCTGGTGGAGTGGTTAACTAATTCAATCATTCTGGAGATAATTTGGAACAATACTCAAAGGCTATATAAGCATGCATACCCTATGAATCAGAAATATCACCAACAGTCAGTTCTGTATCTCAAAGCGATTTTTTTTAAAGGAAAAGGTCTATATGTACAAAAACATTTATAAAATGCTTTTGTTGTTGTGGCAAAGAATTGGAAATTTAGGGAATGTTCATTGATTGAGGAATGACTGAACAAATTATGATGTGATTGTGAGGGAATATTATTTTGATATAAAAAATGCCAAGCAACAGGCTCTCAGCAAAAGCTGAAAAGACTTATGTGAACTAAAGGAGAATGAAGTTTGCAGAGATAGATGAATATTACACACAATAACAACGTTATTGTATGATGATCAAATATGAAAGATGGTGATTGCCAGCAGTACAATGATCCAAGATAGTTCCAAAGGACTTATGGTAAAAAACAAACAAACAAAAAAAGAAAAACAAAAGCATGCTATCCAACCCCAGAGAATGAATTGCTTGTGCTTGAGTACAGATCAAAACATATATTTAAAAAAAAAACAAACAAAAAACTTTTCTTTATTTTACTTGGTTTTATTTATTTGTTTTTGATCTGTATTTTTTCATAACATGATTAATATGAAAATACATTTTACATGACTACACATGTACTACCTACATCAAATTGCTTACCTCCTCAATTAAGGGATAGTGGAGGAAAAGGTAGGGGGAGAATTCAAAACTCAATTTTTTTTTAAAGATAGATGTTGAAAATTGTTTTCATATGTAATTGGAAAAATATTTTTAAAAAATTTTCAAAACATATTGCAGATATTATATCATTTATACATTACTACAACCCTGGGAAGAAGGTAGTATTATCACACTCATTTTACAAATAGGGTAAGTGAAGAAGCATGGAGGTTTGACTTGTTTAGAATCTGAACGAGTTTCTGAGCCCAAATTTTAACTCTATCGATTGGAATAATAGGAGATATCCATTATACTCTTTCAACCTATGTCATACTGATGTTTAAAAACTCCCCTTAAATCATATCTCATGTTAAATCAATGACATTAACACAGAATTTGCTAGGTCTTGAGTTGATCCATTTCATTTTTACAATGTTCTAATTGTTGAAAAAAAATTTTTCCTTAGTTTTTAATTCTTGAAACTTCTACTCATGTCCTAGTTTTGCCATGAGCCAAATAGAGTAAGTCCAATACATCTCTCAGATAATATAGTACATTAAATTAGGCTATACAGGTCTTTTAGTTCATCATAATCATAAAAGTATCTTCATAGTCATATAACTTTGACAAACATTGACTATAGAATAACAAAATCTTAAATTTGGATGAAATCTCAGAAGCCATAGTATCCAACTCTTTTGTGGTTGAGTATTTTCAGTTATATATGCCTCTTTATGACCCCATTTTGGGGTTTTCATGACAAAATTACTGAAGTAGTTTGCCATTTTCTTTTCCAACTCATTTTACAGATGAACACCTGAGGCAAACAGGGTTGAGTAATTTGCCCGGAATCACATGGCTAATAAGTGTTTGAGGGCAAATGTGAACTCAGAAAAATGAGTCTGGACCTCAGGAATTGGAATCGATCTACTGTGCCACATAGCTGTACCCCACAACAGGTAATCCTCTAATAACATCTCCAAAAAATGATCATGTAAAGGTGATTTGAAACCCCTCAGTAAGTGGCAATGCATCTGCACGCATAGGCATTACTTTCACTCTGAGGCAGCACTTCTCATTAGGATGTATTTTTTTCCCCCTTTTATCAAGTTAAAATCTCTCCTCTTATAATTTTACCCATTGTTCCACCCATTTTGAGTTGAAATAGAGCAAGTAAAATTCATATTCCATATAATAATGCTTCAAATATTTAAGATAGTGTTCATGCCTCCCTCCAAGCTACATATCCTTCATTTTCTAAAATGTAAAGTTCTTTTCCTCCCCTCTAGACCATTTGGTTTTCATGTACACTACAAGTGTTAACAGTATGTCACTGAGTCCAGAAGAGTTGCTCACAATAATCTTTGTATGCCACTAGACAACACTCTGAAATTATGCTACTCAAGTTCCCTAGCCCCCTCCATTCTCTCTCAAACATGCGTACAAAGCTCCTCCTCTACCTTAGAAGGTCAGGATAGAGAAGGAAATGGAATAGAGAGATTAAGGCCAAATCAGAAATGTTTTGTTTTTGTTGGTCAGTTGTTTCAGTTGCGTCCAACTCTTTGTAACCCCACTTGGAGTTTTTTTTGGAAAACATACCAGAGTGGCTTGCCATTTTCTTCTCCAACTCATTTTACAGATGTGGAAACAGAGGCAAACAGGGTTAAATGACTTACCCGAAGTTGCCCAGTGGTCTATCCAGTATCCTGTGTCTTTCTTCCTCATAATGTGTGTGTGTGTGTGTGTGTGTGTGTGTCCATATGCATGCCCATGAGTGCATGTGGTAGAGCCTGGTGATCATGGTGGCACCATGCTAGAAGAAATGGGATAGGATGGGATCAAAGACACAGGTAAATGGGCTGACCTTGGCAAAGAGAAGAGCTATCACTTCATTAGAGCCAAGAGCTAAAGAGAGTAACCAGAGAGATGATACCAAAGAGATTTGTTTGTTGACTAGAGGAGAAAAGAGGCAAATGGCTTCTGTTTTCTCAGTAAAGTATAAGGTGATATTTTTTTTTCTTCCCCAGTCTCACAGGACCCAAAAGACTGCATAGTAAAGTCATATATTAATATACATTTACCAAATGAAATTGAGCATAAAAGATAATTGTGCTACATCTCACCATCTTCACCAAAAAAATAGACTGAGTCTCATCCAATCTATTTCTGTTTAGGCTACTTATGACAGAGATGTATAAAGCATCACACACACACACACACACACACACACACACACACACACACATACACACACCCTTAAAATAGCAAAGATTAAAGGAACAATGCCACCATAAGGCTGGAGAAAGTCACCATATTACCTCCTCTACAGGAGGCTTTTACTTCCTGGATGATTATGCGGTAGTAGATGAGGTTTCTCTGATAGCTACAACATAACCCTATTGTGCTTGTAAACTTGGGGTTCTATGATCAGTTTCAAAATGCTACACTCTAACCACACTG
Source organism: Bettongia penicillata ogilbyi (assembly GCA_023548195.1). Lineage (NCBI taxonomy): Eukaryota > Metazoa > Chordata > Mammalia > Diprotodontia > Potoroidae > Bettongia > Bettongia penicillata. The sequence continues at coordinate 1,057,324 of JAJHZJ010000129.1, read as the reverse complement.
CTTCTCAAATGTGTTTCCGGTGAGCTATCCCCTGGACCTTGGCTAGCATTCTTTTCTGTAAATCAATTGACTGCCATTGCTGTTGTCCAGAGAAGGCTGGACATTACTTGACTTTTTTTTTGCTGATTCAGGTTACATACATCCCCTGAAGTTTAGAAAGCCACTTAAAACTTCCATTCCTTTTATTCCTTCAGCATAAGAGTAACTCAATAAATGAAAAGGAAGCAGAACAAAACCAAGGTATTCTAAAGAGAGATTTTAAAAGTCACCCACCAGAGTAGCAGAAGTTGTAGAAATTAACTCCCAAAACTCACACCTCCTCAACCCAGTGTCCCTAAGACACCTCTTACTCCCTGCTTTTGGTTGGAGAGGGTCAAAAGTAAGAAATCTGGGAGCTTTTCCCTGATCCTCCACAACCCAAGTCCCCAGGAAATTCTCATCATTTTCTACATGTCTTGTTCCCAGGACTTCATCATTTCCAGAACCTCATGATATCGCAAGAAGAAATCAGCTGGGAACCTCGTACTTCCTCGGATCATTTCCCACCTCAATTGCGTGATTCATCATAACTATCCACTTCTTCTCCCCCAACCTTGTTGGGCAATCGATTCCACTATTCAGGGTCTTTTTATGTGTTATGTCGTCCATTACATGGCGAGCTTATTGAGGGCAAGGACTGTCTTGTGCCTTTTTGTTTTTGGTATCCCTAATGCCAAGTACAGTGCCTTAATAAATGTTTATTGACTGACTCAGAAGGAATTTTTCTCAGGCTTATAGAAGTGCTTTCAGCAACTGCAGTAGGAAATGATTCTATCTATTAAGAACTTTCTAATAAGGATACAAATCTAAGAGAGACTGTTTTACTTTAGTTCTTTAGACTGACAGTGGAGATTTTGCACCTAAATATTACAGACTTCAAAATATTCTCTTTAGCTGTAGTTTAAAAAATGACTTACAAGCTAGCTGTTATTTATATAGTCCAAATTACATATCAATGATTAATTTTTCTGAAATTTCTGTGATATTTTGCGTTTTTTAAGTGCTGAAGGAATTACATACATATATGCATGTATACATATGTATATGTGTGTGTTTATGTATGTATATGTACATATGCACATTTGCATGTATGTATGCATATACATGTACTCAACATCTTTGCATATACATGTAACTATATACATATATATTTAAATATATAATACATATACATGAGAAATTATTTCAAGCAATTATCTTTGATGTTCCTTTACTGTCCAGATCATGAAACTATCTAGTGACTATCATCCCAAAATTATATACTTAAAATGGAATTCAATTGACCACTGAAAACAAGTTTCTCTTCAGTCTGTTATAACATTAGACAAATCATGAGCATTTGTTAATGCACACAACTCTGAAAAACAATGTACATCTTTTCAAAGATGTGAAGTTTACATAGAAAAGTTAACAGAATAATTACTGTAGGCCATTAAAAATGGAAATATGATCCATGATTGCTTTATTTATGACTACTGATCAACTGAAAGCATTGCCCCTACTCAGCCACGGAAAATTAAAAACAAAATACCTCAAAACATTTGCCTGTGTCATATAAAGATAATTACTACATCCCTGAGGGGGAGAGAGAAGGACAATGAGAGAGAGAAAGAGAGAGAGAGAATAGAATTTGACAACATTACAGGATATCTAATATATATTCTAGTTCTAAATGCTATCATCTTATGGCTATAGTTCCCCTAATGCCTTGAGGATATTCTGATTGTCACTTTCCATTACTATGACTTTTGGTAAGTATAGCATTTCTATATTCGTCATTTTTCATAAGAATATCATAGGTAGACTGTACATTAATAAAATATTATGTCATCACAACAGAAAAACAACTAGAAATAAAGTTAAAAAATTCAGTTCTTCAATTATACTAAATCAACCTTCCCATTCTTTTGGGAATACTTTTGACCATCAAACTATATAACAATATAAAATTTATATTGAGTAAAGCATTAGATATATCAAGTTGGATAACTCTGACCTTAATTATTTACAAAGTCTTAAAAATTATATTTAATAAATAAGATTTAAAATTTTACTAATAGGTAGTTTTTAAAATTGTTTTAGATAGCAAAAAATAGCCTGCTTTGACTTTAGTTAACAAAAAATATGACAACTAGGATAAAAATAGAAACAAAATTGCTTACTGTTTCCCAGAGAGAAATACATTTCATATACCATGTCTTAGTCAATCAACTGTCAGGTCTAACTCTGTTATTTGACCTCAACTCTGAATGACCTAAGTGCCCTCAATATCAGTTTCTCATAACAAGAAAAGAAGAATTTAATTTTTCTTTTTCTCTGCTGGCATTCATTTTCTGACCATTTCTGTTGAGTCGATGGGTGACCTTGATCTCTAGAGATCACATATAAATACTCTATCAAGTCCTCATGGCCTTAACTGACTTCTAGGTCTTAACTAACTCTTCCTTAGTGTTTTACTTCTTTGAAGTGCTTTAATACATAGAAAGTACCTCTTGAAATCCAGGTCACAGACTCAATCTTCTTTAAGGAACCACTAACTTAGCCCACAACTAAAATTCCCCAATTTTATAACAGTTTATTTTCAGATGTTGACTTTTCAAGTTTTGACCTTAAAGTTAGATGTCAAGCCCTCAATTATTTCTTCATATCCACTAAGATCTCCCAGGAATTGACTGAATTCTTCTCTAGCTTTTTTTTTTTGCTGATTCACACTAAAATCACATAGCAATTTAAGTTCACATAATATTAAAAATCATCATAGGCTTCCAAGCTGGCTGTCATACATGATCATAAAAATTATGCTTACTAATTTTCAGAAACTGTCTTCTAGAAAAAGAGTTTAAATTAGAAACCTATGTCAACAGTCCATTAAAGATGAGTAGTGATGTTTATGCTTATTTTCTATCATTTAAAGTATGCTACAATTTTTTTCAAGAGACTTTGGAATGATCTCAGAAGTTTGAGAGATTAAGAAATAAGTAAAATTCAAAAGTAATTGGAAATGGCTGATCTAATATAATTTTGTTACTTAATGTCAGATAAATCCTGAATCTGGTGTAATATCTGATAAATAGTAGGCCATTCTGTCTATCAATAAATATTTATTAGCTGCTTTTTAAGTGTAGAACAATTTACTAACCACTGGGGATGCAAAGAGCATAAAAGGTAGTCTCAAGGAATTCATAGTCGAATGAGGATGGTCATATTTAAATTACTATGAAAGATCTATACCAAATTAATTGAAAAACAATCAAAAGATGGAAGGTACTAGAACTAAAAGGAATTGAAAAAGGCCTCCCATAAAAGACAGGATTTTGCTGGAACTTAAAGGAAGACTTAAACGAGGCAGCTAGGTGGCACAGTAGATAGACAGGTCTAGATTTAAGAATACTAATCTCCCTGACTTAAAATCTGGTCTCAGATACATGCTAGGTATGTGACCCTGGATAAGTCATTTAACCCTATTTGCCTTAGTTTCTCATCTGTAAAATGAGCTGGATAAGGAAATAGCAAGTCTTTCCAGTATCTTTGACCCAAATGGGATCACGAGAGTCAGACATGAGTGAAACAATTCAACAGGAAACAAGACGAGGGAAAATTGACATAGTTGGGATTTGAATCTAGGTCCTCTGGCTCTAATTCCAACCAGCTTCCCCATGGTGCCATATTGGCATCTTAAAGACAAACCACATGATTACATGAGATGTATTAAACCTTGGGAGAACTATGCTGTCATGTGTCTAGAGACACACAAATTCTTGAATGGAAGGGTCCATTTCTTCTCTATGTCCTGCAACTCTTTCCTGAACTCAGCAAAAACAAATAAACAAAAAAAAAGTATCAAATTTATTCTTAATAAATACTGATGTTGGCCAGCAGATGTTGGGGGATATGGTCAGAAAATATTTTGATACATTGTTTGAAGATAACAAGTACTTATTGCACAAGGAGTAGCAGTTAAAATGTTATAGAGGCACACTATATACAAAAATGAGTGAACTGTGTTGAAAGTATGTTATTCAATGATATCAGTTCTCAGAGTTAGGGTTAGACAACATTAGAATTTTAGAATTAGAACAAATAGAATTTGACAACATTACAGGATATCTAATATATATTCTAGTTCTAAATGCTATCATCTTATGGCTATAGTTCCCCTAATGCCTTGAGGATATTCTGATTGTCACTTTCCATTACTATGACTTTTGGTAAGTATAGCATTTCTATATTCGTCATTTTTCATAAGAATATCATAGGTAGACTGTACATTAATAAAATATTATGTCATCACAACAGAAAAACAACTAGAAATAAAGTTTAAAAATTCAGTTCTTCAATTATACTAAATCAACCTTCCCATTCTTTTGGGAATACTTTTGTTGACCATCAACCAATATAACAATATAAAATTTATATTGAGTAAGGCATTAGATATATCAAGTTGGACAACTCTGACCTTAATTATTTACAAAGTCTTAAAAACTATATTTAATAAATAAGATTTAAAATTTTACTAATAGGTAGTTTTTAAAATTGTTTTAGATAGCAAAAAATAGCCTGCTTTGGCTTCAGTTAACAAAAAATATGACAATAGCAGGAAAGTCTACAGGCAATAACTGAGATCATTATCCAAGCTGGAGAAGATAATTTGTGATCAATGTGGGAGAGAGTAGTGGTCACTTTTCTTCTCAAGCCACATTTATAATATACTGCGAGAATATTGTAAGCAGCAACAGTAATCATCATTAATTATAGATAATTGCAGGTGATGGCTGCATTAGACAGAGGTCTTTTAGTTGATGGACTCTCCCATAATGTCATTTTAAGAGAAAAAAATGAGAAAAGCCACACTCCTTAGAGATTTCTACTTAAAATATCAAACTTTAGCATCCATGCTTGCTTTTCTATTCTTACTATCCCCAGTCTAGTAGAAAAAACACATCTTCATTTTTCTAAGTCATATGAAATGTCTGTTTCCTTGGGAAATAATGCAACAGCTTAGAGCAATGACATGGAAGGAGTTTCATAGCTGAAAATAAATTAACATGTTTCCAAGAGAAAGTTTATAGTCATTTCTATAACTTATCAAACTTTGCATTCCACATCATCAAGTAGAATTTCTCTTTACAGCCTGACTTTCTCTGGCTAACTTTCACCCAGTACCATTCAAGAGAAAACAGTATTTTAAAAGTGAGTTCATGAAATGAATGCATTGGACTGAACAAACCACAATCTTTGCTTTAGTGAAAGTAAATATGATTTTCCACTGGTGTGTATTACAGATGACCCAAGGCAAATTGCAGGGGCATTGTACACTGTAGCATCTGAAAAGAGTCCAAAGAAACACTAATTATGGGCATCAGTGCAGTAAATTAGTTTATATACTTTGCTAGTTTTGAACAATGAGTAATTGTTCTTTTTATTTCTAGCAAAAATTGGTGAGTGTTATATAGAAATATATGATTTTCTCCCCTTTTGTAATAACAACAAAAAATAGATACTATTAAATAGAGGAGGAAAAAGAGCACTTATTTGTTTGAGTTCATAATAAGGTTTTTCCCCAATAGAGTCCTTCAATTAGGATATTATATTTTATTATTTATATCTTTTGATTAATATTAATTTACTTGTTAGTTCTAATGAATGCTTTCTCCTTCACTTATTCCCTTCTCCCTCATCCTTCAATAATTCTTTCTGTACTGGTGTCTTCTTCGTTGCCTATAAGTACTAAGCATAACTAGTTCTCCTTTATATTTAAAAACAAAACAAAAGAAAACCACTTTTACTTTACACTGCCATCTATTAAAGTTATCCTCCTTTTTACAGCCAAAATCCTGGAAGAAGTTATCTATATTCTTTGTCTTTTTTTTCTTTCTACTCACTTCTTACCTATTGCCATCTGGTTTCTGATCTTGCTAATTAACTTCAATCACTTTCTCCACACATCCCCAAGGGTGTTTAACTGCCAAACTGAATGGTCTTTTTTCACTCCTTTTCTTTCTTTACCTCTCTGTAGGACTGGATTCCTGACCATTCCATTTTCCTGAGTATTTTCTCTTCTCTGGATTTTCTTCTAACTCTCTATGTGTCTGACCATTCCTTCCAAGTCTCTTATGCTGAATTAATATCTCCCCGCTTTGTTTGGATGCAACTGAGATCTCTGTCTTGGCCCTTCTCTTTTCTAAGTGTTCTCTCAGTGATATTGTTACCTACCATGGTTTCAACTGTCTATGAAAATTACTTCCAAATCTACGTATCCAGACCTAGTCTCTCTCCTTAGTTCTGGGACTATATTACCTACTGAAAACTGAACTTCTCCAAATGAAAACATTTTCAGCATCTTAACATCAATATGTCCCCAAGAGAAATTATTATTTCCTGACCCTTATCTGTTCCCTTTTCCAAATGCACAATTTCAATTGAGGATACCACCTTTTCTGCAGTCACTTAGGGAATCAATCTCAAATTCCTCATTAGCTCTTCTCCCTCCCTCTCTCACTTTTATTAGTCAGTAAATATTGTCTCTTACAAACAGCCACCTCTCTCCACTCCCACAGCCTTCATTCTAATTTAAGATGTCTTTTCTAATTTCTTGACTGAGCTACAGTTGGTCATCGGTGCCTTTTAATAATCCATCCTTCACACGTATTTCAAAATAATCATTTTCAAATAGAAATATGACCATGTCACTCTTTGCTGCAGATTCTTCAGAGCCTTCTTATTCCTCATGTCTCGTGTTTGGACTATGGACTATGGACTATGGACTATGGACTATACAACAGTCTGCAGGTTGACCTGTCTGCCAAAAGTCTCTCACCACTCCAGTCTACTTTTGTAATGTTAATGAGAGTTAAATCTTCCCCAGTCCATTAATAGGCTTCAAGTGGAGCCCATTAAAGGATGTTTGATTAGCAGAGGCCTGTTATGTAGGGAGGCCCACACCTTTTGTTAACTAATAAGGCACCGAGTCATGAGGGTTGTGATAATCCTCTGGTTTGGAGAAGTACATATTTATTCTGAGGTGAGGTTTTGCTGTAGGAGCTTCTTTGGAAGAAGGTTCATGTGAGAGATCAGACTATGGGTAGCCTTCCCCCTTTCCCAGCTTTGAAAATCCAGATATTGATACATGTAAGTATGTATGTATGTAATGGTCAGACAGTTGGATCTGTCTATTGGTCTGTGATATATCTATTGCTTATGGTCACACAAAAGCCCTGTCTGTTGGTCTTTATTTCTCTGCTTGTATTTTCTCTGTTGGTGAATGTGATTAAAGAAGATTGTTGATCTCTCAAAAGATTCTTTACTTTTGGAAAAGGAGATCTGAGAACATGTGCAGCATGCCCTACTGTGTATGCTGGGATTCTTGCTGATACATACATCCTTCTGTTCTGGTGCATCCCAAATTTGGCTTCTATAACTCTTCATAATCCATCTCCAGTCTATCTTTAGAGATACATTGCATGTTACTCTTTCCCACACTCTTTGTTCCAGTCTGACTGAACTTCTTGTTTCCTGAATTCAGGATTTCTCTGTAAGCTGTCTTGTTATGCTGGAATTCAACCTTTCTTGAACTAACTCTAATTCCAGGATTGCGCCAAGGATCAGCTTTTTCACTATAGAATTTTCTCAAAGCACTTAGAGTTTAAAAAATAACTGTTCTTTTATATATATATATATATATATATATATATATATATATATATATATATATATATATATATAGTATATGGATCACACAGATAATATGGATCAAAAATAGAACTTCAACTCATGTCTTCTGGTATACAAGGTTATCCTTTTATCCACTTGTGCCATGGTGATTTTGCATTCAAAATCACCTAGTATTGTTTAAATGATGACCTATATATCATCTCCTATAATACTGTAAAATCTAGCTAGACTATAGAAGAATATTGTCATTATGATAATAGGTAGCATTGATAAAGATCTTTAAAGGTTTGCTAAGCATCTTAAATGTTATCTCATTCCAATAGCAATGTTAAGTATATATTATCTATCCTTCATTTTAGAAGAGAAATGATGACATCATGGGGTGATGCCTTTACTCAAATGAACTGCATTTAAGTGAGGCAGAGTTGCACAAGCAGTCAGCTTCACTCTCTCTTAGAATTTCAAGGGCAAGAAAAAAGTCAAGATGACTGGCAATGGTCCATGATGCAGTGGATGGCCTTGGCATCTTCAATGTCTGACCAAGCTATAAGCACTCCACAGCACCTACTTTAGCCACCTTTATGGCCATTGGAACAAATTGTTCTCATCTGCACATTTTTCAAGGGAAGTCTTCACATGCTTGGTTTGGATATAACCCTAACTCATCAATGCATTTGAGACCTGTCAGTTATTCTCAACTTGTTTCAGCCCATCACTGAGATGCTTTTACCAAGGTATGCCTTCTGTGCATGCCACAGATTCTTGGAGACACATTTGGTGTTCACTTGTCACCCCACTCTCACCATATACAAGATAGCTTGATGTGTGTAATGTTAATGGGAGTTGACGTTCTTCCCTACCTATTAATAGGTCTTTGTGTAGGGGAGATTTGCTTGCTTAAAGGCTTTCAGACTTTTTGATAATTAGGCACATGGGTTGTGATGCCTTCTGGCTCTATGTATATATTCTGAGGTTAGCATTTTGCTTCAGGGATCACTCATTGAAAGAGTGCTTCTGTGATTTGGCCAGATGCAACTCAGGGTAGCCCTTAAAGAGCCTTTTGACTTTGAAAACCCAGATATTGGTGTTTCTGTCTCTGGTAAATATGTATGTATGTAATGGTCAGACAATTGGATCTGTCTGTTGATCTTTCATGTATGTATTGCTAATTTTTCAGACAGAAGCTCTGTCTGCTGATCTATGCTATTTTCTCTCCTTATAATTTCTGTTTGTATCTTCTCTGAAGTTCAGAATACTGACTTTTCCCTTTAACTAAGTGAATGATGTATATGAATAATTAAAGTTATTGTTGCTTTCCTTTAAAAAAAGTAGATCCAAGAACCTGTGCTAGTAGTTCATCTTGGGTATGCCAGTATGGTTGCTTTGACAATGTGGAAGCAGAATATGCAAATAACTAAGACTACAAAGGCTTTCCATAGGAATTGGCATCTGATTGCCTTCCTTAAAGAAAGTGAGGGATTCTGAGAGGGAGAACATTTCAGATATATAGGATAGCCTATGTCAGGGTATGGAGTTAGGAGATGAAGTGCTGAGTTTGGGAAATAGCAAGTCATCTATTTTGAACACAATATAGGAAGAGTATATCCTTGTTAGTTCAATGAATGTGGATTCAATTCTTTAACGCACTGCCTGTTCTTTTGAGATTTCACTATGGTCTTTGGAATTGGTTGTGCAATGTTTAGAAATAATATCCCATTTAAGTTGAAGAGTGACATTCTACAAATAGGAAACACTTAAATGTTTCTTGAAAAGATTCATTGTACATTTTATAAATTTTTTTGGTTGACTTACTGATTAATAAATGAATTAACCTCACAAAATAGCAGAAAAAAAAGTACAGATTAAACAAGTTCATCAAAGCTTCAGGCAAAAACTTTAATTCAAATTAATTAGCATTTCTTAAGCACTTACTATAGACCAGGTACTAATTTTAATGCGTGCAGAAAATGGAAATATAAGCAGAAGGAAAGACAGTCCCTGAACTCAAGGAACTACCATTCTAAGGAAGGGAAGCTCAAAAGAGGGCAGGAAGATAAAAAATCAAGAGTTCAGGATACAGAGAGTTTCCAAAGTTCAAAGGTTTCTATTTCATGGTAGAAAAAGTGCCAGGAGTCAGGAATGCATGGGTTAAAATATTGCAAAAAATTTGAAATGATTAAATTAATAAAAGTAAAATTTGTTTATATTTTGATTTCTATAACCTAAGTTTTTAAGAGATGATATATAAAAGTTATTTTTTTCTTTTCTATTCAGCTTCACAGTACTAATAACTGCATAGCATTAAAGCAACAATAAACAGTAAGCATTTAAATAATTACTATGCTCATAGTTTGCACGGGGCTAATCCCCGGCCTTCACTTGGCTACTAAGCCAGGCGGCCTCGCCCACTATTCCAGGCGGTAATCTCTCTAGGGTCTTCGCCCAATATTCCAGGCGGTACTCTAACAGAGGGCCCAATTCCTTACCCCAGACTTCGCTTGGGAAACCTTTCCTCCAGGTCTTCGGACGTCTCCGGTCCCTGCCGTGCGACCATATGGCCTAGCTGTGCGACAGGGCTATCCCCTCCTCCACGGAGGGAACAATGACTACACACGCACCCAAGGATGTCAGTGCTCTTCACTTTATTGATGGTGTCCTCTACATCTCTTTCTTGGTTACATCTCTCTCTCTAATCCCTCCCCGACAGCTCCTTATATTCCCAGCCAGAGCCCTGCCCATGTTCCTCCCTGAGGGCAGAGCCAGCTCCCTGAGGGTGGAGCCAGCTCCTGAAGGCTGGTCCAGAGCTTGGCCCCTAACAGCTCCCCCTTTTTGTTTAAACAGAAGTAGTATCATAAGGGGTAGGGAGTTTGGGGGAGGACAGGAGGGTACGCAAATATGCTTTGGCTTCTAGTATTGCCTGTCTTATCATTGTGCAAAGGCATCTAATGCAACATGTGAGAAGGAGGCAAAAAGGAATACAAAAGGCAGCAATTCTACCTTCAATCAGGACTGCCCAAGGCAGACACATAACCCCAAGAAAGAAAAACATTTCGGCTTCCTTGATCTAAGAAAAGCCTGGGAAAATAGACTTGAGCAAAACAGGGGCGGAATCCTTCCTCCCAGCGCCATCTTGTTCATGCCCTACCGGTCTCCCCTCAGTTTACCTGAGCCGTGACCAATGAATGCCGTCCAAGAGGCTGGGGGTTGGCAATTCCATTGTAAGGGAATCCTTCCTCCCAGTGCCATCTTGTTCATGCCTTACCGGTCTCCCCTCAGTTTACCTGAGCCGTGACCAGTGAACGCCATCCAAGAGGCTGGGGGATGGCAATTCCCTTACAATTCCCCTTTGTTGTTTTGACTTAATCTTTTCCTCATTTCGATGATGTTCTGCCTCCTGGATGCTAGGGAGTCCTGGACACTACTCAAAGCAAGGTTGATACAGCAGCAGTACTAACAATATTACAACAAAACCTATCAGTAAAGGTGAAAAACAGGTCTTTACATGACCTCATGAACTTAAGCTATCGAAGAACTGAGGTATTTTTGAAGCCATTTGTTCAGGGGCAAAATCAACATCTGCTTCCTCATCTAATTCTTCTGCCAATTCAATTAATCTCTGGATTTCCAGAGTGACATGATCTGGAATTAGCCCATTCAATTGAGCTCTAATTTCTTCCCTTTGGACTTGTGACCCATTATACAATTTCATAGTCAAACAAAAGGCATAATATCTATAATCACATTGCAATTTGTGTTGTAACTGTAACATAAACACTTCTCCACCAATGACTTCAGCTACCTTTTGGAGTATATGAATGGCTTCATCAAATTCATTGTCTATTTTGCTTGTTGCTTAAAGCCTGCAAATACATTTTTCATAAGGGAATGCAATTCAGAAGCTTGAACTATTGTGTTGTGTGTATTAGAGATAGATACAGCTAATGCAGTGGATGCTAAAATAGCTTCCACTAATAACATGATTCCTAATACAAGAAACACATCCACGTACTTTAGTAGTTATAGGGGTTAATTGCTTGTCCAAAATATGTAGAACTTATCACGAGGTGTTCCGTACCATCCTTTATCCTTAATTACTGTCATGGCATATCGAGGTCTTGTTAGAATAAACACTCTCCCTACTGTCTTTGGTCTTATACATTCTTGTGCAGAACAATTCTGGCAGGTAAAATTGAAAATTCCCATCATGTTCCGATATGCCTCTGATTTATATCTTTGGTCTCTATCCCATAGAAATATATATATTTGTTCCCTAGACATACTTTGCCCATTAAAGTAACGTTGTTAGATTTACTTGGTGATGCTACAGCAGGCATTCCCTGCACTGCTTTTCCTCCCATTACTAAGATAACTTTATCTATTCCCTGAACACGCCTTCCAACTTCAGGATATCCCTTGTAATTAATATACATTTGTCTGGGAAAATTTTGGCACGTATTTTTCATCAGGCAAGTATGCAAAATTGTGACATGAATACAACATTTCTGTGTGGTTTCCCATAATCAATTCTGTCTCCTGACAAGTGCGTGTGTGACAATTCTCAAATGGTAAAAACCCTATATACAGATGCCAAAGGGTTACATTTCTCATCTTTTGTAAGTTACAAAATGGTCTATATTTCATCCCATGAGCAAGTCCCACAAAGTCCTTGTTTGACCAAACTACTATTGGCCCATGTATCCTCCATGTGAATAGATTGTAAGCAGGCCCTTAACCATGGTGGATTTGTGATGAATGCCCATCTCTGTTGTTCCTTTGGTGTTGGGTCGAAGGACACAGTGTTGTTGAGTGTCATGATAAGTACAAGAAGAATGAGAGGAGTCATCGTGACCTAGTTGAGTGAATTTCTCCAGAAGTTTTTTCATTCGCCGCTGATAGCGCCTCCTTGCTCCCTGTGACCGCTCCACCTTGATGGTTGTCCTCTATCACTCTTATCCTTTTCACTGGAACCCAAACTTCTTTATTATCATCTTAAAATACAAACATACCCTTTTACCCATGTTAACACTGTATGAGGACCAAACCAGTTTTTATTCTCATTGTGCCACATTAGTTTACTGGCTGCTTTCAGGGAACTTGTTATTGCTGATTCATTCTTTGCAGACTCCTTGTTAGGAAATGTTAAAAATTTCATAGCAGCCAATAAGCCATCATTATCGAATTTTATATAATGCAGAGTATAAACAGCCAAACAGCCAATTGTAATTTTTCATCAATTTAGAATATACACAATTTTACATAATGTAGAGTATAAACAGCTGAACAGCCAATTGTAATTTATCATCAAGTTAGAGTATAAACAGCCAATTGCGAATGGAGTCAACTCCTGATCCAACTCCCCCTTTTTGTTTAAGCAAGTAGGTGTCCAGGGAGCGATTTGCTCCTTCCACTATAGCTTGACCAGTGGGATTATGGGGGATTCCAGTGACATGTAAAATGGAAAATTCCACCATGAACTGTTCAATGGCTTTACTGATATAAGGTGGACCATTGTTTGGTTTAATGCTTTTTGGTACTCCATGATTTGCGAAGCAATGTAAGAGATGTGCTCTCACATCCTTAACAGCTTCTCCGCACTTGGCTGTTGCCATTATAAAACCTGAAAATGTGTCAACAGTAACATGAATATATTTTGCTCTTCCAAATGATGGATAATGAGGCACATCCATTTGCCATATAGAATTTGGACCATCACCCTTAGGGTTTACAGGGTGACAAGAAGGTGGGGGTAAAAATGGAACACATTGTACACACTGCTTAACTATAGATCTAACTTCTTGTCTGGAAATACCATAAAGATGTCTTAAAGACCATGCAGACAAGTGTAAGTTGGAGTGTGCTTGTCTTGCCAATTCAGTAGAATGAAATGTTTGAAGTGCATCGTCTGCCATCTCATTACCCTTGATCAGTGGTCCAGGTAAATTAGAATGCGACCGAATGTGTATAATATAAAATATTGTTGTTCTGGCCCTTATTGCCTGTTGAACTTCCATAGTTATCTGTTTAATACTTTCTGCCCTATCAGGGATATAAGCTGAGTGTAATCTAGGTAACAATAGTGCTGTACATTTGCCATCTGTGATGATATTGGAAGGTTCCTTAACATACAATAATGCCTGCAACATTGCATGCAATTCATGTTGCTGTGTAGAATTAAATGCTGTTTTAAATTTATGCATCTCCTTTGTGGATGGAATATACATAGGTGCCCTAAAATTTGGTTGCATCTGTAAAAACATCAACTCCTTTACTGGTGAGGGAGAGCATTTTTCAGCCCAAGACCATGGCCACGTGGGAAATTGCTGGCCAAAAGGAATTGGGAGGCCATGTTGAATATTGTGATTGATCAATATCTGCCATTCCACAAAGTCTTGTATGCAGTTCTCTATTTGTTGACCTGTATACATAGTATATATCGTGTGAGGTTCCTGTCTTAGTAACATCCTCACTCTTTCCACTGCCTCATGTATTACTTGGGCTACTAGCACAGGATAAGGCACACAGGCTCTGTGCTTTATGTGGGCTAAATGTACCCACTCAATAATTCCTTGTTTCTGATGAAAAACTCCAGTGATTCTTTCTTTTTCTCATTTAAAGTTGCAACCTTTGTAGAATCTAAGATAGGGGATTTCAAACTTAGACCTTACCACTGAATAGATGTACATCATTGTTTCATAGGCTAGTTTCTCCTATTCTGATTACCTATACTCTGGAAGAAAAATTCTTTAGAAATTAGGTTGCTAATAAGTTCAAATGCTAAAGTTAACTTTTGCTTGGAACTAGCTTCAGGAACAAGATAACCTGATGTTCCTGCAGATAGTGATGTTCTCTGCAGAAAAGTTGCAATTGGGTCTGGGAACTCAGGAACTATGACCCTGGAACCTGATGTTCCTGCAGATACTGATGTTCTTTGTAGGAAAGTTGCAATTGGGCCTGGGAATGAGTACAAGTTCAGATTAAAAGAGCAAGTTTTTTTTTTTTTCTGCTCTATAGAGTGTTACATATTAACTTATTGATACATTACTTTGAAAAGGAAAATTTAAAACTGTTTTTAAAATTTTTTCTGTTGTTAACAGTCACCAAACTTTTATAAAAATTTTAGTTGAAAACCTTCAAAATGATAGTTCTCTTCCCTAGATCTAATCTGGAATGATAAGAGATACAATTTACTGCAGACCCAGCTGAATGATGATTTGGGACTGCAGGGCAAAAATCTTAATGGTTCTAACATTTACTCAAGTAGATTTTACTTCTGTGTCCACTCCTTAAGAAGGTCTTTGAATAAGAGGACTTTTGAAATTCATCAGCCGAAGTGGGGGGAGACTTCTGGACAACTGTCCAGTGGCGCCAAGTCTGTTCCGTTCTGCTGCAGAGTTTCAAAAGCTTTATCTCAGCTGAGGTGTCTCTTTAATATGCATTTTTCCAATTTGCCTTAGTGCCAAATGATATAACAAATCCTGATCTGTTTTAAGCATCCTATTAGGAGTGACATGTTTCACTTAAATTATTACCAGAATAACTATGTTTTGGTTATTTCTCCTTATACAAAAACTTTTCTTTTAGGTGAGGCATGAGATAAGGAAAATGCTAATCAGCCTGCCTCTGATCTCCTCTTGTCTTTCTCTCTACTTTCACAATCTGGTCAGGATTAGAAAGTGAAGAGAGAGAGAGTTTTACCAAAAACTTTCCAATAATCTCCAAAACTTTTATGCTTTCCCTAAATTTCATATCCATGTTGTCCTCCTAATGGGCTTTGATTAAAGCCCCTTTAAAACTGCACAGACATTATGTCCTTGCATTTTTTTTTCTAAAATTGCATTTTGCAATCATGTAAACTAAATAATATAAGAGTAGTTTGTTCTCTCTCCCATGCTTCTCCCCGATGCTGCAGCCATCAGAGAGAAGGGAGGAGGGGGAGGAAAAGAGATAACATTCCAAGGTCCAGCTACCATGGAGCTGACCATAATAACTCACAAACAGAGGCAGACACACACAGAACATGTAAAGACAGAACACATATACAGACAATAAAAGAATCCAAAAACTGAAAAAAATTGTCAGAAATTCTCTGTACACATTATAACTCTGGCTTACTTTCTATCACTGTGTAATTAAGCCTTGTATAAGATTCCCTGTCTAGACTTTCTCCTGTACAAGATTCCTTTTTTAGACTAACTCTTGCAACTTTTTACTGCACCATAGATATGTGCCGAGTGCCAGGGCTGGAAGAACATCCAGGCTGCTGAATTCATCACTGCGCCACAGATCCTGTGCAAATTTTTTACTGTGCCACAAATCCAGGCCCGGGGACAAATTTTTTGCTGCGCCACAAATCCAGGCCCTGGGCCAACTCTGGATGTATTTCCTGGTTGAATTTCTGACTGCACCAACTTCCTCTTTCCTCTCTGTCCTATCTGGTCGTGATTGTCTCCTGAGCTCCGTGACCGCCAATGCTCCAAAGATAAAAAAGGGAGAGCGGTAGGTGGGGGTCTTGACTCCTCGTCAGAAATCTCCACTAGGGAGTCTCCCATTTGTATCACACAAGCAGCAGCCAAGCAAGTTGGAGGTGGGGAGCCCACAAGGGCTGCTTTTTCCACCCCATACGTGACAAAATCAGTCTCAACGAGCAACCCAGGGGTGGCATCCACATAAAAGGCCATCTGTTGGCTCACTATCTCCCAACTCTGTTCAACAAAGCTACAGCATGTCTTAATATGAGGACACATTCCTTCCTTTTTACATAATTTATACAGGTGACATGCCAGCACTTCTTTATCCTTGGGCCGGATCAGCAGAACGCTACTTCCCTGACCCATAATATAATCCTGGGACCCCTTCCCGGCTTCTCGCTGCCCAACAGCGAGGTTGTGTAGTCCTTCCAAGCGGTACCCAAAATTCGCTGCCCCACGTTGGGCGCCAGCTGCATGGGGCTAATCCCCGGCCTTCACTTGGCTACTAAGCCAGGCGGCCTCGACCACTATTCCAGGCGGTAATCTCTCTGGGGTCTTTGCCCAATATTCCAGGCGGTACTCTAACAGAGGGCCCAATTCCTTACCCCAGACTTCGCTTGGGGAAACCTTTCCTCCAGGTCTTCGGACGTCTCCGGTCCCTGCCGTGCGACCATATGGCCTAGCTGTGCGACAGGGCTATCCCCTCCTCCACGGAGGGAACAATGACTACACACGCACCCAAGGATGTCAGTGCTCTTCACTTTATTGATGGTGTCCTCTACATCTCTTTCTTGGTTACATCTCTCTCTCTAATCCCTCCCTGACAGCTCCTTATATTCCCAGCCAGAGCCCTGCCCATGTTCCTCCCTGAGGGCAGAGCCAGCTCCCTGAGGGTGGAGACAGCTCCTGAAGGCTGGTCCAGAGCTTGGCCCCTAACAATAGTTCTATAAAAATTAAGAGAAAAGCCACAGTATCCTCAGAGAGCTCAAGTGCTACTAGGGGAAAGATGATGCAAAAATGAAAAGGGAAAAAAAAATACCACCTACAAGATAAATGTAACAGTACAAATGGAAGGTAATCTTAAGAAAACGTTATTGAACGATAGGTGAAATTTGATGACCTGTAATGACTTCCTCAAATGTTAGGATTGGAACCCATTCTTAAAAGAGGCCAGAGAATGTAGGGGGTTGAATTGAGAAGGGAAAGCTTTCCAGGCTTGGGTGGGGGGCAACAGTAAAAAGTCAAAGAGGAGACATGAAGCATCTCCTATGAGGAACAGTAATGAGACCAGTGATTCTGGATTGTAGAGTTATTAAAAAAAATATAAAGCTAGAAATGGGCAAGATTTTGAAGTGCTTTCAGTGTCCAATAAAATAAAGGAGAGGTACTAGAGTTTATGGAAAAAGGAGGTGATATGCTTTTAATAAATATTTTCCCAATTGCATGTAAAAATAATTCTTAATATTCAAATTATGAAATTGTGAGTTTCAAATTTTCTCAGTCCTCTACCTTCACATTCCCTGAGATGGTAAACAGATGTAAAATCATGGAAAATGTGTGTCCATATTAGCCATATTTTGAAAGAAAACAGATAAAACACACATAGACAGAATGATTGAATAAGCTCCACCAACCATGAATTAGTGTTCCAATTCTCCCACATCTTCTCCAACATTTACATCTTCCTGTTTTGTCATGTTAGTCAATCATATAGCTGTGATGTGGTACCTCAGAGTTGCTTTGACTTGCATCTCTCTAATCAATAGTGATTTAGAGCATTTTTTCTTATGACAATAGATAGCTTTAATTTTTCCTCTGAAAACTGTCTGTTCACATCCTTTGACCATTTCTCAATTGGGGAATGACTTGTATTCTTGTACATTTGATATTCTTGTGTATGGTGTCAGGCATTGGTCTATGCCCAGTTTCTGTGATACTGCTATTCAGTTTTCCCAGCAATTTTTGTGAGATTGAGGTCTTACCCCAGAAGCTGGGGTCCTTGTGTTTATCAAACAGTGGATTGCTATATTCGTTAACTACTGTGAGTACCTCACCTATTTCACTAGTCTGTCCCTCTATTTCTTAGCCAGTACCCAGTGGTTTTAATGATTGCTGCTTTACAACACAATCTGATATCTGGTAGGTCTAGGCCTCCTTCCCTAGCATTCCTTTTCATTAATTCCCTTGATATTCTGGACCTTTTGCTCTTCCAGATGAAATCTGATGTTAATTTTTCTAGATCTAGAAAATAATTTTCTGGTAGTTTAATTGGTATGGCACTAAGTAAATTAAGTTAGGTAAAATGATCATTTTTATTATATTAGCTTGGCCTACCATGAACAACGGATTTTTTTTTATTCTGCTTACTTATATTTGATTTTATTTATGAGAAAAGTGTTTTATAATTGTGTACATGTAGTTCCTGGGTTTGTTTTGTCAGGTGGCCTCCCAGATATTTTATAGTGTATACTGTAGATTTAAATGGAATTTATCATTCTAATTTTTGCTGTTGGGCTTTGTTAGTAATATGTGGAAATGCAGATGATTTATGTGAGTTGATTTTGTAACCTGGAACATTGCCAAAGGTAGTTTTTTACTTGATTCTCAGAGATTCTCTAAGTATATCATCATATCATCTGCAAAGAGTGATAATTTAGTTTCTTCTTTGCCTATTCTAATTCCTTCAATTTCTTTTTTCCCTTATTACTATAGCTAACATATTGAATAACAGTGGTAATAATGGACATTCTTGTTTCATCCCTGATCTTATTGGAAATGCGTCTAGCTTATCCTCATTGCATATAATACTTGCTGATGGTTTTAGGTAGATGCTGCTTATTATTTTATAGAAAGTTCCATTTGTTCCTATGCTCTCCAGTATTTTCAATAGGAAAGGGTGCTGTATTTTGTCAAAAGATTTTTCTGCATCTTTTGAAACAATCATATGGTTTCTGTTAGTTTTGTTGCTGATATGATCAATAACGCTCATAGTTTTCCTAATATTGGACTAGTCCTTCATTCCTGGTATAAGTTCTACTTTGTCATAATGTATTGTTCTCATGATAATTGTATTCTTTTTGTTAATATCTTATTTAATGTTTTTTTATCTATTTTCATTAGGTAAAGTGGTCTATAATTTTCTTTCTCTGTCTTGACATCTTCCTGGTTTAGGTATCAGAATCATATTTGTATCATAAAAAGGATTTGGTAGGACTCCACCAATTTTCTCAAACAGTCTATATAGTATTGGAATTAACTGTTCTTTAAATGTTTGATAGAATTCATTTGTAAATCCATCTAGCCCTGGAGATTTTTTTTACTAGGGAGTTCATTGATGGTTTATTCAATTTATTTTTCAGAGATGGGCTTAGTTAAGTATTCAACTTCCTCTTCTGTCAACATGGGTAATTCATATTTTTTTAAAAAAATATTCATCCATCTCACTTAGATTGTCAAATTTATGGGTATACAGTTAGGCAAAGTAATTTCTAATTGTTACTTTAATTTCCTCCTCTTGGAGGTGAGTTCATTTTTTTCATTTATGATATTGGTAATTTGTTTTTCTTCTTTTTTAATTCAAATTTTCCAAAGTTTTTTTTATCAATGTTATTGTTTTTTTTTTCATAAAATAAACTCAGTTTTATTTGTTGACTCAGTAGATTTTTCAATTTCAATGTTATTAATCACTCCTTTGGTTTTCAATATTTCCAATTTGGTGTTTACTTGGAGATTTTCAGTTTGTTCTTTCTCTAGTATTTTCAACTATATGCCCAATTCATTGATTTCCTCTTTCTCTATTTTATTCTTGTAGGCATTTAATGATACACAACTTCCCTGAAGAACTGCTTTTGGAGCATCCCATAAGTTTTGGTAGGTTGTGTCATTATTGTCATTCTCTTGAACTAATTTATTGATTGTTTCTATGATTTTTTGTTTACCCCACTCATTCTTTATGATCAGATTATTTAGTTTCCAATTAATTTTTGGTCTATCTTTCCATGGCCTTTTATTACATATAATTTTATTGAATTATGATATGAGAAAGATGCATTGACTATCTCTGCCTTTCTGCACTGGATTGTGAGGTTTTTATGCTCTAGAACATGATCAAGTTTTTGAATATTTGCCATGCACATCTGAGAAAAAGGTATATTCCTTTCTATCACTATTCAATTTTCCCCAGAGATCTATCCTATCTACTCTATGCAGAGTTCTATTCATCTCAACTTCTTTCCTATGTTTAGATTTTAAGTTTAGATTTATCAAGTTCTGAGAGGGGGAGGTTGAGGTCCCCCACTAGTATAGTTTTGCTGTCTTTTTATTCCTGTAACTTCCTTAACTTTTCCTCTAAGAATTTAGATACTATACCACTTGCCACATATATTTTTAGTAGTGATGTTGATTCATTATCCATTGTGCCTTTAGCAGAATATAGTTTCTTTCCCTTTCTCTTTTGATGAAATGTTTTTCCTGCTTTTTTTAATCAGCTGAAACATAATATATTCTGCCTCAACCTTTTACCTTTACCCTGTGTGTATCTCCCTTCTACAGATGTGTTTCTTGTAAACAACATATTGTTGGATTATGGTTTTTAATCCATTCTGCTATCTGCCTACATTTTATGGGAGAGTTCATCCCACTCACATTCACAGTTATTATTACTATCTGTGTCTTTTGCTCCATTCTATTTACCGCTGTATATGTTTTTGTTTTTTCTTTCTCACTTCCCCTCCACAAGAGATTTTTAATTTTTGACCACTGCCTCCCTCAGTCTTAACTTCCTTCTATCAGCCCTCTCCCTTTATTTTCTCTTCTCCCTCATTACTTCTTCCTTCCTTTTTAGCCTCCCCTCCCTTTTCTTTCCCCTTCCCTTCCTACTGCCTATAGGCAAGTTAGATTTCTATACTTAACTGAATTTATTGTTCTGTCCTTGAACCAAATCAGATGAAAGTGAATCTCAAATAGTGCTCATATTCTCTGATATAATTTACCTTTTTCTACCTCCTCCTTCTCACATATCCTTCTACAATTCCTTCACACCCTTAGATCACAACTTCTAACATCACATCATTTAATTTATACCCACACCCTGTATTGGTTTATACACACACACACACACACACATATATATATTATACACACACACACACTCACATCCCTTTTAAATATCATAATACATACAGACTTCTCAAGATTAACAAGTATCATCTTCCCTTATAGGGATGTGAAGTTTCCCCATATGGAATAGTACATCTTTGGGTTTTTCAAAAACACTAGATTACAATGGTCATTTACTACTGTATCTTATGGACCTAGTCTATTCAACTCATTTATCACTCTATTTCTTAGACGATATTACAATATTTTGATGATTACGACTTTATAATGCAGTTTGAGTTCTGATACAGCTATGGCACCATACTTCACATTTTTTTTTTAATTTATTACCTTGACATTCTTGACTTTTGTTCTTCCATATACCATTTTTTATTTTTCTAACTCTATACTGTATTTTAGTAGTTTACTGGTGTGTCATTAAAAAAATAAATTAATTTAGGTAGAATTTCCATTTTTGTTTTATTGGCTTGGTCTAATGACAGTGAGTGTTTTTCTAATTGTCTAGAACTGACTTTATTTTTATAAAAAGTGTTTTGTAAATGTGTCCTTATAATTTCTCTGTTTGTCTTGGAAAGTAGACATCTAGATATTTTATATTGTCCACAATTATTTTAAGTGAAATTTCTTTTTCTATATTTTGCTCCTGAATTCTGTTAATAATATGTAGAAATATTGATGATTTTTGTGGGTTTTTTTATATACTGCAACTTTACTAAAGTGCTCAATTATTTCAACTCATATTTTTGGAATGGTCTCTAGAATTATCTAAATATATTATCATATCATCTGCAAAGAGTAATAGACTTGTCTCTTCATTGCCTCTTCTAATTCCTTCAATTTATTTTTCTTCTCTTATTGCTATAGCTAGAATTTCTAGTACAATATTAAATAATAATAGTGATTATGGGAAACTTGCTTCACTCCTGATCTTATTGGGAAGGCTTTGAACTTATCCCCATTACAGATGATGCTTACTGATAGTTGTAGAGAAATATTATTTATCAATTTATAGAAAACTCAATTTTTTTTCTTTATATGAATGGTGTTATGTTTTTTCAAAAGCTTTTTCTGCATCTATTGGTATAATTATACAATTTCAGTTGGTTTTCTTATTGATATATTCCATCATGGTGATGGTTTTCTTAATATTGAACCGGCCCAGAATTGTAGGTGTACACCCAAGTTGCTCATAGTGTATAATTCTTATGACATATTGCTGTAATCTTTCATATTGTAATGTTTTAATCTCACATATTATAATGCCCTGATTGGTGTAATAATTGCTGTAATCTAGAATTTTATTTAAAGTTTTTGCATCCATATTCATTAATGAAAATGGTCTATAGCTGTCCTCTCTTTTTTACTCTTGCTGACTCATAAAAGGTATTTGGAAGGACTTTTCCTTTGCTTATTTTCCAAAATTGTTTATATAGTAATGGAATTAATTGTGCGTTAAATGTTTGGTAGAATTTATTTGTGAATCTATCTAGACCTGCATATTAGGAAGGTAATTTATGGCTTGTTCTAATTCTTATTCTTGGGTGGGTTTATTTAGTTTTTTCTATTGCCTCTTGTGCTCATCAGGACAATATATATTTTTTGGTAAATGTTCAACCATTTCACATAGATTATTATATTTATTGACATATAATTGGACAAAAGAGATCCTTATAATTGCCTTAATTTCCTCTTCATTTTGGTGAATTCCTCTTTTTATTTTCGGTAGTGGTCATTTTATTTTCTTCTTTTTCGTTAATTAGCAAAAGTTCTGTCGATTTAATTGTGTTTTTTTCCCCATAAAATCAGCTCCTAGTTTCATTTATCTGTTTAATGGTTTTCTTACTTTAAATATTGTTCTCAACTTTGATTTTCAGGATTTCCAATTTAATGTTAAACTTAGGATTTTATTTTTGCTCTTTCTCTGTTTTTTTAGTAGTATGCAGAATTCATTAATCATCTCTGTCTCTGTTTTATTGATGTAAGTAATTAGAGACTTAAAATTTCCCTTAAATAAAGTTTTGGCTGCATTCCATAAATTTGGTACATAATCTCATTGTTCTCATTCCTTCTAATGAAGTTATTGATTCTTACTATGATTTGTTCTTTGACCTACTAATTCTTTAGAGTTAGATTATTTCATTTCTAATTAGTTTTTAATCTATCTTTCCATGACCTTTTATTGAATGCAATTTTTATCACATAATCTGAAAAGAATGCATTTGGCATTTCTGCTTTTCTGCATTTGCTGTGATAGTTTTATGCCCTAATTTGTTGGCTAACTTTTGTGTAGGTGCCATGTACCATAGAGGATAATATATATATTTTTTTGCTCTTCACATTCAATTTTTTTTTCCAGAGGTCTATCATAGTTAACCTTTCTAAAATATACTCCTCTACACTTTTTTTCTTGTTTATTCTGTGCCTAAATTTGGGTAATTCTGAGAGGGGAAATTTGAAATGTCCTGCAATTGTTTATGATAAGTTATCCAACAGGTCAGAAGAAGAAAGTATTTCAGGCTGGAGTGATAAGGAAATAGTTTTGGTCTTTAAATTTTAACTTAATTGTAACATGATAAAATTTGCAAAGAGGGGGAGAGAAGAAACACTGTAGATGGGTATTGAGGAGATTCATAGGTGAGAATAAAAGGATATAGTTAGCAAAACATAAGCCTCATTCAGATGTAGATGATAAAAACATCCTTAATTGAATTTTAGGCTTTGGCAGAAAAATAATGGTAAATAATATTGGTGCGGTAGATTATGGACATAGTATTGGTTCAGAAATTAGGACACTAATAAAGGAGAGTGTGGTCAAAGACTACATTGAATTTGTATATTTTAAACATTATAACAGAACAATAAATATTTGCTCTGTCCCAAATATATTCAAAACTATTTCTACTCTTTAATGTTCTTTATGTCATGGACCCCTTTGGCGGTATGATGAATCCTATAGACTCCTACCCAAATTAATGTTTTTGGATACATAAAATGAAATGCTAATGCCACAAAGGAAATAATTATTTTAAAATATTTATCAAATATGTTTTTAAAATTGTCAATTTACCCAAATAAGAACTCCTTCAAAATTTTCTGATTTTTATTGTGGAAATTTATTCTAAAATTGAATATTGTACACACTTGGCATTCAGACAATATGCACTAACTGGCTATCATTCTGCAATATAAATCCCATAGAAACTATTAAGTTTCTAATAACAAAAATTATGATGATGATAATTATTATAATATTTATATACCACTTAAATCTTGCAAAGTGTTTGTTAACAAATGCAGTCCAATCTCTTTTCTTGTTTATGACTAAGGCTATGCTACCCTGAAATCTAGATAATCAATTGTCATGAAAAATGTCAACCAAATGAAATATTAGATAAATAGATAAAAATTGCCACATCAGCAACAACAATAGTGAACTTTACTAAATTGTTCTGGAATTATATTGGCATTTGTTGGACTGTCTGTATGATAATTCTATAATTAGACATTGATTTCAGAGCCCCAAATTTTTCACCAAAGTACTGATGGAAACTAACAGAAGGTGGATATACCATTCCTTATAAAATGTAGCTTTTTTATAGTCACTAAACATTAGATTGAAGACAGCATTAAAACAGATAACAGAAGGCTTTGTCCTTTTACAGAAGTGAAATAAGCTGCATCCTTCCCAATGTAAGATATGTTGTCAAGGATATCAATGACACTATGATTTATTTTGGAAACTCTACCTTGTGCATTCTGAATCATTCCATAAAATAATTATCATTATTTTTAAGGAATGGGAACATAAAAAATACTTTGACCTAGTGGGACAATAACCTTTAAAGCACCTTTCCTATTTCTCCATTAAGAAAGGTGTAATGTAATTAGATTTTCTTGGCATTAAACAAGGAAGCATGCTCTAATGGTCTTTCCTTATAAATCATATATTTAGAGATGATTTTTTTGTTGTCAGCAGATTTTGGACTCCAGAGAAATAGCTATATTCTGTTTATGTCTGGAAAGGGGTAGATTTGTTTATGTTGGGAAGGTATTTATAATCCTATTTTACTAAATTTTTTTAAAAACTCCATAACATTCTGAAGATAGATTTTCTGAGCTAAGACATGAAAATTCTCAGTCCACTGACTGTGAAAGAATCTGAGACATTGTTTATTTAGATCCTACTGATTTAAAACGTGTACCACATGCACATTTCTGAGAAGCAACAGTCTAGTGGAAAGAATTTGAAACTTTCCCCTTATATCAAGATGTCAGGAGAAAAAATAAAAGAATAGCCTCATAGTCAAGAAGCCTTGAGAGTCTTAGAACTGAACCCCATTTAATCTCATTGAATTGGCAGATATATTCTTGACCTCTAATATTTTGCAGGAGAAACTTCTAAGAAAATATATGGTACTCCTAAAATCTATATTAAAAGTAAGAGAGAGAGGTTTCCTGCTATTGTCTCAGCCAATTGATAGTGATAAGAACTGAGGGCCTATGAATTAACGTTCTGTTCAGTGGAAAAATAAATTCATCCAGTCATTCTGGAAGGCAATTTAAGATTATGCTTGCCAAGTCACTGAACTGTGCATAGATACCACTATTAGGTCTATAATCCAAAGGAGATAACAGGAGAAGAAAAGGGGAAAAATACTCACATATATAAAAAAGTACTTATAGTAGGTCTTTTATGCAGGAACAAAGAACTGGAAACAGAAGTGGTGCTTATCAGCTGGGAAGGGCTGGACAAATTATAGTACATGAATGTATTGGAATACTATAATATAATACCATAATGTCATGAGAAATTAAAGGGATCATTTGAGAAAAACCTGAGGATACTATATTAATTTATACAGAGTTATCAGAATCAGGAGAATAATTTCTACAATAACAACAGCATCATACACATAACTAACTTTGAAAGACCTAAAGCATCATATCAATTTAATGACCAACTTCAATATATGATGACGAATGAGGAAGCAAGGCTTTGATGGAAAGATGATAGACTCACAATGCAGAGTGAGATGTAATATTTTCTTTAAAGCTCTAATGTGGAAATTTGTTTTGATTGCACATGCATATTTGTTATAAGAGTTTTGTTTTTGTCTTTATTTTTCAATGGGGAAAATAATATGTGTTAATTTTTTTAAAAAAATGAAATGATTTTATAAAAAGAATGGAGATGCTGTCATGTCTAAAGTGCAAATAAACAAAAAAATTGCTTTAATAAGTTTCACAATTGAAATCATAGCAAAAAAGCCCTAGAGTCAGCATGTAAGGAAGCTGATATCTAATAGCAGTTTTGAATCTTGGCAAATAGAATGTTCCTAACTTATCCAAAGCCACACAACTAATGAATTCAAAGCTGGGATTCAAACCCAATTAACCAGTATCTTGGGCCTATACTCTTTATATTACCCAACACTGGTAATACCATACAAAGTGGCATATTCTTCCTAAGGCCAGCACTACTATTTTATATAATATGGAATACTAGACCAGAAAGAAAGGATCTGCATTGTGATTCATACTAGTACTAATGAGTTATCTGACTTTGGGTAAGCCACTTAACATCTTTGTTCTTTGATATGGTGGAGAAAACAGAGGACTTAGTTTTAGGAAGACCTTTGTTCAAAGTCTGCAACAAAAGGAGCTGTATAACTCTTGTCAAGTCTTTCACCTTTTCTGGTCATATTTACTTCATCCGGAACATGAGATGGTTGTATTCTGGTTCTCACACTCTCTCTTGCTTTAAATCTATAAATGTCATCAATAAAATGAGGTTTTGAACAAATGTGTTTATGGGCTATCAGGTGAAAAGTACTTTAAATTCAAGCAAACTGAAATTCAGAGTTTTTGGGTTACTTAATCATGGTCAGAAAGCTAAGGTGTAGTACATATGATTCTAAACAGAAGTCTTGACTCAGAACACTTTACCGTACATGACATTCTTCTATTCAAGCTCATATTCAAGCAAAAATTTCATATTTAAAAAATAAAATATTAGCTATTCTGGAAAACTTCTATATTTATCATAATTTTTTTTATGAACTTCCAAATTGGTGAAGCCATAGGTGTACACGAATGAGTATGCACATAAAATAATAGTGTGTCCTAAAGGTCTTAGTGGCATATGTGTATGTAGGTGTGTTTATCTATGTATGTGTATTTATGTATATATTATGCTGTGTTTTCTTCTCTCCCATTGTTTTCAGTTAGAAAAAGAAAATTTCATTATATTAAAATATGTGTATATAATCTATATACATATATGCATATATATGTATTGATTTACACAAATCTAGGGATTTTCTCATATGTATATGTATATATGCGCATATATACACACATATATTTTATATATACACACATTATTTTACATATAATTATTTCTTTTTTCAAATAAAAACCTATGGGAAGGAAGAAAGCACACACACTACATGTATGCTATACATTTTACATATACGTGTGTAGGTGTCACATACTACGTGTATATACACATATACACAATATGCTCTCTGTATACTTATATATATAAATATGCATATACATAAACACATATACATATAATATATCACATTGGTCAGATATACTATATATTATCGCTTGGAACTTCTTTCACAAAGTGATCCACAACTTTACTCTTATAACTGCTCATCTCTTGGGCCTCTGACCAGTACTAGTTGATGTCGCTTCTGTAGAAAAACAAAATTCTTTTGGTCCAAACAGTCACTTTTGTACCCAAGGGATCTGCTCTGTTATTAACAGGAAAAGATTATATTATGCATAACTTTATATACATGCTGATCATATAGTGTCAAATCTTAGTAGTTTTCCTTTTTTTGAGTGTCACATTGTTCCATCCAACTATCTCAATTCTATTAAATAAACATTTATTAAGTGACCACTATGTGCAAACTTAAGGGTTACAAAGAAAAACATTGTCACAAACTTTGCCCTCAAGGAATTATTATTGTATTGGCATACATATGTAGATATGGATAGATAGATAGTGATATATAATATTATGTTTACTTGCTACATTTGAGTAAATACAATACTTTATATGTAT